>OX375877.1:96239567-96839567 GCA_947359465.1 Metellina segmentata
TAATTTCCTTCACGGCAGGTGCGCTATTAGAGCATCATTCTGAATAAAGCCAGTGTTACGCACTTTGACACCACATGATATATATCAAACTAACCACAGTTGAAGGCACAAATAAAGGAAATTGAATAAAAACATTTTAATTTTTTTTTTCCACATTTTTTTTTACTTGACAACTTTTGCATATACCTTGTTTTAGGTCGTTTTAAAAAGTTTCAGGTCCTTGAATTTTTTTTTTTTGGTTTTGAAAAGTCCTTAAAAGTTTTTGAATTCTTTGCAAGCAAAGGTGTGGGAACCATGGTAGTGCTGTAACTACGTTTATTTAAATTGATTTAAATGTATGTACTATCCTAAGTACACAAAGAGTTCTATTTTAATTACACAAAGAATGGTTCCTTGAACGTAATGTCGCGTCAAGAGATCAGACACTATCTGAGATGTTGGCAACATACTTGGCATTCACCAAGTACATTGAAAGTTAATTAAATTAAACGATAGCGCCAACAACTGTCACGGAGATATACACAGCACGAACAGTGTGTATGTCCATTACTTGATGTTGTCTGTCTTGTGTTTGGTGCAAAATGGCCAAATATTGTCCTTACGCCATAAAACAAATCAAACTAGCCATCAAGATCTGACCTGTTTTGCTATTCATAAGATGTCTCGTCACTAGATATATTGCCGATTTCTTTATGTTGACGAGATCAAGTCCTGGTTAGCTTTTTTTTAACCTTTTGACTACAGCTGTTGATATAACAAGCGTGATTATTTCTTGTCGTGATTTTATAATTTTCTATGTACAACTGCTGTAACGGCCGTATTCTAATTTCTTTCTGGGCGCTCTTCTTATAATTTTACAAGTACAACTGATGCACTTGACCGTTGTCTAAATTCTTTCTTGGCGCGATCATGGTACATCTGCTGTACCGGCCGTTGTCTAAAGGTTAATGACGAGCTATTTCGTTCATCGAGATCTGGTCAGTCTTGCTAATGACGAGATACGACGTGACAACCACCTGTAGAGTTAGTTAAGTTGGTTGTCCCCTGTTTTCTTGGCTATATGCAAGTGTACGCACAGAAACCATGTACTTGAAGAAATACCATGATAGGATATTTCCCATATGGAAATGATCGCGTGAAACCCTTATCAAATCAACAATGGGGATTGGTAGTTAATTAATGCCGTACCGGAGTACCTAACGGGGTATTGACGACGATCAAGGATCAATTCCGAATGGAAAGATCCAAGGATAATGCCTTGTAATTTTGAACCACTGTCAAATGATGAGAGTAACACCTGAGCTGGCATCGCACTCTCCAAACTTCCACACGCTATAAATCCACAATGGGGAAAATGCTAAATGGAAATTAAATAAACTTATCCATCCTGGAAGATTGGGACTTTAAATTTGGCATGGCACTTTCAAACTGCACACTTTTGTGCCGAAGATAATTTTTTTCTCTCGTTTTTCATCAAAACCATGAGTTATTTATTTTCTATATGCCATTCGCACATTCCAAGAAAAATCTCAACACGGACCTATCGAAAACAAAGTTCGTTCTTTTCTCAATTTAAGGACCATTTCAATAATGGTGATGTGGGAAATATACGCAATAACAGTTCCGTCGATCAAAATAATTATGATTACAGAAAGTACTAACGATTTTATATTTTTGCGGCACCATTACGATGATGGAAGGCAGCAAGCAAAAAGAAGACTTATTCCATTCGTTTTTATCGTATTTGTCTGTCATAATCACTGGGTTTGGGGAAGGACTCCATAACGTGTATTTAAAAAACACGTGACCCAACCCTTTGGCGTGATTTATTATACTTAAGCACAGGTTTCCCGCCGAGTGCGGAATTTGTCAACAAAAGCCGTGGGTGATTAACTCATCAATGGTGGAATTGATTCACACCAATTCCACAACACAACCAGCCTTAATGTTGTCCATTTTTAAACAATTTCCGAATGAATGTGAGAAGAAAAAGTGTAAACCGAAATGGGATCTGATGAAACTTCCACTTAAAAGCAACAAACGAATGTTCTTTTTTAAAAAAAGGTTTGGGACAGGAGAGGGGGAAAAAAAATGGCGAACTTCGTCGAAGGTCACTTGGTGGCTGATACGATCAAGTGTCACATGCGCAATGCCAATGACACCAAAATATCGGCCCACTGCGGTCGAACACAGTTTTGCTGTTTTCGTTTCTGATATAATATTTTGTCGTGACCAGTTCTGATCCGTCGGTTGTTTTTGTGAGCGCTTGTTTTTCATATTATGTGGAGATTAACGAACTCTTGTCGAACATTTGAAAAAAAGAAGGCTGATGAATGCATTTTAATGGATTTTTGGCGACGGAAATCTTTATTTCGTCCGGTCTGGGGGAGTGCAGGTTTTTCGAACAATATCAAAACAATACCCTGCGGTTAAAATACTAGGAAGATGAAATATTTAGACTACAAGCTAAAGGGGCTGGAAGAGTAACGAATTAGCAGCCGGAGCGTTGCGAGTTCGAAACTAGATTCAATCATAGACCGTCGTAAACATGGGGGCTGGTGCGTGTCATATTTATCTTGGCCTCAAAAGTCCTCACGTTGGCGTGGTGTGCCAGCTCAGTTGACCAATTCGTCATCTGACTGTGGTTCAAAATCACGAGGTGTTGCCCTCCGATCTTTCTCAGCGGGATTGATCCCGGGCCGTTGACAATAGCCCCATTGTGTTGCTCCGGTCCGACATTAATTCAACTACTTAACGATCGAGCGGCTTCCCCCAAATATACCCATCAAAACAAAACTCCTCAGCTAAAAAATCGTGAAGCTAGAATTTTTGAATAGATTCGTTGGTTGGTTTTGGGGTTTCATGGTCGTTCTAACTCGTCCCACAAATGTTATAGGGCAGGGATTCCCAGACGGTGGTACGCGGCAACGTTTCAGGTGGTACGCAAGGATGATACGAGCGACCCAAATATTATACCAAGTTTGTTCGATTTTTTAGTATGTACAACCACGTTATGCTATTTCGTATGACATTTGTTACTAGTTACTTGTGTGAGAGTGGTTTTTCTGAACCTTTGTGTATAAAAAATAAATATAGAAACAGAGTAAGTGTTGAAGAGGACTTAAGAGTGAAGTTAAGCTCCATTGTTCCTGTTATTGATATTTTAATAAAAAACAAACAAGTTTCGCACTAAAAATTGATTTTTGATTATGTTTGCTTAGTTTGTACTAACTATTTAAAATTAGTTGTTTTTAGACTTGTCAATAAAAAATAAAACTAATTTTCAATAATCGTTTTATTTTTTCCCTTTATTAAAACATCGTTAATACGAAATACAAATGCATTAATCATAAAATATGAAGCTTTTTTTAGCATTTTAATTAAAATAAAACAAGCCATTGGGCACTTTTCTGACATTAGATATACGTTTCTAAAAAAATATAGGACTCGTCGTACGCCAAAAATTTATAAAAATTTCAAGTGGTACGCAGTTATTAAAAGGTTGGCAACCCCTGTTCTAAGGGATTAAGATCAGGACTCTGAGCGGGCCAGAGAAGACGTTTTACATCCATATCTTCATACCACTGCTTGACAGAGGCTGCAACATGACACGGAGCGTTGTCGTCTTGGAAGTAACATTCGTCCTTTCCATGAAATTCCCACATCGTAGGATAAACCTGATTGTCCAAAATGTTTATGTAAGGCGTCGGCGTTCAATTGAACATAAACAACATGCAATGGTCCCAGGCCATACCACGAAAAACACCCACGAAGAAGTAGTCGGATTTTATGCAAATCCGCTGGCGTCCGATTCATTATTGTAGGGTAGTGTATATAAAAAGAATGTGTGTATGTGTATTCTCTATAAAAATCTACACCGTTTGACCAATCCACACCAAATTTGGTTCACTTATACTTTAGACCACTGCGGAAAATATAGGCCCTTACTTTATTGTCTTCAGACCAATCGGTAGCACTTACGACCATGAAAATTGGCACACAAGTAGTCCTAAAAGTGCCACTCGAAGCCACAATTTTAAAATCTAAAGTTTGTTTTCTTTCAATAAATGAATATTGACAAGGAAACACGTTCTACAGGATACTTAACAGCACAGGGAAATGTCGAGGTCATATTTGAGTATTTCTAAATTTCATAAATCCTAAATCATTATCGTCTTTATCAATATTTTTTTAACTAGGGGGCCGGCCCCCTGCTTGCCAACCCCAGGAGGATTGCTTCGCAATCCTCATTGGTTCACTGCGCGAATTTATGCTCGCTTCGCTCGCATCAATGAAGACATGTGTCCTAGCAGAAGGAATTGTTTACAAAATATGATATTCCAAAAAAATATTTTTCAAACCTAAATTTTTTTGCTGTTTTTCAGGAAAGATATATACAGTACCTTCGAAATCAGAATTCAAATGAAAACTTTGAGCAAATTTTGACTCGAAATGTGAGCGCTGATTTGGAAATTGAATACCCAGCATGTTGTTTGTGTGTACATTTACCCTGCACTCGAGCCACCCACGCTTTTTCATTGAGTTTGTTGTCGAAAATTGTAGTGCAAGCGTCTTGTTGAACTATAATTGTTGTCCTTGAAAAGGACCTTTTTTTTTGGCCCTGAAAAGATCCTCCGCTTTCTTTGATTTCTATTATTAACTGCAACAGCTCGACTAAAATTCATTTTTCTTTCAATAAAATTTCATCCGAAAACGCTATAAATTCAATTGAAGCGCGAGGCTTCGTGATAAACAAACAATCATACAATGTTGCCAAAACGCGATAACAAATAACGTTTTTTTTTGCGTGCCACGTAAGAGAATTATATATATAGATGTCTTTTTCGAATTGCTCTATTTCATCTCAAGAAGTCGAAATTCGACCCTTTGCATATCTTTCTTTTTTCAGAATTCTGTGTTTTTTCATCGCAAAAACAACGTTAAAAAGTATTTTCCGTGCAACTTAAATTATTACATTTTTCTATGGCAAGAAAAGCGATTATTATAATTTATTTTTCAATCAACATTTAACCATCTCAACCTGAGCTACGCTGGATTAGTCAGCTAGTTGAAAATAAAAGTTCCAAAGAATCGATTTCGAACTCATAGATGGTAGGTGATTCGTCAACGCCAATTAGATTAAACACAAAGCTACTGGTAGTAGGAGTTGTGTTGCTCTAGTACGACGTCAATTAAAATTTACCAATTACTGTAGTAGGTAGTTAATTAACGTTCTACTGGAGCAATACAGCGGGTTATTGGCGACGGTCCGGGATCAATTCCAAGAGAAAGGATCCGAGAACCAAACCTCGTAATTTTGAGCCACGGTCAAATGATGATGTCAACACATTAGCTGGCAAACCAATCTCCAAACTTCCACACCACGCCAACACGAGGACCATGTTGCTAAAACGGCGATAAACTGCATTTTGAGATAACCCTGATTTCTAATATGCGAGGGACGGCAGAAGTGAAATCTTTTTCAGACTATCTGGTTTGTTTGCACTGAAAATTCCTCTCGTAGATAAAAATGAATTATAGGCAATATTATGCCGTTCTTTAATTACTATAATTCTAGAGTGTATACATCACTAATTACTGTTATATATCACGGAAGTTTGACAGATTGTCTGAACATTTAATGTTCAGCTCCCGGCCAAATTGGTCTAATTTACCCTCGTAGCAAAAAATGATATCGGAGCAACCGAACAAGCCAAATCTAACTTTTCAAAATTGCATTCGAATAAAAATTGGGGTATTTCTGTGTATCTTGGGGGCCTAGCATATGTTAAACAATTTTTTAGGGTTAGTTTTTCATAAATAGACCATCATCTAATCTGGTAGAGTCGGGCCCAAAGTGTAAATGTAATGGGTTCCGGTTTAGCCCTAGTGGTTTGATATGAAAATGTTAGCGAGAGTTTTTCTCTGTGTGTGATGAAGGTTTTACCAGCCTCATATTAACCTCCCAATCAGTGTCGTAGCAAGAGGAAGGAATGTTTAAATTCATTCCCCGAGAAAGTGCTGGTTTTTTCTTATTTTTGAATCGCCTTTCAAATGAAATATTCTGTTTAGAATATTTTTGTATTGTTCTTCAAATAAAATGAGTTTTTTTTATACTAACAATGTATCATTAGGACTTAATCAAGTGCTTTATTTGATTTTAATTTCGCACAAGACTTTTATGCTTTTTAAAATTTTATTTTATTGGAATCCTTGTCTTGAGGTGGTTTATGACTGAAAATTCCTCTAAAAAGTCTTACGAACGAAAATGTGAGGCTGATCTGCTAAGAGAGAATTTATGCACTACGTGCAGAGAACACACGCGAAAGATTTTATTTTTTGAAAGTATATTATGGACGTGGGCAATCAGTATGTACAATAAATTTGTACGTCTACAGAGGCTGTTCACACATTTTTTAGACAATGTATATTGTATTCACAAAACTAAATTACATAAAATTCTTGTGTTTTAAATGTTCTATTTGATATCTTTCGACACCGTAATTTCCAGGATAATAATGCCTTTTGAAGTGTCAGAAGAGGTATTCTATCCCATTCCTCCTGAACAGCTTTCCACAGTCCTGTAAGGGTTGTGGGACGACGTTTGGATAATGCAGATTTTAAAAGTCCGAAAGCACAAAAATCCATAGGTGATACATCGGGAGATTTAGCAGGGATATCAGTGAAGGGTATGGCCTTGATAACGGTTTTTTGTTCCATTTCTTTTAGGAAATTTACAGTGGATTTTGATGTGTGACTGCTAGCTTTGTCTTGATGGAGTTCCACAGATTGATGGCACTGTGGGTAAAGCGATGGTATTTCATTCAGAAAAATTGGCGATAAAATATGTTCCTGATAGTATTTGGAGTTAATCTTGACATTTTTTCCACTCTCTTTATTTTTAACTTGCCATTATATGAAAAATCAGCAACAATCATGAATCCCTTAGAAAAATTTTCTTTCGATTCTGTGAACCATGTACTTAAATTTTTTTCTCCCCTTTTATGATAATAAAAGGCTCTTTTTTTGCTGCAATCATTTAAATACACCCATGATTCATCTACTGTGACAATTTTTTTCCATTTTTCTTTGGATAAGTGTTTCTCATATAGAATTCGGCAGCGTGTCCTGCGTTCAGCGATATGCTTTTGAGTAAGACGATGCACATTGCGTTTTTTCACTTTCTTAAGATTTAAATCAACGTTTATCATTTTGTTTACAGTGGACACCGATCATTTTAATGATTTTGCAACTGTCCTTTGACTAGGGGGATTTTCTTTTAACATTAAACAACGTACCTTTGCAATAGTCGAAGATGTCCGTTTCTTCCTTGGTTACTTGTTTGGAATTTCTGTCCCACTTGAGGCTCCAATTTGACGTTTTTTCCCTTTCTTGTTGACGATATTACCTATCGACGCTTTAGATATCACAAAACCAGGACTCTCACATCGTTTTTGGATAACGGAATATGAACATTTCTCTTCGGAAAGAGCATAAATATAGCCTTCGAACCACTGCTTCGTTAAAAATGCCATTTTGAATAAAAACAAACCTCTCAAGCCGCAGACGATAATTTTGACTTTTAAAAACATAGTACAACTGCAATTATTTCTTTTGCAGCAAACGATTTTTTATTACCGCTAACCAAAATCGTCTAAAAATGTGCGAACAACCTTTGTATATATATAAAAAAATGCAGCATTCATTGAATATTTATTTTCTCTCTCTCTCTCTCGACCCTTTTCAAGTTATTTTTCTGTTTGAACCCTTCTAATGCAAAATTCCGTGTCTTGCGTGTTTGGTGTCTGTCTATATATGCCTGTATGTGTCAGTACTAAATTCAAATGGTTGGATATATTTTCGTGAAAATTTGAATGCTGTGAGTACTTACTTTCATTTAGTGACTCAACTTGGTTGCGTTAGTCTGTATGTCCGTCTTATGTTTAATTTTGTGTTTGTATAAGTATCACATAGATTTTATTCCTTATGTTTTTATACACTGCCTGCTATTTTATGCATCATATTTTAGTTTAGTGAATACAATATTTAAAATTTCTTTGTTCTTATATTTTAATAAGTTTTATGGTAAAGAATCTGAATAAGTATACTTAAACCAACCATAATTTGGTAGTTTGGGAGAAGCTGTAATGTAGATTGAGCATTGCGATTTCTTGGATTGTTTTACCTATACAGATGAAAAAGCAATTATTTTTACGGAAATTAACTCTAATATTTAATTTATTTTTAGCATAATATTTTCGTTTTGGGGCGAAATATAAACGATTTCTGAATATCTTTGACAGACGATATTTTGCAACGAACGGAAACTTGTTCGTTGAACACATGTAGTGATATATTATCTGTATTTTTCCTCTCGGAATTAATATTGTACTTTTAAATTTTCAGTCCAACTTTTAGTTGTAATTTGTGGCAATTATGGGAGATCACAGGATAAAATAAGAATATCTTATTAATATCTTCAGAACAACTTTTTCTCCTAACGACTTTATTTTCGTTTTAATTTGCTGTTTTCTGTCATAAATCGATTTAAAGCGGCAGTAAAGTGAAAAGAAAATTGTAAGTGTAATTTTACCGTTATAGATTTAATATATACCAACTAGAACTCTTCAAATGTTAAAAAATTGTATTAGTGATAGATGGTCAAGGTGGCTCAATTTACGGTTTGAATTGATATTTAAGTGGCTTATATATGTTCGAAGTTTGTTGAAAAAACGACGATCCTCTTTTTAAAAAGCATTGTCAAATCAATTTACCATTTCTTAAAATTGGTAATAGGTTCTTTTGAATATGTCTGTATTGAAGACATTCTATTTTAAAACGAGTTACTTTATTAACTCTTATTCTATTAGCACGTGCGACAAAGTGGAATTTTCAAGAAAAACTATTCACTTAAAAAAAAAAAATCTTACCTATCTTTGTGTGTGCTCTTAAAAACTATCTTTGTGTTGACTATCTTATAAAATTAATTTTTCATTCTTCCCTTAAAGATGACTAAATTCGAAAATGTGGCATGCCTGGTGCAAGAAAGACCACAAATAAAAAAATGCGTATGTATTTGCAGTAGATTCGTCATTTTTACGAATTGAGTAGAGCAATTTTACAGGAAAAGAATTTAAGAAATGACATTCCTAATTCCCCACAAAATTATCTTTTGTAGTTACCGTGTCACGTTTGTGGTCATTTTGTAACTTTCTCAAACAGAGGTGAAAATGTATTACATGGATGGATATGTGTTTGTATAGGATTTGTGTGAATTAGAAATTATATTATGTACCTTGATCGGCGCCAAGAAAGAATTTAGACAACGGCCAGTACAACATCTGTACCTTGAAAATTTATAAGAATCGCGCCAGTTATATCTATAGCTGTAGTCAAAAAAGTCAATAGATTCGTCTGAACAGCGCACGCACGCAGACAGTTTCTTTTATAATAGAGATTCTCGTTGGGTACCTTCAGTGCATTCTTTCCCTTTTCTTAGTGAGGCTAACATCCAGTCGAGGTACTGTACGCAGTTGGCCATGGTCTATCATTCTCTCCTCAATTCCCCGTATTTTTTACCCTCCAAATGGCTTAAACGAGATACCTCGTCCATCGAGATCTGACCAATTTTAATGCTGTCGCGACGAGTCAAGATTTGGTCAGATTTTTCTGATGACGAGAGCTTAACGAACAAGATATCTCGTCCATCCAGATTTGATTAGTTTTGCTGATGAGAGATTCCTGGTACAGACAAAACCAGGAGGATTAAAACACCTCCAGCAATCTCTAAGAAAGCGTTTCATGTAGTTTGGGAATAAAGATGACTTGTATTGTCTGTTTATAAGATACTACAGCGAATGGACTTGACTTATAAGGTAGTCTAAAGATAAGCATAAGTTTTTTTTTTTTGCTTTCGAATAATCTTGGCATCTCTGTTATCAATGTTACTATTGAAGACGTTTTTATAGATTTAATTTCCTGCTGTAGGTTGTTTTGAATACAAATACAATCGTCTAGCGAAATTCTCTCAAAAATTCGTTCTTTCTTTCATACAATTCAGTGAACCATTCCGATCTTGTATTGTATCCATTGTTGCGAAGAACTAGTGCCTCATCATTCCTTCGAAAATTAATATCTCCTACAGATGCGCATCCGATAAACAACTGCATCTAAATTTCATTGTCTGCTTTTGGCAACAGTAAAAAAAACTATATGTAAGACGAGTTTTGTATAGATCTCTAGTTTTTACTGTTTGCAAAAACTAGCTGCCGTTCATATGAAAAATTCTTTTGATTCATTTCTGTTCAGATTAATATTCTAGCCAATTCCATTCTTCATTTATGTTGCATGGTAATTATTTTCAGTCTGGATGGAAAGGAGGAGGGAGCCAGAGACACGAAAAAAAAAAGGAACGATGTCTGGATCTGTTTATCTGCCTAATAATCATACGAGTATATAATAGGAGAAAGGTGTGTTCATCAATTTAAAAACAATAAAGAATTCATGTTTCCTGCGCGGTAAAACAAAGAAAACCGAACGGTTCGCGAAGGAGCGAGATGAAAATAAAAAAAACCAACACGAAACAGTGGAACTGTGCAGTTTTTTAACCGAAAAAACCGCAGAAACAATCGGTGAAAAAAAAATTACTCTTCCATTTCCTTCCTTGTTGTCATTAGGAACAGTTTAACGGATTTTACACCGTGAAAAAGCGCAACAGATGCTACCCCCAGAAATTTTTGTAACGAGGTAAAACAAAAAAAGACCCGAACACCAGAAACAATAAAAAACCCACCGCCATCGAGGAATGAGTGTTTTGACAGATTACAAACGCAGAAGAAACGCTCCAACAAGATTAGGCTTGTAAAGCAGCGTACGTTGAGCCCCAGCTTAAGACACGTTTCCTCTGCCATTAAAAGAAAAGGAAGAGGAAAAAATGTGTAACTTCTGCTAGTGGAGGTTAATGGCCCAACATGCGTACCCCCATCCGAGGTGTAAGTTGGTGCAATAAGGGGTACGATTGGGGACCGCCAAACGCCGGGCCCCTGGAAAAGGGGTAGTTGGGACTCGTTCATCGCCCTTGGAGCAGGTGGTATGCACAGCCTTTACCGTTAGGATGTGCCGGTGGGCTCCTGATGTAGATTAATGGAAGTCCTTTAGGTGAGCGGGAGCGGAAACATATATTTTGTGAAATTCTCTTACATGTGAGCATTTCTCATTTGGGTTCTGAACCATTGTGCGTGTTGGAACAATGGCATGTTTTGTGCTGGCGGCCAGGAAATGCTGGATGGTGTAATGAGGAAGATGATTGGGAATTTGAATTAACAGCGATTGTTTGTTATCGGCCCGTGTGGACTAGCGCTTGGCGTGTCGAACACGCGTTGGAAAAGTCCCTAAATAATTCGTGTCGCTCAATGGCCACCATTGTTTAGTGTTAGGTTTTTCTGGTACGTTTGCCTCTTAACTACTGTTGAACCGCGGATGATTGGATTGACGACTTTCTAAAGTTAAAAAATAATTCTTACTTCGTTAAATCAACTTTGTGTACGTGAGGCTGGTGGGAAAAGCAGGACTGCACCTGATATTTTAATTAAAAATTAGGCAAACTTTTAACCTTACCAAAAGAGGAAAACTAATTTTAATTTAAGTCTCATGCAAAATAGTAAGGGAAAATCCTGCACACCCTACCAGCCCATGTTTTAAATGTCTATCAAAAGGTTTTTTTATCATTATTTTCAAAAGGATATAGAATCAGTAATATCTAAAGGATGTCTAACTCGTGTAAAATATGTTTCAAATGTATTTAAAGAAATTTCGTCACGGGGTTGACCGGATTAGTCCGGTTTCCTTTGACGGGTTCACTCGATTTTTCCGTGGATGACTAGTAAACCCTTTAACCTGACTAAAGTCGGGAGGAGAGGGGGTCACCTGCGGTGACCAACCAACCAGTAGCGAGTTTCACTTTTCTGCCACACAAATACCGACCCTATTTTTTGTTATTATCACTCAGAGAAAGGTTGTGCGTGAAAAACTTTGTATTTTTGAAATCTCAATCTTTAAAATAGTATCTTGAATAAAGGAGGAGCGTAGTTGAATTTACGTTGCGCTGTAAGCAACACAAGGGGTTATTGGCGATGGTCTGGGTAATTTTGTTAACGTTGTACTAGAGCAACACAACGGGCTATTGACGACGGTCCGGGATCAGTCCCTTAAGGGAAAGATCCGAGGACAACACTTTGTATTTTTGAACCATAGGCGATGATCTGGGATCAATCCAAGAAGGAAAGATCCGAGGACAGCACCTCGTAACCATGGTCAGACGACCAGGTCAACACCTGAGTAAACCACCAGCTCTCCAAACTTCAACGCTTGGCAAAACATGGCCCTTGTGCTTCAGAACCGAAACCAACCAAACTTCTACATTACGCCAACACGTGAGGACATTATATACTAGGACAGATTGCACCAGCCCCCACGTACCCCAGTCTTTGGTTGGACCGAGTTTCGAACTCGCAACCCTCTGGTTGCTAATCCGCTACTTTTCTAATCGGGCTACTGCACCCCGAGACCCTGTTAAGAGTAGATGGGATAGACAGAACCTAAAGCTTGAAAACATCTCATGGTTGACATTTCTACTAACTACGCTACCGCAGCCCGAAGGAAAAAAAATATTTAATCGTAAATTTTAAGGAGGTTTTTTTCCCTTGCACAAGGTAAGAATATACTATAATAAGACGAGGGGTGCATGGATTTTGTGATATAGCTTCAGGATTATAATATTTCTTGGAAGGGTATTTTTACTTCTCAAATTTCTCTCTTGATGTGTACAATGCGGTAGGCATTATTTCCAGATGATATAACTACTCTTTTCATACATGTTTACAAAATATTTTTGAACGAGTGCTTACGATAAAAAATTGGTAGTTGGGTCGAGGATACATACAGTAGTTTTGACGTGATTGCTGAATAAATGAAACAGACGTATTAAGTTTGAACAATTGTTTATTGTGTGAATATTCATAAATTAATTTATATTTTGAACAATTAAAGTGCAGTTTGATATTAATTGTTTTGTCCAATATTAATTGTAGTGTAGTTCAGTAGCTTTCGAATAACACCACTTACGCAGTTCTCACTCCACGCAATCCAAAGTTACACTGAGTCAAAGCTCGCCGTAAACCGTAGAACGACAGCTTGCGCGCTCAGTGCGCATGCGCCCTCGGTCCGAAGGTTTTATGTGGTACGGACATCTTTTGTGAACACGATGCTATATTTATGTTTTGGATGCTTTTTTGCAGTTTTGAAATCCTAAGACATCGGTTGTAATGTTTTTTTGTAATGCTCGACTTTTCCCCCGATGTCCCCAATACTGTTTCGATTTTAAAGTCAGAATGGGAACGATCGAGTGACATTATGGGTTCATTGGTTTTGGGGTTTTATGGCGCCTAGGCCATATTTAGCCATGTTGTTCGAGTTTCAAGACAGGCAATAGGCAATCTTGGTTGCTGGTCGATTGGTTTTGGGGTTTTATGGCATCTGGGCCACATTTAGCCTTACTGTACGAGATTCAAGACAGTCAATAGACATTCTTGGTTGCTGGTCGATTGGTTTTGGGGTTTTATGGCACCTAGGCCATATTTAGCCATGTTGTTCGAGTTTCAAGACAGGCAATAGGCAATCTTCGTTGCTGTTCGATTGGTTTTGGGGTTTTATGGCATCTGGGCCATATTTAGCCTTACTGTACGAGATTCAAGACAGTCAATAGACATTCTTGGTTGCTGGTCGATTGGTTTTGGGGTTTTATGGCATCTGGGGCCACATTTAGCCATACTGTACGTGATTCAAGACAGTCAATAGGCATTCTTGGTTGCTGGTCAATTGTTTTTGGGGTTTTATGGCACCTGGGCCATATTTAGCCATGCTGTTCGAGATTCAAGACAGGCAATAGGCATTCTTGGCTGCCTCTTCGTTAACGAATATCCTCGTTGGTACGCTTCACTTCAAAATTGAATGAAATATATTATATTAGAAACGAAAACATGCAAATGTGACACCATTTATTTTGGTATCAGGTATTTAATTAAAATAATGCAAAAAATACAGATTTACATAGAGCTCTTTAGAACTTTATAGACATCGTAGAAAGGAACGTTATTAGAATGAGAAGGGACAGATTAAAGGTTTTTTTTTAACTCGTTTTTTTTGTTTGACTTAATGCATAGGGGAAATGTTAGAAAATTCAATTACAGAAGCCTAGATCTAAATGCTTTTCGGAGGGCAAGGCTTTATGACTGAAAATTATACCTTATAACTGAGAATAGTTATTCGTTTCCAAATTGCACTAGGGAAATGTAATTATTATTTCTTTAAAAGTACATCGGTACCTTTAAAAAAAACTAATTGAACTTATCGATATGAAATTCGTAAAACATCTCTACCATTATCAAGTATAATTAAATTAATGGGATGGGGAGTTCTGGACTTGTAGAGTGGTCATCAAGCCAGTCATTTGCTGGAACCACATCGCAAGTTTAAAGATTGCCAAAAATAATAAATATAATGAGATTTTAGAACTGATCACGAACTGCTATTCCAGTTTTGTTTGGAGGAGGACGCGTTTCGATGTCTGCATATTTGATACTGACAGTGGTTTCTGCTGGCGTAATTTCACAACAAAGTGATTTCCTTCCCTGGGCCATGGTAGTCTTGTTGGTAGAGTCGGAGATTAGCAACCGGAGGGTTGGGAGTTTGAAACTCGATTCAACCAAAGATCGTCGGGAACGTGAAAGTGTGCACGTTAAATCATTCGTGGTCTCAAATGTCCTCTCGTTGGCGGGATGTAGAGGTTTGGGGAGAGGGGTGTGCGCCAGCTGCAGGTGTGGTTGACCTCGTCATCTGAACCGTGGTTCAAAATTACAAGGTGTTATCTTCTGAATTTATCCGTATACGTTTATAAAATAAACGTTTGCGAAATTCCGAAAACTTCTTCATTTCGATTTGTTTCCTTTGTAGGTGTGCCCTCAGGGGTACATTTTCCTAGGTTCCCACGGGTTAGGGAAAACCTGGAATTGCCAGGGAAATTAATTTTGTCCAAAAAAAAAGTCGGAAAATTACGAATTTTCATCTAAAACCTGGAAAATTACCTCAATGACCTGGAAAATAACTAAACGTGGCTTCTCAGACACTTTGGAGAACAGTAGCCAGTACTATTCGTATATAGTTTCGTGTAATTTTATTTTATGAATTGATTTTTTCAACCGTTTTTAAAAGAAACAGTTAGTATTTAACAGGTAAAGAATTTTGTTTCGTCCACTGGCTTAATTGGAAATTGTCATGCTTATGATACATTAAATCACAAATTGATTTAAGTAAAATATGTTGGATTATTTGAATAAGTTATTTTAATGAAAAATTACTTGGTGTTTTATGTATTAATTTTTACAGTGCATTATTCTTAAACTGGTTTTTAATTATTGGCTATTGAATGCTAAATTATTTTTTGTTTCTTTCACCTTAAAAATATCATAATAGTAATTTTGAATTAACGCCATACTAGAGCAACACAGCATTCCGGGATCAATCAATTAAGGGAAAGATCCGAGGACAATACCACGTAATTTTGAACCACGGTAAGATGACGAGGCGACACTTTAGCTGGCACTCCACTCTCAAAACTTCCTATAAAATGTCGTGAATTGTTTATGACCTGGATTGTCGTAAAAATTCTGGAAAAGTCGGAGTATTTTATTTTTTAAATAGAGTAGGAACCCTGTTTTCTTTGAGTGCGTTCAGGCTTCACGAATCCGTGGTGTTCTAATGATCTCTTTTCCCCCATAGAGTTAACGGTCTTTAGTAATCCCAGGTTTAATTAGTAACCCAAGTGACCTTTTCCTGCTTTCATCCCACTATATACTCTATATTCCCTAGTTCACCGCGCTGGACTGGGATATACATACTTTTATGCATTAAGGTAATGATGCACACACACACACACACAAATACTGTATATTTTTCGTAATGTTCTTTTGGAATAGGAAGACTTTGATTATATTAGCTGTTGCATGTCTTCATGTGTATGATTCGTGCTGTTTTCACACTACCGTTTTGTGGCATCGACACCACACCCCATAGGAAACGTCAAAACAACTAACCAACGGAATTAAGATGCAATGGTTTCTTTAAAGAGGTATAACTCTTAACGAGGTACGAAATATTAAAAATCACTAGGGGGCCCGCCCTCTGCTCGCTGACACTTGCCAACCACTGGAGTTCGCAATCCTCATTGCCTCGCTGCGCGAACCTATGCTCGCTTCGCTCACATCAATGAAGACATGTGTCCTAGCAGAAGGGAAATCTAAAGTGTTTGCTGTTTTTCAGAAAAGATATATATAGTTCCTCTGGAATCAGAATTCAAATGAAAACTTTGGGCAAATTTTGACTCAAAATGTGAGCGCTGATTTGGAAATTGAATACCCAGCATGTTTGTGTGTACATTTCCGCAGCACTCGAGCCACCCACATTTTATCATTGAGTTTGTTGTCGAAAGTTGTAGCGCAAGCGTCTTGTTGAACTATAATTGCTGGCCCTAAAAAGGACCTTTTTTTAAAAAATGACCCTTAAAAGATCCTCCGTTTTCTTTGATTTCTATTATTAACTGCAACAGCTCGACTAAAATTCATTTTTTTTTCAATAAAATGTCATTCGATAACGCTATAAGTTCAATTGAGGCGCGAGGCTTTGTGGCAAACAAACAATCGTACAATGTTGCCAAAACGCTATAACAAATAACGTCTTTTTTTGCGTGCCACGTAAGATAATTATATATAGAGATATTTTAAGATCCTGAAACACCAAGATGAGTTTAAGTGAATTTTTTGTCACAATCGAACTTGAGTCTTGGGCCTCTTGACGATACGAAAGATCCCACTTCGAGAACGAAATTCAAAATCAAGGGAACTCTTGGCGCTGCCGAGCACCTGTGGCGACTCGCTGCAGATTCGGACAGCTCGGTTACAGGCATTTAATCCGCCCTTGCGTGTGTGTGCTCAAGTAATCAGCCTCCCTTTCCGCCAGAGAAGTATAATTAGCAACCGAGAAACAAGTTTGGTAACTAAGATCGCCTACTCAACGTGATTAAACAGCCTAATTGGCCGTGAAGAAACGGCTTCTGTTTTCCTGGCTTTGCACCCAAATGGATGAGGGCAAAATGAATTCCCGTTTCCCGTTACGTGTTGGATGGAATAGCTTGTTTCAACATGCGCGAATTCAATTGACGGAATAGGGCATTTCAAGGCGGGGGTTGGTTTTGGGGTTTTATGACGCAAGGGCCATATTTGGCCATACTGGGCCAGGCACAAGACATACGACATAAGGTAATATACACACAATTGGAGTTTTACTGCCATTGAAGTGGTAGATAGGTATTAAATTAACATCGCACACTAGAGGAACTCAACTTGCTATTGGCGACGGTCCAGGATCAAACTTCAAGTGGATCTAAGATCCGAGATCCTAAAGATCCGAGGACAACATCACGTAACTTTGATGAATCATGAAACAGAAGTTGAGAAATACACCCAGGGAGGAATGCAGATGTCAGAAATCGAATCTGTGCCGCCTACAATTCGATGTTCAAGTCAGGACGTGTGTTTTTCGACGTAGCCACAGGATAAGTCTGACCAGGTTTTGGCACTCCACTGTGGGAGTTCATTTCACGCAGGGTAGAGACCCTTAGGGGACGAAGGTTGGATTCCTGTAATTCACCCTATTTGTCTTTCTCTTCTATAGTAATAAAACTATGCTTGTGTGTATATATCCATTGCTTACCGTTGTCTGTCGTGTTTGGCTAAATATGGCTCCTGCACCATGATATCCATCCAACCTACCGGGGCCTCTGTCAGGGAACTTCCGGAAGGTTTCCTTTTCTTTATAAAGACAGCTTATATCGTCACTTTTTGCAGTGAAGGATCCAGTCAATTTGATATCCTTGGCGCAGGTAACTTTATAAAGTCTCGTGCCCTGTTTATTCTCAGATCTGCTGACCATATAATAAATACTCCCAAGGCATCTTGTTGAGGGAAAAAAAATTGTCCTCAACAAGGCAGCAAGGGAAAATATATGGCATGGAAACAAATAAAAAAAAGCGTGACATCGTCATCTGACCATGGCTTAAAATTACAAGAGAACCTTGGATCTTTCCCTTTGGGATTGATCCTGGACCGTCGCCAATTGCGTGCTGTGTTGTACTAGTGCGATGATAATTTAAAGCTACCTAAACTGCATTTCAGCATGTATTTTATGTATGTGAGGTCTAACGGTGCACTAGTGTAACACAAAGTGATTTAGAACTTCGCTCTTGTAGTTCTATAATTAATAACACTTAATTGGAATAGCTATTTGAAAAAAACTTATTTTTACCAAATTTTTAACATATTGGTATATTTCTTTAGAAATAGTTAATCGAAAAGAGTTATTTTTTCTTGTTAAAATTTTTTTATAACTTAATATTTTCGATAACAACCCAGCTATTTATTTGTAAAAACTTTTATTTCAACTGTGCTATTCTAATAACACCCCGTCTCTAATGATTAACATTTCTGAGAAAACCGCTGACCAACTGGTATAGTGGTTCAAGTGTTAGCCTCTAGTGTGGAAGGTTCCTGGTTCGAATCCGTGTCCGGGCATGGATGTTTGTAAGCGTATGGTGTAGAGGCGGCTGGTACACCTTAAATCGGTCGTGACCGAAAGTCCTCACGTTGGGTTGGTGTGGACGTTTGGAGAGTGGGGTACCAGCTCAGGTGTTGCCTCGTCATCTGACTGTGGTTCAAAATTACGAGGTGTTGTCCTCGTGTCTATCCCTTAAGGGATTGATCCCGGACCGTCGTAAATAGCCCGTTGTGTTACTCTAGTACGAAAAATTACCATTACCTTTACTGAGAAGACCAACTTTGTAACCGAACCATGTAAAT
Source organism: Metellina segmentata (assembly GCA_947359465.1). Taxonomy (NCBI): domain Eukaryota; kingdom Metazoa; phylum Arthropoda; class Arachnida; order Araneae; family Tetragnathidae; genus Metellina; species Metellina segmentata. The sequence goes on from OX375877.1 coordinate 96,258,533, forward strand.
TTCCATTTTAATATATTTTTCTATAAATCGTGGCAACGGTTCGTAACACCACCACAAGTCGGGTGTTTTTCTGCTCCCGACTGCCAATGCTGTACTTTTATATTGCATAAACGTGAAATACAAGTAGACCGAGTATTGCTATTGAGAGGGTAGATATATATTTTAGTTAACGTCGCACTGCAGTAACACAACTGGCTATTGGTGACGGTCCGGGATCAATCCCCAAGTGAATGATCGGAATAGATCCACGTTATTTTGAACCACGGTCAGATGACGAGGTCACACCTGAAATGGCACCTCACTTTATTAACTCCACACTAATGTGATGGACATTTGAGGCCGCGGCACATTTAACATGCACCAGCCCCTATGTATACGAATGTCTTTGGTTGGAGATAGTTTCAAACTCGCATCCCTGCGATTGCTAATCCGTTGCTCTTCCAACTATTGAGCCCCTGCTATTGAGGGGAGCTTCAAAAAGTGTGATCAACATGTCGACTAGTTGTCACGTGACTGCTATGTAGAAAATCGACAGGGTTGGCAGATTTGGCATCTTAAGTCTCTGTTGGCGATATGCAATCTTATGACAGAGGTGTGTGAATGCGCGTTTCTATACAGTGGTGAAATCACCAATATTCGCTTTGTCGCACGAAGCAATCAGAGTGTGAACTAATGGATGACTCAAGTTCCGTTGGTCTATCAGATGATGAATGTTTTCTTCCATCCGGCAGACGAAAAGTAGCCTGTGTCACGTTACTACAGTTTTGGCAACATGAGATTACCATTACTAAATTCTACTTTTGTATTTCTGTGCTCAGATGGCAAAATGTTATGCCATTTTTTTAATTTTTCGTGACAGCAATTTTGATATTCAAGATTCGACTGGTGGTTCTGTGGTTTTTGACTTATATTACATTTTTACCACTTTGTTTTCTCATAACCTGAAAGAGAAAGACTTACGACATTTTGCCGCCTTATAAACATTAACAAACCAGGCTCCAGAATGGGACTTACTCAATTTTTTGGGAAAAGTGACTTATAACATTTTACCATCTGAGCACAGATTTCTTCTGTGGTTTATTGATCTGGTAGGACAGAAACGTAAACCTGGAAAGAGAAATATATTCAATTTAGCCTTTTTTTTAAATGTAATTTCGTCATTTCAATGACATAATATAAAAGTATTGTTATGCAAATAGAAAAAATAAAAATTTCAGACAATTTTTCATGCATTAATGTATTCAAAATTTGATAAGTTGTGCCCGTGTGGGGGACTTTGAGTGTAAATAAAGCACCGGAAGACAAGGAATTTATTTCCGGTTGGAATTCTTCCCCATCAAAACATCATAGTATATTCATTAGTTTTTGCTGTCCCCATTCAGCTACACCCATGGGGTATTGTTTTCAAAGTAATAAAATATACACCAAACGCTTACAAACATCCATGCTTGATCCGATCTAGAGGCTCCACTATATGAACGGAGATAGGAAAAGAACGCACCTGTGAATGAATTGCCGGATATTTCTTCGGGAATCTATTCCTTGGCTAGAACTGATGACAGATCGTCTTCATAGTTTCTGTTCCTCGTTGAAAGATTTCATGTATGATTCATATTTACATTAGTATATTTTAATTAAAATAAAACAAGCCATTGGGCACTTTTCTGACATTACATATATGTTTCTAAAAAATACTAGGGGGGCCCGCCTCCAATTCGCTAACGCTCGCCAATCCCCGGAGGATTGCCTTGTTCACTTCGCTCCAATCAATGAAGACATTGTTTACAAAATATGATATTCTAAAAAAATATTTTTCAAATATAAATTTGTTGTGCTACAGTAAAATTATACAGTACCTTTGGAATCAGAACTCGAACAATTCGGAATTCAAATGAAAACTTCGAGCAAATTTTGACCCGAAATGTGAGTGCTGCTTTGGAAATCGAATATCCAGCATGTCGTTTCTATAAGCTGCAACAGCTCGACTAATATTCATTTTTTGTCAATACAATTTTATCCGATAACACTATAAATTCAATTGAGGCGTGAGGCTTCGTGGTAAACAAACAATCGTACAGTGTTGCCAATACGCGATATCAAATAACGTCTTTTTTGCATGCCACGTAAAAGAATTATATATATATATATATATAGATAGGACTGGTGGTACGACAAAAATTTCTAAAAATTTGAAGTGGTACGCAGTTACTAAAAGGTTGGGAAGCCGTGATCTAGTCTTTTAATAAACTCGCGCAGTATTCTCACACGCCTACTCTCATAGTCAGCCCAGTTTCCATTCCCTAACATAATATAATCCAGCTTCCACAAATCCACGCTGTTCGCTATCGACCAGCAGCTCCATTGAGTCTCGGTCTCAAGATCACCAACTCCAAACTCTCGAGCATTCCGTAACGCTAGGGCCATCGAGCAGTTCTGTCCGTCTCGTTAGCATTTCGAAGCGTTGCATAATTCCGTGTCCGGACTGCTTGGCTGGCGCTTTCATCAATCATCCGTTCCGATGACGCCCTCGCCAACTGAATTTTCTGATTCGGGAGACAATGGATGGCCACTCCCGCTTTCGGGCACGGGAATTTATCTGCAGGAAACATTGCTCCCGACTCGGAGGCTTCAATCCACGGCGGAATAGCGTGTTTACGTTGCGCGTCAAAGTGTGCCGATTCCATTAGAGGGAATCTCTTGGTTCTGTTTAATTGCCGTTCTCGAACCGGAGAAGGGGTTTTTAGTTCACTCGATTAAAAGATTGCCATCGCCTGTAATAGAATTCGATTCTACTGAGGACGTGTAGCTGGGAGGAGCTTTTAATTAAAGATTCGTGGGGAGATAGGAGTTGCTTTGTGTTGGGATTTTCTTGTTTCTAATTCGCTTCATGTTATTACAAACTCTTAAGATTTGTTTGATGTTTAGAATTTAAAATCATTTGCTCACTTTTTGAAATCGCAACCTTCCAGTGTCTAATCCGATACCCTTTCAAATGAACTACCGTGTCTCCATCTGTGATTAGGTACACGTACACAAATTAGTACTACTTAGATTTAATTTCCGTGAAGAGAGCATCCCCCCAAGTAAATTTATAAGTTAAATAAACTGCAAATTCTTTTCACCAGTTGGGTATCTAGAAAGCCGAACAACAGGTATAGTGGTTAAGGTGTTAGCCTCTAGATCGGAAGGTTCCTGGTTCGAATCCGGGCCGGGCATGGATATTTGTAAGCGTATGGCGTAGTGCGTAGAGGCGGCTGGTGCACCTTAAATCTGTCGTGGCCGAAAGTCCTCACGTTGGGGGTGGTGTGGAAGTTTGGAGAGTGGGGTGCCATCTCAGACGTTGCTTCGTCATCTGACCGTGGTTCAAAATTACGAGTTGTTGTCCTCGTATTTTTCCCTTAAGGGACTGATCCCGGACCGTCGTCAATAGCCCATTGTGTTGCTCTAGTACGATGTTAACTAAAATTACCATTACCGATGAACAGACCTGTATTATGCATTCTTGGTTGGTTTCGTGAAGGGCTATTCCAAATACAAGACAGCGCAGGTGTTGCTTCGTCATCTGACCATGGTTCAAAATTACGAGGTGTTGTCCTTTGATCTTTTCCTTATGGAACTGATCCCGGACCGTCGTCAATAGCCCGTTGTGTTGCTCTAGTACGACGTTAACTAAAATTACCATTACCATTACCGATGAACAGACCTGTATTATGCATTCTTGGTTGGTTTCATGAAGGGCTATTCCAAATACAAGACAGCGCAGGTGTTGCTTCGTCATCTGACCATGGTTCAAAATTACGAGGTGTTGTCCTTTGATCTTTTCCTTATGGAACTGATCCCGGACCGTCGTCAATAGCCCGTTGTGTTGCTCTAGTACGACAACTAAAATTACCATTACCATTACCGATGAACAGACCTGTATTATGCATTCTTGGTTGGTTTCATGAAGGGCTATTCCAAATACAAGACAGCGCAGGTGTTGCTTCGTCATCTGACCATGGTTCAAAATTACGAGGTGTTGTCCTTTGATCTTTTCCTTATGGGACTGATCCCGGACCGTCGTCAATAGCCCGTTGTGTTGCTCTAGTACGACGTTAACTAAAATTACCATTACCATTACCGATGAACAGACCTGTATTATGCATTCTTGGTTGGTTTCATGAAGGGCTATTCCAAATACAAGACAGCGCAGGTGTTGCTTCGTCATCTGACCATGGTTCAAAATTACGAGTTGTTGTCCTCGGATCTTTCCGTAAAGGGACTGATCCCGGACCGTCGTCAATAGCCCGTTGTGTTGCTCTAGTACGACGTTAACTAAAATTACCATTACCATTACCTTTCACAATTACTTGACATTGTCTTGTGTTCGGCGCAGTATGGCCGAATATGAGGCTTGCTCCGTAGGTTGGTGTTTAATTAACGTTGTACTTGATTAAGATAACGCGCTATTGGCGACGGTTCAGTATCAAATCCGATGGGAAAGATCCTAGGACAACATGTTGTTGTTGTTTCTTATGCCTACACTGGCAGACCGGAGTAGTGTCAGGCCCGTCAAAGACGGCAAGAGGCGAGGAGGGTGCGCCTTCCATGTTATTGAGCCCCATTGGGAGGAAGTCCGACTTAGCTCGACATACATGACACATCCGTTTTACAGGAAGGTCCCTTTCATACATCCGTTCACTCACACATATCGTAATTTAGATCCCAATCAGAGGCCGATAACCCCCTGATCAGGTACCCCCAGAGGTATTGATTTGGTATGGGAACATGGGGGACTTTGTGACCACGACCTATTTAACGTGCCCCACTCACCATTAGTGAATACGACTGTCTTTAGCCAGGTCGAAGCGCCGATCTCGCAATCATCAGAATTGCAGGCTTCGCCGAGGACAGAACAAACAACCCTTCTGATGCGAGCCCGACGCTCTACTGACTGAGCTACCGCGGTTCAGGACAACATGTAATTTGGAACTACGCCATGGTCAGATGACGACTGCACACCTGACCCCACTCCACGAACTTTTACACGACTCCAACGTGAGGCCACGACAGATTTAACGCGCACCAACCCCTTTGTACACGACGGTCTTTGGTTAGATTCAAACTCGCATCCCTCCGATTTCTAATCCCTTTCTCTTCCAACCGAGCTACCGCGTCCCGCCCTGCACCATAAAAACCAACGACAATGAAGCAATTCAAGTTGGGGTAGTGTATTCGTGTTGCGCTTCAAAGTGCCATTCTATTGAAGATGATATCTTGGCTTTGTCTAGTTAGCGTTCTAATCGTCGAAGAGGTTTTTAGTTTATTCGATTTAAAGATTGTCATCCCCTTTGTAGAATTCAGATACATTAAAAACTGTGTTCACACAAAGAGAAACTTTTTTTTTATCAATGATCGATGTGACTAAAGTATTTGACCAATCAACTATCGTATATCAACTCTATTTTTTGGAAATTTTATTGGCGAAGGGATGACATTATATTCCAAAAACATGCCAAATGACGGAACTTTCAGAAGGTGTACAGAAAACGCGTATTGCCGCAAAAACACAACCTCCACCTATATTTCGCTTGATAGAAATCCTCTCAGTGGATCAATTTTCTGATTTTGTCCAACCTTTGTAGTACCACATTTGGGTCAGATCACTTCAGACTTGTACGTTTTAAGAGATAAAACCTTTGAGTACATTAACGAAAAAAATTGATCACACATTTGATCAAGCAACCGAAAGAAACATACAAAACACGGGTATTAATGAATAAACAATAGATCGAATACAGTGTATTTTGTAACTGCAGCTCCAATCTTTGTTAACTTACTGAAAAATTTTAATTGCCATTTTCGTTCCACACTATGCAAGTCTAGCCTCAAATCTTAAAACTGATTTCATTCGTATTTCCAACTACTTTAACACTCCAAGTAGTACTTACGCGGTATCTCTTCCATCAAGATCTGTCTAATTCTTCTCATGGTGAGGTCAATATCTGGTCAGATTTCCTCTAATGGCGGAATATCCCGTCCACAAGATTTGGTCACCTTTTTGCTAATGTCGAGATACTTCAAGGCAACCAGCTGAAGGCTTAACGATCAATAAGAGTACTTCTGTTCAGCATTCCCAATCGCTATTAATTCTTATTTGTCGAGAGAGATTCTACACGAAGATCAATAACAAAACGGCGCGCAGCCATTTTGTTCTCTTTCGTATCGATGGAATGTTCTCGCGTATTATTTAACAGTTTTGAAATTTTTGTGATTCGTATGTTTTGTCTTTCTGTCTGCCTTGACTTGTTATTGAAGTTTTCTCTGCGATAGTATAAATAAATATTTTCGGTGGGTATGACACTAGGTTTAGTTTAAATGTTTGGAGGATTGGGTAGGTGTTCCAAATATCGCCTACCTATTTCTCTGTATCTCAGCCTCCTGGGTTGGGAAATCAATCTGGAAACTAAATGAATATCACTAGGAACTATTCTCCTTTGGTTTCCAAAGATCATATACCCTCTTTACTTATGCCAGTTTAAGTTAACTAGTAAGACTTCAAAAAGTTTCCCGAGAATTTTCAAGAGGGGGTTCCTAATATCGCCTACCCCTGTTCTTTTTACCACCCACCAGGCGAAATGAGGAGCTGCTGTTAAAAACGAGGTGCTAGTAGAGCATACATACCTACCTACCTACCTTTAGTATTTAATGTACTTTCAAGTCCTATAAACGAAATTATGATTTGGAAACACTTACCTGCATATTCCCTGAATGGATTGGAGACAAAAAATACATTGATCACAGCCTCAAATACTTCAGGTGCAATAATGCTGTTGATATAACTGATAGGAAACTTTGCCGGAGGCGCTACGTCTGGCAAAACCTTAGACCGTCAAGGCAAAACTACATAAACTCATAGATGTCGCGCATAGTAACTTGAGTAGGCGATGTTAAGAACAGGGTCGATACTTGGAACACCTACTCTACCTGTTTTTTTAAGAAAGCTGTGAAGGCTAATATATGAATAATCCGAAAAAAATGTATCTAAGGATAATCGAGTTTTCACCTCTTAGTTTCGAGTATTTTACATTTGAAAAATGTTGAATTCTTTTGGTTCTTTGATGAGGGTAGGTTGTATGCCTGGAAGAAAAAAGATCAGATTATGCTGAACAAAATCATAATTTCATGAAAAGAAAAAAACGTTAAATTCAAACTTAGTGATGGGCTGAGATAAATAACCCAATATTATCATCCTTTCAGTTTAGTTCCTTGATCGTCGTGGCTCAGTGTGTTTGTCCACTGCGTTAGCAATCTGTGAATTGCAGGCGGCGCTGGTTCAATTCTTCCCTGGGTGTATTAATCTTAATTCAGTAGAACTTTCTTTGCGGGTGTGTTATTTTGCTTGATGTCTATCTAGTATTTGGCGCAGCTTGACCGAATATGGTCTTAAAAATCCAAACCAACAACCCTCCTTTCACTTCTACAGTGTAGGAGAATATTTTTTCTTTCGTGGATAAAACCATTCGAAGAGAACAATTGGTGTGTGTATTCGATCTTGAAATATTTATCATGAGTTTAATCCCTTGGAACCGTTTCAGATTAAGCACATTTTTTCTGCTCTTAGAAACATACTACTGCATATAATCCATTTCACATACTTCGTACCTAAAATGTAAGATATGACTAAAGTGAGGTAACTAAAACGTCGATTTTGGAATTGAGATTGATTATGAATGCTCCTTAAGTTCGTCTCATGTAAAATTGCCGAACCTTAAATTATATTTTTCCGTAAAAATGCCGATGAATCTACGGCGAATAGCCTTGTACTCATAGTTCCTTTATCCAATCTTTTTAAAAAACCCAACCAATATATATATATTTTTTTTGCTTATGGCACTGCTTGTGATGTTTCCAGATTTCATCACCTCTCACTCAGAGTAGCATGAGACCGGCCACTCATTAGAGCAGCATGCGACAGTACATACGACAAACGCATGCGCACTCTGTACAGAAAGCATGTTGGTACGCATGCGTATTTCAGCCAACTTAGTGTCTCAGGACTGATGTTGGGACTCAATGTGTGGCTTGTCTAATATTGGAAGACAATTTAATTTTATACTAGTACTATATTCACTCGTAGTTTTTTTTAAACAAACACCTTTTTTCATATTATTGCCTTTTAGTGGCACGTAAAATAACAAAAAACCTGTCTTAAAATTAAAAGCTCTAAGTAAACCCAAAGCAATAACTACCAGAAAAAACCGGTAAGCTCGACTTTTCTTTTCTTAGAAACTAGTAGATCCACGCATAGCCATCCGTGCTAGTTTCTCAATTGCTCACATCTATTAAAACCTTGTATCGTAGGTAGGTAGTTGAATTAACGTCGCACTGGGCTATTGGCGACGGTGTGGGATCCATCGTGCAGGGAAATATACAAGGTATTCGTAATTTTGAACCACGGTCAGATGACGAGGTCTTCACCTGAACTGGCATCCTACTCTCCCAACTCCCACATCACGCCAACGTGTGGACATTTGAGGCCTCGATAGATTTAACATGCACCAGCCTCACGTACAAGACGGTCTTTGGTTGGATCGAATTTCGAACTCCGATTGCAAAGAGCTACTCCTCCAACTAGACTATTTTCGGATCTTTTCCTAAGGAACTGATCCCGGACCGTCGTCAATAGCCCGTTGTGTTGCTCTAGTACGACGTTAACTAAAATTACCATTACCATTATCAACTAGACTATTGCGGCCCCCTATGTCGTCACTTATATTTCATACAAATTTTAATTTATTTACTACGAATATGTCCACTGATAGGCATTTCTGATCTCTAAAGGTAATGAAATTAATCAAATATAAAGTGATCTAATTTATTCTTACTTTCAAAGAAGTGCATGGTAAAAAGTACACATCTTGGCCATGTCACAACAGTTAACTTCTAAACGTCACCTCCAATTACATCGCATTCATCAAGGCAGTTAGGTGTCTTTTAACATATAAGCCTCTTTTCATGTTCTATGTGTGTGTTCCCTCATATTTTCTACGCTAATTTCCATGTTCCAGATTTTCCATTGTGTTCTATAATCACACGGCAGGAGAATATCAGTGGATCGGCGAGTTCTTCTGTTGCTTTTTAGCATTATTATGCAGCTTTGCTGACTTTTTAATGCTGGCGAGATGAAGAACTGGTCAGTTTGTTTCCAATGGCGAGAAATCTATTGTATCTTGTGTCAAAATTCTTCCAGTGACAAGAAATTTTGTTGTCCATCAAGCCGTGGTCAGATTTGCTAATGACGACGAATTGTGTATCTTCTGTCAAAATTCTTCCAGTGACAAGAAATTTTGTTGTCCATCAAGCCGTTGTCCGATTTGCTAATGACGACGAATTGTGTATTTACTGTCAAAATTCTTCCAATGACAAGAAATTTTGCTGTCCATCAAGCCGTGGTCAGATTTGCTAATGACGAAATACTCCATCGTGGCTACCACTAGGAGGTATATAACCCTACAAGTGGTTTGGATGAGATATCTCGTCCATAAAGATGTGGTCAATTTCGGCAATTGTGGTCAAAGCAAGCTAAACTTGAACTCAGCTGCTGAATCCCGTAGTGGTTGGGTTTGGGGGTCTTATGGTGCAAAGGCCATATGTGGCCATGCTGCGCCAGACACAAGACATACAATATCAAGTAATAGACATACCCACAATGAAAGTTTGACACAGAAATACTTGATTGCGCCTGACAGGAATCGAACATACTCCGCCTATAACTCGTAGGTTGCTATTGCAGTGAGACACGACGTACCAACGGAAACGACGTTATCGACTGATCTAAACCATCTACCACACAAACGCGGTATTTCCGGACACACATTCGACAAAAATACTTGTTTTGTGGCCCTCTACCCCTTTAAATTTGACCAGACATTTTCGATACGCCTCGTATAGATATAAATAAAGCACACTTCAGTAACTTTAACGGTAGCAATTGACGTTTCCAAGCTACACTGTTTCTCTCCCACCGTACACACGACACAGATTAATGTTCTTCGATGTCCCCAGCGAGAGACAAAGCACAGAGACCTCCCAGAATAACCTTCCCGGATAACACATTACCGATTCCTGTATAAATACGTCCAAATGTGTCTGTTGAGGGGGCCTATCCTTTTGCGTGTCTGAGGTGTCGGTGACGCGTTGAAGGCAAGATCGCGTGCGGGTGACTCTCATGTTTGGTTAAACTTCTGCTGCGTGGCACGCAGGACCCAGGAATAACCATAAATTAAACGCCAAAAAACGTATCCACTCAAGGCTGGCTGTGGTTTTTGTGAGTGGCGGTTGAATTATTTTTTGTGTGTGTCGATTTGAGATGTGGCTTGGATCGTGGACCGGGACTAGACAATGATAACGCATGGTGGAAAAGACGGTGGAAACTTTTGTTTGTGCTTTATAGTGTGTTCAACATCGACCTTCTAGTGAAGTAAACCGAATGTGGGTTGTTTTCGCTGTCGTTTGATCTCTGAGGAGTAAAAAAACGTGGGCTTACAAATAGACTTAGGCCCGGTGCACACATCCGAGTTTTCAACGTGCGGCGCCGAAGCCCAACTATGCACACATAACCGTGAAATGACGCAAGTACTGGATATCTATCGAGGAAAACGTGTTTATTTCGCTTACTTGGTGTACAAAAAATATATTTTTAAACAAAATAGACGTAAGCATACATGTGCCGTGCACGAATATCAGACCGAAGTCTTTTTAGCTGCATCCAAGTCGAGAGGCATTCGTATTCTGACCGAGATCGAATAGCATATTGCCGCAAAACCACGCCCTTCCTTTTTATTTACAACATATTTCCGTAACCCGAACAGGGAAAATATCCTCGTCCCGATTTTTTACAGAACACATCTTCCAATACAGATTATTCTACGTGAAAATAACGGATGTGTGTGAAATAACAGTTGAAAACGAGGTACTTGAGACCGGAGAAGCGTGTGTGGAGACCTTGTGGCGAGCTGCGGTACAAATTGCACGCAAGTTGTATATGCTTCGCTGCAGCGGTGTCGGAGGTATGTGTGTACTACTCTATTGGATCTAATGTATCTCAGACCGCACTTGCGTTGCCGTATCGGCACCGCACGTTGATAAACCGGATGTGTGCATCGGACTTTAGCCTATCGGCTATCGTAGCACTGAGTAATGTTTTTGATCACGGTGGATAATCACTTGAACCAATCAATAATTTAGGATTTATGCTTTTCCTCACAACCGCGTAACAGATCTTCTAACCGAGTGAGCGGATAGGGAGGTATTATAATCAACGTCGTTCTGGAAGCAACACAACGGATATATTTCTCTCTCACGTCATTGAATCTTTGGTTATCATTAATATCCAGCTTAGCGCTGTGGACTTTCCATTTAATTTAGTGGTGCCCGACACCACTGCTTTGACACCAGAAGTATACTTTTCGAGCGCAGGGACAAGGTTTTCCCATCTTGTTTCTGTGCTTATATCCTTGACTGCATCTGTCTCTCTGGATTTATTTTGGTAAACCATGATGAGGCAACTTCTCTCCCGCTCAAGCGACAGTAACTTATGGTCATGGTGTAGCATTTTCTTGACCAGGGTTTAAGCGACAGCAAAGCTACCCTTGTGACATTATTTGGCGCAGCTTTATCCAATAACAGTTATTTTTTGTAACAGTTATTTATACAATATTACTCCTGCGCCGTGTAAACGTTACCAACTTTGTGTATGTCCATTACTTGACGTTTTCTGTCTTGTATTTGGCGCAAACTATGGCCATAAAAGCCCAACCAACTTAGTTTTAAATAAGCCTTACAGTCACTTTAGCATGATCAATTACAGGTGGTTATCAAAATAATGGAAACACTGTGAATAAAAGTGACATTTAAGAATGCGCTTCGTAAGCATTAAAATATAATCCTAGTTACCAGTTTTTTTTAATATAAAAAGTATTATATATCATGGTAGTATGAGGTAGTTTTAGTGAAGTTGTATACTTGTGGATTTTTGTCAAAAGCGTAAAATGTCAAACCTCACAGACTTTCAAAGAGGCCAAATTGTAGGAGCCCGACTAGTTGGAGAAACTGTGACCGAAACATCCCAGCTTTCAGGCGTACACACAGCGCGGCAAGACAAGCTCGGCAAAGCAAAATAGTGGACAGAATGGAAAGCTGAGTGAAAGAGACCGACGGGTATTGAAGCGGATTATAATGTCTAAAAAGAAAACAACTGCAGCCAAAGTGACCGCAGAGCCCAATCGGCATCTGGATTCTCCAGTGTCAATAATTACAGTTAGGAGGCACCTTCATAAACAGCCATATTATTAAAGGATTCCTTATAAATCCTGTGTGTTTCCATTATTTTGATAACACCCTGTACATCTATATGATAATAGCAGTAAATAGGATTCTTATTTGGTTTTCACATGAATACACCAGACCATGATCCTGATTTTCCTACTAACTTGAAAACTGCACGTGTTGAATAGGATCGTTTCGTAAAAACGGCTGATTTATTGGTCTTTCGCCGGTCGGATATTGGCTAAGGAAATCACTGCCTTGACATTGACGTCATCACAGTGTCGCCCATTGAGTTAACCAAAGCGTCTCCACGCGATACCCGCCTACAAAAGGACAAATAACATAGTGTATACAGGCATAAACAAAGATAAAATAATACGTATAACAATTCCTAATAGAAAATAGTTATATATACAAACGAGTGAAATAGCAAAGTTAAAATAATATACAGTAAGAGCATACAGTAACCAATAACATACAGTATGGAACACAGTAAAATATGCAGTAAGCCTTCGGTAATGTGTACTTGATTTTTTTCTAGGCCTGTTCAGATAAAAGAAATGTGCAGGGTTTTTCAAACGTCCAAACTGCATAATAAAATAAGCATTCAATATGGAAAACAAAATGGCGTATGCATGAGTCATTTTCTGTCAAGCCAAATAAAGGCGTCAGTAGTGTTTCTGCGGTGGAAAGTGTTCCTGTACGAATTCCAAACGTTTTATCAACGGCTTTTTTTTAATGTCTTCAGTACTTCGGAACTCCTTCTTTGTAATATCAAGAGTATAATTGATATTTCATAGTTGATATATCAATTAATACGCCAATTAGATTAAACGTCAATGGTCACCAAAACGGCGACAAACTCAATTTTACCTTAACCCCAATCTGCATCATGGCAGAGTATTTGGGTAGTGGTAAAATTTTAGCATTCCATCTGGTTTATTTGTTTTCACTGAAAGTCAGACCCTCATAGCTAGAACATCTTGGAATTGATTTCATTTTAATAAAATCTACGCAAGACAGAAATGTCTTCCACGTCGAAAGAATTTCTTCGCAATTCTCCTTTGGACAAGTTCCACTGGAACAAATCTCAACTCCTCCTGAGGCTAATAATTTGCAAAACAACCTATCGAACGTTCCCCGTAAAAGTTTCGCCACATAACCGCACATGATTTACTCATGCAAGAATGACATTTATCCCGCATGAGTAAATTTTCCAAGAGGCACAAACTAATCGACCCGATGCATTCAGCAAATAGTCCCAGGGATTTGAGCTAATAAGGCGCAGAGACATACGAGACGCCATGTGCTGTGAATCGAGACAGAATCCATGTCCTCGATTAATGGGAGCCGGGAATTTATTAAGTGTATACAATATGTAATTCTCTGGACATCCTTGTAATTGAGATGAAACCTCAATCAAAAGTTTTCTTTGTGGAAGCCATCCATCACAATTTCATCGAAGTTGCGGCAAGGTCATTTTCAATTGGATTTCAATTTCATTCCACCCTTTCACAATTATTATTAGTGGGTTTCTCTGAGGATGCGTTGGGTTTCCTACTGTTCTCTGCTTGCCCCATCACGTGTATATATTATACCCGTTGGTGGCTGATGGATCGGAGAATTATTTTTGATTGATGCGACTGGCATGGTATGCAATATAGCAATTATATTATTTCACGGATCGGGATTCTTCGCGTATTTGCTTACGCTTACTGGGTCGTGGTGAATGACGAGGCTTATGGCGAGGAAGTGCGGAGATTACACTAAGGCGATATCAATTTGCTTGAATGATTTTTTTCGATTATTGTGGACAGTTATGGTAGAATATCAATTTTAACCTCTTCGTTCCTAGAGGGGTTCCTTCAGGTGTAGGGTATCAATTTTAACCTTTTTATTCTTAGAGTATTTTTACTTTCGGTTTACGCTCTTGGGGGCACATTTCCTTTAGGTGTGTGCTAGCACCACACACTCCAAACTTAACACGACAACGTGAGGACATTTGAGGCCACGACAGATTTAACGTTCACCAGCCCCCGAGGGTGTTTGAATGAACCTAGTTTCGAACTGTTAATTACTTGTCTGTTACTCTTCCAACTGGACAAACACATTTTATGTTCAGCCATTTTTGATTTCAAATAAAATTTATCGAGGTATAACATCTAAAGTTTATGAAATCCCTAAGCATTAGAATGCAATTTAAATGGGACAAAAGATTGGATGGTTGCTTTTAGGTTTTATGGAGTATTAGAGTGTGATTGCATTTCGGTGGAATGATTTTTTCGATTATTGTTTAGCTGTTGATAATGATTGTAGAAAGTTGATAGAATATCAATTTTAACCATTCCCAGAAAGATTGCTACAAGGGTAGAATATCAACTTTAACCTGTTCATTCTTAGACAATATTCCCTTCAGGTCTACACCATTAGGGGCACATCACCTTTAGGTGTGTAAGGGCTTTTCGAATCTGTGGTGAATATTCTAGTGATCTTTCCTTTTCCCATGGGGTCTTCTGTTTTTATACTTCTTATGGAGTTACTATACTTTTTGTGGAAAATTCATATGTAGATCGGCCAATGTGAGCCGAGCTAGGTGGCGCTAGCACTATACGGCAACTCCTGAACTTTTGGAGAATGTTACTTGTAAGATATTTGGAACGGTAAGATTTTAGAGCTGTAAGAACCTCACATCTTCTCTGTATATAATGTACCTATGCTAATCTATATACATAAAAAAAGGATGTATATGTATGTCCTCTATTCAAATTTACACCATTTGACCAATCCAAACCAAACTTGGTACACTTATACTTTAGAACACTGCGGAAAACATAGGCTATTACTTTCTTGTCTTCAGATCAATCTGTAGCCATGAAAATCGGCACACAGTCATAAAAATTCTCCTCAAAGCCCCAATTTTAAAATCTGAAGTTTGTTTTCCTGCAATAAATGGACACGGATAAGGAAACACGTTCTACAGGGTTTGTGTATTTGAGTTAACGCAGGGAAATGTGGTGGTCATATTTTAGCTGTCGCGGTAGGAAACATTATATTCTATGAAAACAGAATTACAAATGTTGTGAGTACATTATGAAAGCATCACTGAAATGGACTAAAACTAAATTTTGGTGGAATATCATTAGAATAACTGGTAACGACGATTTTGATGGGGAATTGAAGGAATCTGCAAAACTATCAAATAGATATGAAAGCTAACCACCTTCCAAGTAATATATTGTCACGTAAAAAGTATTAAAAATTCAAAAGAAAATTTACTGAAAACAGTGAATTAGTTTTTAATTTTAAAATTTTAATTAATTGATGGGTTCTATGCGCAATAATTTTGTTTTGCGAAAATTTTAGTTCACTTAAATTGATTCATATGTAAATTAACTATTAGTAATTACTCCATATTTTTTTATCACTCGATTGTATGGCAAAATAATTTTTTTTGTACGGAAACAACTAAACTCTATTGCAAAAAGCCTAGGTCTTTTTTAAGTCAAAATTTGAAGAATGGTTAATTTTTCATTAGCACTTGGATGTATACAACTGATTACAAGAGTTATTTGAAACTGTTTCAAAAAAATAAATTAAAATCTGATTCAGAGGTAACATTTTAAGATCAGAATGCCAAAAACTCTAAATCGGACAAAAATGCATTTTTGTTGTAGACGTACTATGTAACATGTCTTATACTGCGAATGTAACGTCGTCAAAAAATGATGTATTTGAAACATTATTTTAGTTGCCTATAAGAATTTTTATATCAATTAGTTTTTAACGTTAAAATTAAAAAAAAAATGGATTTTTCCGATAATTCTAAAAGTATACTGTCTCCTTTAATGTTTATTAGGAGGAACACAACAAAGCATAACAAAAGACGCTTCTAGGAATTTCTACTATGCCATTATCACAAATAAACTTTAATGTGAAAAATACCGTTTACTATCAAAATCTAATGGCGGTTTTGAACCTGGAACTCTATTTTTTTATTTATTTATCGTCTGCGCAATTCAGCACGTGGCAATTTTTTATCACAAATATAAGGAGGAATTGGAGGTTTATTAAGAACGGAATGTTTTTAAAATATGTATCCATTTAAAGAGAAACATTCACTAATCACACTCTAATAGTTTTTAGAACTGATAACTTTTATAAAAATACTTTCATGTTCCAATTTAAAATGACTTTAAACTACAAATTCCACACACACAGAAATGAATTATTTCTTGCATTTACAAAGCAATACAAGTCAACGAATATAAGGTAAAAGTTGAATTTTATTTATAGAGAACCTGGAATTCTATTTTCTTCATTTATTTACCGTCTGCTCAATTCAGCACGAGGCAATTTTTTATCACAAATATAAGGAGGAATAGGAAGTGATTAAGAAAGGAATGTTTTTAAAATCTATATCCATTTAAAGAGAAAACATTCACTAATCACACTCTAATAGTTTTTAGAACTGAGAACTTTCATAAAAATACTTTCCTGTCCCGATTTAAAATGACTTTAAACTACAGATTCCACACACACAGAAATGAATTATTTCTTGCGTTTACAAAGCAATACAAATCAATGAATATGAGGTAAAAGTTGAATTTTATTTATTCCAATCTTTTCTGCGTGGAGGATAAAAGTTACAATCTCAACAAAACTTTGATTCTCAGCAAACTAAATTTTGATTTTTATTGCATTTAAATTGATTTATATTCAAAGTTTATGTAAATTTCATGAAAATGATTTCATTTTTTGTTGAACAATTTTTGTTGATGATGTCAAAGCAGATAGCTCGTGAAATATATTGCAATTTTCAAGGGTTTTCTCTATCTATTGTGCTTTTTTTTATGAACTATTATCATTGTCAAAAAAATTGGTTTATTTAAAAAACGCTTTAACATATTTGAGGGCGATCATCAACCTTTAAGTTCACGGGTGTCTCAATAATACTGTTGCTTAAATAACAACTGTGGTTATGCTATGTATGCAATATTGCTTTGAATTTTAAAATATAAATTATACGTTTGTCTCACAAAAACAGTTTATTTTTAGATTGCTTCAATTTAAAATAAACTTAGTTTCCATTTTGTAAATAAAAGAATTGTTTCAAGCCAATGCAATTTATTTGATCGTAAAAAAACAATTTAAAATGAATCGATGTTTTTGTTATAATTTTTTTTATCATTTCTGGAATCAACAATTCGATTCGTGTTTATGGAAATCCCAGTTCTATTGCAGTTTTATTTTTGTGTTATTTTGCATAGGGAACAATTTGGAACAGAAATAAATTGGAACGATATACTTAACATGCTTTAGACATCCACTTAAATTTTGTTTTTATTTGCTCTATTCTATTTTCACCCTTTTTTCTGGGACAAACGTCGGAAACACGTCTTCTGATGAATGGAAAATCTTATTCTATAGTTAAATCATGGATCTCGTCTAAAGAAATACTAACGCACTTTTGAATTTAAAAATGTATATTTTGAGTTCATTGGGTTAAACCCGTGTGTAAAAAATTTAAATCTAGTTCACAGTAATTATTTTGTGTGTTTTTCATAACTACTAGGTCATTGAATAATAATCTATATATATAAAACACTAACGTACGTGGACCCGAAATCGACGTTATTTGTGTATCGTCGAATGGCAACAATCAACGTAAATAAAATAACCCAGATATTTTGAATTCTTGCTGTTTTTAAATAGCCGAGGTCAATTTCTATGCAAAGTAAGGAATTAAATTGTAAAAATTTATGTTTGAACTGACTTCTTATTTCTTCCTTTGATGTAAAAGTAATTTAAACGTAATTTTGCTACCCGGTATCTGGCCACTTCAGAATTAATGTTTGCTTTTTTAATTTGATTTAGAATTCCGTGTTTGCGTATTTGAGTTGACTGCGAGATGTTGTGGACATATTTGAGGATTCCCAAATATTATAAATATGTATTCTTTTTGTTAATAAATTATTATTATCTTTGTCAATATCGTTGAAAAGTCTTTTGTCACATTATTCTATTTCACAATATGTTCAGGAAATCGAAATTCAACACGTTTGAATAGATATGTACGTGTTTTTTTTTTCAGAATTTTGCACTTTTTTAAGGATTGGAATTTTATTTACGTTTGCATTATGTGTTCCGGTATATTACCAATTGCAGAAATACTATTTAGGAGTTAGATTTTAATGATATGTCTATTTTTCTGCAAAATATCACTAAACATGGGTAATTTTGTAGCGGTATATGTATATTTCAACCAACTTTCCTTAATATTTGATTGAATACGCAATGATTTGAAGAATCGTTTCATAAAAATAAATAAACTATACAAATCAAAACATGCTTGATTACGGTGCGTAAAAAAGTTAAAAAAAAAGCACTATTACACACCGCCGAGCGCTAGCCGGCGCAGCCCGGCTAGTACTAATATATATGACTGGCATTTTGTTTCATTCTATTCTATGAAAAATAGATATTATTAACTAACGTCGTACCGGAGAAACACAACGGGCTATTACCTATGTTTAGGATTAAAGAAGCGAGACACTACAAATCCTTTTGGTATGAGATTTATTTCAGGAAAATTCAGTAGACATTTTTTTTTACATCGTTTTTTAAATAAGCAGACATCACATTATGCAGAACAGAACTACACGGGAAAAATATCTTTACGAACACTTATTTTTAATTTATTTAGAATACAAATGGGGCGTGTGATTTCTGTTCCGCTGTATGGAGCTGAGTTGCATATCTGCTGCAACTCTATTAAATTGTTCAAAAGAGAAGCAAATATCTTAGTTTTCAATTAAGTATGAGGAATGGAAGCAAAATTCCACTTTCTGTTTGGAGTCTGTTTGCATTTTTTGTTATTTAAAGAGAAAATAAAAGTGAAATTTTGTTTTCATTATGCTTTCAAATTGCAACTCTCAGAACCAGGGTCAATAGTTATCCAAAGTAAAAACATTCAATATAGCTCACTGTAGGAACTGATCTCATTGAACATTGTTTATGCTTCTAGTTTTGGAAAATAACTTAAATTCTCCAATTTTGCGAGTGATTTTCAGGGGATATTTTGAGGTATGATAATGAATTTTATAACGCGTCATTTTCAAGCGAGAAAAATAATTCAGAGAAGTTAGACGTCCAATCTGACGACTAGTTCTATAAGCGTTACCGTTAAAATCAAATTTATAAATGCAAAAGACAACTGACGACTGTTTATTTCCGAATTTTCGACAGAGTAAAATAGACAACAAATGACACACTAAAATGAAATTGTCAGTTTTTGGAACTATGGATCTATTATTTCAATTAACAGATTTAATTATTTATATAGGGGGATTTAAAAATTTTTAGATGATGTGTTATGACACTGAATATCCATTCTTGATTGTAGGCTTTAGAACTGATTTTTGCTTGGAAAGTGTTTCTGAAATATTACAGTTAAGCTGAAGGAATTATGATTTGTCTGAAGGTATGAACAAATTGGTCTGAAATTTTTGAGGTAAACAACTTGATTACAACAAGTTATTACGTGTCAAATTTTATCGCGCTGTACAAATTTAGCCGCAGTACATCGTATTAGAACGCCGGTACAATATTTCAATGGTGCCGAAAAATAGAAAGGCGCAGTACTTGGGACGTGTATTAAACAAGCATGATTTATGACTAAATAAAAAACAATGCGCGATTGCTGGAAGAAATAGTTAAATGAAAGTGTAGTGGCTATTTTGTATAGAGTTGATTATTTATATTAAGTTTAATTGCAATTATTTTTTATTTTGAACATTTGTAACGTTTTTATTCAAAACCAGACAAATGCACTTGAAACATTGTTGGTATATTGCATAATATAACAAAGAATAAGATATTACGTGCCTTGAACGTATATTACGTGCAAATTATTACGTATTGCGTTCGAATCGAGTCAAATCCGCTCATCAATAAAGCTAGTTAAACGGCAGTATCCACCGAAAACCGATAGAAAGATTATTTGCACTTTCGCTAAAAGTGAATTTGCCAGCTTCTTACAGAAAGCTCTTTATTTGTGAACAAATTATTTAATTCTTCACCGATTTTTATTTAAGTTAAACTTTGTTTCTCAATTTAACTCTCCTGCTGGTTGTCCAATCTCGTCATTAACAAAAGTGACCAGATCTTGATGATTGAAATATCTCGTAATTAGAAGAAAACTGACAACCAGATCTTGATCTCATCATCATAAAAAATAATCGGCAATATCTTGATGAGGAGATATCTCATTAGCAAAATTCGTCGCATCTTGATAGACGAAATATCTCTCGAAATATATCAAATAAAAAAACACTGGCACTATATTCTGTACCAGATATTCAT
Organism: Metellina segmentata; assembly: GCA_947359465.1. Classification (NCBI taxonomy): domain Eukaryota; kingdom Metazoa; phylum Arthropoda; class Arachnida; order Araneae; family Tetragnathidae; genus Metellina; species Metellina segmentata. The sequence continues at coordinate 96,279,203 of OX375877.1, forward strand.
TACATAGTTTCACATATTTTAACATTTATTGCCCGCTGCTTACAATTAAAATTTGTTACAGCGCCAAATTGTTTGTAAAAGCAAAATTTTCAAAATTTTAGTTTACGCGTCGCCATTTAAATACTCATAAAGGCAGGTTAAAACGTATATTAAAGTCCCAAGATTACTTCATGGAATTTTAAGACAACTTTTGATAGTTAAAAAAGGAAAAGAGGCACTTTTGAGAAATTTTTAACGGGTAAAAGGCTCTTAATAGAATTGTTTACATCTTTGAAATATCTTTTAAAAGTACTTTTTCGAAGAGCTACAAAAAAAGTAATACATTACTTTAAATCTTGAAAACAAAGTACTTAAATGCGAGTTACCAAAATTTATGTTTTTATAATTTTATTTCCCGAGCTAGCCTTAAAATGTAAAAGCAGCGTATGCAAAGTAAATTGCTTAACTTTATATAAAATTGTGAACCGTATACTTACAAAACGAGATAAAGGAACAGTAGGTGTAAAAGGTTAAGAAGTTGGTTTGGATTTGGAATTTCATAGTGCTACATGGTAAGTTAGAGAACTATAAAATATAAATATTTAAAAAACACTGCATTGAGCAATATCAGTTGAAAGCTGCTGTCTTGGTTAAAAAGATCAATGAAATCCGAACACTTCGATAAAGAAAATAGCAATGGACTATATTAGGATTACTTTCTATGGCATGTGAAATTTCTTGAGTTCAAACTGCGATTTTAGTGTTTGATGGTTTGAAAAACAAGACGGATGAAAACGAAAAAAAGCCCTCGAGCGATTTGGGGTCGCATGAAATATCAATTAAAGACTTACCCTTTCAGAGTCTGCATGAGAGACAAATAACTCCTACGCCCAGTTTTATCGAGTCAATAACCTGACCTAACGGGTTTCAAGTACTATTACGTCAACAAACGAGCTTTAACCACAGTGTTGTGAAGGTCCTTTGCACACATCACCTCCCGGAAGACTTGCCTCTGACGTCACGGATCGGGGGTAGTGGGAAAGGGGACCCTGACAGTTCAACCCTTTGTTTACTAGAGGATTTCCTGTTGTTTCCGTTTTGCCGCTAGGATGCGATGGTTTGGACACTTTTGCAGCGGTGTGCGCACATAGTTTTTGTATTACGGAGTCTGAAACTAACGATGTTCGTTTGTTCATTCGTTGGAGCGTTTGGTGGTTGTATACTGGGATCTTTCTTCAGCTTTGCAACATTGGAGTTCCCAGTCTTTGTTCTTTATAGTATCCATCAATTGTATTGATCTTTCTTGTGATGATAATGAGTTCTCGAGTGTGCTTCAACTTAGCAGTATTGGTGTTAAACAGTCTTGATTCATTTTAGTATTTTTGGCGATCATTTTGACCTCCCTATGGAGGAATTCCGAAAGGAATTTACAGGCTAAATATTTTGAAGAGCATTGTCATGGGATGGGCGTTGTTTTGATGCAGATATGCTGAGACACCGTTGCTGGCAACACACAGTTACATACATCCATGAACTGGACATTTGGCTTTGAATTGTTCCCAACCCTTTCCATAACCATGCAGGAAAAGATTGGTTGAGTTTTATGGTACAGGAGCCATATTTAGCCAAGCTGCGTCAAACGCAAGACAGGACATAAAATAAATGGCCATACACCTGTAAAGAGAAGTACACCCAGGGTGAGGCAATGGAATCGAACTTACACATGTAAACGAGAGTACTAATATTTACTTTGACTTTAAGCATCGTTCTTGCATTATCATCAGTCTTGGTACATTTTAGCATATGTGAATTGATATTTTTATGTTTTTAATCCTTTCCCTTAACATGGCCAAATGGATTGACAAAAATGTTCTAGAAGCGGCTGGCCTGATTTGAAAATTTCTTGTAACAGGCCGTTTTCCTTTTCTGATAAAAAAAAATGTGCTGTGTCAACACATTTCATGTCGGTGTTTGTTTACACACACACACGCACACACACACACACACACGTTGGCTGTGTCCGCCAACTCTATCATATTATTTCGATGACGGGTTGAATGTGAAAACACTTGTATCATATAAATGCGTTGTACAATTATTTTTGCAAATATCTAATTTCTTTAAATATTATATTATTTTGTATGATTTTAGAATATTCGCGTTTTAAAAATTGAAACAAAGTCTAGTTTCCTCTCATAAAATGAAATGTTGCAAACACAAATGACTTTCAGGGAAATAGGGTCGAAGTGTACACATTTAAAAAGTCCATTTTCAGGTCAACAGAATATGAAATTTGCAAAATAAAGTACAATATTTTAACATCTACTAGTTGGATTTCAACAAGGATCAGCGGACAGCGCCTCAAGCAAACATTTTAAAAACACAGAACCCATACACATTTCGAAAATCCGGCCTGCCGCTACTGGAAGTTTTTCGTCAATTCAGTTATAGCCATGGTATTTCCGTGCAGGAAAAGCAGATGACTGGGATGGACATTTATTCGTCATTTGCATTTACTACTTTTCCATCTACCATGCAAAATTGGTTTGTGTCACGCTGTACAGTCATCTTTGTGCTACTCGAGGCTTATTTAGATGGACCTTGCATTTGTTAAAAATTAAAAATATATTCTGATTGGAAGCAGATGACGAGTTGCATGTTTCCGAAAACTAGTTAAATGAAATAGAAGTCCGAATTTTCATTAAAAATTAGATTGCTATGTGCTGAGCAATTTGTATGTTCATGTTTTAAGAAATGGATCATACTTTTTTTGGGTATGAGCGTACATTCGAAACTCATTAAAATTTAAATTAGTTTTTAAAGTGTGTTAGTTGAAAATTTATTTTTAAATCGAACCTGGCATATCACGTTTTGAAAAACTATTTTGAGTAGGCACTTTTTAGAGATGATATCATACATTTGATATAATTGCGCGTAGATATTAAAGGAAATGTAGTTGGAGAGTGTTATTTTTATTCAGTCTACTTAATAACTTGGGAAGAGTATTTTAAAAACTAATGACATGCATTAAAAATGTTATTACAAAAAATGGTTAACTGCTGGAGACTACACCATTGCTCGCTTCCGATTCGCTACGAATGCTCAGCAATATTCGTAGGTTTGACTATTGCTGAGCAGTCGTGATTGGTTAACTGCGTGAGCCAGGATCACTTTGTTCGCTTACAATGCACCCTAGTATTAACCTTTCAAGTGGTTTTGACGAGATATCTCGTCGATTAAGATATTATCCATTTGGATAATGGCGAGATATCTTGTCATCAAGATATGATTGCCGATTTTTTTATGATGACGCGATCACGATCTGCTCAGTTTTACTAATAGTGAAATACCTCGTCGATCCAACCACCAGATGGGTTATAGCCTTTGGCAAAACGAATATGATTTGATAAATGTATAGGAATTAATCAAGTGCATATTAACCCTTCTTTGCATAATGGTGGAAATTTCCATCATAACATTGAATGCCCAAAAATTATATAAAAGAACAAGTTCACTTTAAGTTGATCGTGTCTGGATACCTTTTTAATGTCCATTGCATAAAAAAAAACATAGCTGTCAAAAATAAGCAAGTGTCACTCTCGGTAAAACGAGCTTGAAGTTGTCATTCCGCTGTTTGTTGTAGTTGCAATAAACGTACGATTTCGTTTTTAATTTTGTTTTATTATATTTGAGTTTCTATTGCTAAAAAAAGTGAAAAAGAGTAGAAGAAAGGTTTGTAACATGTGTTTCTGTTATTTTTAGAGCAATTTCTGAAAAAGTTTGCGTTTAATTTAAAAAATACCTCATGATACCATCCTATTGTTTTTTGCTAAATTTATACTATAAATATATACTAAGATTTTTTTAACCATTTTCCCTTCAGTTTTGAACATGAATTATATCACCTTGATTTATTTCACCAAAAAAGAAAAAAATCATGCAAAGAAGGGTTAAGAGGTTAAAATTACACTTGTGTCTTTTGGACTGTAATGAAATTCTTCATATGTTAGATAAAAGAAACAGTGAGCAGTCTGGAAGACAGAAATTAGCAGAGGAAAGAAAATATGAGCAAACTAGTTATCCAGAAATAGTATAGGATATTTATACAGTGCAAGGGAGTTAAAATTCCGTTCCTATACAGGTTAATAACGTCATCAACATTTAATCTTCAACTTGAACACGTTATGTATAACCTGTTAATAAAAACAAAATTATTATTCATAAACTCCTTGAATTCCTCATACCGCCATGTACTTTGGGACACGTTAAATCTGTCTTGGCCTCAAAAACTAGCCTCTGTTCCAAACTAGTGTAGCTACTAGCGTTCCAGATAACAGATTTCAAGAAAAGATAATCCATTCGTTATTGGATTTTTACTAACATACTTTGGGATTCTAAGGGGACATTTCTTATATAAGCAGTATTTTAAATTTCAAATACTTAAAAATAATTTCTTAACTATTTTTTTTTTACAAAAAAAATGGAGCCGAGTTGATAAAAAAAAATTTAATAAGCGGGTTCACCAACCTAACATCCCTTATTTTTAAAAATACAAACCATTTCAAATTTGTATTGTCTTGAAACATAGTTTATTTTCTGAACGCATTTAACATATCAAGTTTCAGTTGGGCGTCAAAAGTAGCCCCAAACCCCGGGGGGTTTAAGATTGAGACGTTCGACTTAACCTTTTTTTTTCCGACGACATTTACTCCGTTTTTTGAACCCTTCATCCCCATCTGCCATCTTCGCGTTCGTGGGACTGCTTTTTTTAACCCCATCTCGCAGTTTTTAACAGGAAACGGATCAAATCCTCCTGCGGATGGGGATTTCATTGGACTTTTTTAAAACCTCTTTTCCGCCTAAAAACTCGGGACGCCAAAGGGTTACGAACTCTGGAGCCCGAACTCTTGCACAAGCCCGACCCCAGCTGCCAACAACCCCTTTCACAGGTGGCTGTTCCATTTGTTTGTTTGCGCACGTTAACCCTTGACTGCAACTCTCGCTTTTTTTACCCGAAACCCACCTTTTTTTTCACCTATTGTAGAATGGTGACCCCCCCGTTCACATCCCGACTGGGGAACTTGGGGTACCCTCTTTCGCCCGGGGGCCGGGCAAAAAGGGTTGAGAACTGTTCTTGCGCAACCCAAAAAAACTCGGGTTGAGAACCTTTTCGGGTTTTTTCAACGCTGGTTTTCGCGGCATGTCCCCGTGGGGTCGAAGCCCCGGGGTCGAGAGGGGTTCCTGAACCCTTTGCGTACTTTTTCGCACGTTCCTGTAGTCACGGGCTGCCCGACCCCCCCGTTTCCTCATCCTGGTCTGTATTCCCAGAAAGTTTGTTTCCCTTTCGGGTGCGATGAAATTTTAAGGAGTCACTGCGCTCCGTGGGACTTCCTGTGGTAAAATTTCAAGTCCTAACCCTTCCAAGAAAGTGGCTGGCGAGAAGGCATATGGGTCTTGTAGTCGGAGCAAGTTGGATCGGGACTGAAATTCATTCCGATCCAACTTGCTCGGAGTCAAGTTGCCTAAGTTTTCTGTTTTCGAATAAATTGAATTTATTCGTTTCTTAATTCTTATCTTTGCTTATATATTTCATTTTTCACTCGCGAACAGATGTCGATCTGTCTACCAGGTAGGGTATAATTTTTTTCTTTGAGTGATAGTTCGTAAGAAATGTGCTTTCTTTAAGTAATATTTTCACTAACCTACAATAATGGACCGGACGACAGCGGATCTGCATAAAATCCGACAACTTGTTTGGGGGTGTTTTTCGTGGTATGGCCTGGGACCTCTGCATGTTGTAAATTGAACGCTGACGCCTACATGAACATTTTGGTCGAATTCATGTTGCAGCCTCTGTCAAGCAGTGGCATCGAGGTATGGATGTAAAACGTCTTCCATGACCTGCTCAGAGTCCCGACCTAAACCCCATAGAACTTTGTGGGACGAGTTAGAGCGACGCCTCTGGACGAGGGAACCACGTCTGAAATCTACAGCTGAGCTGGCGACATTCTTGCAGCAGGAATGGACAGAAATATCCATAGCTGTATATCAAAACCTTGTTGAAGGTATGCCCAGACGGGTTGCTAGTGTAATTGCAGCACGGGGGGGGGACTATCCCTCTATTTAAGCATATATTATTTCCCTTAAACATCACATCTTGCTGTCCGGTCCATTATTGTAGGGTAGTGTATTTGTATATTTGGTATATAATAGAGAGAGAGAGAGAGAAATACGTGTGCTTTCTTTAATGCTTCTTGATACTTTTCACTGACGGGTAACTTACCTGTGTATATATTTGCTCTTCTGAGTCCCCTAAAACTTCCCTTCTGTGTATCAGCTTGACCTGACTCTTGTACCATGAAACACAGAAACAACCACCCTGGTATATATCCATTGCTTGCATTGTTGCCTATTTTACGTTTAGCGCAGCGTGGCCGAATAAAGCTCTTGCGCCATGAAACCCAATCAAACTTGTGCAGATGGCTGAGCCACCACTCTCTCATTGTAATGCGATCTGTCCTCTGATTTATGATATCGCCATTTAACTGTCTATGCCCATGCCAAATTTTGAGCTCACATTTTCAACTGTGCTGGTTTTTAGTTCTATCGAAAAATCGTATAAACGTAAGGAAAACGATACCTACGTATGGGCTTATGCACGAATCTAATCTATTGTAATTTGTCATGATCTGAAGTGTTAGTTGTCGGAATCTGTTCACTTGTATATCTATTTGCATAAGATATAGAGGCTTTCTGTGTTCAGTTTACAACTAATTTAGTTATGTTTATTGTATTTCTTGACCCTTAAAGTTTATATAATGGTATCTCTGTTGTGAGTTCAGTATTCAAACCCCAATCGTACCCTGGTTAAGGTTTCTATAACCTTATCGAGACGTGGGAAATTTAAGGTTTACAAATCTAAGAATGGTACTGGGATTATCGGGTTATACGGTGGGAAACTAAAACTTCTTCGACATGCCTTTTCCTCATCATATCGCACCTTGATTGTTTCCATTCTCTTATTGCGACTTCGGAAATGTAGGTTTTGGAGGTACAGGGGTTTATCAGATTCAGGCAACACGGCGAGAAATGAAAAGTTCTTGGATATGACACTTTTACCATCCTTCGGAAGAGAAGTCACACTACCTGTTAAATTAACAAGAGGCATATTTTGTTGAGACCATGGCGTAGATCAATTCTTACAGCTTTGCCCAAATCAGATCACTGTGATTTTAATTTTTCCCTGGTTATCCACTCACTTCTCTTGGAATGTTGCCTCTGCTCCTAAAATCTCCCTGTTTAGTTCGCTAATATAATCAAAATTAATTTACGACATTTAAGTAATCTTAAGAAATCTATAAAGTGGAGGAAAGCCGTATTCATATGGTCTTTAGTCCTCGTGTATCAAAAATGGTCATGGAGCGTCAAACCAAACCGTATTCGTAAAAGAAATTTTCAGTGTAAACGAACAAACCAGACGAAATTTTCATTCAGATACCCATTGGCTCTCGCATGGTACACATCGTGGTTCTAAAATGTTTATTGCCGGTTTGGCAGTATTTAAATTTTTGACTACGGCTATAGGTATAACAAGCGCGTTTCTTTCTTGGCGCGATTGTTATAACTTTCAAGGTAAAACTGCTGTAACAGCCGTAGTCGAAATTCTTTCTGGGCGTGATTATTATAAATTTCATGATACAACCGCTGGATGGTGTAACCGGCCGTAGTCTAAAAGTTAATCTAATTTGAGCTGGCCCAATCAATTAATATTTTTCAATTTGCCATTCTTTTGAATTTTTACTATAGAAGTGCTAAAATCGTTTTGAAATTAAATAAGCAAAGTGCCGTCCTGTATAAAACGTAAGGGAAAAGCGTTCCACTGGCAGGAACACCACCGTCACGTGAATACAGCTTGTCAGAAAATGCCCCTCATGCATACATTCGAATTTTCAGTAGCGCCACTTTAAAGAATCGATTAGAAACTCGTAAAAACATATATGGTAGAGCACAGGGAAATAAATCTTAAGCTGTCTTGAACTCCATGTTTGCTGATGCAAAAAATTAAACATAACACGATAATACCTCGCAATTCAAATAAATTTACTTGGATGAACAAATTGAGTCTGCTTATGATCATGCATTAAAATGAGTGTTTGAAAATGTATATTCGAGCAGTTTCCTGTTCATAACAAGTTCAGAAATATGTCTTTTTCGTACAGAAAGGACAAAAAATGAGAATAAATATTCAGGTGGAAATTTAATGTTCAAACATGTACTGAATTCATTTGTGCTGTAAAAACTGGCTCGAAATAAACGCCTCGAGTTGCATTGCGCGTTCTGATTACATTGTAATACTTTAATTCCTTTCCCTTAAACATACTATTTTGAATGCAATTTTTAAAGTTTTGTTATCTTAAGTTTTTAATTGATGTCTGTAGCCGAGTAGAGAAAGGAATATGTTTCGAATAAGATTTTTTGTTTAAGAATAAGAATTCCTCAAATTGTTAACGGAACGGATTAACGTGAGTAAACAAACGCTATTTTTGATACAATCTGATATGAAATATTAGATTGTATTAGGCGTATGCAATCGCTAATGGGTATGGGAACGGTAATGAATCAATAGAAGTTCCAGTGAAAATATTTCTATTTAGCAAACATTGGAGGTTGGATTTTATTTTTCGAAGGGATGCTATTTGTTATCTGTTCCTATGCGCGAAGGTTACGAAATTCGTCGAAGAAAAGTTTAAACTTTTTCTTGCATTTTGATTGGATAAAGTTAGATATGATATTATCTACATATAGTAAATTTTATCAGTAATAACATGATTTGTTTTCAAGCTTATTTTTTGAGGGCGGCAATTTTACCTTTTCGTCTGACACAAACAACTGAAATTTTGCGACACTAAAAATATTTTATAATTTGTACCCGATATAACAAGAAAGTATAATTTTGATTTATTTATTAAAAAAATTAATTTAATCACCTATCCTTTTTGCTCTCCAAATGGGGTTTTAAAATACTTTTGAAGCAATGTATTTACGATCAAATAGTTATACGGTGTATTTTTAAAAAAATTTTGTGAACACTCGTGTCAAAAGTATAAAACAACCGTTGAAATGAAATAAATAGTACACAATTTAACCCGCTTCACCACCCGTAATGCACGCCATTGCCATTTTTACGACATCGCTGCTTCAGGGCATAAATTGCACCATACCTCAATTTCTTTAAAGCTTAGCTTTCTATCGTTTCTTGACATATTATTAGCCTCGACAGAATTGCATCAATTTTTATATTACAGAGAATTTTCTTAACCATATTTTCCGGGACCGATATGACTCAGTGGATTTGTCCACTGCGCTAGCAACATATGAGTTGTAGGCGGTGCAGATTCGATTCATCCCTGGTTGCCCGGGAGCAGAAAGTGCTTAAAACTGCGACTTATGTCGCAGAACAAAGTCTTTGCAGAACAATTTTTCCTTTATTTTACCACAATTTTGGCCGATTTTTTTTCAGCCATAAGTTACGATGTTCTGCAGTGCAAAGCGGGCTCCTTGCCACACCTTTTTTCTTCTCTAGCTACGGAACAACCTCCCTATACCTCCCCAAATTACCACAAACACTATAAAAAACACATCTTCTATTTCAATGACAAAATATTTAACTTTAAAAGTTACCGACAGAATTGCAAGTTCTGAAAGTATGCCTTGGTTCTAAATAAAGTAAGTTAATTATTTTTTGATGTTTTATTGTAAATATGTAATACATATTTAGCCGATAATTGTGTTTTGCGTCCGTTTTTGATTTCACTGCAGTTTTCAAAATTCGCACAAAATGCCTGCATAACAATTGCAATTGTGTTGCAGAAAACTGAATATAATTCTGCAATTGTGTTTTGCGTCCGTTTTTGATTTTACTGCAGTTTTCAAAATTCGGACAAAATGCCTGCGTAACAATTGCAATTGTGTTGCAGAAAACTGAATATAATTCTGCACCTGGGCCTGAGTGTATTTGTCTCTTCCATCTCAGTAAAAACTTTCCTATTTGGATATAAACATTACTTGATACTGTCTGTTGTATCCGGGGCACCCTGGCCAGTATGGCACCTGCGCCATAAAACTAACCAACCAATCATATTTACGGACATATGCAAATGTGAAAAATTTCGTTTTTGAGATGTCGTTTAAAAAGCGGAGTTGCAGTATCATTATGCATTTTAATAAGTCTGTCATCCTTTCGTATCTATCCATTTATACAAGCAGATTGTTTTTTGAGGGCTTTATGTTAATGCAGGGTTTGCTGTCTAACCACTGTTAGCTAATCAATTACTCCTGGAATAGGATTTCACTCACCTATATGACTATCTCCTTTATTTCGGAAATGACGACGTTGGCAGAGTGGTCACGATTCAAAGTGTACATGGTGGTTTGGAATACTGATTGACAACCAGACTGCCATATTTGACAACTTTTGAACTCCTCTTTAACTGAAGTGAGTTCTAGGCAAAACATAGATTAAGGAAGCTTGTGCCCGCTTCATTTTTAACTTGACTGAAGTTTTCTTGATACAAGTTTTGTCGATGGGAAAAAAGAAATTCGTTTTCAATTTTAAGCCGAATAAAGTTTTATTGATAAAAGTTTTGTAGGTGGGAAGAAATCAATACGTTCAGTTTTAACTTGATTTAATTTTTCTTGATAAAAGTTTTGTTAGAAAGAAATTCTGCTTTTAGTCAATACCTCATTTATGGTACCTCAGTTGGTGGTAATCATGAAAGTAATTTCATAAAAGCATGAAAATACGGTTGATGTTGAACAATGGAATATACATTTAATATTTATGACTTGAGCCTACTTGTTATTTGGAAAAAATTACGGGAAAATTTTTTTCCAGCATGTTGGATTAAAACAATTTCTTCACGCAAAATCTATTAAATTTCGAATATGGGAAACCGTTTAACAACTAAAGTATTCCAATTCCGATAAATTCTAAATAAATGTATTGCCCTGTGAAACAAAATCCGTAGTATTGTTTCTCAAGGAAATTATTAATTTCAAAAGAGATTGCTCGAAGGACAATTTCATACTATATCACTGTTAAGGTTTTCCCAAGAACAATTATTTGCAATATTTGATGAATAATAATTTCATAAAAATTTGTGATCACGGCGTAAAATTTTTTTAGTCGAAGATATATGATTTGTCTTTTCTCTCCAGAAGTCATAAAAAATTTATTCAATTTCAGTGTATAAATAGACTTCAAAAGCAAAGTGAATTGATAATTTTGAAGCTTAACAAAAAAAACCTTCCATTGGAATGAATTCTGGATAGAAAATAATAAATATTATAAAAAATTGTGTTTGGAAAACTAGAAAGATCAGGAATATTATCTTATCCAATTGTTTTTTTCTTCAGTAATCGTTTTTGCAATTTGTTATTAGCTTGAGAAACTAATACAGCAGATTTTATTTCTGAAGACAAGATATGTTTGAAATAAATCAAAATTGGAATACTTTAGTTCAGTTAAATGGTTTTTCCAATCACACGAAGTTAAATATATTTTGCGAATTGTTTTTGTGCATCATGCTTTTTTAAAACAGATTTTTTTTCCAAATTACAGCCGACCAGGGTTGACCAATGATCCAAACAATCGTATATTGTGTTCTCCGCACCAATCATGTTTTCATATACTTTTAAAACGAGCTTATATACGTTGAAATTATTTATTATATTGAATATAATTGGGTACAAGCAATCAACACTATTACTGTTCATCACCACCAACCGTATAAAAATGATGTAATAAAGATTTAATCAATTAGCCAATAGGTTGACCAATTAATGCACATTATTCATGAAAATACCCTGGAGCTAATCTATAATTGCACAGTTAAGAATTTATTGCTTAACATCTGGTAAGGAAGATTACACTTGACTGTATATAGTATTATTTTTAGTATTTATTAGCTTGACCTTTTGACTATGGATATAGATATAAAAAGCACGAAATTCTTATAACTCTCAAGGTACAACTGTTGTACTGGCCATAGTCTCAATTCTTTCTTGGCACGATTCTTATAACTTTCAAGGTACAGCTGCTGTACTGGCCGTAGTCTCAATTCTTTCTTGGCGTGATCAAGGTACTACTGCTGTACCAGCGGTGGTCTAAAGGTTAATATTATTTTTTCCCTTCAAGTTTATATTAAAACTGTTACCAGTTATTAACCAACATATCTGGTTCTATTTCCAACCTATTTGGCTGTTTTGCATTTATTCTAGTTGTTCATTAGCGGTAAAAATACCAAACTGATTGATTATATCGGCAAAACCATTTTACTCGTTTAAATACGAAATATGGGAGAGGGATCAGATTACTAGTAGATGATCGGGAACTAGCTAATTCATACTGAGGAACTAGCTAATTCATACTAAGGAACTAGCTAATTCATAACACTGAAATCTGCGGGTTGTAGGGTCTGCCGGTTCGATTCATCCCTGGGTGTATTTCTCTCTTCTGTGCAAGTAAAACTTCCTTTGTGTGTTCCTATTACTTGATGTTATCTGTATTGTTTGGCACAGCATTAACAGATATGGTCCTTACGCCAAAAAACCCAACCAACAATCATAACTTGTATACGTTCCATGATTTAGATGGATAATTTATTATGGGATTTAGAAAATATAGGTGAACGATGAAAGTGGCGTTACTGTTTTGGTTTCATCTCTTGGACCTGGAGACTTTTAGCTGTGTAACTTCGCGTGAAAACTTCTGTAGTATTACGATTCTTGACTTCTACATGTTCCACTCGGATAATTCTACTTACAATTAGACGTTTTACATTATGTAGTAAACACAACTATACATAGGTATATGCATGTTTGGAAATATGCTTAAAACTCTATAAATTGGTAATATTTTCATTTGAGCTCATCAAAATGTTACAATATTTAGATGAAATATAAATATTTTTATTTTCAGACTTGTATAAATACTTTAACATTTAGATGAGTCCTAAACATTTTGCTACTTAGATATTGGACACTCTACCCTAGAAATGGAAGGTTGCAAAATTTCTTTGTTTGTAAATTGGAAATTTATTTCGCACAATATCAGTGAAATCAATTTACAATAATTTTTTACCAATGGGTTTTAATATTTATAATTTTTTTAGAGAAGAAACATACATCGAATTCGTTTCATTCGGTTACGTTTCTTTCTGTGTAGATAAACCCAAATTGGTATAACTCCATAAGCTGTCTAATAAACATCAGAGTGTTACTGGTAAGAAAATGAAAGCAGAGATTTTAGTACAAATACAGTATCAAATTTAGTGGGAAAGAGAATGTAAATTGGTAACTGTTCTTTTCATTAATCAGAGGTGCTTTTTTGTCTTATAAGCTGACAAGTTATTAATTACTTTATGCAAAATCTGAAAATGTACTAATTTTCTCATTACTAAAATAATTTGAATATTTGTTAGAAAATTTATGTAGACGCTTCTTAGTTAAAGTGTTATGAATACATTTAGTTTAATTACTAAACGTTATTAGTGTGTTCAACTTTTAGTTAGTTTGTAACGTTGTAAATTTGGAAGCAGTGATAACGATTGATATCGATGAAGTAATTTATTATTTCGGATGACGTGATGAATTACCTTATGTGTCATTCGCATCTAAGATTTTGAAATTAATGAGCTCAGAAGAAGCGTGATAAACAAGCAAAACGTGGTTTTGTCTGGGAATATTCAAAATGTGCGTAAGTGCCTCGATAAGTTGACTTTTAAGTCACAGGTCCCGGTGTAATTACCCCTCGTGTTAGATGAATGATGGTACAGCGACAAACCAAACCAAACCAAGCCAAATAGAGCTGAGTATTGTAGATGACACATAAAAAACGGAGAGGAAACACTAAAACTTGTTACTTACTTGAAACTGAGTTCGGGTTCTAGAAAGGAGCGTTTAATTTGTTACCCTGTTTGTTCATAAAATTCCGAGAAAAGACACAAATATTACTTGTCCAGATGTGGCCCTTGTGCCATATATATATATATATATATATATATATATATATATATATATATATATATATATATATATATATATATATATATATATATATATATATATATATATATATACCTACATTGTGATAGTAAGCTCAATACCGCATTAAGACAGCCATCAAATGCAATCTATATGGATTTTTAATACTTATATAAAAATATGCATTTCACTAACGTACTTGGTACATAAATCGACGTTTTTTGTATATTGGTGAATGTTAACTAGCGGATATAAACAATATAAAATCGAACACAAGTGGATTCATTTGATAATTTTGCCGCTTAGTTAAAATATGTTTGATTTGTGAGCTATAGATCTGCGAAATGTTGCTACAAATCTAAGTAAGAAATCGCTGTTCCAATCAATCATTTTTGACTATAGAATACGAAAGTATTTTATAATCTCAAAATAAAGATATCGTCACCCAAAGTGCAAAAGGTCGTTTGTCAAAAATTCCATTTTTTCTTTTTTATAGGTATATGTCGTATTTTGTGATTTCCATCTGGTCTCAAAGTTTGCAACCAAATATATATAATAATAATAATCGAATCAAATCATATGGAAAACAATTAGTTTTTTGCTCTCCTGAAAAATACAGCTTTCAGAAACATACGACCTTTGCACTATGACTTTATGACCATTTGGCGATATAAGTTTTGAATTTTATATATTAATTACAGTTTAGCCTTCATTTTCTTTATTTTGTCTCGGAGTTATGCTTTTGCAACAAGCAAAATAGATTCTAATGAATGTGATATACGATAGCGACCAGACTCGGTGCTTTTCAGATTTCTACTATTTACTAAACCACTATATTCAAATGAATGCGAAATATGTATTGAAATATAACTCCTGTCTAAAATGCGCTTAATATTTATTTGCATTTACTTTTAAATTTTAAGAACGTTGTTATTTTATTTATTTTACGTTTAATTTCTTAGATGAAAATACGTAGTATACATGACTAATTTTCTTATTTTTTCCCTTGTAAAAGCTCTATCATTGGCTAACCATATCGAGAAGTTTTGAATACGTTTTGGGAAATGTTTTTCCCAACTTTCTTACTTGCAACTAAACTTAACCTTTCTTATTTTTGATGAATGAGAAGGGAAGTGATTGTATCAACGGGGTTCGATTTCTGATTTAAAGTATATATAAAATTCAGAAATGTTACCATTGACATGGTTATCTTAATGTACAGCGCAGTTTTTCAATCTGAAGTTAGACACTAATTTAATTTCCTGATTATTTTTACGGGAGATATTTCATGAGATGGCAATAATTTAGTTGTAGCATCTTTATAAAGGGGAGGGATTTAAAACGACAAACGAGCATCATTAAATATATTTTTATTGAACATTTCATGTTCTTGCAAATGTTGTTACTGCATTTTACAAGCCTTAGTTGAGAAACAGTGGGGAATTTAAAGTGTTTTCCCCACAAATATTTCTCATTTTGATGAGATTTATGACATTGTGATGTTATGAATGGCTAATGTTCTCTTTAGAAACTGAGGAACTTGTCTTAACTATCTAAAAACACTCATGTTCCTACTTTTGAAGGGGCCGACGTGACTCAGTGGGTATGCCCTACACTAGCAACCTGCGAGTTCTCCTGTGTTAGTTGAACTTTTCTTGTATGTGCACTGTCCATTAATTGATGTTGTCTCTCTTGTGTTTGTCCAAGCATGGCTAAATCTGACCCTTGCGCCATCACACCCAACCAACTGACTTCTGAAAAGGGCAGTGATAAACTTAATTTGTAGATAAACTAATCTTGTAGCAATAGTTCTGTAATTTTTTCTTCATGTGGAGGACAAGGGGATACAAGTCTACAACTTTATTTGTTTTAATAGTCCTGCATATGTTATCGCAAAATTATATATTTAAATCTTTGACGGATATGATAGCCATCACGTTACTTCTCGTTGCTTATTGCATGTACTAATGAAATAAAGATAAATTGTAAAATGAAGTTTTCTTCCTATGGTATGAAGAATTATATCTTCATGGTTCCGTTTAGAAACGGCCAGTTTGTTTTCGTTGTACTTGGGCAAAGTAGACCAGGACCTTTAAGTGGATGTTCGCAGCGATTCAGAATCCACTTCGTATCCCATGCTTCTTGCCCAGAGCTGTAAGAGTCGCTTGATTTCAACTTCTTACTAGGGATGCGACATCGATGTCGATGTTTTCAAAAACATCGATGTATATAACATCGATGTATTGGAGTCGATGTTTTTGTAACATCGATGTTTATACTTGTCGATGTTTTTACGTTGTCGATGTTATATTTAAAAAAAAAAAAGTACAGTTTTAAAAATAACCTTGTTGCATAATTTTCATAATCAGCAAATTGAACATACTTTTAGACCAAAGTGGCCAAGGGTGAAGGGTCTGAAAAGAAGGTAAAAAAGTAAGAAACATCGATGTCGATGTTTTCAAAACATTGATGTTCTATAAAAAACATCGATGTATTGGAGCCGATGTCGCATCACTAGTTGCTAAACCAGTTTTAAGAAATGGATCAAAAAGTTTAAGTACACTGAATTTTATAAATATCGATGGTTTTGGGGCGATGTATTATCAACATCGATGTTTTAAATTTGAACATCGATGTTTCATCACTAGGTGCTAAACCAGTTTTAAGAAATGTGTAAAAAGGTTTAAATACACTGAATTTGAAAAACATCGATGGTTTTGGGGCAATGTATTATCAACATCGATGTTTTAATTTTGAACATCAAAGTTTCAAAACATCGATGTTTTGCTGTCGATGTAGCATCACTAGTTGCTAAACCAGTTTTAAGAAATGGGGGAAAAAGTTTAAATACACTGAATTTTAAAAACATCGATGTTTTTGGGGCGATGTATTATCAACATCGATGTTTTAATTTTGAACATCGATGTTTTGTTGTCGATGTCGCATCCCTTCTTCTTACCAGACAACTAAGACACCGTGTTAGAGTAGCGAGATCAGCTACCTGTTCCCTTTAAAAATTGGACGAAACGACTGGTGACCGTCTTAAATAGGGCCCTAAAATTCCTAAAAATAAAAATACAACTGCTGTAAACATTGTTTTTAAGCCATATTTTTCATTTCAGTACTGCTCGTCGATTGATAGCCGTTAGGCCCGATAATATAAAAAATTCATGACTGGGATGCGAACTCAGATCCTGTTAAACAGATCACCAGAGAGTCAATCCACGCTGCTACCATACCTCCAATATCATGAAAGTGCCATCAATTGAGGCTTTATCCTACGCTGGCGTACGGGAGATATAAACAAAATGTGCGGTGCATTTATTTACTGACTTATGTTTTCACTGCCGAAACATGCTTATGGTTGGGAAACAAATTCTACAGAGATCATGTCTAAGCTTTTCCTATGAAAGACTTGCTGATGGATTATACAAAAGTCCATGTATATATGAATTCCTATTTGGAGTAAATTTTAATGGGGTGGATAGTAGATAATTCGTAGGACTCGGAACGAAGAGAATCTAAGTTATTTTTAGCAACAATTCTTGCGAATCGGTGAATATTTTCACTGCAGTCGCTACTTATCGTTATCTTACAGCTGAAAAATGTTGTTTTATGTTTTCTTTGTTTGTTTTTATCTTTTATGTTTGTTGTTTATCTTTTTATCTTTTCAACAGCGCTTGTGAAGTTTTACATAATTCTGTTGCATGGTTGTTCAACTTGTTTTTACAATCTTTAGATCTGCGGATATTAATATCTTGCTACTGTAGGAAACTTTTAGTCCTATTGAATGTGTGTAATTCGTTTTTGGATCTCGTATCTTATGAGTCGGAACAAAAATTGGAAAATAGTTGAAAAATCTTTAAAAACATCAACACTTTCATGTCAGAATTTTTTACTAAACGTTTTCAAGTTGAATTGTTTATGCAGTTCTGTGTGATTATTTGAAAACTGAGTCGTAATTTTCTTGTTGAAGTTAACTGTGTTCAGCTAGAGGAAATAAAAGTGAATGCCTTATGCGATTCTATGGTATCGAATTACATATTTTCTCTTATTCTTGTCGATTTTCGCTGATATTGTGCCATTAAATGAAGCACGTATCATTCGAATTTGAAAATTTTCTAAGAGCTGTTTCCCAAAACTCATTGGTATTAAAATATACTAGGGGGCCCGCCCCCTGCTCGCTAACGCTCGCCAACCCCTGGAGGATTGCTTCGCAATCCTCATTGGTTCGCTGCGCGAACATGTGCTCGCTTCGCTCACATCAATGTAGACATGTGTCCTAGCATAAGAGAATGTTTACAAAATATGATATTCAAAAAAAATATTTTTCAAATCTAAATTTTTTTGCTGTTTTTCAGAAAACATATATACAGTACCTATGAAATCAGAATTCAAATGAATACTTTGAGCAAATTTGGCTCGAAATGTGAGCGCTAATTTGGAAATTGAATACCCAGCATGTTGTTTGTGCGTACATTTACCCCTGCACTCGAGCCACTAACGATTTTTTTTTTGAGTTTGTTGTCGAAAGTTGTAGTGCAGGCGTCTTGTTGAACTATAATTGTTGGCACTGAAAAGGACCTTTTTTTTTAAATGGCCCTGAAAAGATCCTACGCTTTCTTTGATTTCTATTATTAACTGCAACGACTAAAATTAATTATTTTTCAATGAAATTTCATCCGATAACGCTATAAATTCAATGGGCTTCGTGATAAACAAACAATCATACAATGTTGCCAAAACGCGATTACAAATAACGTCTTTTTTGCGTGCCACGTAAGAGAATTATATATATAGATTGAAATTTATTTTCAAATTCAGCACTTCAGTGCTTTGTGTTTTCTTCTTCACTTCGTGAATTTATTTGTACTTGAGTAATCTGCTAATGCATTCCCCCTCCTCTCCTCTGAATATTTCCCGAGAATTCATTCTCCAAATTAAGAAGTTTCGTTTTTTTTTTCGCCTCCTGAATTATGAAACGATGTCTTACTACTCAAATTTTCCTTCTGGCCTTTGGATCTGTAGTTCATTAAAGTCGCAGAAAGTTATCACGGGTGGCTGGTTCTCGAAAGCAAATGTGCGCATGTATATAAGCATCCTAATTATGTTCCTCAACCTTTTTAAATTACAAAATAAAACGGGCAGAAATTCAAAGATAAAAAAAAACAGAATTTCGTTCAAAATTATGCGAAATATTTCTTTATCTCCCCTACAAATTGATCCCACTAATTAAAAAAAAACTGTTCTGGAACACAACAAATAAAAATAACGCCGAAAAAACTCCCAATTGTCGTATCCTTTTTCTCCCGCTTTTTATGCCGCCGTTTCCCGTTGCCATGGCTACGGCGGATCGTCCTCCTCATAATTGGCTGTTGCCACCCTCGGGGCGTGGTCTGGAAAAAAGTACCCGGAGACGCTTATTTTTTATTTGTTTTCAAAAAAGGAAGATACGCCCCCGAATCAATAAGATGATGTGCCTTTCAGAACTCGAGTGGGTGGTAGAAGGGAAGATCCATCCAGGACTCGTCCTTTGTTTTTCTTTCGAATCTTCCCCCCTCCGCATTTTAAAACAGCTTGTTTTTAAAACTCCGCCTTGCTTCGCTTTCATTGTGCGCCTCTGAAGGTGCTCAAAAAAAAATTTATTTTTTTCAAAAAAAAAAAAGTCCACCCCTCCCCTTTTATCTATTTCTCGGTTTAATTAGAACATAAGGGTGTTCCCCCCGAAGCCCGGATCATTAAATGCTGAAGTATTTTCCAGGGTAAAAGTTTTTCTTTTTAAAAGGTTTTAGAGTTTCTAATGGATAGGGGAGAGAGTATTATTATTTTCCCCACTCCCTTTCGGGCTCACTTGGCATTCCTCTCTGTTCTTTCTCAAAGTCTTAAAAAGTCGAAGAACTTTTTGAGAGGCTTTTAAGAATTTTTTCAGCGAAAAGCACCCTCCGGATCCGATGGACTGGAATTCCTGAGCCGTCCTCTCGTTTGCTGTTGCTACTCCATCTTTTGAGTCGCAGGAGTTGGCAACGCTATTTAATTTTCGTCCCCCTGTTGGTTAATGCGTGTGTCAGCAGGAGCGCATCCATTTCAATCATCTCTTTCTGTTTTTTTTATACCTTCTTTGAGGTGCCGTGCGTGTACGAGGAAGGACTCCGTTGTTGCCTTCTTGATTAATTAACTGTGTGGCTCTGCTGTCGGTCTAATTGAAAACTAAGTTAAAAAGCACGGTGTTCATTAATTAAATTTTTTCATTAAATTCGGGACTCCACTGGGCGAGCGTTAGTACTTATCGGGATGGTGTGTTCTCCATCGCATTCAATACCAGATTCCCAACCCTTCGACTTGTGGCCTCCTTCAGAATGAGGTTAGAAACTTAAGGTGGAATTTTCAAAAATACATCACTTTAAATTCATAATTTAAATTTGCCAGTGGATAGTAGGTATATAATAGTATGCCAAAGCCCTCATATGTATGTGCATACTCCCTTTGACGCTCTTGAAGAGATGTATAGATCTGTGCTCAGATGGCAAAATGTTATAAGTCACTTTTTTAATTTTTCGTGACAGCAATTTTAAGATTCAACATGTGATTCTGTGGTTTTTGATTTATTACAATTATCTCACCTTTGTTTTCTCATAAGTCGACCAACCGGTCTGGTGGTTAAGGTGTTAGCTAATAGATCGGAAGGTTCCTGGTTCGAATCCGGGTCCGGGCATGGGTGTTTGTAAGTGTATGGTGTAGAGTAGGCTGGCGCACTTTAAATCTGTCGTGGCCGAAAGTCCACATTGGGTTGGTGTGGAAGTTTGGAGAGTGGGGTGCCAGCTCAGGTGTTGCTTCGTCATCTGACCGTGGTTCAAAATTACGAGGTGTTGTCCTCGGATATTTCCCTTAAGGGACTGATCCAGGACCGTCGTCAATAGCTCGTTGTGTTGCTCTTGTACGACGTTAATTTAAAAAAAAATTACCATTTGTTTTCTTATAAACTGAAAGAAAAAGACTTACGACATTTTGCCACCTTCTAAACATTAACAAAAAAGACTCCAGGATGGGATTTAGTTATTTTTTTGGGAAAAGTGACATAACATTTTGACATCCGAGCACAGAGATAGTAACTTGAGAGTCCTTTTCAAGTCAGGAGGCCGCAGTAGCCCAGTTGGAAAAGTTGTGGATTATCAACCGAAGGAACTTCAAATCTCGATCAACCAAAGCCGTTGTGTACACGGGGGTTGGTGCACGTAAATCTATCGCAGCCTCAAATGCTCTCACGTTGGTGTGGTGTGGAATTTCGAAGAGTGGGTACCAGCTTAGGTGTGGATATCATTTGACTTTGGTTTAAAATTACGATGCGTTGTCGCGGGCCCCGGAACGTCGCCAATAGCCCGTTGTGTTGCTCCAGTGTGACGTTGATTAACCATACACTCACAGGTCTGTGTTTACATCTTCCTTCGCTGCTTTTAAGGACAGATGTATGGGTTGTAGCTTAGACTCTTTTTCAAGTCAGATGGACTTTAATAACACAGAACGGAACAAAACCATTGCACTAAGTTACTAACTGGAATCAAAACCTGAACATAAATCTAACTAAACACAAACGTAACTTAAAAGAAAAACTGCATGTTGCACAATTTGGATGGTAGTAAAACGTAATTCCATGTTATGGTTATAAAAAGGAATTTCAGTGCAAAAAAGTCCCTCGAATTGCTAGGATTGTACTTTCATTTAAACAATACGGAATATGTGAAGAAGCACGTTCTAGCACAAAATACTAGCCCCATCTACATTTACCTTTACAATAAAATCCTCTGATTAGTAAAATAGCTCGTTGTGTTGCTTCAGTGCGACGTTAGTTAAAAATACATACCTACCTACCTGTCATTAATAAGAAATAAATACATTCGCCAGTAGTGGACGTAGGAAATAATGCATTAAATAGCAACAGGTATTAGCCGAGTTGTAAAAAAAGATTGATTAAAGAGTGATTAACCAAATGCAACAGGCATCAAAGGCCTGCCTTATCGCCATCGTTCCAAAACTCGACGCTGTGGGTCACTCCAGGATGCCCAAGCGATCTTTCTCTTCCTCCTCTTCGTCCCTTTGTCTTCACAATTACTTGACGTTGTGTTTGGCGCAGCTCCGCCAAACATGGCCATTAAAACCCAAAACCAATCACAACTCGACAGCTTTCACTGTTGGGTCCGGATCGCTGTTGCCGCATTACGCAAAACCTGATGAAATATACTGTTTACTGATAGAAAAACTGCAAGATATAAAATAAAGCCACGTCTAAAGTGACGAATTGGATCATGTGGGATAGCGCAATTAAAAGAACCTCCATGACCAAGTTGAAGCAATCTGTTTCTCTATTCTTCTCAAATAGGTGTGGTTCATAAGATCCTAAAGGGTCGCTATGGCCCAGTAGGTACCTCACTAGCAACCTCCGATTTGTAGGCGGCGCAGGTTTCCCTCATCCTTACCCTGTGTGTATTTCCGTTTCATTAAAACTTGTGTGCATGTCCACTACTTGTCGTTGCATGTCTTGTGTTTGGTGCTTCTTGGCTAAGTATGGCCCACAAATCCCCAAACTCGACGTATCTCACTGCAGAGACCGGTCGGCTCTGTCGCCACATTGTGAAAAACCTTATCAGATATACTCTGTTCATTGAAAGAAGAAACTGAAATCTCTAAAATAAAAATATAGCCACGAGAAAAGTGAAGCAAACGCATCATACCATATCCCTATTAAAGAAATCTCCATGACCTAGCAGAAGCAATATTTTTTGTAATATATATTCTTCTCAGAATGGGGGGGGGTTTGATTCCTAAGATCCTGAAAGGTCGTGTACTTGCGAATTGGTAGCGGGATCAGGTTCGATTCCTCCCTTTTTATATTAATCTCTTCTGTATAAGTAAAGTTTTCCTTGTGAGGTGTATGCCAATTACTTGTTATTACATGTCTTGTGTATGGCGCAATATGGGCCAAATATGGCCTAATGTACCATAAAAAAAAAACTAACTAACCAACCTAAAGGATCAACGTGGTTTAGTGGGTTTGTCCACCTCACACTAGGAATCTGAGAGTTGTAGGCGACACACGTTTGATTCCTCTACATGTGTCTATTTTTGCTTTATTAAAACTGCCCTTGTGTGTGTATGTCTGTTACTTGACGCTGTCTGTTTTGTGATTGGCGCAACTTGGCTATATATGACTTTTATGCAGCTTGGCTACATATGGCTTTTCTGTCGTGAAACCCAACCGACAAACATCTTGGGATCGGTGTTTGGACAGAATAGTTAAACGAGTTTTTTTCCAATGGCGGGCACCGGACCTTTTCCTTGGCCACTACAAGGCCAGAAGCGATGGTCACTACTTCCAAACGCGGGCACTAAGGACTTGTCCTTGGCCGCTACAAGGATTGAAGTGATGGTCACTTGTAAAGGGGCACCCAGTGGGTGGACCATCATTGCCCCTTACAAAGGACAGCACAATTTTACATCCATGCCCTGACCCCGGATTCGAAGCAGGAACATTCTGATCCAGAAGTCAACACCTTGACAGCTAGACTGGTTGGTCGGCGAATAGTTAAACGAATTTATATCATAATGTAGCAGCACGGGTCTATTGACGACGGTCCGCCACCAGTTCCGAAGGAAAAGATAAGAGGACAGCATCTTATACTTTAGAACCACGGTCAGATGGCAAATGTCGATCTTTAGGAATATATACTTCAAATTACAATCGAAAATTGATTTCGACTTTTGAGCAAATTTAGCAGTTTGGGCAATCAATTTACTGGAATGTCCGAAATCTAATATTTTCCTTCTCGAGTCTACTGTCTGAAAATATGTATTGCTCCTCTCATAAGTAGAAAACGGTTTCCAAGAATTTTTTTACGTCAAAACAATGTAGAATCTAAGTGTTATATTTAAGTTTCATGATTTATGTGTTTTTTTACTAAATTTGCTCTTTGAACTTCTATTTACGTAAATGCAATGTTCAACTCTTATTTTTAGAATTATCAATCGTCCAAAAGACTTTTATTTTATCTTGTTAATAAATTTCATATATTGATGTATGCATTGAAATATTTTATAACCCCTATAAATTGTTTTCTATTCTTTTTCACACTGAGCTAATGATATTTGTTTCATACATTTTTTTTAAATGAGTCAACTCCTGTTTTGCAACTTTTGATCTATCATATCTTACACACTTTATATTTCTAGTTGTCTGCTTTTATTTTGAATTATACGTAATACATATGATTAGCTCGTCACATGAAAGGGGAAAACCCTATCCACATTTTATTAGTACTTTTATCATGTATTTTTATACATTACTTCATCTTAATCAACCTTTTAATGTTTGTCTGGTTGTTAAAGCGATTTTTTAAATTCTATTTATACTGAATTTTATTATGGCGTGTGTTTTGAGCAGTTTATACCTGTTTTTGATTGGTAGGTAGGTATTTTAATTAACGTCGCATTTGAGCAAAACAATGGGCTATTATATCCGTTTTTGGATCGTTTGCCATTAAACCCAAACCAACCGTTGGATTTCAAGCATCTTATCTCGAATTCTTTTTTGTAAGCACTATTTGTACACTGATGGGGGTATATATTGAAATATTTTGCACTTAACAATTACTTTTATTTCTTATTTATTATTATATTAACTATAGTTTCAATAATTAAAAAAATACAGGAGTATTAAACTGAGTAACACTGATACATGATTATTAGCTAATGGTTATTTAACATTAACTTTCTTGCTCATTAACAATTTAAAATAATAAATTTCCTTGAAATTACGTAATATAAAATATTTTTTTCGAAATTCCATGAAATATTTGATTATTTTGGTGAGTTCTTCCTCATTTATATGCTGAATCATTTTAGTTTCTTTAAAATGACGGGTTCATACTAAGATGTTACAAAACCTTTGACACAATATTCGTAAAAAGAGCTTGAAACTTCATATCAGTTGATGTAAAGCAAGTTTTTATAAAGAATTGGGATTTTTTAAATTTCTGAACTCATGTCTTATTGACGAGTTGTAACTATTCTTTGGCAAATTCAGTTACCTAAAAAGTTTCTCTGAGCATTGGTTCACTGTTTTATTATACTAAAGTTTCGAGTTTGGTTTACTGAAAACAGTACAATTTTAGTCTAAGTAAGTTTTCCATTTTACGTGTCGTTTTCAATTAATTTTTCACGTCTTTGAACTCTTGAGAGAGAATTTAGAAATATGTGGAAGTGATTATTTGGATGGATATAGCATAATATGTACTTATTTAGTTCAAAGTAAGTTACAAATTATAACGAAAGTTTAAATGTAGTTGTAAAAATTAATTTTTGACTCTTTAACGACATTTACATCAATGAAGGGGATGTGGTCGTTCTGATTGTGCCTTTTAAGATTGATTGAATTAATTTACTAATATGCAGCTTTCATTGAATTAATACAACACAAGCAACTTTGGATGGTTCTTCCAATAGCGCTATCCTAGGAATATGAACAATTGACAAGTAAAGTTAGCTTTAAGTTTAATCACTTGTGCTTACATCTTTCAGATTAAAATAGCTCAAGAATTACCACTATTCTACACAAACTTGTAAAACTTACGGAGGATACTCTAAGAACTATAAGCGTCATTGAGATAAATAATCAAATTCTTGAAGACATTACTCACAATTACGAAAATTGTAAATGTGTTTACTTTAAAAAAGGCCAAATAATTTGTAAATTGCGAATGACAATTCCCATTTTTATATCTTTTCGCTCCTGTGGTTTTGAAAAATACAGTTTATCATACTATTCGAATGTTGGCTTCGAACATTTACAGTTTTTACACGGCTTCCACCATGCATGACGTGGTAGCCTGATTGGAAAAGTAACGTATTATCAACTGGAGGGTTGCGAGTTTGAATCCAACCAAAGACCGGTGTGTGTATGGGGGCTGGTGCACGTTAAATCTGCCGTGGCTTCAAATGTCCTCATATTGGCGTAGTGTGGAAGTTTGGAGAGTGGGGTGCCAGTTCAGGTGTGACCTCGCAATCTGACCGTGACTGTATATTTCGTGGTGTTGTCCTCTGAACTTTCCCTTCGGATTTGACCGTCACCGATAACCCGCTGTGTCACTCCAATAGAACGTTACCTATTTTCTTACTCACCAAGCCTTCTTCCATGCGTTTGAGGCCTATAATAAATTTAGATATTGAAGTTTCATTGAATAGTAAGACTACTGCATCTTGTTTAGCCGATGCAATGTGTTTTTGGAGTTGGAGTTAATCTTTAGTTCAACATGTTAGACTCCTTCTGAAAATAATACATATATGGGAAGGGATAAGAAGTAATAGCCGCGTTAGCTCAGTCAGTAGAGCGTCGGGCTCGCATCGGAAGGGTTGTGGGTTCTGTCCTCAGCAGAGCCTGCAATTCTGATGGTTGCGAAATCGGCGCTTAGACCTGGCTAAAGACCGTCGTGTTCGCTAATGGTGTCTGGGGCACGTTAAATAGGTCGTGGTCACAAAGCCCCCCCATGTTCCCATATCAAATCAATACCTCTGGGGGTACCTGATCAGGGGGTTATCGGCCTCTGATTGGGATCTAAATTACGATATGTGTGAGTGAATGAATGTGTGAAAGGGACCTTCCTGTAAAACGGATGCGTCATGTATGAAGAAGTCCAACCCTCCGGGGCAATGGCACCCCCAATTGGGCCATATATGGCCCGCACGACAACAACACCATAAGAAATAATAAAACTCACAATATTAAATACAAAACAGGAAATCTGTCGGTAGCAGCAAAAACTGAAAGCCCAATTCTGGCGTTATTAAATTTTGAGACTACTCTGTTTAGAATTTCTAGGTCAACACATATTTTCAGCTCCCTGCGTCGTTCAGACATTAGAGGCACTTCACCTTTAGCACGGACTTCACGTCCCCGTGGTACTCTGGTGATCTTTTTTTCCCTTGGGGGTTAATTGTCTTTACAAGATAGCTAGGGTATAAGGGTGTCGTTTTCTCGGGGTACCCTAGCTATATATTTCCTGCTTTCATCCCATTATTCTATTCCCCAATCCCTTTTTTTGTTCCTTTTCACGACATTTTTTTTGTTTGAAGTAGTCTGTCTTGTGTTTGACATAGACTAGCCAAACATGGACCTTACGCCATGAAACTGAACAAACGACTAACCCTATGAACCGTAGAAGTAAAATGTAATATCAAATATTACGCAAAAAGAGATCACGCGAAGACAAAGTCTAATAAGCTGATTTCCCTGCGCAACAAAACTGCTGAGGAAACAGGCGACTTGAAGCAGCAAAAAGTCGGGCGCGGGTTTGTAAAGCTAGTTATAGGCTATCGCATCTTTGCGAAGTGAAATAATGATGTATAGATGTTTTTATTGGTTGGGAAAAAACCCTATTAAAACCTTTTCGCTTTTTTAAATTCAGTCGGTTGTAAAATATTCTTAAATTTTTTTTTTTTTTCAAATTGAAAATGTACCTTTTAAGTTATACATCATATTGCTATAGAGTCACCATGTTTTAAATCATCACTTTTGTACAGTAATTTTTAGCAAAATTTTTTAACATGGCCTCGACCAACTTTTATTCCTATACAAATTCTTGCGCTTGTTTTCTCCCACAACTCCTTTTAAACTTTTATGTCTTTGAACCTTGTGCCAAAACACTTCAACATCCAATCCAGAAGTGTTTTTAAAGCCTTGGTTTAAAAAAATTTGTATTGAGTGGGATGTCACCATCACGACTGATTCAAATGTTCTTCAAAATTACTTCGAACGGTATGTGTTGATGTAAATGTGTCTACAACGAAAGTTAAGAAATAGTAAAAATAAAAAGTGGCATATCTGTACAACGTGGGACTTTATTCTAAGAGGCTTATCGAGAACTGTTTAATTGATTGCGTTGTTTGAAGGAACGAAAATATTTTTTTTTCATAATCACTCTTCGATAAAATAGATCGGTTGGTGGGAATATAAAGATTAAAATTTTCACTTCGCATGTAAAAAAATACAAACTAAATGTTTACAGGAAGACTTTAAAAGCTAATATTTAAAACAACTGTTTCTTAAATGTGGTCTTTACGAATATTGGCTTCTACGGAAATTCATTTCGCAGAATTTTATATCTTTTGTCTTTCGTTCTATATTTAAAGGAAAAAAGATTTATAGCGATACTGGTGCATGAATTTACCAATTTTAGTTTAAGTTTGCCATTTTTAATTACCAGTGAATCGAGAATTCCAATTATCAGGTCTATCGAAAGGAATTTTTCTATTTATTTGCACAATAAGCTATTGTTTGAATGGAAATATAGTTGAATGGAATGTTTTATGCGTCGAAACTTGTGTTTAAATTCAAAGAACGCCTCAGTTGAAAAGGAGAAATGGCATCGTTTGAAAGAACATAATTAAAATTCCACCTAAAAGGATAATTTTTGGAAAAGCTAGTGGGCAGACCCGGATTGTTTTTTATTACCTTGACTAAGTACGAAATAATGGCCTCGTTCACTATTCCTGTATTCAGCTGTAAGGATATGTTAATTTAAAATTAACTTGAATGCATTATATTTTATTTGTCATTTCTCTTCATGCATATTTCTCAAAGCGATTGTTTTTTTAAAACTTACTTCACGGAAACTGTTTCTGATGATTATTTGGGATGCAACTATAAGTTTCAACACTGATTCAAGACATCGCTAGAAGCATAACGGATGTGAAATAAATTTGCGTTTTAAAAGCATTTACGCTTAAAAAGTTGGGTTGTTATAGATGGTAATGCGATGTTCTACGCAACGACGAGGTTGACATAAAATAAGGAATCGTAAGTTTAAAGTGTATAATCATAAGTTTTAAAACTGCTTCAAAATATAGCTCGAAGCACAAAGAACGTGAAATAAATTTGCGTTTTAAAAGTGTTTACGGGTTTTAAACGTTGGGTTGTTATGGTAATGCGATATTTTACGCGACGAGGTTGACATGAGATAAAGGAATCATTAAAATATATCTGAATTTGAAAAAGAAACTGGAAAGCGTGTTGAATTGAATTGACATGAATGTATTTAAATGGGGCTTTCAAAATTGTATTGCGATTTTTATTTTGTATGCAAATTGGAGATCTTTTCCTAAAATACAGTGGACCGCGGTAGCCCGGATTAAAGAGTAGCAGCTTAGCAAACGAAAAATTGTGGTGTTTGAAAATCGATCAATCCAAAGAACTTCGTGTTCCTGGGTTCTTGTGTACGTTAAATCTGTCGTGAAGTTTGGAAAGTGGGGTGCCAGCTCATGTGTTGACCTCGTCATCTGAACGTGGTTCAAAATTATGTGGTGTCCACGTTACTTTCCCTTTGAGATTGATCTTTAATCGTCGCCAATAGTCTGTTGTGTTGCTCCAGTGAGACATTATCGGAAGGTTCCTGGTTCGAATCCGGGTCCGGGCATGGATGTTTGTATACGTATGGTGTAGAGGCGGCTGATGCACCTTAAATATGTCGTGGCCGAAAGTCCTCACGTTGGGTTGGCGTGGAAGTTTGGAGAGTGGGGTGCCAGCTCAGGTGTTGCTTCGTCATCTGACCGTGGTTCAAAATTTCGAGGTGTTGTCCTCGGATCTTTCCCTTAAGGGACTGATCCCGGACCGTCGTCAATAGCCCGTTGTGTTGCTCTAGTACGACGTTAACTAAAAAATTACCAATTACTAGTGATACATTAATTCAAAAACCTAAAATATAGTTGCCAGTTTTATTTTCAAAAGTAAACTACCCACTTAGTCGACAAAAAAAAATGTAAATTTATAAATTTTCGAATTTTTTAATGATTGTAAAAATTCTGGTAATGAGATTTAAAATTTTATTTTTTCATGGAACTATTATAGCTCAGTTGGTTTAATTATTGATACCAGCGAGTTACAGGCGGCGCAGATTCGGTTCCCTCCTGGGTGCATTTTGTTTCTGTGTCAGTAGAACTGGCGATATGACCTGAAATTTTCCCCATTATTTGTTACCTGTTTTGTTTAGTTACATACATTTTTTACATTATTTACGTAATATGTAATTATTATTTATTCTGTTTTTGAAATATCTGCATGACTTTTACTACTCGTAAATGGAATTTTATATTTCGGTAAACATTAAAATGTTTTTTCGAATGTGTCCTGAAAATTTGTGACTTGATCGCTCTTGAGAAATAAATTCGGCTTCCTATATTCTCTCACGATGTATAGTGAATTTTTACTTTTGACCATAGTTTTAGATATAAGTTGGCACTTAAAATTAATTTAAGAAAGAATATATAGAGAGATATTTTTAAAACTGTTCTTCAGTGCGAAAAATTATTCTTCGAACTCACTTTCTTATCTTTTTTTCTTTGACACTGGACACGTGCGGAAGGTTGAGAAAAGCACGATAACAAAGTAAATTATCTTAATTTTCTGGTGCCTACTGTTTCATTGAACAATTTTTCTTTATATTTTAATCCCTGTAAATATTTTCACTAGAATTGGATATTTGAATTAGTCTCTTTAAGTTTCTCTTTTACGATACCATTACGAATTGGTGATAAACGAGGTAATTAAAAGTATATAGCAGACTTGTCGGATAATAAAGACCAAGCCAAATCTCCCAAATGTATAACTTGTTTCTCTACTTCAAGGAATGATGAAAACATTTTCATCAAAACGTCTGAGCTGTCTTTTACAGTTGTCCAGTTTTCCATGAAATAGACAGTCGTGACAACTGAAGAACAAGAAAAGGTCAAAACAGCTCAGCTCCTAAACGTGATTCGTTGTTTTTACATTTCGTATGACTGGGAATATTTGTTTTTGGATGGTGTTTTGATGAAGCTGAAAAGTACTAGTAACTAATTTATTGACGCATAGGGGGGGGGGAATGCTGAAGCGTAGTTTAAGAATATAATAGACAACTTAAAAAAATGTATATATTTCGAACGGAAAATGATACACACAAGTACTAAGATGGTCATTATTGTTTAAAATATTATATGTAACTATACTTATAAATAATTTATGAACGGAACTGACTGCAGCGTAGTTTTATAGAAAGGACAACTTTTATATAAAATATATATTTCGACGGAAAGCGATACAAACACAGGTACTAAGACATTGTCATTATCTTTTTAAAATGTTTATATCCTACTGTCTTTTTTCCTTATTTCAAAGTTAAGCATAAGAATGTTTATTCTTATTCCGCTTATTGTATTTTTATATTCCACCGTTCACTCTCATTGATGGATACTCTGGTGAAACAGAATATCGTGCGAACCAGAACATATCGCAACCAGAATAGACGCGCGCATGTTTCTGCGCATATCTAGTTCTTTTTCTGATTCAGATAAGATCAGTTGTAAAAATTCTTGTAATTCTGTTCTCAACAGCATTGACGATGTAGCAGCATCTGCTATACCATTTCGTTGTTGCCATGCCGAAGCCATGAATATGCGTTTTTGGCGATTTTCACCAAACTGCATTTTTTGAATCACCATTTCATGTTTAATACTATGACAAAGCCACGAATCTTCATTCTTAGAGGAAATGCATAATTTCAAGAGAAACCTATGAGTCGGTTTCTCTCCAAGCATCGAAACTTTGACGCGTTTTAGTAGAAATGTCAATTTTGAAGATTCGTGCATTTGGGCGTGATGGTAACGATTTATTTGCATAAATAAATGTTGGTCCTATTTAACATATACTCGACACGATATATTGAAAATAATATCAAAACACAAAAACTTTGAAATTGCTGACACTGGAATAGCATCTACGCTTAAGTTTCAATATTATTCATGGTACAATGATACTCACAGCTGTTCCTTATCTGAATCCATTAAATTGTTTTATGCATCTATATGCATATTTCTCACCTCTCAAATGAAATAAAACTCTAAAAATGTGCATCAACGTTTGATGCTTCTAACTGATGTTAATTTATATTTATAGCAACTGCATTGAAAAACTACACACCTTAATTATATTATCACAATTACCTTCTGAACGTTCATTTCCATTACATCTCATTCACTTGTTCAATGGTGATTCGGTATTTTTTGCCATCTAGAACTACTATTATTCATATTTCTTTCCTGCTCCTATATCTAATTCATTGCTCTCCGTAATCAGACTACTGAATAATTATTTCATTGCAGTGGCAAGCTCTTCCGTGTAATTTTAGCAATATTATGAAGTTCCTTAGCTCAAAATAAGCATGTTTAAGCAAAGTAGAAAAATGTGTGAATGAATCCAGTAACGTTTAATTGGATTTTTCCCTTCTGATCTGATCCCGGACCGTCACCGATAGCTCGCTGTGTTGTTTCAGTGCGACGCTTATTAACTACCTACCCGTAACTTTATATTGTTTTTCTCTGATATTGCCATTCAGAAATAAACAAAGATTTCCTGGAAATGTGCGGTATGTAAAACAAGCATATCCTCACTCAAAGTGCAAAAGGTCGTATGTCAAAAATTCCATTTTTTCTTTTATTATTGCTATATGTGGCATTTTGTGATTTCCACCTGGTGACAAAATCTCTTATGTCATGAGCTGATTCAATAAAAGTTGCAACCAAATGTATATAATAATTATAAAAAAATCATAAGGAAAACTTAGTTTTTTGCTCTCCTGAAAAATGTAGCTTTTAGACATACGACCTTTTGCATTTTGAGTGACGATATGCAGAAAGACGATATTTTCTGTCTGTCCAATTTGGTCACCGAGATAAATTTGTAAAACTAGGGGGCCTGCCCCCTGCTCGCTAACGCTCGCCAACCCCCAGAGGATTGCTTCGCAATCCTCATTGGTTCGCTGCGCGAACCTATGCTCGCTTCGCTCGCCTCAATGAAGACATGTGTCCTAGCAGAAGGGATTGTTTACAAAATATGTTACCAAAAAAATGTTTTTCAAATCTAAATTTGCTGTATTACAGAAAAAATATATACAGTATCTCTAAAATCAGAATTCAAATGAAAACTTTGTGCAAATTTTGACTCGAAATGTGAGCGTTGCTTTGGAAATTGAATACCCAGCATGTTGTTTGTGTGTACATTTTCCCAGCACTCAAACGACCCACACTTTTTCATTGAGTTTGTTGCCGAAAGTTGTAGTGCAAGCGTCTTGTTGAACTATAATTGTTGGCCCTGAAAAGGACCGTTTTTTAAATGGCCCTGAAAAGATCCTCCGCTTTCTTTGATTTCTATTATAAACTAACTGCAACAGCTCATTAAAATTTCCTTTTTTTTTTCAATAAAATTTCATCCGATAACGGGCTATAAATTCAATCGATGCGCGAGACTTCGCGATAAACAAACAATCGTACAGTGTTGCCAAAACGCGATTACAAATAACGTCTTTTTTGCGTGCCACGTAAGAGAATTATATATATAGATATCACGAATTTTAGAATCTATTAAGTGCTGATCAGGTTAGAACTTCTTTTTATGCATTGTATTTTAAATTGCTGAGAAGCCCAAATTGAACAGGCATTGGATATTCTAGGATTCCCACTGTTCTTGATAAAAGCTTGCTTTTTTTCAATTTAGTTTTAAGGATGTTTAAAAGGCCTTAATCTTTGCTGAAGTCCTTAAAAACTAAATAGGGCCGCGTGGTTCAGTTGTAGAAGTGACGGATTAGCAACAGGAAGGTTGCGAGTTTGAGACTTAATTCAAACAAAAACCGTCATGCTTTCATGTAAGTTAAATCTGTAGTGGCCTCAAAGGTTTTCACACTGGAATGGTGTAGATGTTCGGATAATTGGGTGCCAGCTCAGGCGTTGACCACATCTGACCGTGGTTCAAATTACGAGGTGTTGTCCACAGATCTTTTCCTTCGGGATTATTCCCGGACCGTCGCCAATAAGTCGTTCCGATGCTCAAATGCGGCGTCATTTCAACTACCTACCTTAGCCTTTAGACTACGGTCGGTACAGCAGTTGTACCATGATCGTAGCAAGAAAGAATTTAGACTACGGCGGGTAAAGCAGTTGTGCCATGATCGCGCCCAAAAAAAGAATTTAGACTACGGCGGGTAAAGCAGTTGTGCCATGATCGCACCTAGAAATAATTTAGACTACGGTCGGTACAGCAGTTGTACCATGATCGTAGCAAGAAAGAATTTAGACTACGGCGGGTAAAGCAGTTGTGCCATGATCGCGCCAAAAAAAAAGAATTTAGACTACGGCGGGTAAAGCAGTTGTGCCATGATCGCGCCAAAAAAGAATTTAGACTACGGCGGGTAAAGCAGTTGTGCCATGATCGCACCTAGAAATAATTTAGACTACGGTCGGTAAAGCAGTTGTACCATGATCGTAGCAAGAAAGAATTTAGACTACGGCGGGTAAAGCAGTTGTGCCATGATCGCGCCAAAAAAAAGAATTTAGACTACGGCGGGTAAAGCAGTTGTGCCATGATCGCGCCAAAAAAGAATTTAGACTTCGGCGGGTAAAGCAGTTGTGCCATGATCGTACCAATAAAGAATTTAGACTACGGCGGGTAAAGCAGTTGTGCTATGATCGCGCCTAGAAATAATTTAGACTACGGTCGGTACAGCAGTTGTACCATGATCGTAGCAAGAAAGAATTTAGACTACGGCGGGTAAAGCAGTTGTGCCATGATCGCGCCAAAAAAGAATTTAGACTACGGCGGGTAAAGCAGTTGTGCCGTGATCGCACCTAGAAATAATTTAGACTGCGGCCGGTACAGCAGTTGTACCATGATCGCGCCAAAAAAAAGAATTTAGACTACGGCGGGTAAAGCAGTTGTGCCATGATCGCGCCAAAAAAGAATTTAGACTTCGGCGGGTAAAGCAGTTGTGCCATGATCGTACCAATAAAGAATTTAGACTACGGCGGGTAAAGCAGTTGTGCTATGATCGCGCCTAGAAATAATTTAGACTACGGTCGGTACAGCAGTTGTACCATGATCGTAGCAAGAAAGAATTTAGACTACGGCGGGTAAAGCAGTTGTGCCATGATCGCGCCAAAAAAGAATTTAGACTACGGCGGGTAAAGCAGTTGTGCCGTGATCGCACCTAGAAATAATTTAGACTGCGGCCGGTACAGCAGTTGTACCATGATCACGCCAAGAAAGAATTTAGACTACGGCCGGTACAACAGTTGTACCATGATCGTGCCAAGAAAGAATTTAGATTACGGCTGTTACAACAGTTGTACCTTTGAAAGATATAAGAATCGCGCCAAGAAAGAATTGCTTTTGTATCTATAGCCGTAGTCAAAATGTTAAAAATTCTACTTGCTACCTTATTTACTGAAAGTCGTTAAAATTAAAAAAGAAAAAGCTTAAGTTTTTTCAAGAATGCTGCACTTTTATTCCAAAAAAATTCCCAAACCTAGAATTTTTGAAAGTTTCTTCGTATGGTTCTTTCGAATTAATCCATTGCAATCTATGTGAATGTTGAGTTAAAAATGAAAAATAACATTAAAACGCCACAAATTTTCTACGCTTGAGGCATTCGGACCCTTTATTCCCAAAATATTTTAAAACGAAATAACAACTTGACCTCTCTTTAACCGTTCAAGTGGTTTCGACAGGATATATCGTCCATTTAGATATGACCAATTTCGGTAATAACGAGATATCTCGTTACCGAGATATAGCCGATTTTTTCAAGCTGACGAGATCAAGATTTAGTCAAGTTTACTTCTAGTGACAAAATATATCGCGCGTCTATCAAAATCCGGTGCGTTTTGCTAATGGCCGTATACGCCGTCCAGACGACCACCAGGAGGTTTAAGCAGTCGGACATTGTCAATATCCATTCTTTGCCGAAAAAAGCATTAAATTACCTGTTGAAATGCTCGTTGAGTTTCGCACCCGGTTAGGTCCCGGGTTCAAATCATAATTTCTAAGTGTATGGATGTTGGTGATTGTATCTGTCGGAGGAAACAGTGGCTTACATACCTTATCTAACAAACAAAAGAAAATGCCTTGGAAATGGTATTGGTATTTTTAATTAACGTCACTCTGAGCGACACTGCGGGCTATTGATGACGGTCCGGGATCAATTTCAGACGGGAAAGACACTCAAAGACAACACTGTCAGTGACCGAGCGATGTCTAATTTTATAGACAGTGTGTGTAGTAGTGGCCAAAAGCAGAGGGTTACCGCATACTTGAATTGGACACGCACATTTATTTTTACAGTATAATACAAAAAGTTTCTGGTATACACTCCGCACCGTCCGGTGCAAAAAACACGTCCTACTCCTCTCAAGTCTACAACGAATCTGACTTATTCGTGTTCTTTTTCGGAACAACACCCAACATTTCGTATTCTGGATCGTATCAGAACACAGGCAATGGACATACATCGATGTTCGTCCACTAGAAAAGTAGCAACCAGAACACAAGAACAACTGTTCTTATAACCTATCTGTGTTCATAATCACGTGTCGGGAGATCGTTACAAACGCCACGTCATTTTGAACCACGGTCAGATGACGAGGTCACCGTAGCTGGCACCTCGCTCTCCAAACGTCCACACGTCGCTAATGTGAGGAAATTTGAGGCCACTGCAGATTTAACATGCACCAGCCCTCTTTGTACACCCGATGTCTTTGGTTGGATTCGAACTTGTTGCTCTTGCAACCGGTCTATAGCTATACCGTGCTATAGCTATAGCCCGGTTGACGAGATATAGCTATACCGTATATATTTCTATACCGTGGCTCTATCAGTAGTTGGAGCCATAAAAAATAAATAGTTGTTTAAAAATATATCGCCGCAGTTCTGAAACTTAATTTCTGCACAATGTTCCTTGATGACGTTTTTCAAATTAGTCTTTTATTTCGCGTAATTAATTTAGATATATTCAAATTGCGTTCAGCTGAGGGAAAGCTGTGATTCAAGTTGTTTTTCATTTTCCTTGTTTCCGCAATTATGGCATAAACTTCCTATTATTCAGCGTTAATCCTATTAACTCCTCTGAGTAGCGTACGTTGAATGTGATGGAACAATTAACATCAGATTCCATAGTCGTATGAAGTCATTTACGTTTGACTTTTCGACTACGACCTTTTAATTTCTATTCGAAACAAGTTTTTTTCTTTCTACATATTCGCGAAGCATTACCAAGAACGACGTTAATTAAAATACCATACCATACCATACCTCGTGAAGCATCACGAAATTTCGTTTAAACTCTCTTTATTGAGAGAAGTTTGGAGAGGGGCGCCAGCTCAGGTGTGACCTCGTCATTTGACTGGTTCAAAATGACGAGATGTCCTCGGATCTTTCCCTTCGGGTTTGATACAGGACTGTCACCAATAGACCGTTGTGTTTCTCCACTGTGACGTTAATTGACTACCTACCTGCATTTTGAAAATAACATGAAGACAGGTTTTTTATTACAACTTAAATTTGAATATATATTCTCAAAGCTCATACACTTCAATTGCAGTAACCTATTAAAATATTGTAAGTTTTCAAGGAATACATTTCTTGTAAAAAGTTTTCCATAGTTAGAGCTGAAATGTAGGGGGAGAAGGGGGCTAATGTGGACAATTTTTATAAATTTGGCAAAAAGGTATACTAAATATCCTTTTTGATATATGAACTATTTTTTTTTACAATAGTATTCTCTTTTACTTTTATTTTAGTTGTTATATTAAAGTATTTAGCAGTATAGTTTTTTAATAATCTTTTACTTAAAAAAAGTTGTTTTTGTCCACAGTAGCCCCATGTCATGGGGCTAGTGTGGACAAGTTAGAATACTGATTATACGATGTAAAACCAAAATGAAATCAATTTTAGCCTAAACAGTATTTTTCTTATAAATGTTAATCTTAAGGCATATTTAATTAGTGTAAAGTCCAGTATAATTGTAATTAGGAACTGCATTATTTTATATAGAATCTACTACAGCGACAAATCAACATAATAGAAAGCTATTTTTAAGTTTTATTAAGGGGAAAAATGATTATAATATAGAAATGGAATTATCCTTCTATTTTGCAATGTAATTAGATAAATCAATATTAAATGTCAACTGAGATGCAATGTGAATCGTGCTACCAGCAACATCTGGTGATGTTAATTTAGCTACAATTTTATTTCTCGATATTTGTAATACGTCCTTTACATCTGGGAAAAATAAAGATTTACTCTGCTTATTAGAAGAGTTCAGTTGCTTTGTGTGTAAAAACAATACAATTCCTTGTAAATTAATTTACCATTTCACAAAAATTAATTTAATTTCATACATAAAAGCCCAAGAGTAAATAATAGAATTATTTGTGAATAAATTTTTCACATAAACAATCTTATTTAATAAATAAATAGCCTAAAATGTAATATTTAACCCACTTTTTACCACTGAAAGCTAAATGAAGCTAGTGTAGACATGTCCACAGTAGCCCCACCATCATGTGTCCACACTAGCCCCATATAGCCATTTGTTTATTTAGGCCTATTCCTGGTTAATTTAAACCACGTAGAGCAAAAGTGAATATCAAAATAGCTATTGAATATATTCATTGATAACATACTGTCACATTAAAAAAAAAAATTGAGTTAAAACAGTCTAATCTAGTAATTAAAACACAAATCAGGACCTTACTTTTTTATCATGGAAACCTTGTTTTATAAATGGCTACTCAACTATCAAGTGTATTGTCTTTTAACTACACATGGAAGTTTATATCAGTATTGCTATTCTGCAAAAACTTGCAGAGATATTTTGACTGATAAATAGCAGAATTATTCAAGTTGTCCTCAGTAGCCCCACGTCCACACTAAACTACACATGGAAGTTTCAATATCATTATTGCTATTCTGCAGAAACTTGTAGAGATATTTTGACTGATAAATAGCAGAATTATTCAAGTTGTCCACACTAAACTACACATGGAAGTTTATATCAGTACTAGCAGAATTACCCGGCTTTGATCGGGTTGAATTAATAATATGTTGATTGAAAAGTCTTCAATTATTTTTCATAAAAGAATGTTAGCATCATTTAAGTGTACGGGGAAAAACATTTATTAACAATTTAACTTCTCCGTCGCTTCTACAGTTTACTACGGACGCAAATATGCATATATGTTGTATCCAACCATATAATCCATTTGATATTCTTCACACTTCTGCTGAAATTGATTTTAAGTTTTCGAGTTCCCGTGCATATTCCCGTGCATTCAATTTCAGTAAAAATGACGAATTTTCGGTGGATTGTCTTGCACTTAGTTTTACTATGAATATGTTTTCATTGCGCCATTCTTTCATCTAGTAAGCGATATTTTCGAATTTCATCATCAATATGAGAAGATAGTAAATCAAATTTTT
The DNA here is from genome assembly GCA_947359465.1 of Metellina segmentata. Taxonomy (NCBI): domain Eukaryota; kingdom Metazoa; phylum Arthropoda; class Arachnida; order Araneae; family Tetragnathidae; genus Metellina; species Metellina segmentata. The sequence goes on from OX375877.1 coordinate 96,318,549, forward strand.
ACAGCATTCGTTACTAATTTAACTTGAAGCAAATGCACTTTTCCAGAAAATTCCATTCAGTGACATGTGTAATAATAGAGATTTTGTTTGAAATACATGTCACCAGAGTAGACAAATTAAATCCAATCGATAACAATTTTTTAATAAACAAAAGGTTGATTTTACAGCGCTTTTACAAAAAGAAAATCACTTTCAACGAACGATTCACATGCATCTAAGTTGTGTAAGAACAGCTTCAATAAATAGAGCAATCAACCTCGACTTTCTGTCTCTTAAGACATAAAATTTCAATTTTTAAAAATTACTTAGTGTGATATTATTTCAAGATCAACTAAGTCTTGTTAAAAATTCCCGTTTCTCCAACACACATACAGTTTTAAATTGAACCCTTATGGTACTTTTTAAGATCAGAAATTTGGTTCCTAAATGGAAAGCAAGTATCTATTTAGAATGATAGATGTAGTTACTTGACTATGGCGTAAGCTTTCAATAACGCCCATGAAACACGAAAAACAAATGAAATTTAGTTTATTTAATCGTCTTTCAATGAAAAGTTAAACCAAAATTTTTAAATATATTTTGAACTACAAAGTATGACAACCAGTTTTAAATTAACGTAACCCATCTTATTTTAAAGTTATTTTTGAAATTTGTTATGTCATTTTAAAATAATAAATTCACACTTAAAAATATTTTGATTTGTAAAATTTTTTTTTTACCTACACACTATTACGTATTCAAACAAAGATTTAAAGAAAGTTGGTGGAAATATACATATACCACCATGAAGTTACTTATGTCTAGTGATATTTTGCAGGAAATAAATAAATAAAATCACTCTTAAATAATATTTCTGGAATAGGTAATATACCGGAACACATAAGCAAACAGAATCAAAATTCCAATACTTAAAAAAGGCAGAATTCTGTAAAAAAAAAAAAATCTGTTCTAGTATGTTGAAGTCTGATTTCCTGGATATATTCTAAAGTAAAACAATTCGACAAAAAACTTGAACAATATTGATAAAGACAATGATTTATAAGCAAAAATAACACATATTTATAATACTTGGGAATCCCCAAATGTGACTGCAACCATCTCGTTTTCAACTCAAATACCCAATAAAGCAATTATAAATCAAATTAAAAAATTAAACATTAACTAGGGGGCTTGCCCCCTGCTCGCTAACGCTCGCCAACCCCCGGAGGATTGCTTCGCAATCCTCATTGGTTCGCTGCGCGAACCTATGCTCGCTTCGCTCGCCTCAATGAAGACATGTGTCCTAGCAGAAGGGATTGTTTACAAAATATGTTACCCAAAAAATGTTTTTCAAATATAAATTTGCTGTATTACAGAAAAAATATATACAGTATCTCTAAAATCAGAATTCAAATGAAAACTTTGTGCAAATTTTGACTCGAAATGTGAGCGTTGCTTTGGAAATTGAATACCCAGCATGTTGTTTATGTGTACATTTTTCCAGCACTCAAACGATCCACATTTTTTCATTGAGTGTGTTGCCGAAAGTTGTAGTGCAAGCGTCTTGTTGAACTATGATTGTTGGCCCTGAAAAGAACCGTTTTTTAAATGGCCCTGAAAAGATCCTCCGCTTTCCTTGATTTCTATTATAAACTAACTGCAACAGCTCATTAAAATTTCCTTTTTTTTTTCAATAAAATTTTATCCGATAACGCTGTAAATTCAATTCAAGCGCGCGAGGCTACGTGAAAAACAAATAATCGTACAATGTTGCCAAAACGCGATAGCTAATAACGTCTTTTTTGCGTGCCACGTAAGAGAATTATATATATAGATTCTGAGGTTGCCAGATACCGAGTAGCAAAATTACGCTTATATGATCAATGAGCTGATCGTTTGGGCTTTTCGTGCTCCATAATAAAATTTAAGTAAATATAAAATTAAATGTTCTAAATGTTCTTTCTTCATCAATCAAATATTTATAAATATTATTTTCATCAGGGAAAGATGTTAAAATTCAGTTCAAACATGAATATTATAATTTAATTTATTTTAAGGAAATTGTTTTTCGATCAACACTGGTAAAGCAATCTGAGATGCGTATAGCAATCGTTTTACACTCAATGTTATTTCTATGGCGATTTCAAATTGCTTTTGGCTTAGGCCTTAGGTCAATTTTATGCCTCTTAGGATTCGAATTTTTCTAAATCCTTTCTTAGTGCACCCCTACGGTATAAGAAGAATCACCCTGCAAAATTTCAGCTTCCTAGGACTTGTAGTTCTTGAGATACAGTGATGAATCAGTGAGTGAGTGGTATTTGAATTTTATATATATAGATTGCTATTCTGCAAAAACTTGCAGAGATATTTCGACTGATAAATAGCAGAAGTATTCAAGTTGTCCACACTAGCCCCACGTCCACACTAACCCCCTTCGCCTCTACCTAGTGTCCTAACTATTTGTGAACTAACTATAGTGATTAACACCGTCACGTGATTCTGTACCTTGTCGAAACTGCACTGTCGGAATTTGCTGCTAAACAATTATTTCCATTGCTTGTTTAGGGGCCGTGGTTGACCAGTTGGAAAAGTAATGGATGCGAAACTAGGTCCAATGAAAGACCGTGGGGTACACGGGGGCTGGTATACGTTAAATCTGTCGATGCCTCAACTGTCCTCAAGTTGGCGTGGTGTGGTTTGCAAAGTTTGGTGCCCAGTCAGGTGTTGACCTCGTTGTCTAAACGTGGTTCAAAATTACGAGACGTCGGGTCTTTCCCTTCTGGTTTGATCACGGACCGTCTCCAATAGCCCTTTGCATTGCTCCACTGCGACGTCACTTAGCAACATACCTTTTCTTGTTTAGTATTTAAAATACATAAAATGAGAAGAATTAGCAAGGCATTGCGGCGTTTTGTAGAAATAATATGTACTTCAACGCCTCGATATATCTCTTGTCGGCTCGTCTCCGATGAATTTAAATTCGTGAACAGGAAATAGCAATCAATTACCTAAGTTGAAGTTTAATTTCATGCTCTTGTTTCAAACAGTTAGTTGAATTACTAAAAACTAGTAAACTAGTTTACTAAACCGTGTATAATATTTGTGCAAATTTCTATGTTGTTTATATTTTTTATGGAAAATGAGGGGACTAGAATCTGGTAGCTTATTTAAACCCATTTCGAATGAAAAACGTATTTATCTAAGCACATTTTTTGCGTCCTAATGAAATAAATAGCCCACTGTGTTGCTCCAGTGTGACGTTAATTCAACAGTCAACCTACCTACCGTATGAGAATGTTGTTTATATCTGTGAAATTAATCATAGATATAAAGCAACGTTTAATACCTACTTCTCACTGGCGTTGCCGACCAACCGGTATAGTGGTTAAGGTGTTAGCCTCTAGATCGGAAGGTTCCTGGTTCGAATCCGGGTCCGTGCATGGATGTTTGTAAGCGTATGGTGTAGAGGCGGCTGGTGCACCTTAAATCTGTCGTGGCCGAAAGTCCTCACGTTGGGTTGGCGTGGAAGTTTGGAGAGTGGGGTGCCAGTTCAGGTGGTGTTGTCCTCGGATCTTTCCCTTAAGGGACTGATCCCGCACCGTCGTCAATAGCCCGTTGTGTTGCTCTAGTACGACGTTAACTAAAATTACCATTACCAAAAACTGTATGGCAAAAAATGCACACCTCAATCGTAGCATCGCAATGAGCTTTTGAACATTCATTCCCATTGCTTTCCTTTCACTTGTGCCGACCAACCGGTATAGAGGTTAAGGTGTTAGTCTCTAGATCGGACGGTTCCTGGTTCGAATCCGGGTCCGGGCATGGATGTTTGTAAGCGTATGGTGTAGAGGCGGCTGGTGCACCTTAAATCTGTCGTGGCCGAAAGTCCTCACGTTGGGTTGGCGTGGAAGTTTGAAGAGTGGGGTGCCCGCTCAGGTGTTGCTTCGTCATCTGACCGTGGTTCAAAATTACGAGGTGTTGTCCTCGGATCATTCCCTTAAGGGACTAATCCCGGACCGTCGTCAATAGCCCGTTGTGTTGCTCTAGTACGACGTTAACTGAAACTACCATTACCTTTCACTTGTTCGATCCTCGGTAGTGGTTCAAAATTACGTGGTGTTGTCCTCGCATCTTTCCCTTAGGACCTTCGTCAATACACCTTTGCGTTGCTCTATTACCACGTTAATTAAAATTACCTTACCTCAAGCCTCGGTATCCCGGTTGTTGAAGCGAATCAGATGTTTTGTGCACTTGAAGTATGATCATGTAGCAGATATGTAATGAAAATAATCTAGCCATTTTTTAAAGAGTGAATGAAATGGTTGGCGATTTTTGCAGATGTTTTTATGGTTAGATTTATTCATCTTTTATGTTTCGCAAAACGCTAATTGACAGCAACATAGCGTCTACTTTCAATTTTGCACATCTTAAACACAATATATCATCGGGATTCTTCAAAAACAAAAGAACTCCCGTTTTCTCTTTTTTGAGTATGCTTTCACACATATAACAGGTGCTGTAGATTCGGCTGCGCATGTACTTGATAAGTTTCAAGTAGTTTACAGTTGATAGGATCACAGTAGAATTCCCTCGTTTTCGCAGAACATACTATACAGAAATTATGTGTAAGCGTGCACTTATCTCAAAGAATTAAAAATGGAGTTCTCTTGTTTTTAAGCAGTAATCTGACGATACACAACTCTTTGAATTTAAATTGAATGAATAAATACTAAAATTTCTTCCCTTCGCTGATCACATAAGGCAATGGGATATCTGTAAGAAAGATTATCACAGAAAAAGTAAGGTCAGAAACTCATAAATAGGCCTAGACGTCAAAAAATACCATATTGCTTTTGAACAAGTGAAGTCTATTAATGGTAGAATGTATTTTAATTAACGTCGATCTGTAGCAACGCAATGGGCTGCTGGCAACCTTCCGGGATGTAACCCGAAAGGAATGATCCAAGAACAATACCACATTATTTTGAACCTCGGTCAGATAACGAGGCCACACTTGAGCTGGCACCCCACTCTCCAAACTTACATTCCACGCCAATGTGGACATTTGAGGTCATAACATATTTAACGTGCGCCAGCTCTCTTTGTACGCGACGGTCTTTGGTTGGATTCGAACTCGCAATCTTGCTGTTGCTAATCTTCCAATAGACTAGTTCCATCAAAGCCTCACTATAAGATATTAGATATAGTTATATACCATTTTGTTTTCCAGAGACAAAAAAATTGTCTTTATTGATGTATAAACCTATTTTATTTATGTGACTTCTCTGCCAGATTTTCTATTGCCTTCTGTAATCTGTAAAGAGAAGAAACTTAAATATTAATACATTCACTTTAAATGAAAGTTGTATGTTATTATTAAACACTGTAAAAGTGAAAGTTGACGCTATTTTGCTGTGGAATTGCGTTTAGCGAAACATTAAAGATGCAATAAATCTAACCATAAAAAATCGTAGTTTCCACAAATCGCCAACTCAATCATGCATCCCCTCCAACGAGATTATTGTGAAAACGAATCTGTTACAAGATTATTAATTTCAAGTGCAAAACATCTGACTCGCTTCAACAATAGACCGGCTCCATGAAAGCCTCGCCATAAGATATTAGATCTATTTATGTACCATTTTGTTTTACAACTATAAAAAACCCATTAAATAATAACGAAGCAGGTGCGCATGTACGAGTGTAGGAGTAAAACAAAAAAACCCCGAGTTCAACCACCTTGCACAAGGTAATTGTACACAAATTCTACAAATAGCCCTTATGTTCCTACATGAATTGGCATCACAGATCTGTTAGAAATCCCTAAAAAATGCGATTGTAAAGGTGCATGGAGACGGGCAGCTGCATGACTATCCCATTGACTTAACACTGGAGGCAGATGGACTTGCTCGCATTTCTACAACTTTCAATTTAACACTGCGCCGTTTGCGCAATTCTTGAAATAGATTGATTCCTCTCGCTACAGGCGATCGGCATGATATATTTCCCCGTTTCCCACGAATTTTTGCGCCAGATTGCAGCTTCGGGTTAATTGCAGTCGCATACGGTTATTTTTGCGATTTCGAGCGTTTTGTCAGGGTTGCGCGCGCAGCCTTTTAAAATTAGTTTTAACGGATGGCCGTGGAGGTTTCTCTCGCAGGTGGTTTTCGTCAGCGACTGTTTTGAAAAATGTCAGTCTTTTGATTTGCTTTTGTTTTTAATTTGGTGAGTGATGAGAAGCGTTGTGCAGCGTATAATTTGTTTCTCTACTTCGGATAGAATTTCTGTGCTGGGAGGCATGTATCAACTTTTGAAAAATAGACTTTTAACGATATTTTTGCGTCTAGCCGTTTCTTCCTTTTTAATGGCATACAACACTCCAGTCGCTATGTCTAAAGATCTGAAAGGGCCTTCATGGCTCAATGGGTATTCCCGAATTGAGCACTGACAAATGTAAGCGCAGGTTCGATTTCTACCTGGGTGTATTCCTTTCTTCTGTGTTGCTCTAGTACGAAGTTAATTAAAATTACCTTACCAGATACAACAAACAACATCAAGTACTGGATAGAGGTACACAATGATGGCTTTACTGGCACGGGAGAGAGAAATACAATGAGAAGAATCAAACTTAACTTCTGAAATTGGAGAATCGTATTTATTATCTTTACGTTGTTTGTAAACTGGAATATTTGTTTCTGGAGGGTGTATTTTTTAAGCATCATGAATGATTCCCATCATGGTGAGCTTATAATTAGTCCAATTTATTTATAAAGGCATTTGCTTCCATATATTACTCAATACCCGGAAAATCTCGACCATGTTGATCAGTTTAAAAACAAAAAGTTGGCAAGATATATTTGAAGGCTGGTACATTTAAGTGTACAGGCAATCAGAGTTCAAAGTGCTCTTCGTACACATCAGACATGCTAAATTTCATTCCAATCGTTCACATATAGTTTTATATAGTATTCATTCATTACGTTTTGATTCATTTCACTTTATTATTATATTATATATCTGATTTTTTATCTTGAGTTTGGCATAATATGTCCCGAAAGGACTCAATGCCACAAAATCATATCCAATCCAATCCTCATCCAAATATTATTAGCTTTTTACACGACATTGGATTCATATATCACATAATTTTATATAGTATTCATTTTATTATGATATGACTCATTTCATTTGTTTACTATATTATGTATCTGATTTCTTATCTTGAGTTTGACATATGTCCCAAGAGGACTCAATGCCACAAAACCATATCCAATCCAATCCATTCTAATCGTGTCTCGGTGTGTATGCCTACTCTACTAGTTACCTGGGATTTGTGGAGTGCGCAGGTTCGATTGACCCCTTGGATGTATTTCTCAATTCTGTGAATGGACCAACCGGGATAGTGGTTAAGGTGTTAGCGTCTAGATAGGAAGGTTCCTTGTTCGAATCCGGGCATGGATGTTTGTAAGCGTATGTTGTAGAGGCGGCTGGTGCACCTTAAATCTGCCGGGGCCAAAAGTCCTCACGTTGGGTAGGTGTGGAAGTTTGGAGAGTGGGGTGCCATCTCAGGTGTTGCTTCGTCATCTGACCGTGTTTCGAAATTGCTAGGTGTTGTCCTCCGTTCTTTCCCTTAAGGGATTGATCCCGGACCGTCGTCAATAGCCCGTTGTGCTGCTCTAGTACGACGTTAATTAAATTATTTATTTCTCTCTTCTGTGCCAAGTGTGTTACCAGCTCAGATGTGACCTCGTCATCTGACCGTGGTTTCAAAATTATCTTGTATTGTTCTCGTTTCTTTCTCTTCGGGGGTTGATTCCGGTCCGTCGCCATTAGACAGTTGTGTTGCTCCAGTGTGACGTTAATTAAAATACCTAACTACCTCTTGTGTGTCGCTAAAACTTCCCTTGTGTGTATGTTACTTGACATTGTCTGTATTGTGGCGCAGCATAGACAAATATGGTCCACTCGCACAGAAAACCAAGCCAATCCACATTTCTACTAGGTTACTTTGAAACTGCCTGCCTGGGTTAATTGTCGTTGCATATGCTTATATTCATCTCAAGCGTTTTGGCGGGTTATGTATAGCCTTTTAAAATAAGTTTTAAAGACTACTATTGGGTTTAGTTAGGACTATTTTGTAAAATATCAGTTACCTTTCTTTAGTTTTCAATTGATATTTAATTTTAATTTTCCGAGAGTGATGAGAAGTGGGTATAGGGGGCAGCATAAAGTTGGTTTCTTTACGTGCTAAAAGAATTTACTTGGTACAGAAACCGACGTTATTATATATTGATGAATGTGTGGATATAAACGAACGGTTTAAAGTCAACCTCTGCGCGATTGATTCGCCAATTTCGTCGCAAAGTTTAACTCTGATTAATTTGAACTATGAATTATTGGAAAAGGTTACACAAGAGCTTACGCCCAATCTAAAGAAATTCTTCAGCAGTCTGATTACAGAAAGCAGAAGGAAATCTGGTTGATAGGAATTAGTACAGGAATGTGAAAATCTGATACAACCCTATAATAGGTTTAGAGGTAAAAAATATTGAAACCTCTTGATTTTGTTGAGGCACAATATTGCAGGGCCCAGTCCAGACGAACAGGAACAACCCATATCATTAAATTGTCTCCTGACGAATGCACAGTGGGAGCGGTACATGAAGGGTTCAATGCTTCATGTGGTTGTCTTCGAACCCTGATGCGTCCGTCGTTTTGAAAAAGCGTAAATAGTGACTCATCGAACCTCATGACCTTTCCCCATTGCTGAGCAGTCCAAATTTTGTGCTCCTTTGTGAATTGCAGTTTTTTCTTTCGATTGATGGCACTCACAAGGGGCTTCCTTACTGCAACACAGCTGCTTAGTCCCGTTTTTTTAAGTTCTCTCTGCATTGTGCGTCTGGAAATTATTTTGTTTGCACTATTGAAGAGTGCTGTGAGTTGTACAGACGATTTCTTGCGATTTGCTTTCACTAATAGCTTCATCGATCGTCGGTCACGTTCGTTCAGAATGAATTTTCGACCGCACATTTTTCGCGAATTGGATGGTTCACCGCTATTTTTCTAAGATTTAATTATGCGTTGAACAGTTTGCGATCTTATGCCACAAATTGCAACTATGTCTTAACATTTTTCCCACATTGGCGCAAATCAATGATTTGCCCCTTTTTGAAACCTGTTACATCACTTCCTCGACCTCAGATATCACTTTCAGCCATGCTTTATTCGAACTAAACAATCGTATGGTGTATCGACGAAATTTCGAGCTTGCATTACGCAAACATTTATGCAAATATCTGCAATACTCATTGAATCACCGTCGTATCAAAACTTAACGTTTAAATTTCAGCTGCGACTTTTTTTTTTGGACATGGTTTCGTGACAGCTGAAGAACAAGTAAAGTATCAAATTCAAGGCAGCAGAACTATGAAAATAGGGGTCGTATTATTTTTACATTGTTTGTTAATAGGAATATTTTTTTCTGGAGGGTGGATTGTTTAGGTACCATGATTGTTTTACCAACTATGGTGAGCCGATAACTAGTTGTTAGTCCTTTATGAGAGTATTCGCTTCCATGGATAACTCGCATGGCTGCTGTAGTGCAGTTTACAATCGGAGGGTTGCGAGTTTGTAACTAGGTTAAACCAAAGACCACCGTGTACGTAGTTGCTGGTGAACGTCAAATCTGTTGCGGTCTCAAATGGCTCCACGTTGGCGTGTTGTGGAGGTTTGGAGAGTTGGGGTACCATATCAGGTGTTGACTTAGCTTAACTCCATCATGGGATACCGACCCTACGAAGGGCTTACGTTAAATAAAATTACCCTTCGCGTAAAAGATAACCAAATGAGAAAAGGAAAAAAAATTGTGTGAAGCAAAGCAGAAATTTTGAAGCTATGAAATGCACAGTAGGTGCTGCTGTAAAAAAAATCTATGATGTTAAAGACGCAATTAAAGTGCAATCAAAAAGTGAATTTAAATCGTTTGTTTGAGTTCAAACTTCCTGGTAATGGTAATGGTAATTTTAGTTAACGTCGTACTAGAGCAACACAACGGGCTATTGACGACGGTCCGGGATCAGTCCCTTAAGGGAAAGATCCGAGGACAACACCTCGTAATTTTGAACCACGGTCAGATGACGAAGCAACACCTGAGCTGGCACCCCACTCTCCAAACTTCCACGCCAACCCAACTCAAACGTCCTGGAGGCCACAAATCGCACGCTTTGTATGGTATTGACCTCGTCATATGACTGGTTCAAAATGACGAGGTGTGGTCCTCGATTCTTTTCCTTCGTGATTGATGCCGGACCATCGCCAATTGCCCGTTGTGTTGCTTATGTGCAACGTTAATAAACTACCTACCTGCCAAACATTACTTGAATAATCAAACCTAACGATCAGAAGAAATATGAATCCACAAACTCTGTCTACTTCACTGGAAAGTTGGTTCCTGGTTCGAATCCGGGTCCAGGCATGGATCTTTGTAAACGTATGGTGTAGAGGCGGCTGGTGCACCTTAAATCTGTCGTGGCCGAAAGTCCTCACGTTGGGTTGGCGTGGAAGTTTGGAGAGTGGGGTGCCAGCTCAGGTGTTGCTTCGTCATCTGACCATGGTTCAAAATTACGAGGTGTTGTCCTCGGATCTTTCCCTTAAGGGACTGATCCCGGACCGTCGTCAATAGCCCGTTGTGTTGCTCTAGTACGACGTTAACTAAAAATTACCAAATTACCAATCACTGGAAAGTTGATGTTTTCAGATCTGAAATCGCATCAACGCGTTACAGAATTTATTTTCGTAAATGATTTCATACGAAACTCTGGAAATCTAATGGGAATAAGATTCTTTCAACAGTAATTTAATTTGTGTAAACGTCTCTTTTTCAATTGGCTCAATGTACATTATGTATATTATTGAGTAGAAAAACTGTATTTTTACGGTATCCGAGTTTTCTAATTAAATTTTCTCGTGAGCGCCTACATATTGAAATGGTAGTCTTGGTTATTATTTTCTCCATTAGAATTATGCGGTTTGCAATCCTTATGCTTTTTAAAGTTTTTTTTCCTATCTCTTTCTAAAAGATTCTTGGCTTTCCTCCAGTTATGATGAACATGTGTTTTTAAAGGGCATAATGAGGGATTAATTCGTTTAAATTTATGATCCTGCGTAAATTTGTTTCATGCCTAATGCTTAGTCATTGTTTGATTTTTTTTTGGAATGTCGTATCGTTAAAACCGCTTTTGTATTAAGTTAACTGTTATAATCAACTAGGAGGGGATGAAAAATTAATTTAAATTGACAAAGATAGCTTTTTTTTTTACCTACCTCGTGAATAGTTTCGTGCAATTACAGATGAAGGAATCAAAGTTAACTTTTATTCAACATTTATTTTTTTAAATCTTATTTATATCTGGTTTTAAAATATTTCTCATGATTTTTGAGCTCTATGTGTTCAATTTTTCAGTTTCCTTCTCTATCTCATGCCTAGTTCCACTGTGGATCAATGGCCCACTGCGCTAGCAACCTACGAGCTGTAGGCGGCGCAGGTTCGATTCCTCCTTGGGTGTATTTTTCTTTTCTGTGTCACTAAAACTACACTTGTGTGCATGTCTATTTCCGGGTTTTGTATGTCTCGTGTTTGGCGCAGCATGGCTAAATATGGCATTTGCGCCATTAAAACTTAACCAATCAAACCATAAAAATTTGTCTAAGTCGAGGACGGAGAAGTAAAAAATAATTTAAATTTGCTTTCCTGGAATTTTTTTTATTTTCATGGCGGTTCTTCAAAATTTCCGAAGTCTAGAATTATCTGTTCCTTGGTAGAAAGCCAATGTCCAAATTCGATTATTTCTAGTTATGTTCAGAAATCACTTCAAGGTAATGGATATTATAATACCAAAAGGCCAACGTCCTCTTGCCAATACATTATGAAAGAATCAAAACATTGAAAAGCCTTATTTGTGTGTACGGTGTATTGAAGATAAACAAATTTAAATTTCTTAACCAGTTGCGATCAAAAACTTAACCAGTTGCGATCAAAAACTTAACCAGTTGCGATCATTTCTAGCGTGTGTTTGTCCAAAATTTGATATTGTATATGTTGCTTCTGTCCCGACCAAATATGGCGCTTTAAAAGTCTAACCCACCTGCGTCGAGGCTGTTTTCCTACGAATTACACAAGGGTAGTTGGGTTTGATAACGCAAGGACCATATTTGGCCAAGTTCCGCCAAACGTAGGATGTACAGTAATGGATGCGGCGGACGGCAAGGGTCTGCAAGACTCCATAGATGATGGTATCGGTTGCCCACGGTACCGGATAAACAGGGATGTTGGGGCAGCCTGCTGTTCCGTTGGGCTACTCAGGAACGCCGATAGGTTCCTAGGAGATGCCTGGGTGTGCGTCTCTGATCACCCCTCGGCACGAATCTATGAAAAAAACTTTTCCGGCTCAAAACGGACCTAAGGTTGACTGATATCAATGAGCCGGACCACATATCTTCAGCGCACACATTCCCGGGTCGACCACGTCCACTCCCTATCGTGTTCATCCTGGGCAGATAAGGGTTTTTCGGACGGCGTGTCACTAGGCCCACTTCTAATATTTCTCATTAGAGGCTTTCCCTAGCTTCGGCTAATCCACTGTGGGTTTTCAATAACTCGGTACGGAGGGGTCTGCTTCCATTCGAAGGAAGGAAGGAAGGAAGGTATAGTGGCTAAGGTGTTAGCTTCTAGATCGAATCCTTGCCCTTTGCGTTTGTAAGCGTATCGTGTATAGTTGGCTGGTGCACCTTAAATCTGTCGTGGCCGAAAGCCCTCGTGTTGGGTTGGTGTGGAAGTTCGGAGAGTGGGGTACCAGCTCAGGTGTTGCTTCGTCATCTGACCGTGGTTCAAAATTACGAGGTGTTGTCCTTGAATCTTTCCCTTAAGGGACTGATTCCGGACCGTCGTCAATAGCCCGTTGTGTTGCTCTAGTACGACGTTAATTAAACCTTACCAATTCACCCTAGAATAGGTAGGTAGGAATTTAATTAACGTCGCATTGGAGGAACGCAACGGGCTATTCAACCCCCAAGGGAAAAATCAGAGGACAGCACCACATAGTTTTGAACCGCGGTTAGAAGACGAGGTCAGCACCCCATTATCCAAACTTCCATACTACGTTAACGTGGAGATATTTGAGGTCCTGAGACATATTTAACGTGCACCAGCCCTCGTGTACACGATTGTCTTTGGTTGGAGCGAGTGGAACTTATATACTCCGATTGTTAATCTGTTACTCTTCTGATAGACGACTGTCAGCGTAGTTCTGTCTAATGAATGGGCCCAGTAGCCCGTTTGGTTGTGTAGCGGTTCAGCAAACGTAAGGTTTCGAGTACGAAACTCGTTCCCGTCTAGGACAATCGTATACATAGAGCAGTGTTTCCCAAACTTTTGATATATGTGTACCCCTTCTATAATTTTTGTAACGCTGAGTACCCCTCGTAAAAAATGGATGTATTTTAATAACAATCAAAATGTATTTTTTCTTCTTTTTTTGTGACATACACAAAATAATAAGAAAAGAGAAATAAAATTATTCATAATAAAATTATAAATGAAAGTTATATTATAAATAACGTTTATTTGGATCAATGAGAAGGATGAAATTGTTTGTGCTGAGATAACAGATCGTCATAATTTGGTTCCCTGGTTGTTAATTTTAATCTGAGATGTGGTTCCACGTCCAATAGTCTGTTCCTTTTTTTCGACTTAATGTCTACAAATGCTGAAAAAGCAACTTCACATAAATATGAAGTTGGAAAATGCAAGATGTATTTTAGAACTTTTTCTGTAGAAACCGGATACACAGGTTGCATTTGTAACCAGAATGATGTTAAAGTACTCTCCTTATGTTTGTTTTTCAAGAATCCTTGTGAAGCCAATTCCAACAATTGCTCTTCTTCCGCATGCGACAAATCTTCTGGCATGGATGTTGTTTTAATATTAAACGGATATCTTATCCATTCAATATTTTTGGTTAAATCAGGGAAATAGTTTTTCAAGCCCACTTGCAAACTCTCCAAATGCTGTGTTAAGCATTTCAGAGTATCAGCATCCATTTTAGTAGTCGAACTTGTTATAAACTCATGAAGAGAGGGAAACGAGTCTACTTCTCCATTACCAACTCTCTTTTGCCATACCTTTAGTTTTCACTTTCACTCTATCTTGAACGTGAAACAATGAAATTTCTTTGCCTTGTAACGATAAGTTGAGGCAATTTAAAACAGAGAATATATCTGCTAAGTATGCTAGTTTACAAAGCCATTTACAGTCACGTAAACAATTTCTCAAATCAAATCTATCATTAAGAAAACATTGAAGTTCATGTCAAAGCTGTGCCTGTCAGGCCGGTTGCGTCCGACGGAGGGTTAACGAAGCTGTTTCTTAATCGAAGTGTAGTATATTTCCGCCGTGTCACTCCGGACCATCTCACGCCTCACAAGACTGTCTTGACTTGACTCATAAGAACGTAGAATTAGGCGCAGCCAACAGTGCAATGCATATCCCCACCAAACTCCGGTGCAACGCGTACCCCCACCAAACTCTTCCCGTACCCCTGGGGGTACGCGTACCACACTTTGGGAAACACTGACATAGAGGATGGTACACTTTAAATCTGTCGTGGCCTGAAATGTCTTCCCACGTTGGCTTGGTGTGGAAGTTTGGAGAGCTCGATGCCAGCTGAGATTTTGTTCTCGTCATCCGATCCATGGATCTTTCTTTTCTGGATGATCCCGGACCTTCGCCAATAGCCCGTTGTGTTGCTCCAGTGCGATGTTAATTAATTACCTACCATCCTACCGATTTCTGATCTATTACTCTTACGATCGTCGACTCTTGAATGATTGATCCCGGACCGTCGTCAATAGCCCATTATGTCGCTCCAGTACGACGTTAATTAAAATACCTACCTACCTACCTACCTACCGTCGTGGCTCAGTAGGTATGCGCACTGCGCTAGCAACATTCGAGTTGTAGGTGGCGCAGGTTCGATTCCTGGCAGGTGCATTCCTCCCTTGGCGTATTTCTCTCTTCTCCGTCAGTAAAACTTTCATTGTGTCCTTGTCTATTACTCGATATTGTATGTCTTTTTGGCGCAGTATGGCCAAATATGGCACTTGAGCCATAAAACATACAACGTCTAAGAAAGCTCAGCTCAGGCTCATGAAAGTTTCCTTTGCCGGAATGGCAACGAGTTAAAGTAAAACGAAGCCTAAAACCGAAAATGGAAGACTTCTTAGAATACCCTACCCTACAATAATGGGCCGGACGCCAGCGGATTTGCATAAAATCCGACTACTTGTTTGGGGGTGTTTTTCGTGGTATGGCCTGGGACATCTGCATGTTGTTCCTAGTCAATTGAACGCGGACGCATGTATGAACATTTTGGACATTCTGGTTCTTCCTACGCTCTGGCAATTTTTATGGAATGGACGAATGTTACTTCCAGGACGACAAAACGTTCCATGTCATGTTGCAGCCTCTGTCAAGCAGTGGTATCAAGATATGGATGTAAAACGTCTTCCCTGGCCTGCTCAGTGTCCTGAACTAAACCCCATAGAACATTTGTGGGACGCGTTAGAGTAACGCTCGCGAACCATGAAACCACGTCCGAAATCTACAGCTGAGCTGGCGACATTCTTGCAACAGGAATGGGAAGAAATACCCATAACTGTGTATCAAAACCTTGTTGAAGGTATGCCCAGAAGGGTTGCTAGTGTAATTGCAGCACGCGGGGGACCATCCCCCAATTAAAGCATATATTATTTCCCTTATACCATCACATCTTGCTGTCCGGTCTATTATTGTAGGGTATTGTATGTGTGATTACAATAGGTTGTTATTCTAGTATTTTTAAACCATGCAAATATGTTTTTCTCTGAAACAAACCGCCGCTTTGAACCAAGTACCGACACTTTAGATTAGCGTTATCATGGGTGTTGCCGACATTCCCAACTACAATAAGAGTAAACAACGTCTGCGATTTCGACCGAACCGTTTACGGAGGCTGTTTTTCGAACTCCTAAATCTTCTAAGATATCATTATTTCAAGTCGAATGACAAAACAATCGGGAGTAAACACGTTTTTCGTGTAAATATGTAAAAAGAAACTTCAGGGTCGGCGACATGTCGATCGCTATCTCAGTTTTAGTCGCTCGTGAAAGGATTTTTTTGGTAAATACAGCTTAGGGTGAAATAGAGAAGTTGTTTTGTGAGAGACGGCGTGTGATTTTTTTTTTTCAATTCTAAAAAACAACGCGAATTTAAATGCTTGTGGAAAGAAACCTGGAATTTCTCCGTCCATTTTAATGATACTAAATTAGAACCGAATTTTCATTGGAACGTCTGATTACTGGAATTATATTATTCATTGCTGCCGTCTCGAAAAGTCAATTTTTGTAATTTGGACTTTTGAGATTTTGGAAATAAGTTTTCCAAACGTGAACCTGTTATAGAAGTTGGAATTAAAAAATGGACTAAAGACTGCATTTTAACGGTATATAGTGGTTGTGCTACTATATCTGTCGTGTACGTGAGGGACGATGAACTTTTAAAATCTGACATGGCCTCAAATGTCCTCACGTTGGCTTGGTGTGGAAGTTTGGAGAGTGGGGTGCGTCCTCAGGTTCTGACCTCCTTATTTGACCGTGGTTCAAAATGAAGAGGTGTTGTCTTCGGATCTTCCGTTCTCGGTTGATCCCGGACCATCGCCAATAGCCCGCGTTACTCCATTGCGACGTTAATTAGCTACATACCTACCGTATTGTCTCATGACACACCTAAATAAACTGCTAAAATTCTGCAGCACATCAAAAAATATATTTATTGACTGCCGTATAAATTATTATGTATCATTTTGCTTGATTTAAAAAAAAAAGAATTATTTTCCTTTGACTCCAAGCTGGCTATTTAAATTTTTTAATTAATTTGTTATATTACTTTACAATACCAAAATTCTCAAAATTATATACAGGTATTACTTAAAATTATTTGTGAACACACTTGTTCAAAGTTCAAAATTAAACCGTCGAAATGGAAATTCAATTTGAACAGTAAGGCACAGCAGCTGAAAATTGCTTGTCTCGATCATAATTTCTCAATTTAGCTTAACGCCCTATTCTGAAAGAAGTTTTAAGTTCCCCGAAGGAAAACTCTCAATTAATAATAAATTGAAATTTTAGAGTTGTGTGTATAGTCTTTGAATTTCTCCCAAATATGTAGTGCTTAATTTTGAATTTAAAAAAGCTTTTTTAGTTTCGAAATAAAACCTAGCTGAAATTCTGCTGCCACTTATTCAAATGAAACATGAAAGCAAATTCTTATTAACACATCACTGATCTCTATTATTATCAATAAATAAATATTAAACCAGGCAATTAAAAATAACCACTAAGGCTGAGCCTGCTTTGTACTACCAATTATTACGATAGGTTTCTCTATTTTCGACAGTAATCTCAAAAGTCAAGTATTTGCATTCGGTTCCGTTTTCGACTGTAGACTTTTTACTTCACAAAGTTCACGTTCATCTGACTAGAATGATAGAAATGCAATAAACTTTGATGCCTCAATCCATGTTCAAGTGGGTACCTGCTTTTGCTACCATGAACTCTTTGAATTTCAATTTTAAATCTTCGTCGATATTTGAATTGATTACTCTTATTGAAATTCTGATTCTTCAGCACTTGAGAATGGGTCAAAAACTCAATCAACATTAGGTTTGTTGGGAATCAGTGGGTTTGACCTATGTGTGCTAGCAACTTGCGAGATGTTAGCGGCGCATGTTCGATTCCTTATGGTGTATTTCTCTCTTTTTGTGTCAGTAAAGCTTTCCTAGTGTGTCTGTATCACCTGATGTTGTCTGTCTTATGTTTGTCGCAACAAATGCCAAATATGACCCTTGCTGTTAGCGCCATAAAACCCAATTAAGCATGGACAGCTTTTGTATTTAGTTAACTTTCATATTTACTCACAACTTAATGAAAATTTCGTTTAAATAAGCAGAGAGAGAGAGAGAGAGAGCTTTGTAATCGCCTCTAGAATATTTTCGTGAAATTACAGGTAACAAAATTAAAGTTAACTTTAATTAAGCATTCTATTTTTTTTACCTGATTATTTCTAGTTTTTAAATTTCTCCTCTCTCTCTCTCTCTCTCTCTAATTGCGCACTAACTGTTAAACTCTTCATTCTCTATTTCGTATCTAGTTCGCCGACCAACCGGTCTGGTGTTAAGGTGTTAGCCTCTAGATCGGAAGGTTCCTGGTTCGTATCCGGTTCAATGCATGGATGTTTGTAAGCGTATGGTGTAGAGGCGGCTGGTGCACTTTAAATATATCGTGGCCGAAAGTCCTCACGTCGTGTTGTCGTGGAAGTTTGGAGAGTCGGGTGCCAGCTCAGGTGTTGCCTCGTCATATGACCATGGTTCAAAATTACTTGGTGTCGTCCTTGGGTCTTTTTGGGATTGATCCCGGACCATCGTCAATAGCCTGTTGTGTTGCTCTAGTACGACGTTAATGAAAATTACCTTACCTTCGTATCTAGTTCCGCCGTGGATCACTGGTCTTGCCCACTGCGCTAGCAACATGCAAATTATTGGCGATGCAGGTTTGATTCTTGTAGTCTATTAGGTCCCACCTGAGGAATAAATACGTTTACTCAGTACCTACCAGGCTTCTCTCCTCCAGTTAAAACATTCTTTGTGGGTCCATTACTTGACGTCTTCTGCCTTGTGTTTTGCGTAAAATGGCTAAATATGATCCTTGGCCATCAAAGACGACAAACCCAATCTTCATTACAAAGATATCTTCAAAAATCGATTGTTAAAATCGATATGGAACACCTCCAAATGTTGACAATAAATCAGTACGTCATCACGTTTTTCCAGGGAAGATTCCGATACTGGTAAAATTCTTCACGTCCTACATTGCGTTTATACTAGACTAGTTTCGACATTTGATCAAACTTCGGTAATTATCTAGTAGATTAAGTAGCTCACCTATTACTTCTCAAGTCGGCCTCTTTTATTTCATGGAGGAATACATTTTCTAAAGTTTTTATAATAGGAGGTAACGTATTTAGACGTACTTTCATGTTATGCAGTGTATTGCTCGTTTTTTGAAGTGCAATAGTGGTCAATCCAACCAGCTAAACTCTGAATGTGATACTAGAATAATTTGAATGGATAGGAGAATAATTTTAGTCCATAATATGCCGTATATTGATCGACTTTTCTTAACGCTCCTAGTGATTGTCTCGATGTGGTATCTCGTCATTTTAAAACTGACCAGATCTTGATGGAAGTGATATCTCGTCTTTGGAAAAAAATGACCTGATCTTGATTCTCGTTATTATGAAAAAAAAAAAGCCAATATCTTCATTTCGAATTAAATTGTCCTTGATGGCGAGATATCTCGTCGAAACTACTTGGAAGGATAACATTTATAGAATTTGAAATCGTAATGGCGATTATTTGATGTATGTTGCTCTGAAATACCATTAAAAGTGTAGAAATAAATTAACAAATTTTCTCAGTTGTAGTTACATGTTCATTGGTTGATAAGTATTTTTGTTTCCGAATGAATAACCGTAACAGTGTTTGTTACGTCCAGTTTTTAGTTTTATTTTATCACATTAAGATCTAAGTCATTCTCGGCAAGGAAATTATGGATGGTTGTTATTGAAAATATTTCAAACTGAAACGATTTAACTAGAAATCTCTATTTCCATCGTCGCTGATTATTTCAGGCGATATAAAGTGAGGAGGTATTTTTGTGTATTATATTCTGGCTCGCGTAGAATATACTTGCTGGAAAGAGACTCGGGCCAATTGACAATCAGCGTAAATTTTACAAGAGAACCAAACGAAGATTTAAAATCGTATTCGTTTCTCAATTAGAAATCTTTCAAATCCGTTCGTACTGTTATTAAAAGTTTAACATGTTTCCTGATCTGATTCCCTGATTTCTTTACGTTTATTAAGAACGTCTTTAAAAATATTCTTCATATTTAGTTGTTTTCTTGATAAGATGGAAAGAACGTTTCCACGAAACTTCTGTTATTTAGTCTGTCTGTAGTAGTTTATATACTAAATTTTAGAGCCATTCTTTCACACAACTATTTATTATGAATCACATTACGAGGGACCCATTGTTTTAGAAACGTGTGTCCTGAAGGTTCTAATTCGTGCGATGGATGGTCATAAGTAAAATTCAGTGCAATACTCTTAATAATTCGACCTCTTAATCAGTAATGTAATGTGAAAGTGAGTTTCAATGAATCCGATAAAAATCCTTGATTTGATAAGATTGCGCTGCCTTAAGGAAATGATGTAGTGCTATATCATAATCATAATTGTGTGTCTTTTCAAATATTGCATGCAGTGATCCATGGCACTTGTTATCTAGTTTGTTGTCTGAATTTGTTAATCTTTCACCCAATAAAAATTATAAATAATTTACAATACATGTTTTATAAAAGAGCATAATGAATATCCAATATGAATAATTGAGTACACTTTTCATAATAGTTCGACCTCTCAGTAATACAGCCGTGTTGTACAAGAAGCAAATTTCAGGGTTAGATTCGTGGGTGTATTTCTGTGTTAGAAAAATTTCCTTTTTGTATGCCCATTTACTTGATGTTTGGCGCTGCTTGCCCATACTTGACCCTTGGCGCCATTTAACTCAAAACCAACCAACCAACCATCAGTGAAGCGTATAAGAATCCGCGATAAGATTCGAAACCACGCTCTGCCTAGTTAGTAATAGTTACTATACAGTACGATATCACACATGCCCTACTTCAGGGCTCGAAACACCCGGGTGCAATGTGCACATGAAAATAAAACTGTGCACCTAATTTTTTCCCTCTTGGTGCACTGCGTGCAACTATCGTTAAAAAAGAGCGGGGGAAACGTATTTTATATTATTTTGATACCTGAACAAAATATTAGTATCGACCTCTCTTGCTCTAAAGTAATATAGTTAAAATTCCTAAATACACACTATGCAAAAACTTTAATCCAGAAAATGCCGTGTTGCAATGGATTAAAAATACAAAAAGAAGGATGGACACTAAACCTTATGGGTAAAGATCTGCCAAAAACGAGACTTTCTGATTGCCCACGAATGTCTGATGATGACTAAATATTAGTAAGTAATAATTTCGCAGGAAAAAAAATAAATTAAGTATTTTTATTTACTATATACTAGTAACATATCCAAACATACCCAACTAATAAAGTAGTTTACATTACATTAATGCTCTTATATTACGTTTTTTTTAAATATACACCTAAAATATAATCTGTGCATCTAATTCAAAAACTTGATGCACAAGGTGCACCTGTATTAAAAAATATGTTTCGAGGCCTGCCCTACGTAATCATAATTTTATGTCTGCTTGTTTCGAATATTGCATACAGTTTGAAACATCACATTCAATAAGGATAAGAACTATAGCCTTAAACATTCTTAGTAATCCTTAATTCTCGCGAATCTGGCACCGACTTCGTGCAAGGAATGGTCGAATTAGCAAGAGTCCAGTGTAATTACCTTCATGGTTTCGAATGTCATAGAAGTCATTACTTATCTATAAAACGATTGCAACATTTAATGGTATTTTTCACTGCCTTAATAATCAATATTAATTGTGAGCGGATCCACTGGAAACATCCAGACATTTGCAGTCTTGTTGAAGCCTCGCCATTTTTTTACAGACAAGCTATCATCAGAGGATCAAACCTGAAAAACTGATTAATAGGATCGACTCCAAATCCATAAAAGAAAAAAGAGGCGCTAACACCTGCACTTAGTTCCAAAACCACCTTCAGCCCTTTCAAGTCATTGCCGTCTTAACGACACCAGCTCGACCGACGCCCACCCAAATGCCCCGGATAGGGCGCGCCCCTTTTTTGCGCCCGCAGCATTTTTGTCGAGGACCATTATTTCGCGCGCTTATGAGGGTGTCAACGCTGCAGAGCCTTCCGAAGAGGTGGAGGTACCAAAGTCCGTACTTCTCTTTTTTTTTTTTTTTTGCTCCTTTCTTTTGGTTTTTGTTTTCCTTCTCTGGCTTTCAATTTTGGGCAGAAAGTCGGTGTGTCACGTGGGAATTGTGTTATTACAAGGGGCGTCGATGAGGTCGAGGCTCTTGTTTCCTGGGTGGCTTCGGGTTTCGCGTCCTCTGCGGATTGGTAAAGGTTTTGCGATCGGGGCCAGCTGGGACTTGGAGATAACCCGCACGATTTTCGAGTGGAGGACCTTCGGAAGTGTGCGTTCCGTTCGCTGTGGACTCTAGTTGGTTGGAAATGTTTTCGCTAACGACTGGAAGTTGGTTGGACGATGGTGTATCTGCTCAGGTGTTGAGCTCGTCATCTGACGGAGGTTCAAAATTACGTGGATCTTTCCCCTCGGGTTTGATTGCGGACCGTTGCCAATAGCCCGTCGTGTTGTTACAATGAGACATTAATTCAACTACCTACCTGCCTTCTCGATCAACACAAATAACGTCAAAATAGAAATTAATGTCATACAATAACATCGAAAACAGCCCGTTCTGTTGCTTCACTGGGATGTTAATTAATTAACATTACCACCATTTGTTAACTACCTCCTGTCCATAATGTCTCGGATATTTTTTTTGTTCCTCCAAGTGTTTTCGACGATGTATCTCGTCCATCGAGATCTGACTAATTTTGTTAACGACGAGATATCTCGTAATCAAGACAGTGCCCATTTTTTTATGCAGACGATATCAAGATCTGGTCAGCTTTTTCTAATGTCGAGATCTCTTGTTCATTATGATCTGACTATTTTGTTAACGACGAGATATCTCGTTATCAAGGTAGTGCCGAGTTTTTTTTTATGACGAGATCACGATCAGGTCACTTTTCTTCTAATGGCGAGATATCCCGTTAGTTTTCCTAATGACGAGATACCTCTCCGAGACAACCATCATGAAGGTTAATTGATTGAAAGGGCTGATACAGATTAGTTACTAGATGTAAGAATAAGGTTGGATCATCTTCTAAAATTTATTCAAATGGAAGACCTTTCGAAATTGTTGTATAATGTAATCGCCCATAGAACTCTTAGTATCTTTCTTTGTGCTGCTAGGGCTGAGTCATTCATTCCAGGCAGCATGTGTGAATGTACTATAGCTTTCTTGTACGTCCGTTTCAGTATACAAGAATCCTATTGGTTAATTCTGCAATCCCCTCAAATCTGTATACATAAGTGTTGTGTCTTCAATAAATACTCTTTCCCTTTTGCGATCCACATGGCCTGTGTCATTCCTTTCCTCTGAAGGAATCGTATTTAACAAAAATGAAAAAAATATTTGCTTCAACTGGAATTCGAAATTCACTAAAATCTTGTTTGTTATATTCTGTAG
Source organism: Metellina segmentata (assembly GCA_947359465.1). Taxonomy (NCBI): domain Eukaryota; kingdom Metazoa; phylum Arthropoda; class Arachnida; order Araneae; family Tetragnathidae; genus Metellina; species Metellina segmentata. The sequence continues at coordinate 96,341,953 of OX375877.1, forward strand.
CTAAAGTTCTTGACACTTATATTCCTTTATGTATTTTATAGTGATGATTGCGATATGGTAAATGCGATGCGATTGTATTTTGAGAAAAGGAAATGCAATGCAGTTACAAACACAACTTTATTGAATGAGACATGCGAGATGCAACACAGGCTACGCCCATTCTGCGAGTGCCTTAGGTTACAACAGTTCTTATATTCTAGTTGCTACTTATTCTAGTTAATGAACATCGATAGATGACAATGTATGAATTCTGATGTTGTTGTTGTTGTCGTGTGACCAGTGCAATAATTGAAAAAGGATAGTAGAGAGGCTTGGAGAGCATAGTTAAATGGGTCCAAAAGCTTGGAGCACTGCGTAGGCCACATCTACAGCTTTGTCCGTATAAAGGGTCTCCCTGGAACAGTTCAAGTCGATCTTGAAGAGTGCTGCAATAATGGAAGGGCAGTTAAAGAGGTGCTTGTGATTAAGCTGCATGCCCGGACAGTGCCTGCATTCACATTTTATTGCACTTGTGATAATGGGTGCCATTGTCTCGAGAGGTTGGACTTCTGCCTGTTGGTCCGCGGGAGCTATTTTATTTCACTCCTACCAGCCAATGGTAAACCTATGGAGGCATTCCCCTATCCGCCGCCTGGGGACGCGCTCTCTAGGGGTTACAATGATTTCTGATAGATTAAGAATATGAAATAGTGGGTGCGATTGCTAAAGAGAACATGAATTGAATACCATTATTTTACAATTCGGAATGTGACGTTAACAATGTGCTTGTCAGGATATTCCTCCCTGACTGCATTTCTCTAGCGCCAGGTAAAACTGTCCTAGTATGTCAATTATTTTACGATGTGTGTTTCGTGCTTGGCGCAGCTTCGATCTTGCGTCATAAAACCCAACGAATGCTGCGTGTGCTGGAATAGCCATATCTTTGTGGGTTTGTCCATCGCTGTAGCATCGTCATCTGACCGTGGTTCAAAATTACGAGGTGTTGTCATCGGATCTTTCCCTTAAGGGAATGATCCCGGACCGTCGTCAATAGCCCGTTGTGTTGCTCTAGTACGACGTTAGCTAAAAAAATTACCACCGCGGTAGCAACTGCGAGATGTCGGCGCAGTCTGATAAGTCTCAACAAGTTGCAAAACTTATTTTAATATAAGGAAATGAATTAGTTTCTCTAGATACATTTAAAAGCTGGAAGTTACACCGTAGTGAAGATTATAATTTTGGAATGCCTAATGCAGTCTTTTCCCTTAGGTGGTTTTCTTTAATGAAACACGGGCCGAGGTACTCTAGTAATCTATTCTCGTTTTGTCTTTTTATCCTCGCTTTCCCTTCTACTGTTTGCATTGTTTTCCTTCGTGACACAGCTTGGCCAAATATGACCAATTCAGGAATTCATTTCTTTTATATGTACGGGCATCAAAACCACTAGGTACCTGACTGATCTTTGCTTTCTCTTCCTCCCTCATTGTAGTATTGTCGTTTTTACCATTGTCGCAGCTTGACCAAGTATGCCCCTTGCATCATAAATCCCGAAAACAACCAACAATCTATATATATATTTCTCTTACGTGGCACGCAAAAAAGACATTATGTGTTACCGCGTTTTGGCAACATTGTCCGATTGTTTGTTTACTAGGAGCCTCGCGAGTCATTTGAATAGAAGCGGCTCAATCCCATGATAGTACTTTACGCAAGTCCAACTTGATTGGCTAGTGTATATAAATTTCTTTATTGTACCTTTAATAATTCTCCTGAGAAAAACCAGTTTAAAATCTAAGTCTATAATGACAAGTAAGGCAGGCCTCGAAATAGATTTTTTAATACAGGTGCACAAGGTGCACTTAAGTTTTTAAATTAGGTGCACAGATATTTTAGGTGCACGTTTGAAAAAACGTAATATAAGAGAATTAATGTAATGTAAACTACATTATATTAGTTGGGTATATTTGAGAATATGTTACTAGTAGACAGTAAATAAAAATATTAAAAAAAAAAATTTTATCTGCGAACTTATTACTTACAAATATTTAGTCATCATCAGATATTGGTGGGCAATCAGAAACGTCTACGTTTAAGGCAGATCTTTACCCAAAATACTTAATGTCCATCCTTCTTTTTGTATTTTTCCTTCATTGCAACATAGCATTTTTGGGATTAAAGTTTTTGCATAGTGTGTATTTAGGAATTTTAATTACGTTCCTTTAGAGCGAGAGAGGACGATACTAATATTTTGTTCAGTCATCAAAATAACATAAAGTACGTTTCCCCCGCTTTTTTAACGACAGTTACACTGCGTGCACCTAGAGGGAAAAACCTAGGTGCACAATTTTATTTTGTTCCTGGTTAGGAAGGTTCCTGGTTCGAATCCGGGCATGGATGTTTGTAAACGTATGGTGTAGAGGCGGTTGGTGCACCTTAAATCTGTCGTGGCCGAAAGTCCTCACGTTGGGTTGGTGTGGAAGTTTGGAGAGGGGTGCCAGCTCAGGTGTTGCTTCTTCATCTGACCGTGGTTCAAATTTACGAGGTGTTGTCCTCGGATCTTTCCCTTAAGGGACTGATCCCGGACCGTCTTCAATGGCCCGTTGTGTTGCTCAAGTACGACGTTAACTAAAATTTACCAATTTTACCTCTCTCCACCCCCCTATGACGTCATTTTTCACTCGAGGTTGTCGTGTTTAGTTCAGTTTAGCCATAAAATGTTCAGTTTGGACAGCGTGAAGACATTCGAGGGCAACTACAGATTCAACGTGAACCATCTCCCATGGAAACGACTATCTATGTTTGAACCGAGTTTCGAACTAGCGACCTTCCGGTTGCTAATCCGCTACACTTCTAACCGGACTACCGCGGCCCTTAAAACTAGAACGGAAAGTAACAGATTCAAATGGGAAATAAAACAGTTAAATTGAATTCAAATGCCATGAAAATGCTGCACTCATCACTTGATAATGACCTTCCTCCTCAAGAAGAAGAAGAAAAAAAAATCTAATGGTGTCACGGCATATGTCAGCCGACCTCCTTCGAAACAAAAGACTACACTGCAGCAGAGGAAGTCGAGACATCAAATGTAGCCCTTTTGTGATAAGAGTAACAAGTACAAATTTAAAGCAAGCAAGGGGGAAAAAAACAGTTCCTGTAGGACTCGAGGCCCGGCCCTTGCCGATGCCAACGTCTGCCAGATGACTTTCCTCCCACACAGACGATTTTTCTGGCCCACCCCAATAACCATCCCGGGTCAAATGCCTGGAGGACATCCTCATGATTTTTAGTGGTTGCGTGTTCGAAAAAAGGATGCAAGACGTTTAGAGACGTAATTGCCAGCCGAGGAGTTCTTGCACTCGTCTTGGTCTTATAATTGGATGCTGATTCGACCATTCACGGTTCCCTCATTAGGAGATCTGCTGCTTTTTCTTCGTCCAAAAACAAATGAAGAGGGCTGTAATAAATGAGGGATCGCTCTCCACTTCAACTTAATTAGCAAGTACTTAATCGGGTAGTCGAGATTTATGCATTCGCCTATTAGAAATGAAACTATCTCTGAGACATTTATTTTAGGTTTAATGTCTTGGAGTGGTAAGAAAAAGCATGTTCTTTCTCTCTCTCGAAATCTACATGGCTGGTTTTCTTTTAATGGCGCCATGTTGTAGATAGTCTACATTGAGACGCAATGCTTCCAGGAAGGACACAGTTTAATTAGAAATGGTTCTATCTTTGATACCATTTATTTTAGTTTAATGTCTTACAATGAAAAAAACTATTAGCGTACGCAATGTTCCCAGACTAACTCGGCTGCACGAGACTGTTTTTCATTGCAGTTAAAAGCTAATTGGGGCATTACAGAAATAATGCTGTCGCAGTTGAATGGGGTACTTTGTTGTTCTCTGCCTCTCGCGATAGAATAATGATTAGATTAAAAGACGTATACATTGTTTACAGACTTTTCATGGTGTAGTTTTATAGTTTTTGTTAAACTTATATATACTCGTTCTTTGATCCGAAACAATATTTAATCATTGTTTGCATGATTTTTTCTTTATTGGTGAAATAAATCAAGTTGATATAATTCATGTTCAAAATTGAAGGAAAAATGGTTAAAAAAATCTTAGTATATATTTATAGTATAAATTTAGCAAAAAACAATAGGATGGTATCATGTGGTATTTTTTAAATTAAACGCAAGCTTTTTCAAAAATTGCTCTTAAAATAACAGAAACACATGTTACAAACCTTTCTTCCACTCATTTTCACTTTTTTAGCACAATAGAAACTTAAATATAATAAAACAAAATTAAAAACGAAATCATACGTTTATTGCAACTACAACAAACAGCGTAATGACAACTTCAAGCTCGTTTTACTGATAGTGACACTTGCTTATTTTTGACAGCTATGTTTTTTTTTATGCAATGGACATTAAAAAGGTATCCAGACACGATCAACTTAAAGTGAACATGTTCTTTTATATAATTTTTGGGCATTCAATGTTATGATGGAAATTTCCACCATTATGCAAAGAAGGGTTAATTTTTGAAACTGTCTTTCTTCAGATTTCTTAAGGTTCGTTGATTGCCATTTTGTTATTTCTAGTCATGATGTATTTATTTCGATTGAAATATTTTTTAACAGATCGTGGGTCCTGTGGATTCGACTTCTCTTTTAATGTCTCTTTAAAACTGATTATTTTAGCGTAAAATTTATAATATAATTGTATTCTGCAACTGTATTACATAAATTTAAAACTTTCATGCATAATGCATCTTGACATTTTTACTTCTTCGTTCAACTTTGGGATCACATTAATTTTTTTGGCAGTAGTTTCGCAATAAATTGCCATAATTCTTGTAACTACATTTATTCTGAATGACCAGCAGCATAACAGGAAATATACGGCGGTAGTTGATGAAATAGCAAAATTAAAAACCATAAATGTGACGTTGCTTTTTAACATCTAGGTAGGATCAAAGATTAAAAATCCACCTAATGTTTTGATTCTAGTGTTACACTAACGGCATTCAGTATTTTTTTAAATATGAAAGGTTATGTTCAGGCTTTTTCAAAAGAAAACAATCCCTTAAACCTGTCACCAAGGAATATCGGATATGTATCGTCAAGAGTTTTAATGACATGGCTGTAAAATAAACATAATTAGGTAATACTTGTTTCTATTGAACAAATTAAGAATTGACTTCGCGAATATCCTCCCACATTAACGTTTGGTAAGGTTCGGAGCAACTAATCTTTGTTATAGCATAGAGAACAGACATGTATTCATCATATTACGTAGTACAGATATATGCTACTCGATGAGATTATTTGTTAAATTTAAGTGTAGATTGCAGAGAGAGAAAAATAAGTATACTATTTTTGGCCTGGAATATATTTTATTTTATCACGCGTTTTTGAGCAACATTCAACACCTTTATGCTATAATTTACTTAGTTAAAATTAATCTCAGAGATAACGTCTATTTTGAAAATTCTTCTACTTTGACACAATAGTTATCGTCGTTTGTCAGTTAGATGGAAATACCGTTAGGCCTGGTGCACACATCCGATTTTTCAACGTGTGGCGCCGCTGCGGCCCCGATGCCCAACTATGCACACATAACCGTGAAATCACGCAAGTACTCATTTCGCCATTACCATTTGCGATAAATGTTCTATCGAAGAAAACGTGTTTATTTCGCTTACTTGCTGTACAAAAAAAAGTATATTTTGAATCAAAATAAACGTTACTGGATACAACCATTTATTAATTATTATTTATATTCCATTTATTTATGAAAATAAGGTACATCAGACCGGAGAAGCGTGTGCGGCGAGCTGCGGCGCCGTGGTGCAAATTACACGCAAGTTGGACGTGCGTCGCCGCAGCGGCGCCAGAGGCATGTGTGCACTACTCCATTAGATCTAATGTATCTCAGACCGCATCTGCGTTGCGGCAGCGGCGCCGCACGTTGAAAAACCGGATGTGTGCACCGGGCCTTAATTGGAATAGACGTTATTAAATTATACGAGAGATATATGCAAGCAATTTTTACTAACTGTCGCATTTCAGATACGACGATGTAACCAGCTTACGTTGTTATAGATTATTTTACGCTGGAACATTTTTTAGCAACTCCATTGGAATATAATGAGGCATTCACAAACTATTTGATATCAAAACAGCTGAAACAAGGGCTGAATGGTCATGTATATCCTAAACGACATAGATGTAAATTCTTTTAAATTGTTCCGATTTTTGAAAAGCTTTGCATTATTGGGTATACTTTTACGTGGATTCGTATTCGTTTTCTTTTAAATTTCAAATTCTACAAATTTGTGAATTTTGTTTACTTTAATGTGATAATTTTGAACTTTTTCCACTTTTTTCAACAGCAAAGTATTTTCATTATCGAAATTGAGCAGGAATTATAGGAATAGATGAAAATGAAATTATTTGTGAAATTACTTATCTGAATTTTTATGAATGTGTTCCATAAAAGCCAATCTGGCCACGCAAAATGTATCTATTTTTAAATTATAGTATTTAAAAGAATGAGATTTATAGAATTCTCTCCAGTCATTTGTAAAATTCACCGTTTTATAATTTTCATCACATCAAACTGTGCCTATGTTTTTTTCCAAGAAATCTTATTTTTTTTTTCGGATTCGTTTGAACTGATTTCATCAGCGCAATTTTTTTCTCATACAGACTACACACCCATTCATTCGCTCATTCTCTGGAAAAGTTTTTATTCATATGAATAAAATGGGCCTCTATATAATCAACCTATGAATTATGTAACTAAATCATTTATGTAATCTACCTGTAAAGTATATAACTAAATCCTCTAGTCAGCCTGTAAATTATGTAACTAAGTCCTCTCTATTCAACCTGTGATGTATGTTACTAAGTCCTTTAATTAACCTGTAAAGTGTATTACCAAATCTACTGTATACTATATATATATATATATATATATATATATATATATATATATATATATATATATATATATATTCTAATGGCGGGCACATTTTGACCAAAGTCATTGGCCACTACAAGGCCGGAAGTGATGGCCACTTGTGAAGGAGCACCCAGTGGGAGGGCCATCATTGCCCCTAACAATTACATCGTAATTTTGAACCATGTTCAGATGACGAAGCAACACCTAAGCTGGTATACGCTTACAAACATCCATGCCCGAACCCGGATTCGAACCGGGGACCTTCCGATTTAGAGGCTAACACCTTAACCACTATACCGGTTGGTCGGCACTGTATACTATATAGTCAACATGTAAATTTAATAACCTAAATCTTTTAATCAATCTGTAAATTATGTAACAAAGTCCTCTAATGAGCCTGTAAATTATGTAACTCCTTCAATCAACCTGTAAAGTCGAAATTGCACCCAAGTAAAGCATTTGGGAAACTGAGAAAATATTTAAGTGTCATTGTGATGCTTGACTTTCAGCACATATTTGCTAACCCTGTAGTTCAATTATTGATTCTAATTGTAAATTAGATAGCTAAGTCCTATGATCAATTTGTAAGTTCAGTAAGGAAAAAGGCTTCTAGACAAATGCAGAGTTTGCACTCTTGTTCATTAATTGCACTGTTTTGATACACATCCATGTTAACACAATACATCGTCGCTTTTTGAGCAGAGACTCATTAACTAGTATCTTTTTTCAGAGACACAAAATGCTAATTTTCGTGATGGTGCGAAATAAAGTGGTCTTTTTGTAACCTGTTTGAAAGACATAACACTCTAAAAGTATTAAAAGTTGCTTCTGGGGATTTAAAAAGTTTCTAAACCCAGCTGGGTCAAGTAAAATAAAGTGACAGTTAACGAGTTTCTGCTCTTAGCCGAAATTGCATCCAAGTAAAGCATTTGAGAACTGAGGGTAAATACTTAGGTGTCCTTGTGACGCCTGGCTTTATACACTTATTTTCTAACCCTGTAGTTCAATTGATTCTGCAAGACTATTTCGGATTGCTGGATGTGAAATTATTTGATCCTCGTCCACGATTTTTGAATCGCTGCAGTATACTGTAGGGATGCGACATCGATGTCGATGTTTTCAATGTTTGTCGATGTATTGGAGTAGATGTTTTTGTAACATCGATGTTTATACTTGTCGAGGTTTTATTTTTAAATGAGAAACGTATGGTTTTAAAAATTTTTTAAATAACCTAGTAGCATAATTTTTATAATCGGCTAATTGAACATACTTTTAGATCAAAGTGTCCAAGGGTGAAGGGTGTGAAACGTAGGGATGCGACAACGAGGCCGATGTTTTCAAAACATTGATGTTTTATAAAAAAACATCGGTGTATTGGAGCCTATGTCGCATCATTAGTTGCTAAACCAGTTTTAAGAAATGGAGGAAAAAGTTTGAATAAACTTAATTTTAAAAACAACGATGGTTTGGGTGCGATGTATTATCAACATCGATGTTTTAATTTTGAACATCGATGTTTTGTTCTCGATGTTGCATCACTAGTTGCTAAACCAGTTTTAAGAAATGGGGAAAAAAGTTTAAATACACTGAATTTTAAAAACATCGATGGTTAAAAACATCGATGTTTTTGGGGCGATGTATTATCAACATCGATGTTTTAATTTTGAACATTGATGTTTCAAAACATCGATGTTTTGCTGTCGATGTCGCATCCCTAGTATACAGAGGCCCTCATACATTTCCAAGCACCGAAACCCTTTTCCCGAGATATTTGTTTTCATCCACTTGGCGTCTTCAAGGTGAAGAGTCAGTGAACCGTCGAGAGAGGATGCCCCGGGAGCCAAAAAAGCTGCTGCACCCCTGGCGGATGCCTCAACTGCGCTTCGCCAATTTTCCCATTTCGGTGCCTCCGTCTCTCTCTGGACTTGCACGCTGCCGCGGCACGTTTCGAGTCCTCTGCCCACCTGCGAGGCATTGCGAAAGGCGAACTCCGGTCGTCCTCCCTCATGAGAGGAATATTGATTCGCCGCGTCTGGACATCCTAATGAAAAGTTTGTGTCATTGGGGAAAGGTATTAAAGTTTAATTGCAGGCGACAGATGTGTGGATTTGCGACAGGGCGGAATCAGAAATTGGAACCGTTTCCTTCCTCGAATACAGTGCCTGTAACGACGCTACGGTGTTCTTTTAACCCTCTGGGAGGTTCACACGCATGATTCCACCTTAAAACCTGCAGTCTCTTCTAACCGATTCCTACTAACCAAGGAACTACTTGATCAACAGAATCTTTCCGAAGGATTTTTTAATAAGGAAAGACCTGATAAAATCTTTCCAGATGATTCTTTTATAAGGAAAGGCCTTATAAAATCTTTCAAGAGGATTCTTTTATAAAGAAAGGCTTGATAAAATATTTTCAAAGGATATGTAAGGTTTAAATAGAATATTCCCCGGCTTATATTCTACTGAAAGGTCCAGTAGAACATTCCCAATTGATCCTTTTATAATGAAAGGTCCATTAGAATATTCCCAATTGATCTTTTTATAAGGAAAGATTCAATAGAATATTTCCAAAGGATTCTATTCTAACGATAGGTTCGGTGGAATATTTCCAAATGATTCTATTCTAAGGAAAGGTTCGGTGGAATATTCCCAAAGGATTTTTTTAAAGAAAAGGCCTGATAAAATCTTTCCAAAGGATTCTTTTAAGCAAAGGCCTGATAATATCTTTCCAAGGGATTCTTTTATAAGGAAAGTTCAAATTGAATATTCCCTAAGGATTATATTATAATGAAAGGTCCAGTAGAATATTCTCAATAGATTATTTTATAAGGAAATATTCAATAGAATATTTCCAAATGAGTCTATTCTAAGGAAAGATCCGATAGAATATTTTCAAAGGATTCTTTTGTAAGGAAAGATCCGATGGAATCTTTCAAAATTGTTATATTATAAGGAAAGGAAAAAATAGAATATTTCCGAACGGTTATATTATATTGAAAGGGTACAATAGTATCTTTTGAAAGGGATATACTTTAAAAAAGGATGCAATAGAATATTTAGAAGTTTTCTATTGAAAGGAAAGGGTATAACATAATCTTTCAAATGATTTTATTCCAATGACAGGACCTATCAATTATTTCCAAAGGATTGTATTCAAAGTAGACCAATAGAACCTTTCGAAAGGTTGGAAAAATCTATCGAATCGTTTTAAAAATGTGGTTATTTAGTCTTTAAGTTTATTGTGAATTAAAATCAACATTACACTACTCGCGACGTCGTGGGCTTAAATCAACTTCGAATCTGGCACACGCTTTACAAACAGGTATATTTCGTTCGGAGATTATCTGTGTTTAAAGGGTGTGTGTGGCCCTTTCTTCTATTCAACATATTTAATTAGATTGTCCCTTTTTTAATCGCGTTCGTTAATATTTTTTAACTATTCCTTTTTAAACCTTCAAGGTTTTACTGTAGAAACTCCATTCAAATCTTTAAATTTTTACATGTCACAAGATTCTTCAAATCCTATCTAGACTTTTTATCCTTCACCTCTTAAACCTAATTATTTAATAAACTTTTTGGCGTATCTTTCACTAATTATTAATCGATGGACGTTGATCTTGTTTTTTGATGTTCGTCCGTCCAATTGGGTCCTGGTCATGTCAGGTCATCTGAAGGTCATGTCAGGTGTGAATATCTTTTGTCTACACGACGCTATATTTATCTTCTTGGAATTCTGAGGCAAAATAGTTGTAATACAGATGTAACGGTCGGCTTTTCATGTATGCTCACAATACTGTTCCGCGAGTTTAAGGACGTATTCAGGCCAAAAAATATATTTATTGAATTTTATTGTCTTTTTTTAGGCGTAACTTAACCTTATTTGGATTCAATAGAATCCAAATAGGGTTAAAGCTCAACATAACCATAAAACTCATGCCATAAAACTCAACTAACCTGAGGGATGCTGAGAGGGAATTTGCACGTAGTCTGAAACAATAAGAGCAGCTGAAAGACAAGCGCAGTAAGCCTCCAACGTTAAATAAAACATGTCCAATAAATTTCTTCCGATATTAACTTTTTCCTTACTTCCAAGGGGCCGCCTTGGAGTGCCTTCAAATGTTGACAATAAATCGATCCGTTATCGTCGCGGATTTCCACTGAGGGAGGATTCAGAAATTGGTAAAGTCGTCCATGTTCTAAATTAGTTGGCTGTTTTGAGAGTTTATGGCGCAAGGGTCCTATTTGGCCAAACTGTCCCAAACACGACAGCGTCAAGTAAAAGATGTGAATGAAAACAAGGGGATTGGGAATAGAAAAGATCACTAGAGTACCTCGGATCTGTGAAGCCAGTACACACCAACAAGAGATGTGCCTGAGTACCGTCCTAAATAGCCTAATAGCAGCCCAGACTAGCTGAAGTCACTACGGATACAGTGACGACCCTAAGGAGTTTTGGCAGAGATCTCGACTAATACGTACCATATCAGTTTTTCACAGGGTGTGAAAACCAAACTTTGAACATCGCTTGCCTACGCTAGAGATTGTGCCTCGATACCTGTGTGTCATAAAATCAGAGGTAGGTGTCCCTCGGGTCAATCTTACATTGATCCTAAAGGGTGTTGATATTATCGGGGATCGAATAGAGCTTTATATCTAGCTATTCGTATCACCATTTATAGCCTGCCTCGGGCTTCACTCTCCTGGTGTTTGTCTTGACGAAATAGCGTGTCCATCAAGTTCTCGTCAGAGCAAAATTAACCAGTTCTTAATATCGTCATCGCCGAAAAAATTCGACTCTATCTTGTAGCAAAATATTTCGTCATTAGGAGAACACCGACCGGATTTTGATGACGGTATCACCAAAAAATCGACAGTATCTTGGCTTCGAAATATCTCGTCGTGAGTAAAATTGGTCAGATCTCGATATGCGAAATATTTTGTTCATCAAAATCTCGTCGACTCTCGTCATTAGATAAAAACCAACCAAATTTAGATCACGTCATCGCTAAAAAAAATTGGCAATATCTTGATAACGAAATATCTCATTAGTAAAATTGGTTAAATTTTGACATACGAGATATCTCGTTAATCAAGATCCTGTCGTCATTAGATGAAAATCGACCAGATTTAGATCACGTCATCCCCAAACAATTGGCAATACCTTGATAACGAAGTATCCTATTGGCCAAACTGGTCAGATCTCGATATATGAGATATTTTGTTCATCAATATCTCGTCGTCTCTCGTCATTAGATAAAAACCAACCAGATTTAGATCTCGTCATCTCCAAAAAAATTGGCAATACCTTGATAACGAAATATCTCATTAGTAAAATTGGTTAAATCTGGACATACAAGATATCTCGTTAATCAAAATCCTGTCGCCTGTCGTCATTAGATGAAAATCGACCAGATTTAGATCATGTCATCGCCAAAAAAAATTGGCAACACCTTGATAACGAACTATTGTATTAGCAAAATTGGTCAGATCTCGATATACGAGATATTTTGTTCATCCAAATCTCGTCGCGTCTCGTCATTAGATAAAAACCAACCAGATTTAGATCACGTCATCGGCCAAAAAATTGGCAATATCTTGATAACGAAATATCTCATTAGTAAAATTGGTTAAATCTGGACATACAAGATATCTCGTTAATCAAGGTCTTGTCGCCTCTAGTCATTAGATGAAAACCAACCAGATTTAGATCACGCTATCGTAATTAAATCGGTATTATCTTGTCATTAGTTAAATTGGTTAAACTTGATATCTCGTCGAAACTACTTGTAGTGTTAGGTTCGCAGTGAGAAACGTGTACACGCGAATTCAGTGATCGTCACAAGAGTTTGACTTGCGTGAACCTACACGCCTTGTGGACTGGTAAAAGCTAACTTTGGTTTGGGTTGACCAAACTTACTTGAAAGCGGAATATTATTTCCATTTGCGACGCCAATGTCTACAACAAGCAGCGACATCTCGTGTGACGAGCCCCGTAGCATCATACCTCCGTGTGATTAACGAGCTCGCTAAAGAGTTTCTCTCTCAAGCCATCGTATTGACATTCGTAATGCTTGCCTGAATTATGCATCGCACATCTCTTCCATTTTAAATAATTTATCGACTTATTTCACAGCTCAGTCATTAGGCAGCGGAGCCGTATCAATAAACAAGAGAATAATTCCTGCGTCTGGGTGGGGAGTCGTGTTGGACACTTATACTTAATCGTCTCGGTGGCCTTTTCCCATGTTTTAAATGGTGTGTGGGGGTCGAACTCGGCAAGCCTCTGCGGCTGGACCGGTTTCGGTGCTTCGACTTGATGCATTGAGAGTTAAGATCATCTATTCTATTAGATCTGGTGTTTGTGATCTCAACAACAAAACTTTGGGTCGGACTCATTTGAAGAACATGCCGAAGAATTTTTCTACTAGAGTGAAATGTTTTCGTTTGAAAAGAGCCATTGAGTTAATTAGCCATTTGTCAACCGAAGTGAGAACTGGTTCTCTGTAGTCTTTCCATACATATGCTTCACAATTTATTAGATGGTGTTTGATCTTAATGTCAGAGTTGAATGGCTGGAATACAGATGATTCTCGTTTGACAAACGAATTTTTCAACCGTAATGAAATATTTTCTTTAGAAAACAGCCATTTATTAAGAAAATATAGTCTATTAGGTGGTGTTTGTGATCTCAACAATAAAACTTTTGGTTCGACTATTTTGAAGAACATGCCGAATAATTTTTCAACTAGAGTGAAATGTTTTCGTTTGAAAAGAGCCATTGAGTTAATTAGCCATTTGTCAACCGAAGTGAGAACTGGTTTTCTGTAGTCTTTCCATACATATGCTTAACAATTTATTAGATGGTGTTTGATCTTAATGTCAGAGTTGAATGGCTGGAATACAGATGATTCTCGTTTGACAAACGAATTTTTCAACCGTAATGAAATATTTTCTTTAGAAAACAGCCATTTATTAAGATAATATAGTCTATTAGGTGGTGTTTGTGATCTCAACAATAAAACTTTTGGTTCGACTCATTTGAAGAACATGCCGAATAATTTTTCAACTAGAGTGAAATGTTTTCGTTTGAAAACAGCCATTGAGTTAATTAGACATTTGTCAACCGAAGTGAGAACTGGTTTTCTGTAGTCCTTCCATAGATATGCTTCACAATTTATTAGATGGTGTTTGATCTTAATGTCAGAGTTGAATGGCTGGATTACAGATGATTCTCGTTTAACAAACGAATTTTTCAACCGTAATGAAATATTTTCTTTAGAAAACAGCCATTTATTAAGATAATATAGTCTATTAGGTGGTGTTTGTGATCTCAACAATAAAACTTTTGGTTCGACTCATTTGAAGAACATGCCGAATAATTTTTCAACTAGAGTGAAATGTTTTCGTTTGAAAACAGCCATTGAGTTAATTAGACATTTGTCAACCGAAGTGAGAACTGGTTTTCTGTAGTCCTTCCATAGATATGCTTCACAATTTATTAGATGGTGTTTGATCTTAATGTCAGAGTTCAATGGCTGGAATACAGATGATTCTCGTTTGACAAACGAATTTTTCAACCGTAATGAAATATTTTCTTTAGAAAACAGCCATTTATTAAGATAATATAGTCTATTAGATGATGTTTGCGATCGCAACTACAAATCTTTTGTTTCGACTCATTTGAAGGACATGCCAAACAATTTCTCAACTTGAGTGAAATATTTTAGTTAGAAAACAGCCATTTAATTAATTAGCCATTTGTCAACCAAGTGAGATCTGGTTTTCCTTACTTCTGTTCCTTCCATACAGATTTTTTCACGTTTTATTAGATGGTGTTTGATCTCAAAGTCAGAGTTGAATGCCTTTGATACAGATGATTCTCTTTTGAAAAACAATTTTTCAACTTGAGTGAAATATTTTCGTTAGAAAACATCCATTTATTAAGATAATATATTCTATTTGATCTGGTGTTAGGGATTTCAACAATTCTTTTAGAAGTTGAAAAATAGGACTCATTTGAAGAACACGCGAAACAATTTAAGAATAGCGAAATCATTTCGTTTGGAAACAGCCATTTAGTTTATTAGCCATTTGTAAACCAAAGTTAGAACTGGTTTTCTATAGTGTTTCCATATTAGTTGCTTCATAATTTATTAGATAGTGTTTTATCTCAACGTCACAGATCTCATTTGAAAAACGATGATTCTCATTTGAAAAACAGGGAAACAATTTTTCAATCAGAGTGAAATATTTGCGTTAGGAAACAGCCATTTATCAACCAAAATCAGCTGTTTTTATGCAGCTCTCCCATACAGATGCTTTGTAAATTATTGGATGGTGTTTGATCACATCCGATCTTTTGGCATTTGAATTTTTGGTATATGGATTATTCTCATTTGAAAAACACGCAAACAATTTTTCAACAAACGCAAATCATTCTCATTATAAAATAGTCATTTAATTAGTCTTTTATTAACCCTAGTCAACTAGTTTGGTGCAATCCTTCCTTAAATATTCTTCGCAATTAGTGTTATAAATCTCAACATTAGATCTCTTTCAGTAGAATGGCTGTTACATATGATTCTCGTTTGGAAAACATGCGAAACAATTTTTCAACCCGAGCAACATATTATTGTTAGAAACGGGCCTTTTATTAAAAACCATCTGTCAACCACACATAGTCATGACTCTTTTGTAGCCATCTACAAATGCATAGGAGTGCGTTTAGTTGAATATCATAGACACCACGCAAAGGTAATTAATCTGCCAAATTATTGTTCCGACATTTTGGTTTGTCCAACGATGATTTTTTTTGTGAGCAAGACGCGAATGATTTGTAAATTTTAAAGAAATGTAATTTGTTCTTACATCGCTCACAAGAGAATATTTTAGTGCAATTCAGACGGAAAGTAAAAATTTTGCTTCCGCTACACAAATGTTTTAGCATAAATGGGTTAAACTAAAATATAGCTTTTCTCCGTTTGGTGACGTTTGACGTATACTATAATTTGCGTTGACCAATCAACTATCATAAATTCGGAATTCATTCTTTGGAAATTTCATTGCCGATAGTAAATCAAACATTGCTGAGCTAATAGCTTAAACACAGTTTTTTTTTGTTCGCCATTGAGGTTAAAGCATATATTTTCATGTCATTAATGTAGTTTTGTAAGTGAAGACTCTTTTTTTTTTTTTTCGTTATTTTATTTAATAATTCAATTTGTATATGTTCTGTTCATTGTAAACTAATTTTTCTTTTTCATAACTTGTAATTAAAGATTGGTGACAATTTAAGACCTCATAGTCTTTGGACGAAATATGTCGTCCAAGGCATGGTCGATTTTGCTAATAACGAGATATCTCGCTGATGCAAAACTACCCTCTTACTCCAAGGGGAATGGAGATTCAAGTTGGAATAACAAATTTACCCTTGCACAGAACTGTTGACAGTTTTGGAACGGGTTTTTGCGCCAGAGACCGGCTACTATAGGGCAGTTTTCGACGCGAAGATAAGCTACTAATCTTTAAAATTTTGAATTTAAATGTTTTACTCCTTGTATTGAGGTAAAAAATAAGTATCACTGGTCCTATACAGGTTTAGTTATGCTCTGTTTAATCTCAACGGTCTACGAACATTATTGTTTTTCAAAGAGGTCCTTGAACTGGAAGGTTTGGTAATAGGATGGAACACCTGAAATTCTAGAGAAAAAGGTAGTGCTGAAAATATTCCAAAGAAAATTGTTCCCTTACCTCGAAAAACGTGAAGATAAAGATTGTGAAAATAAGTTTTCTGTTAACAGTCTCATGTCACTCATCACCTTGTTAACAGTTCACCTTGTAACATCACCTCTTTAACAGTTAAATTTATAAGAATTATTTTTTATTGCGATGACAAGGTGTCTCATTAGGCGTTTCGTTTTATTTACCCGTATCCGTTTTATAAAAGAAATCCCAAGCTTATTCCGTTTCCGTTATAAAAATGGAATTCCAGATGAAAGCAAGGAAAATAGTTTTTCTTGCTGTTTTAAATTGCGTAACGCATTTTTTCACGTCGACAATGGTATTTTATAACGGCTGCCTTTTCAGTTTTTTATTTTATTGGGATATGAAAAGGAGCAAACCATATCAAACTTTCTTGATTAGATACAATTTTTTTCTCATTTATATTTTCTTTGTGAATTCAATTTGAGTTTTCTGCAAATGATTTTCTTTGCTATGCATAAAACAACTTTGAATTTTTACAGAAATTTTAATGGTGACTTTTTTTAATGATGATAGATACACTTTGAAAAGTGAAATAATTTGGAATCAGTTAAATACTTACATAGTTAAACTTTATAAATTTAAAAAGTTCTTAATTTTGTTTGTCGTAAAAGGAAAAATAAGGCGTATGCAGTTTAAAACCTGTTAATATGTTGCGAAGTGTCTGTGGACAAACATTATACTAAGCTTTAATAAAGAGAGGTAATGAAGTTAAATTGAAGTGAAGACCAAATAGCTGCGATTGAGAGAACTCTATCTTGGTGGATTTTTTTGAATAAAAGATTCACTGTTGCGAAATTTCACGTGTAATTTCGAGCTGTTTTCGGTTATAAGCTTTCTGTTGTGAAATTTTCTGAAATGGAATAGAAAATTAAAAAAACATTAAAAACATTTTATTTTCCATAAATTTTGAAACAAAGCTATAAACTTAAAAAATATTTCATTATTGAATCTGAATTTGTACAATTGTGAAGTTTCAACTTACTTTTCTTTTGTGAAATCTATTTCCTTCAGAATTATACTAGGATATCCCATTTTTTAAATTTCGAATTCAAGTAGCAGAAGAGTCTATATATTACTTAGGGAGAGCAATGTCTAATACTCCAGGAAGGCTTAATAGATGACATTACCCGTCATACTGCATGTCATATTATTAATCATATTCTCTCTTGCGAAGGATGTAAGACTTTACAAAGGAAGTGAAGGATATAAGACTATTGCTATATAGAACTACAAAGTTTGTCCTCTAAGATGCGAAAGGATAAGGGAATGAAAGAGACTTCTCTTGGCAAAGATTGTGAAATTGATCCTTGTTTGGAACAGGACTCTCAAACATTTCAAATATTGTATTTCAAACTCGAATATAGAATACCATTAATAGTGAAACATCCATTCTCGAAATGGAAATGGAAACCACATCCATTCCTTTATCAAACTATCCAATGCAATCAAATGTGATCCAACATTAGAAATTTTCGAAGACTCAACTTATTACCCTTAAAGGTCATCTAATGTTGCTTACAATTTTGTTAATTATTTGCTATCGTAAAACTTTTTTCGTGTTTCGTGTATCTGATTAGATATCCTTATTATTTGGCGTTGTCTGTCGTGTTTGGCACATCATGAACATATATGGCCTTTGTGTGCCATAAATTCCCTCCCAACTCTTTAAATTTTTACAAAGCATTGATTTTTTAAAAATTCATCTGATGTGTCTTTTAGACTTTGTCAAAACCTTTAACTATCAATCACTATTTTCATCTTGATGACGACGATCATCTTATGATGCTTACAATTTTGTTGATTATTTGCTACCGTAAAACTCTCCTTGTGTTGCGTGTATATGATTATATATAATTATTACTTGGCGTTTTCTGTCGTGTTTGATACAGCATGAACATAATGACCCTTAAGCCATAAATTCCTTCCCAAATCTTTAAATTTTTACAAAGCATTCAATTTTTTTAAATTCGTCTAATGTGTATTTTGAGCTTTGTCTAAACCTTTAACTGTCACTCACTATTTTCATCTTGATGACGACGATTATCTCATTTTTTTGTTTGATCGTGACGTTTGAATATTTGTTTTTATATTTTCAATGTATTTCAAATGTTGCATTTCTTAAATCTACCTTTTATTGTGTGTTGGACCGTTAATCTTAAATATTTTATATTTTATTTGGTTAGATTCTGTCTTGACTCAGCTTATCCTATTTTGGACACCACAAACCCAAATCAACCAACCAATCTTGCGCCATAAAAACCCTATCCTTCCATTTCTTTACCAGGCTAACCAATGTAGCGAAATCCGATCCGAATACATCATAGCGTATAGACGACGTGACTTATTACACCTAAATATCATTCTATGATGCTTACAAATTATGTTTATGATTTAATGTCGTAAAGCTTTATTTATGTGGGTGTATGTCCATTATTTGACGTTGCCTGACGTGTCCAATATTATCACCAATATTGCTGTGCAAACCAAGTATACATCGATCAATATTGTAATGCTTCTACAGAAATATACTGGGGCATCGCAGGGTCTCTAATTATGAAAATATCATTCTGTAAAACCACTATTTGGCTAACTGCGTTGTCCATTATTTGACGTTGCCTGTCATATTGATTGACGTTGCCTTGGTAGATTACTTGACGCTTTCCAGCAATATTTTCACTCATGTTGCTGTGCAAACAAAGTATACATCAATAAATATTGTAATGCATTTGCAAACATATACTGGGGAATAGTATGGTATCTAATTATGAAAATATCATTCTGTAACCACTGTTTGGCTATCTCTGCATTGTATGTCCGTTACTCGAGATTGCCTGTCGCGTTGAATTTGGTAATTTGTAATTAACGTCGTACTAGAGCAACACAACGGGCTATTGACGACGTTCCGGGATCAATCCCCAAAGGAAAAGATCCGAGGAGGACAACACGTAATTTTGAACCATTATCAGATGACGAGTTAACACCTGAGTCCCAGTCACCAACCTTCCAGCACCCCAGTCAGCAGCAATCCAGCACCCCAGTCACCAACCTTCCACACCAACCTAACGTGAGGACTTTCTGCCACGACAGATTTAAGGTGCACCAGCCGCCTCTACACCATACGCCTCTACACCATACGCTTACAAACATCCATGCCCAGACCCGGATTTGAACGAGGAACCTTCCGATCTAGAAGCTAACACATTAACCATTATATCGGTTGGTCGGCTTGATTGTCGTTGAATCGGTAGATTACTTGACCCTTTCCTTGGTTTTGGCACAGCAGTATTTTCACCCATGTTGCTGTTCCAAACTATCAACCACTATTGTAAAGCCTTTCAAGAAATATACTGGACATTTTGGGGTATATGAATAAAAAAATATCGTTTATAAATACTGTTTGGCTAGATAACATATTTTATTTCAAGCGATGAAAAAAATTTTGCATTTTTTATGCTGAAAGTGTAAAAATTTACAGCTGGGAGGTTAAATGCAATCAAACGAGATGCAGTACAGCGACAAAGCACCGCTGCGGGGAATGACCCTCCTAACTCACCTGGATGATGCTTTATTCTGTAATCCACGTCCCATCCTTCTTCAAGAGAATCTCGTCCTTAAAGATTCATCAAATCAGCCTCCTGACTCTTTTCCCCCTTCACTGTGTCTTGAACTGAACTCTGCCTCCCTTTCGAAAACGTCGCTGGGAAACCGGAAACGAGAATCCCAGGTCCTCTCTCTTCGGTGGGCCCCCAACGCTGTCCCTCTCGTCATCTCTCTCGCAACCCTTTCCGAGAGGGACCCCTTTCGGGGAACGTCGACCCCGAGTTCAACGGACGAGCGCGACTTTGAGAGGGTTAACGCCGTGGGACGATTGAAAAATCGCCTCTTTCAGGAAGGGATAGATCTTGAGTCTCTTTGCAGGGAAGGTATAAGAGGAGATGCGGAGAGATGCGGAATCTGCGATGGTGATGGATGACGCATATTATGGTCCATTATGTCTGGAAACAAAAGGAGCCTGTTCTTGCGATGGATTGTCTCTTGTGTGTGCGTGCGGGCGATCTTGAAGGGAAATGAGTCAAAAGTCATCGATACGTTCTGCCTTGTTCCCTTGTTGCGGGTTGGATTTGGTTTTCATTAGTTGCTCTGACAAAGGATTTTCTATTGCCTTTTCATTTCCATTGGGTGAATGGATGTTTCGCTGTTTGGGGATCATTTGTATTCGTTTCGGTTGCTGTGTTAAACTTGTATCTCTTGCGTTTATGGTCAGGCATCGAATGAAGGAGGCATAATGGATGAAACGCTTGCGGAATTGTAAGGTCTGGCCACAAATATCGAGTACAAGAGAGTGATTACGCGTCTGCTTAGAAGAGGCAACCCCAAACAATAGGCACTGGTGGTCACCATAGATCTAGGTCTCATGCATTTTGAGAGGGTTGTGATAATCCTGTTGGAACAGTAGCCGATTAGCATACGAAAGGTTCCGAGTTCGGATCTCGATCCAAACAAAGACCGTCGTGTACGTGGGAGATGGTGCGCCTTGAATATGTGGTGTCCTCGTGGCGTGCTTTTCACGTCGCGTACTTTTTCAACGAAAAATTAGGCCAACCGCCCGGTTAAGGTTTTAGCCTCAAGATCGGAAGGTTCCTGGTTCGAATCCGGGTCCGGGCATGGATGTTTTTAAGCGCATGGTGTAGAGGTGGCTGGTGCACCTTAAATCGGTCGTGGCCAAAAGTCCTCATGTTAGGTTGGTGTGGAAGGTTGGTGAGTGGTGTGCCAGCTCAGGTGTTGACTCGTCATCTGGCCATGGTTCAAAATTACTTGGTGTTGTCCTCGGATTTTTTCCTTAGGGGATTGATCCCGGACCATCGTCAATAGCCCGTTGTGTTTCTCTTGTACGACGTTAATTAAAAATTGCCAAATTATCCTTTGGAAATTGGCCGACCAACCGGTATAGTGGTTAAGGTGTTAGCCTCTGGATCGGAAGGTTCCTGGTTCGAATCCGGGTCCGGGCATGGATGTTTGTAAACGTATGGTGTAGAGGCGGCTGGTGCACCTTAAATCTGTCGTGGCCGAAAGTCCTTACGTTGGGTTGGCGTGGAAGTTTGGAGAGTGGGGTGCCAGTTCAGGTGTTGCTTCGTCATCTGACCGTGGTTCAAAATTACGAGGTGTTGTCCTCGGACCTTTCCCTTAAGGGACTGATCCCGGACCGTCGTCAATAGCCCGTTGTGTTGCTCTAGTACGACGTTAACTAAAATTACCATTACCATTACCTTTGGAAATGGATCTCGGACTGTTGTCAATAGCGCGTTGCGTTGCTCTTGTACGACGTTAATTAAAAATTACCAATTTACCTACGAAAATTAACTTTTACTACGAATACACAGTTATTAGTCAAAATATTTTAATATCACACAAATCATAGCTTTTATTTTTTGTTGTGCTCCTTATGTATTTTCATTACCCTGGTAATTGACGACACTCTTTGTACTCTAAAAATTGAAGAATATGTTGGTGTTGTATCTATAATAAATAAGATGTTCAACTGCCAATGAAAACAAACTTGCTTTCGATTACAAATTACTCTCCGAAACCCTATCCTTGAGATAAAGTTACCATCGAGGAATCCGACTCCAGGCCTATTAGTAGCATCTTTTTCTTTCGGACCTCTCATTTCTTCACCTGTTTTAACGACACTGGAGCTCATCCGAATCCGATATCCCAAGTAACTGGAGTTCCATGTCAGCAGCACTGTTATCGCGAAGAGGAGTTGTCCTCACGTGTCCGATCGCTTCCAAAACTCCGTCCTCTGACAGCCCCCTGTCATACGTTCGGACGCGTCTGTCAAATTCCTGGTGACATCCTCTACCGAACGTGACGTCCTCCTTCTCGAACTTGCTCCTTTCGATTAAGTGTCATTATCTCAAGTCGACGTGTACGCTTATGTATGTCTTTTGATTCTTATCGAGGTCCTGTTTTGTTCTTGTTGGAGAATTCTGGGATTCTTTCCCTGCTTGGACTGTTTCTTTTCTTCTTTTTGGGGAGAAGTGGTGTGTGCTGTGCCAGTGGTGGAAGAAGAAAAAGAACCCTGCGTCCTTTGTGTCCGTACGGCCTGGTAATGAAGGAGACGTGCCCGTGCATATGAAGCGGGATGTTTATGGTGTTTGCTAGTGGGCTTGCGTAGGCATCCATGCGACAATCCTGTGTGAGTTGGGGCGATGGATTGGGTCAGATTGACGACCTTATTGTGGGGATGGATGGTATCTTCTTTTCGCGTTGGGACTTCGTTGACTTCGAAATTTCATTCCGATGGAGAGTATTGTTCAATAGTTGTTTCAAGGCAGGTTTGTTGGATCAAATTTTCTGTTCATCGAACGAAAAATTGAAAACTGGCTAAACGTAATAATCATGGAAAAATTATGATCGCCTGAAAGCAAGTTTACTAAGCGATTCCATCGTATTCATGATTTCGAACTGTCTGTTTTTGGCCCCTACGCTATCAAACAGCATTTGCCTATCGTTTCAATATCTTGTCACTTCGACTACCGTACTATAGGAATGGACGATATCTTTTCCGCGTGGAATGAAAAATTTTGGATTTCGTCAATGGAGCTCAAATTGTTCAATAGTATCGTTGCAAAATAATCGTGGTTTTGAGGTAAAGTTATGATCAGCTGTATTTGCCACATTCATTATTAGGTTGTAAAACAAGTTTACTAGACGATTCCATCGTACCATTGCCCATTTATCTATATTTTGTCATATTGTCTACCTTGCGGTGGGAATAAATGATATATTTTCCCACGTTTTGTGAAAATTTTGGATTAAGGCAATGGAAGCTGTATAGTTCAAAGTTGCGTTTAAAAACATGAGTTTTGATCAGTTTTTCTGTTGAAACGAAAAATTGAAACTATGGCTGAGTGAAGCAATCATGATTTTGAGATAAAATTGTGATCAGATGAACTTGCCCCTTTCAATTTTAAGGTTGGAAAGTAAGTTTGTTAAGTGGTCACATTATATCGACGCATCTTGTACCTTTTGCCATACAATTAATTACCTAATTACTCATCCTGTCAATTCTTTTTCATATTGATCTTATTATTGTGGTAGATGATACCTTTTGCGTTGTGATTTCATCAACTTGAAAATATCGAATTACGTCTATAGAAACTATTGTTGTTTTTCAAAAAACAGATGTTTTAAACGATAAATTTTTCTGTTTTAACTAAAAATTCAAAGGTGATACAGGAGGACATGGTTCATGGGCAAAATTGTAATCAACTACACTTTCCCATTATATATTAGGATTGGAAAACAATACTATTGTATCAATGCAGCTTGTCCGGTTTTTTTTTTGGACTTTTCGCCATCAAGACCCAATTACCCATCTTATCAGTAGTTTATCGTATTGACCCTTAAATGTCTTTGCAATGGTTGTTCTCTTGCGTTTAGTGAAAATTTCGGATTGTGGCAGTGTAACCTGCATTATTCAATAGTTTCAAAACAGTTGTGTCAACTAATTTTTGTGTTCGTCAAACTTTGAAAATGAAAACTGTGAATGAAAATTTAAAAATGAGGCTGGATGATATATTGTAGATCTGAGGTAAAACTATCAGCTGAACTTGTCTCATTCAGTAATTGGGTTGGAAGGCAAGTTGGTTTAACGATCCCATCGTACCAATGCACCTTATACGTTCATGGACCTTGCGATCAAACCCTAATTATCCATCGTATCAATATATTGTCATTGACTACTTGTTGCAGGAATGGATTATATATAAATTTTCGTTTTGTTATTCGTCGAAGTTTAAAGTGAATATTTCGAATTTCGATCTAAAGTGTGTCAATGGAACTTGCATTGTTCAACCAATCAAATTTTCTGTCCCAACGAAAAATTGAAGATGGGCTTTGTAAGACAATCGTGGTTCTGAGGTAAAGTATTTTTTTTTTGTTTTGTTTTTCCAATGGCAAGGCAGTACAATTGCGAAGACAAATACAGAATACAATACAATACAAAGTACAGAGTTGACCGAGGTCATTTTAGCCTTATACAAGGCCATAAGTGATGTTCACTTGTGAAGGGGCACCCAGTGGGTGGACCATCATTGTCCCTAACAAAGGACAGCACAATTTACATCCATGCCCTAACCCCGGATTCGAACCAGGAACCTTCCGATCCAGAGGACAACACCTTGACCACTAGTCCGGTTGGTCAGCTCTGAGGTAAAGTTAGGGCTAGAAAACAAGTTTAACCTTTTGACTACGGTTATAGATATAACAAGTGCGGCTTTCAAGGTACAACTTCTGTAACGACCACAGTTAAAAATTCTTTCTTGGCGCGATTCTTATAAATTTCAAGGTGGAACTGATCTTCTGGACGCTGTCTAAATTCTTTCTTTGCGTAATCATGGTACAAATGTTGTACCGGCCATAGTCTAAAGGTTAAGTGATCTTTCATTAATATTTCTTTTCATCAAACATTGGACGGTGAACAGCTTTCTTGTGCTTTCTTAACAATCATAGAGTTTAGGGTTAAAATTCATGGATAGTCTCATTCAGTATTGAATTAGAAAACAAATGTTTGTCAAAATATCTTTTATTTTAATACTTATGTTGATCAAGCGTAGCAAGAGCATGGTAGTTAAGCGGGTTCTTCTTAGAGATTATTTTAGTTCTGAGGCAGTGGAAGTCTGAAACACAAACCTGTTTTGAAAGCCTAGTGTTGAATGAAGTAGCTTCAAATCATCACGAGGTCGTCTTCTGGCACCATATCTGTTCATAAAACGAACACTGGAAGAAATGTCAGTCATATATGATTACAACAAAATGATTGGATGTTGGGACAGAACTTCAAATAAAATATTCTCGCTATTTAGCATTCCGTCAGTCCATTTTAGCATAAAGCTTAAAACTGACCTTGTGGCTATCATTGTTTTTAGAAAGATATCCAATTACAAGTAACAAAAATATGTGATCGTTAACGATTTGAACGATGACTTTCTATTTATAGTTTATTTTTTACCATCCAAGTTAACAATCGTTGTCACACGTCTCATTCAAATAGGTGGAGAGTTGAATATAAAATGGACGAATAAGTGAAGATAATTTTTTAAGAGTAGATATGATTGATGATGAATGATATGATTTGAATAATTCATCATATATGCATTTAAAAACTTAAGGGTTTTATTCATAAAATAGAATAAATTATGGGCTGTAGAATTTTCATGCATAAATATATAAAAAGTTGAATAAAAGTTTACTATCAGTTTTAAGGGCCACGGAAGTCCGGTTGTAGGAATAACGAATTAGCAACCGAAGGTTGCGATTTCGTATCCAACCAAAGAGCATCGTGTATAGAGGGAGCTGGTATACGTTAAATCTGTCTTGTCTCAAGTGTCCTCACGTTGGCGTGATGTGGAAGCTCTGCGACTGGGGTGCTAGCTCAGGTCTTGCCTCGTCATTTGACCTTGGTTCAAATTTACATCTTTCCCTTCGGATTGGTTCCCGCAAAGTCGCAATAGTCAGTTGTGTTGCTTTAGTGCGACGTCAATTTAAATACCTACCTATCAGTTTTTAAATCCACGTTACTGAAAGATCAACTGGAATGGAAGAAAATAATTTAAATTATTAAATTTTATGCATCTAACTTTTATTTTGTGTCAAAGATTTGAAACTTTTTAAGAATTTTAGAAAATTGACATTTCATATACCTATTTTAATTAATTTTTCTTACAATGTCCGTCACTTTGTGCTCTTTGATTTCGGCATAGTTGATAGATTTATGTAAATATAATGCTCAAACAGAAACTATTGAAATGCCAGTATTCTAGATTAAGTTATGTCGATGATTGTAAAAATGAATTCAATAGCGTATTTGGTATCCAAAATAAAACTTAAGCAAAGAACCTTAGGAATTTTCTCCGTTTGTAGTTGTAGTTGTAGGGAGAGCAGGTTTGATTCCTCCCTGTTTTCTCTTCTGTACTGCTTTCCTTGGATGTGTTTGTCTATTTGCTTGACACTGTTTGGCGCAATGGCCAAACAACCGTCGTTTCAAAGTTGTGAGAAGAAAAAGTGCGAAAGCGATGGTTATGAAAAAGTGCAATATAGCGAGTGTCAGAAAACTTCAAAAGTATAAATTCAGCTCTCAAAACTTCAAATTTAAATTATGGCAGCCGTGGGATACCACGTTGTGTTGCTCTAGTACGACATTAATTAAAAATTACCAATTGCCGTGGGTTACCAATCTCTCGACAATGTATTTTATAAAATGCGTTAAAATTACAAGTTACTTTACTGTGATTAAGGTCACGAAACAAATCTACATGACGAGTAATTTAAGAAGAAAAAACACATGGATTGATACTAATTCTGACACATTTCCTATTTTTTACGCTTAGATCGGGTACAGAGGCAATCGTTTTTAGGTTTCCTGTCCGTCGAGGTGGCAAGAAAAGTAAAGTAACAATACCCTGATTAGACCTTGGTTTTTAACGTTTTCCCCTCTGGAACATATATGGTTGACTGGACTATTACTCCAGCTTATCTGAGTAGAGGAATGAATGGTTTCGTGTGGCGTAAATATTTTAATATTGTTAAGCGAAATGTTGAGAGTTCTACTCCAGTTCTTATCTCCATATTTATTAACGGCATCGGTAACCCGAGAAGAATAACAGATTAGCAACCGGAGAGTTACGAGTTCGAATCCAACCAAAGACCCATCGTGTACAAAGAGGACTGGTTCACGTTGAAGCTGTCGTGTCCTCAAATGTCTTCCCGCTGTCGTGGTGTGGACGTTTGTAGAGTGGGGTGCCAGCTAAGGTGCCTCATCTTCCAGACTTTTAATAAACTTGATTTCGACTGCATCTGAAATAAAAAGGGAAACTTGTATTTTTCACTTTATTAGCTTATATTTCTTGTGTAAAATGAACATTACTTGCATCCAATTTCATTCAACAAACTATCCACAAGCTTTATATGTTCACTTAAAACTACACAGCACACGCACGATTAACTATAGGTGAATATTGATGGTATTCACCGATAAAATGCATTTTCCTCAATGCATAGCTAATGGTACGATTTGCAGTCCGTCTCTTAGTCGTATGGCATAAAGAGAAGTAAAATATAATCTCAAGTGATGTTAATGATAAATAAATTGAAACACTACACTCCATATTATGCGAGTTCTTCTTAAGTATTTGCTTTGCTTTAAAGCATTTGAAAGTTTTAATAAGAATGTAGGGTCAACTTTCTGTGCATTTCTTTTTTTTTTTATAACGTTCTTAGAACTGATTTCAGACACAAAATTAGCCTTTTTAAAATTTCGCATAGGATTAAATTTTAGAAATGAAGCAATATTTTATTTTTATATTCCTGGGATAATTTATAAGCATAAATCCGATAAACGGCTTTTGAAGCTATGGAGTCATTAGTTATTTAAATAGAAAATTAACCTTTTGTTTTCTTGAATTCAAACCCTTAGTGTATTGAACATGCTCAATCGAAGTTTAGCAGTTTATTCAAATGTTTAGTATTAGTTCACACGTCTAAGCTTTGCATGTTTAGGAAAATGTCTTAATATGTATACATACGAACAAATATGAAAAACTGATTTATTTCTGTGACAACTTTAAAGTGACTGAAACTTAAAATTTAAAAAAAAATCGTCCTTGTTTTTTTTGTCAAGAGGGATTCAATAGCTTCCTTGTTGTGTAGATAGTCGATGTATCAATTGTTATTACATTTAAATATCAAGTGAAACCTTCTATCGGGTAAAAATATAATTTTAATTTTCTTGAGTTGGAGAACATGATTAGCAAGAGTATGTGTTTCTGTCTGTCACTAGGTTCAATTAACTTAAGCTAACTTCAAAACGCAATTTGAACGAAGTGAAACCATTGGCCTTCCCAATGCTAATCGGAAATTTCAGATTTACATAGAAATAAGCTTAAAAATGTTTCTCCTTGATTACAGGTTTTATTAGAATTATTTTAGGAACAATTGTGACGCTATCCTAAATGATTTTCCAAACAAATTCTAAATATAACTTTTAGGATTTGCTTTATTTCATGTTGACAGCATTTTTCATGTTCTTAATTTCGCATTGATTGTTCCTGTTTTGGGATCATTTCTGAACTTGCATATCGTGAACCTACAGCGACTAGACACCGAGTCAAAAATGAATAACGTGTTATATTTAGTAACAAGTCTAACATTTTCTGTGCAGGAAATATTCACTACGAGCTTAATTCTCCACAAGGTATTAGGTACAAGGTACATTGGTACAAGGTACAAGGTACATTGTCGTATTATAGTAAAAAAGTTAGAACGAATTTCAAAGTTATGTCTTTATGGTTAACCAATGTTGAAATGCTGCGTATTAAAAACTCATGTTTCATTAAACTAGAAAACACATTGGGCACACTCAATCCACAGTTGATTGAGTGATCGTACTTATATTTAGTGTTGGTGAAACATTGTATGCTCAAGTAGCATTATAACAATTAGCAGACTCGTGTCAAACAATCTGCTCTAAGGTTTCTTAATTTCTTATATATATTGATGGTATAGTGTCGTTACTCACATTATAACTTATTTAATCCATTTGTAATAAGCATTCGTAAGTACTTTACTTCCGTATGAAGTAGTTAAAAAATTCAATTTTATATTTTTGCGTATTCTTACTAGTGTTAATTCGTATTTTTAACTCGTGCAAGGGAAAAAAGTGCACACCTTAATCATGTAAACCCCAATTAGCTTCGGAACGTCCACTTCAATTTGGATTCGTTCAAAGAGGATTCGGTACTTTTTGGACCTGTAAATCCTATCTTGTATACGCTTATTTTCCTTTCTGTTCAGATTTCTATCTTCCAGATTTCTCACTGTGTTCTGTAATCAGACTGAAAAACTTCATTAGTGGTAAATTCTTCCTTGTAGGTTTAGCATTATTATGCAGCTCCACAGCTCAAATCTAACATACTTTTCAAGGAAGTGGAAAAATTGACAAATGAATCCCATAGCTGTCGGATCATTGATTTTACGTCATTTCCATCCGTTGTAACCATTCGACAGTAAACAATGACGTCGATTTCTGAGGCACGTGTACTTAAGTGATACATAGATAACAAACCCGAAAAAATCTAACTTGGGGATTCCGCTGGTTAGACTAGCACAGCAGTGGTAGTGCAAAAGAACCAAGTGCATTCATCTCAAAACTATCTTTTTGGACTTCTTTTCCTTTCACGTCCTCTATTCATAAGCGCATTCATAATTTTTCTATGGCAGGGACTGAAAAAGTGTCACACTCCTTATAAAATTTCACTACATATCTTATTCAAAAGTCCCCCATCACCTAAGGACAAAAAGATGGATAGGCTATGAACGTTTTTGAAACAAATAATTCATTGATTTGTGTATTATTTGTATACGCAACTTATGAAAATAGAGTTGAACAAAATCAACTTTAACTACAGGACATACAAATTCTTTGTCTTGAGAAATATGCAATTTACTACAAGCATTCCTCTAAGCCAGCGTTTTTCAACTTCTTTCATCTCATGGCACACATTAAACTAATTACTAGTATTCAGCGGCAAACCACAGCAAATTTTTTGTGTCGGTCTGACAAATAGATATTATTTTTATTTACAACAAATAATAGACTTAATTGTCTATACTCATTTTCCCTCCCAAAAGTTATTATAAAAGATCTTTTTGAATCAATTTATTCTTTGTAATAAAAATATTGATTCGGTAATTAAAAATAATATGGGTGTTACTTGACAAATTATTTCTAAACTCAAAAGTAAACCGTTGAAATTAAATAAATATAAACCGTTTCACAATCCGTAAGGCACACCAGCGCCATTACTGCGCCACACCGCCATCAGATCTCTTAGGTGTGTACGGGCTTCAGAATCCCGAGGTACTCTAGTGATCTTTACTTTTCTCATGGGGTTAACTCTCTTTGGTTAGCTGGTCAATTGCGCTAACGGGATTCTTTCTCTTCTTTCATCACCTATTCTTTTCACCCAGTCCCCCCCCCCACCCGCCGACTAACAAGAGTATAGTGGTTAAGGTGTTAGCCTCTAGATCGGAAGGTTCCTGGTTCGAATCCGGGTCCGGGCATAGATGTTTGTAAGCGTATGGTGTAGAGGCGTTTGGCGCACTTTAAATCTGTCGTGGCCGAAAGTCCTCACGTTGGGTTGGTGTGGAAGTTTGGAGAGTGGGGTGCCAGCTCAGGTGTTCTTCGTCATCTGACCGTGGTTCAAAATTACGAGATGTTGTCCTCGGATTTTTCCCTTAAGGGATTGATCCCGGACCGTCGTCAACCCGTTGTGTTGTACGTCTAGTACGACGTTAACTAAAATTACCATTTACCTATTTTTCCCCTTTTCACGACGTTTTTTACTTGTGTTTGGCGCAGCTTGGCCAATTACGCCCTCGTGCCATGTAACCTAAAAACAACCAACTAACTTGCGGAACACCGGTTGAAAATAAATCGCTAATCTAAACTGATTTCGCAAGGATGGAATTCCGTACTCCTGATTTCGATCACCATTGCGAACTGGAAAGCGTAATGGTAGGACAAAATATAGTACACTTTGTTCCACAGCAAAAAATATAGATGAAAATTTATCTCTTCGTTGCTCAGGGAGGTGTCTTAAGTCCATCAGCCAACCCCCCGGTGTGCGCCCCTTGCC
The DNA here is from genome assembly GCA_947359465.1 of Metellina segmentata. Lineage (NCBI taxonomy): Eukaryota > Metazoa > Arthropoda > Arachnida > Araneae > Tetragnathidae > Metellina > Metellina segmentata. The sequence continues at coordinate 96,373,365 of OX375877.1, forward strand.
TCGATTAGTGCGCAACGAGTTCGAAAACTCCTTCAACCCTCAAGGCTGACAACCACCGCTCTGGAACATTCTCTCCCAACTTCCATCAACCGTTTCTATCGAAGTAACACCCCGTCTTCATTCGTCCAAGATGTATCCCACTTTTATGGGCACTCTTCGCTCGGCTGATGTAGATCTGATTAGATATCTGCATCCACTCTCTTCTGTTGCAGTGACATTTATTACCCCGTGCGCCCCAGAGGTGGAATGAACTCTCGTATCCTTCCACCTGCGGAAGGGGCCCCCTGAGGATCCACGGGGACCACCACCGGGGGCGCCCGGTATGCGAGGCGGCAGTTCATTCCTACCGCTTTTGAACGTGGGAAAGGACGGAAACCGACCCCTTGTGTAATACGCGATTACGAGGAGAGAAAGGGTTTTGTGGAAAAGTTCTTTTTCTTGGAAGGGTTGAAGCCTCCACGTAAGGATGGGTTTTTTGTTCCTTTTTGCCATGAGTTTTTTTTTGTCCATCTTCTTTACCCTTTCCCTTTTTTTTTTCTTCTCATTCATGCATATGAAGTAGTTACTGGATTCCCACGCTTTTTGAAGATGCCGTGCGAGAGGCCTTTCTTTTTGAGACGTATGGGAAAAGGGTTGAGTTTTTTTATGTGCTTTTATTCATGGAATTATGAGTGGTGATGAAATGGAGTGTCCCTTGGGAGATGGAATACGGTGTTATGCCAGGAATGGTAATGGAAGAACAGCATTCGAGAAGTCCTTTTCGTCTCGTCTTTCGCTGGGGTGGTTTGGTGGAGCTCCATGAACAGGAATGTGTTGGAGTTTTAGCGAATTGAATGGGAGAGGAACTTAGAAAGCAACATATCCTCTTAGTCTGGTTCAGACTTCGGGATCATGACAAAATCTTTGTTTCATGTCATCCTTTTAATGTTTTGGTATGGAATACCATTACCAATTTTAGTTTGGAATACCAACCAATTTTAGATTGGAATACCAACCAATTTTGGAATACCAACCAATATTAGATTGGAATATCAACAAATATTATTGTAATACCAACCAATTTCAGATTGGAATACCAACCAATTTTAGATTAGAATACCAACCAATTTTTTATTAGAATACCAACCAATTTTAGATTGGAATACCAACCAATATTAGATTGGAATATCAACCAATATTATTGTAATACCAACCAATTTCAGATTGGAATACCAACCAAATTTAGATTAGAATACCAACCAATTTTTTATTAGAATACCAACCAATTTTAGATTGGAATACCAACCAATATTAGATTGGAATATCAACCAATATTATTGTAATACCAACCAATTTCAGATTGGAATACCAACCAATTTTTGATTAGAATACCAACCAATTTTAGATTGGAATACCAACCAATTTTAGATTGGAATACCAACCAATTTTAGATTGGAATACCAACCAATTTTTGATTATTATACCAACCAATTATAGATTGGAATACCAACCAATTTTAGATTGGAATACCAACCAATTTTGGTTTGGAATATCATTACCAAATGCTTATTTTTATCTGATTAAAATATAAGTTCCTGGCAGGATTTATGAATCACGTTACATGTTAAAAATTAAAATTTTATGCAAGATAGGAATTGTAGCCTACCATGATTTTGTGGCCATATTATTTGTCTGACGACCAATAGGTTGCGAGTTCGAATCTCAGTTTTTAAGAGCATGGATGCTGGTAATTATGTCCCTGTGTGAATGTGAAGGCCGCATTCCTACGTTTTTAAGGTGACGTGCGGGTTTTCTTCTCTTGACACTTGTGGGAAAAAGGGTTGAAAGAGTTTTTTAAGTAGATTTTTATAAAATTATGACTGAAATGCAGACCTTGAAGTGGAATGTGGGGTATGTTTGGACTGAAAATAAAGGAGGAATATAGAATACAGGAAATAATTTTCGTCTGGTCTTCACTGGTGATGAGATAGAGCTCTTTGAATAGGAATGTGATGGGAATATGTGTTATGGATGAATACAATGAGAAACGTAGAAATCAAGACATCTTTTTAATGTTTTCATTCGTTTGTGATATGGAATATACCATTAAAACCAGTTTATTTTAATAAGGTTGGTTGTGTTGGTGTCAAATACCGAGGTTCCGTTTGTCCATTTTCAACCAATGACGTAATTGTCATGAAGTGGTCTAGGTCCGGGACTGGTTTACAGGTTATGTTTTAATGCGAACTTTAACTTGCCTATTTTCCACTCACTTATTTGCTATGCTATATGTTAATTGAATGTTGGCTACTGTTTCTGAAGCGAGCTGCTTGAATAAATGTATTTTTTGTAGTTTTTTTTTTTGTGTATCGGAAGTTTATACTATGCTATTTTGAAGTTTAAAAGACATCTTCTACAGGTTGGCCGGGGTTTGGGTTTTTTGGTACAAGAGCCGTGTTTGACAACGCTGTGCCAAACAAGTTCAAGTAAATAGACATATTCCACAAAGAAAGATTCCGTGATGTAGAAGAGAGAAATACACTAGAATATGTGGAATATGTCTATTCGGAGAGAGGATTCGAATATGCGCCTCCTGCAACTCGTAGGCTTATAGCGCAGTGAGCAAACCAACTGAACAATAGCGACCTCTTTTAATCAGGTTAAAACTTAAATTTCTGATGGGACATGCGTTATGTTACATGTTAGGAATTGAAATTTTCTCCACATTTTCATCTTAATCTCCGATTTTACTTCCCTGACTTCTAACACTCTATAGAACGTTGTTTATACATGTTTTAATTTTTATATTTTATTACTTTGTTCATGAGTCTTTTACATATATTTAATTATCAATGCTTTTGTTGCTTTATACAGGTATAGTCATCTTTATAGGTCACGATTTTGTTTTATCTCTTCATTGACTTCGATGTTATATCTTGTGTCTGGCGCAGTTTGTCCGTATTATGGACCTTTTGACACAAAACCAAACCAAACTTCGAGAAAAAAGTATTTCATCCTGTAAATCTCAGTCTATTCAGTTTAAGGTAGGTAAAGACTTCAGTGAAACTAGGTGGCGCTTATGAGTGCTACGTGGCGCTACGTGAGTTGTACGATATTGACACCATCAGTTTTTGGACTTAGTCGGTTGTGTTGTTAAGTTACGTTACCGATGGTCCTTGTATCGACGAGAAATCTCGTCATTAGTAAGACTGACGTCCGATCTTGATGGACGAGAATCCCGTCATTGGAAAAAAAATCTTGCCTAAATCGTGATTTTGTCAGGTGATTTTGTCAAAAAAAGGCAATATCTTAACCCTTCTAGTGGTTAGTTGTCTTGTCGTTATTAACAAAACCAATAATCTCTAGAGGGACGAGATATCTCGTCTTGGAAGAAAACTGACCAGATCTTGCTATCGTCATCCTCAAAAAATCGACAGTATCTTGAAGAGATATCTCGTTTTTATTAAAATTGGTCATATCTTTATGTCTTTATTTATACTATTATATATTATTATATGCTTATATATTACTATATGCTTATATATTATTATGGTCTTATTATAATCTTATTATACTTATTATAGTTTTATATTACTATCTTTGTTTATACATGAGATGCCTCTTTGAAACCTAATGGTGTTCTAACTACGTTTTGAAGTGATGAATAGCAATAGACGGATTCTTAAGTTAAACTTTTGCAGTGTGATGTTTAGTTTATATTGTTTACTAGCATGTTGATATTGATTTAAAAGTGTTTAATAAAATTGGTTGCATTGGGTATTTGTTTGTAACGTTCAGTAATGTCTTCAGCTTTCATCTTCTATCTTAGTTCATATTAGTCCCTCTGCAATCTGTCTTTTGTTTCGAATTGCTGCGTTAAATTGCCTCGGTTTTTTAGGTACTAATCTTCACCTTGAGCTGTCCATGAAAAAACGGATGTCTCCTTTATCAATCAGCAACTTCTTCTCCCATCCCGCATCTTGATATAGCGTCCGATTCGAGTCTAAATCATACAATGGTTTGCGTGGCTCTGGAATATGCACGACTACCGAGCAATCCATTCTCCCATCATTCGAAGTGGTGGAAACAACTGGACCGCAATTAAGGCGTCTTGCCGACAAAAGAAAATCAACGCCTTTGGATGCATCTGAATCGGCAGCAAAAGGAAGACTTTCTACCCTCAGGGTTCAACGCTTCTGCAACGTAATTTGCTTTCGCAGCTTTTCCACCTAAACACACAACAGCAAAGTCCACGGTCTTTAAAATTATCATTTGAATCAACTCCCAAAGGGTATTATTATCTAATTATACGGCCACAGAAAGTGCAATAATAAAATCCTAAGTGGGCAACACGGGAGAAAATCGCGGCTACACGCCTCCTTGGGTCCTGTTGATGCTATTTAATTCTGCGTCTTCGGATGGCAGAAGAATGGGAAGAATCAAAAGTAAAATGAAACTGTTTTGTTTCTTTGTCTGATTAAAGGGCTCTTAGATCGAGATATCGAGCGAGACAGCTTTTCATCTTGTTTTGCTGCTGCTTCCCATTCTGTTGTACCTTGACAATCTCGAGAGATAAAGATCTCCCCGAATCGCGCTCTACAGGTTACGTGACTAGTAAAGCTTGAAGCGTCTTTTTCTTATTCCTTCTTGTCAGAGAAATCCCCTCTGGTTTTTGTGTGAGTAAAATATCTTGTAGATATTTTAATCAAACCATTAGTGAAAAATCAGATACACATACATATTTTGTCAAACGATAATTATTTATGTGTCGAAATAGCCTATATTGTAAAAGCAAGCGATATTCTTCTTTTTCTTTCTACAGAATTACATTTATTTTCCTTTATTCAATGTTCGTGTGCTTGTGGCAACAGCGCAAATAAAAAATGTTGGTTAACTTGTCTACGAACAAGCAATAATCATAAATAGTCTAATTCATATTTTGCCAATGATACTGGTAATTAAATAATATTGTACTGGAGCAACACAATGGGCTATTGGCAACTGTATGGGATCAATTCCCAAGGGAAAAATCGGAGGACACCACGTAATTTTGAACCACGATCAAATGACGAGGTCAACACGTGAGCTGTATATTTTATCAAACGATGATTATTTATAGCAAATAGCATGTATTATAAAAGCAAACGATAATTTTTGAAATTTCATAATTTATTTAATTTATTTAATTTTGTTCAATGTTTATGTGCTTGTGGCAACACCGTATATATAACAGATTTTCTACGAACTAAGCTTATTTTTTGTTCTGTCAAACTATAATTTTTTTATGGCCAATAGCTTGAATTTCTTGAACAACGATATTCTTTTTTTCAAAAGATTCAGAATTATGGACTAAAACGATGGAAAGAATAAAATTTCTTGCAATTTGTTGTAATAATTCAAATGTAGGAATATGGAATATTGACTTCATGTCCAGGTCAACACTTGTTCCAGAAACATGTAACATCCATTGATCCATTGTTTTTCTTTTGGTGTTGCCACTAGATTAATAAATTAATTTAATTTAAACGAAACAAAATTAGTAAATATTATTTACTAAAATAATGAGAGGGATTTTCAAAGAAAACAAACTATCGAAAGACCATAATTTTACTTCCGGCTATCAAGTACTACTGCGAGATAGATAACGGAGTTCTCCTAGTGTTACCAAGTAACGTCACTCCCGGAATACGCGTAAACGAAACGCGTTTTACCTCAAAAACAATAGCATCAACAGAAAAAGCTTCCAAAACTATTTGACTAATAAACAAACAATAACTTTTCACAAAATATTCCACAAGATTTTTTACTTTTGTAGTTTTGATAAAAATATGTTGGATATTTTGCTCACAAAATATATGAATGCCATTTTTAGGGCATAATTTTAGTGGAATCACACTGACTCGCTTCTGGCAGAGATTTTCTTGGTTCACGAAACATCAATGCTTTCGTAAGTTGAGCGTGTGAACTCACAGGCTTTGAATTCTTTTTCTTCAGGCCTTGCAGTGTGTGATTCTGATTTCCCAGCGTTTCCTTACACAAGTATAAGGTTCAAAAGAGGTATAATTTAGTCTGGGAACTATTCTGTTCTGAATGCTTGTTTGATCTGCAAAAAGTTTTTAATTTTTATTCTTGGAGGAGTCATGGTTATTTCAGGGTTATATTTAATCTCTCATGACATTGAAGATTGTTCCTGGTAATTTGTTGGTACTTTGGTGTCAATCAAAGATGGCACGAGTGTTAAAAATGTATTTTTTATTATTTTGTGTTTGGAAATGCACAAATTAATTATTTTTTAATGAAAAAATTTCATTCCATTAAACGATCATTGAAATGTTTTCATGAAATCGCTATTTTTTAATGAAAAATAATTCATTCCATTTATAATAAAAGCTGTTTGTTCAATGTGCTGACCTTTGTTTACATAATCGTTTATGGTTGACCCTCTACTAAGTTTTAATGCTAGAGTTTTAAGTGTTTAGTGAGTATGTCTGTATGTATGTATGTATATATATATATATATATATATATATATATATATATATATATATATATAACAGTATAGGTTATATGGTCAGCTCAGAGGTCCAGAAAAATCTGACCATGTAAGCGAGGTGACCGTATATGCCGAACAATACTACACTATTTAATTATGGCAGGATTATTTTCACCTATCTGAATATAGTGCTCATAAGCAAATAATTAAACTTTAAAGAACATTTTAAAAATTCGCGAAATAAAAACTACAATATGATATGCAATATCTTTTTAGTGACATTTATTAACTTACCATACCAATCTAAGTACAGTACGCATACGTACATGCATCCATATTCAATGCACTTATCTCTACTATTATAAAAGGAAGGGTTTGTTTTTCTGTTTTTCGTTATTACAATCCTAACGAATCTACGGCACTTACACTAATGGGATTTGACACACAGGTAGTCCAAATTTTTTGCAATTTTTGGGTCGCGGCAAATTTTAAAATTCAATCTAGAACATTTTAAAACGAATTTAATGAAATTTAATTATTATTGTTTTCTTTGGAATGCATCAGCATAAAAGATCGCAGATTCTAAATTTATTTTTTTCGCTTCCGTTTTTAATTTGCGCAAAAAAAAAAAAAAAATTTGTCTGCAGACTGAAAAAAAAAAAATTTAATAAAAAAAATAAAAACAAAAAAAATACACAAAAGAACGTTTTTATTCGTCAGTATAATTCAAATTAACAAAAAACTAAATTTTTTCTTACTCTTTTCGTTTCAATTTCAACGTGCTTTTCAAACAGGGAGAGATATTTTCTACCTATAAACAGACAGATGTCGATTTGTTGTGTTTTGGGGGAAGAGAATTGAGGGGTGGCTAGGTAATGCCGACGATGAATTCAACGCAAAAGAGAAATGGGGTAAGGGGGAGTAAAGGCGTAAATTCATGTCCTCTCCGAGGTTGCAAAGACTTTTTTTCTTCTTCTGGTCATTCCTGTGTTGCTCCCCGCCTCAAAAAATGTCACAACAAATACTATTTTTCAAAAAAAAAAAAAAAAAAACTGATAACCTTATAGAAAAGATGGAAAAAAAAACATATAACCGATAACCAGGAAAATAAGATGACTATATAATCGGTGCGCTTTAACGCATGTTCCCTTTTACGTTAGACGGGACTTTAGAAAACTGACCCTATAAGCGGGGTGACCATATAGCCGGTACTGACTGTGAGTGTGTGTATATATATATAAAATTTTAGTTGTTGACTTGTGTCACTTTACTTATCGGGACGTGTATATATCTATACACACACACTCCCAGTCAGTACCGGCTATATGGTTATATATATATATATATATATATATATATATATATATATATATATACACACGTCCCGGTAAATTAAGTGACACAAGTCAAGAACTAAAATTTTTGATGCTATGTCATTTGAAAAATATGCATGAGGTGCCCCAGCGCGTGTATTATTACTATTCTATAAAATATAATAGAAGTTACCACCCTAAATACTTACCTAAAATTAAAAGAAGCTTATACTATTTCAATATAAGTTTTATAGTATCCTTTAAATTGATGTTTCTCAAATTATGTAATTTTGAGTTGTGTCACTTTTCTTGCCGGCGTGCGATTTGTAAATATTAGCATCTTTGGCTTTGAGCTGCTTGGGCCAAGTATGCCCAGGCTCCATAAAATCCCAAAACAACCAACCATGCTTACGGAGTATTCAGGGCATCGAAAACGAAGAAATCGATCCTAAAAACTGTTTCTTCCTTTGTTTCTTTAAGTTCATTATCTCGATGTGTAGATTTGAAATATCTCAAAACCACTCAAACTCGGCGATTCTTTATCTTCACTAATCCCCCTTTTCTTTTGTAGCTTTCTGAATACATCTCAACTTTCCATTCAGATGGAAACGGTTTTGACACTATGGAATATGCGACGCGTCCGACTGCTGGCAGTGAAAAAAAAAATCTTTTTGCGCCGAATTTCGCTTTTGTGTCAAAAGCTACAAAATGAAATTAATTGGTCTTTGGAAGAAGAAAAAATCCGTGCGGAAAAGGATGGCAAACCTTTCATTGTGTCACGTGACGTGAAAGTACTCAACGATTGACTCACGCACAACCCCGGAGTGTGGAAAAAAAAGAAACATACAAAAATATCTTTTCAGATAAGTCGACAAAAGACGACACTCCAATGTCTCATCGGCGCACGCAATACCATTCCAGAGTTTAGGTGTTGTAGTGATGTTTTCTTTCCTTCTTGCTATTCTGTCGCTCTCTCCGAGGTTGTGTCTTTTTCAATGGTCGTATTTAGCTGGTTTTTCGGTTTAAAATATTATTTTGTTTTTTACTGCATGCCTGATGGCGGATTTTAAGTTTGTTGCTAGGTTAGGATGCTTAGCAACAGATGTTTTCCTTTTAGTACCGCTGAGTTTATTGAAGGCTTTTAATGAAATGAAATACACTACCCTACAATAATGGACCGGACGCCAGCGGATTTGCATAAAATCCTACTACTTGTTTGGGGGTGTTTTTCGTGGTATGGCCTGGGACCTTTGCATGTTGTTCCTGTTCAACTGAACGCCGACACCTACACGAACATTTGGGAGAATCTGGTTCTTCCTACGCTCTGGCAATTTTATGGAATGGACGAATGTTATTCCCAGGACAACAACGCTCCATGTCATGTTGCAGCCTCTGTCGAACAGTGGAATCAAGATACGGGTGTAAAACGTCTTCCCTGGCCTGCTCAGTGTCTCGACCTAAACCCCATAGAACATTTGTGGAACACATCGAGTCAGAGCGACACTTACGGACCAGGGAACCACGTTCGAACTAGGTCACAGCTGAGCTGGTGACATTCTTGCTGAAGGAATACCCATACAACATTCTTGCACACAAATACCCATAGCTGTGTATCAAAACCTTGTAGAAAGTATGCCGAGAATGGTTGCTAGTGTAATTTCAGGACTTGGGGGACGACCCCCTATTAAAGCATGTATTATTTCCCTTATACTATCACATCTTGCTGTCCGGTCTATTATTGCAGGGTAGCGTATTTTACGATGTCGAACACCTGAGAGTTAAGTAGAGCAAATTGATAACAATTTCATGTCCTGTAACTCATCATTTAAATGGCCCCCTGTTGGAAGAGCAATGGATTAGCAACCGAAGGGTTGCGAGTTCGAAACTAGGTTCAACCAAATACCGTCGAGTACATGGGAGCTGGTGGGCGTTACATCGGTCGTAGTCCGAAGTGTCCTCACTTTGGGATAGCTTGGAAGTTGGGAGAGTGTGGTTCCAGCTGAGGTGTTCCCATCATCTGATCGTGGTTCCAAATTACAAGGTGTTGTTCTTGGACCTTTTCCCTTCGGGATTGATCGCGGACCGTCGCCAATAGCCCGGCGTGTTGCTCCATTACGACGTTAACTAATAATTACCAATTAATTAACTAATAGTACCAATTACCGCAAAATGACAGAAAATGTAATTTACGCACTAGTTGGAAATGTAGCGTATTAGCAACCGGACTGTTGCGAGATCGAAGCACGATCCAACCTAAGACTGTCGTGTACATGGGAGCTGGTGTACGTTCTGTCGTGGGATCAAGTGTTCTCACGCTGGCGTGGTGTGGAAGTTTGGAGAGTGGGCTTAAGAATCGACTTGGGGTAGTAGGTAGTTCAATTAACGCCTCACTGGAGCCACGCAATGGGCTATTGGCGACGGTCCGGGGCCAATGCCGATGGGAAATATCGTGGGACGACACCTTGTAATTTTGAACTGCAGTCAGATGGCGAGAACACTTTGGCTTAAGCCCAAACTTCCACACCGCGCCAACGTGAGGATATTTGAGGTAGCTACAGATTTAACGTGCACTAGCCCCCTATGTACACGACGGTCTTTCGTTGGATTTGAACTCGCAACCCACCGATTGTTAATCCGCTACTCTTTCATCCGGGCTACCGCTATCTTCCTGGGCACAATCGACTTGAGATTGGCTATCGAAGCGAAGACTATTGTTTTATGGCACCTTAACCAATCAATTATTTGTTTCCCATCAGGATTCATGCTTTTGCCCACTACAGATCCAACCGATATGTCGGGTTGGTGTGGAAGTTTGGAGAGTGGGGTGCCAGTTCAGGTGTTGCTTCGTCCTCTGACCGTGGTTCAAAATTACGATGTATTGTCCTCGGGTCTTTCCCTTGAGGGATTGATCCCGGACCGTTGTCAGTAGCATGTTAAGTGTTGTACATGCTCTAGTACGACGTTAACTAATAATTACCAACCGATATATATTAATTAACACCGAGCTGGAGCATCACATCGGGCTATTGGCGACCGTTCGGGATCATGCCAGAATTGAAAGATACGACGGCAACACCACCTAATTTTGAATCACGGTCAGAAGACGAGGTCACGCCTGAACTGCCACTCCAGACTCCCACACCACGCCGACGTGAGGACATTTGAGGCCATGACAGATCGAACATGCTTCCAACCGAGTTACCACGACCCCAAGATCGAACCGAACTCCTGGAACAGATAGCATGAAAAGTTACGATAACATACTCCCTCTATTTCATTAGAAGGTCTATGGTATGAACAGCGTAAATAATGATTAGACCCTGGAATTGGACAATTTGCATTTGTGGGCATTTTTATTTGGGGTCATTCCTTTCATTATCAGTAGATTGGTGAATTTATAGATTAGAGTGCAGACTATCAGAAAGAGAGAGAGAGAGAGAGAGAAATCTATACGGTTACTAGCTCCGACGTACGAGCGGAAATTTATACATTAAACTCAGGCGTCATAAATATTGACTGTCTTAATATTGTCAAAACAAATTGAAAAGCGTAATATACGACTAACGTCTGGGAATTTCAAACCCTGTACTCACAAATTCATTTAAGTATGTGTAAACCCCTGCATTTGTGTAAACCAATGAGCAACTCCTAATTTCTATCCAGGGCGGTTCCTGAGTGGTGCACTGGGCGTTCACTTGCACGTTCTTCGAAAAGATAGGGGCGGCCGAAGGACATTCGATGTAAGCCTCAAACTTAAAAATGCCTGTTCGTAAAGTTTTTGTTATTTTATACTTAAACGGTGTGTATTTGTAGTTTCTTTTTCGATTGTACTAATACAGGCAAATTTATCCACATGTTAGTGATTTACACAGGGACTTCCATAAAGGAGGGAGAGTGTGGGGGGGATCGTCGATACTACGGTAGTGTGACCTGAGTCTATGAGGGTACCACAAACCCTAGGTACCCAAGTGATTTATCCCTTTTCACATAGATTTACTACCTCTGCCCGAAGATACCAAAACGATCTTTCACTTCTTTTTTCTCTCCACCTGTTCTTTTCACAATTGATATTGTTTATCGGTTTGGCGCAGCTTGGCCAAATATGACCCTTGCACCGTAAAACAAACAAAAAAATCGAACTGACCTAAGAGGATACTATGGTACTGTGACCCGATGTTCGTCGTTACCATGGTACTTTACAGGGTGTCCTGGTACCGTGAACCGAAGTGTAAGGGAACCTCAGCGTATTTGACGACGCTGCGTCTAACAACGCAGTGTCAAATGATGTACATACACAAGGAAAGTTTTGCTGACGGTAAGAGAGAAACACCTTGTGAAGAATGGAACTAGCGCCGCAGATTGCTACCGTAGTGGGCAAACCCATTAAGTTGCAGTGACCCCAAGTTCTCCTTCAGTCATCAGTTAACACCGTGTTGTGTCGAGCCCTCAGGAGCACGTCTTTAGGTGTGTACGGACATCACATCCTGAGGTGCCTGAAGTACCCTCGCCAAACCTTCTTTTTGCTTTTTCTTCCCCCCTCATTGCATTATCTGTGTTGTGTCTAGTGCAGCCTGGCCAAATACAGTGCTTGCGCCATTAAAACTCAAATAAACAATCTAAACTGTCATTGTGGTTCAGTGCGTTATCAAACTGACGAGCGTCATCTGACCGTGGTTCAAAATTACGTGGTGTTGTCCTTGAATCTTTCCATTAGGGGATTGATCCCGGACCGTCAGCCCGTTGTATTGTCTAGTACGACGTTAATTAAAAATTACTATCAAACTGAAGAGTCGAAGGGCTGCTCAGGTTTGGTTCCTGTAGTGTATTGTCTAGTACGACGTGTAGTGTTGCACACTTCCCTAGGTGTATATTTGTTTCAGTTAAACTTCCTGTGTTGTAGTAAGTCCATTATTTGACGTTGTCAGCCTTGTGTTTGGCGTTGCTGTTCAAAATATGGCCCTATCGGCATAAACCCCGAAAACATCCAACCTACCTTGTTGTGCCGAAGAGGTTAATGGTCGGTCATTACAAATTAAAAGGTTGGTAGGTATTTTTTTATTAACGTCGCATGGAGCAACACAATAAGTTACTGTCGTAAATCCGGGATCATATCCAGAAGTGAAAGATCCGAGAACAACACTGCGTAATATTAAACCATGGTAAGATGATGGTGTCACAAATGAGCTGCCACCCTTCTACAAACTTTCTCACCACGCCAACGTTAGGACATTTGAGGCCACGATAGATTTAAAGTGCGCCAGCCCCCTTTGTACATGATGGTCTTTGGCTGGATTCGAACTCTCAGGTTGTTTCTCTTCGAACTGGGCGGCCCCAAACAAATTATGTTTCAAAAATTACTAACAAAGGGCGATTTGTTGGGAAAATCGGGAAAGTTTTTGAACAGAAGGGACTGTTTAAGGTGGACAGTTGCTATTACAGGAGCGGTCGCGTTAGTATTCACTCGAACGGTCGCTCCACTCATTACCTCCGGATGGCTTGCATGTCAACCACCATTCCATCCACATGCGGTAATTTGTCCACACGGCAAGACCGAGAGAGGCCGGCAATTTTCATTCCTCTCTCACTTCACCTCACGCATGAAGCCATCACCCATCGATTCAACAAGGCCCATCGTAAACCGAGCTCATCATCTCGTCACCCGAGCATTGTCAAGTACATAAATAGTAATTTGTCAATCGCACTTCTTCCCACTTGCGGATACTTACACCGCCATCCGACCGAAACGGTCATCGCGCGTCGTCTCCGGACGCCTGCTGTTGCAACTCGGGACAATTACCGTGCGGACGCTGTTTGCCGAAGAAGACGTCCCACTCGAAATTAAGCTCAATTTTCTTGAATCAATCACCTTGCCCGGGATGACAGATTCGGAGGAAAGTGGCTATCTATCAGTCGGAGGCGATTTCGTCGTCAATTTTTGGGGAAGATAAAAAAAAATACTTCCGAGTAATTAGCTTGGGATGGATGTGGGAAAAGGGTACCTCGTGGTGGTGGTTGCTAATGCATTTTCTTTTTGTGCGTTCTCGAATGCATGGGAAAATTTCAGAGACGAAGCCTAGACTTTTTGGAACCTGGACTGATGTTCCAAACGAAATTGACGTATTTCGAATGGGTGACCAATTTTCGGCAATGCATTTAATGGGGATTTAGACGTGCAACGTTTCCAGTAGACACAACACCGGTTGCATTACAATGTTGTTGTCGTATGTTCTTCTGGGATACATATAAAATGCAAGGAATGTACAGAAACATTCAAGGCAAGTACAGAAGAAGAATATTTTTTATTATTACAAACGATGATCCCAGCACGAGCAGAAGGGGTGCGCTGCTTTCATTTCAAGACGGGAATCCATTCCAGGCGAAAGTCTGACTTCTTTTCCCAATTTTACATGCATGCCTTATCCGGGATTCGAACCCGGGCCCACTCGGTGACAACCGAGGATCACAGCCACACTGCTGGCTGGGCGGCGTTGCATTTCAATAAAATATTTATTCGAAAGTAATTTGAAGATAATTTACAGTGTTGAGTTAACTAAAACTTACAATAAGTTGAAGTACAAGAGCACAGCATTGAAAACGAATCTATTTAGGAGCCAGGTAAGGTAATTTTAATTAATGCCCTCCTAGAGAAACACAACGAGCTATTGATGACGGTCCGGGATAAATTCCCTAAGGAAAGATCCGAGGAGAACAAACGTAATTTTGAACCACGGTCAGATGACGGGGCAACACCTGAGCTGGCACTCCACTCTCCAAACGTCGACATCAACCCAACGTGATGACTTTCGGCCACGACAAATTTATGTACATCCAGCCGGATCTACATTATACGCTTACAAATAGCCATGCACTGTCCCGGATTCGAACCAGGAAACTTCCGATCTAGAGGCTAACATCTTAACCACCTGACCGGTTGTTTGGTCCTAGGAGACAGGAGGCTCGCTCTAATCTCAGAGTCTGTAGGATGCATCTGCTTCTCTCAAAATTTTAGTCTCATCTCCATTGTTTGGCGGGACTCGTCATTTGACCGTGGTCCGAAATTACATGGTGTTGTCCTCGAATATTTCCCTAAGTGGATTGATCCCGGACCGTCATCAATAACTTGTTGTGTTGCTCTAGTACGACGTTATTAAAAAAATTACCAATTGCCATTGTTTGGTGGGAGTCCGTTTCGCTCTTGGAATGTTGATCTCGGTGTTCTCAATGACACCTGTAACAGGAGAGGTGTGAACTCCACAGCTGCGTGATATTTCTTTGGATCTCGGAATCGTTTTAAAAAACGTGTCTGAAATAGTGTTTTTATTTTACAGCGGCTTTAATAACTTAGATTTTAACGCACAAAATAAAAATTACAAGCATTTTACTGTTATATATATCATTCAAGTAGATTACAGTATGACTATGTGTATGACTTACCATCATGAAAATAAGCATCTAGTGTCTCCTATAAACTGAATTAACGAGTTTCTCCTAAGTCATGGCGAATTATAGTTTTATCAGTAACGAAAATTCCATCAGAGGCAAAATAGGCATATCGACGTCTTGGAGCAGAATATCATTAACTGAACAAAATTTTTTATTTATTTAGAGCTGTTTAGTAACTTAGATTTTAATTTACAAAATAAAAAGAAAAGAATTTTAGCGTTGTACAATATACACTACACTACAATAATGGACCGGACGCCAGCGGATTTGCATAAAATCTGACTACTTGTCGGTGGTGTGTTTGGGGGTGTTTTTCGTGGTATGGCCTGGGACCTTTGCATGTTGTTTCTGGTAAATTGAACTCTGACGCCTACATGAACATTTTGGACAATCAGCTTCTTACTACGTTCTGGCACTTTTATGGAATGGACGAATGTTACTTCCAGTACGACAACGCTCCATGTCATGTTGCAGCCTCTGTCGAGCAGTGTAATCAAGATATGGATGTAAAACGTCTTCCCTGGCCTGCTCATAGTCCCGACCTAAACCCCATAGAACATTTGTGAGACAAGTTAGAGCGACGCTTACGGACCTTGGAACCACGTCCGAAATCTACAGCTGAGCTGGCGACATTCTTGCAGCAGAAGTGGACACAAATACTCATAGCTGTGTATCAAAACCTTGTTGAAAGTATGCTCAAAAGAGCTGTGCTAATGTAATTGCAGCACGTGGAGGACCATCCCCTTATTAAAGCATGTATTATTTCCCTTATACCATCACATCTTGCTGTCATGTCCATTATTGTAGGGTAGTGTACATTTCAAGCTCAATTCAGAATGAGAATGTGTGTGACTTACCATCATGAAAATAAGCATTTTGCTCTTCAAAAAACTGAGTTAATGAGTTTGTTCCAAGCCGATGATAAGTCTTCAAGAATTATCATTTTAAGGGGATCCGGGACTCAAAATTGTAAAATCTTGAATTTTAAAAGTTTTGTTCTGAACGTTTTTCTTTAGGTATACATTGTATTTTGGAATTATAAAAACTATTTTATGTTTTCAAAACTTTAAACTTTTTTATTAAAACTTAAAAATGTTAAAATTGATACATCTTAAAGTATTTTGTAACACATCACTTCATTTTTACATTAATTAACTTCTTAATGTTCATACTATAAATTGTTTTTGAGATTTTTGGATAGAACTATTAAAAAATTAAAAAATAATAATTTGTTTTGTTCAAAACGACATGAAACACACTGTATACACAAAGTTGGGAAATTTATACAAAAAAACCTAATATCTATGTACACATTTCCTGAAGATAAATTAAAGAAATATATTTGAAAAGTAAATGTTGAAAATTTTATTCATTTATAACAAGTAGTTTTTAAGTTATATACATTTTTACCATTGAAATCCCATTTAACACAAAAGGAGAAAAAGGGCGTTTAAAATTATGAAGGCTCGTTTGATTTTGCAGCTGTTATGTTTATAAAAAGTTGAATATTTCCGGTTCTACTTATAGTAGAAACAAAATTTATGTGTCATTTTATTCAGAAATATCTATATTATTTTTTAAGATAATAAAACTAAATTGGATTTTTTTTTTCATATTTTGAGTACCCGACTCACTTAACATTTCTCATCAAGATAATTTGGAAAATTAGAGGTTAAACTAGGAATGTCGAGGTTTCTATAAATTCGGAATGTGAATCTTTTAGATTTTCCCACAAAGGATCACTATAACATTAATCGTTGTGTTCCTCTAGTGCGACTTAAATTTATCTCTGTCTACCATTTCTTGTGATCTTAAGATCTTAGCCTATGTTTACACAAATTGCACTTCTTATTATTTTTCTCAATTACTGATAGGTAAATTAGAACCCAACACTCATCAACTTATGCTTCTTGAGATTTAATATCCATAAGGGTGGGAATACTTAGGACTAAGTAAAACAGTGAAGTGTACAAACTATTTTTCAATTCTCTGATGAAGTTTTTTGACACCTCACCATGTTTTCTTTGGATTAAAAAAATGTTTTTTAATCAAAAATGAATGGTTTTTTTTTGTGTGTTTATCCGTTTGGCTATATTAAATTTCTACGGTGAATATTGATTGTGATTGGTTCTCTTATTTTGTGTTTTAGTTACTTTTCATTTTGCGATGTTCGCGTTGGCAACAGCTGGGCACAGGACGCCCTTGTCTTATTCCAGATTCACATATTGGTTTCCCATTACCGCCGGGAGAAACTTTTTATCCTGGGTTTAAAAAAAGACCCTGAAATTAATCGCTCCCGTAATTGTTTCGTTATTAAAATTACGAGAATCGCACATATTGCTTGAGAAATGCTTTGAAAGACTTTTTCATTGCCTAAATCTTTCTAATTGAAAATTTAATTTCTAGACGGCAAATGATAGCTAACGGGTTGGAATGAATGGCTGTAAAAGTAAAACTGTTTCAGCTAATTGTTTGCGTTTGAAAGAATTTGAAACTTTTTTTTAAAGAAAACGCGTATACTTTTGTTTACGTCTATGCACACATTACTGATCCTATTGTGTGGCCACGGTACCCCTGTTGGTTGGATTCGTTGCGAATCCAACCAAAGATAGTCGAGTACAAAGGGGACTGAGTGAATCTGTCGTGACCTCAAATGTCCTCAGATCGGCGTAGTGTGGAAGTTTGGAGACTTGGGCGCAAGCTGAGGTGTGACTTAACTTAGCCTAACTTCATCGTGGGATACCGACCCAACGAAGGGTTTGCGGTAAACAAAATTTCCCATAACGTAAAAGATGACCAAATGAGAAAAGGAAAAAAAAATTGTGTGATGCGACATCGATGTCGATTTTTTCAAAACATCGATGTTTTTTAAAAAACATCGATGTATTTAACATCGATATATTGGAGTCGATGTTTTTGTAACATCGATATATTGGAGTCGATGTTTTTGTAACATCGATATATTGGAGTCGATGTTTTTGTAACATCGATATATTGGAGTCGATGTTTTTGTAACATCGATATATTGGAGTCGATGTTTTTGTAACATCGATGTTTATACTTGTCGATGTTTTTACGTTGTCGATGTTTTATTTTTAAATAAAAAAGTACCGTTATAAAAATTTTAAAAATAACCAAGTACCATAATTTTCATAATTAGCAAATTGAACATACTTTTAGACCAAAGTGGCAATCAAACATTGATGATTATTAAAAACATCGATGTATAAAACCGATGTCGCATCACTAGTTCCTAAACCAATATTAAGAAATGGGGGGAAAGTTTAAATACACTGAATTTTAAAAACATCGATGGTTTTGGATCGTTGTATTATCAACATCGTTGTTTTAATTTTGAACATCGATGTTTTTCTGTCGATGTTGCATCACTAGATGATAAACCAGTGTTAAGAAATGGGTAAAAAAGTTTAAATACTCTGAATTTTAAAAACATCGATGGTTTTGGGGGATGTATTATCAACATCGATGTTTTAATTTTGAACATCAAAGTTTCAAAACATCGATGTTTTGCTGTCGATGTCGCATCACTAGGTGCTAAACCAGTTTTAAGAAATGGGGGAAAATGTTTAAATACACTGAATTTTAAAAATATCGATGTTTTGGGGGCGATGTATTATTAACATCGATGTTTTAATTTTGAACATCGATGTTCCAAAACATCGTTGTTTTGCTGTCGATGTCGCATCCCTAACGCAAAGCAGAACTTTTGAGCTTTAAAATGCACACGCAGGTGCTACTCTAAATTTTTTTTCCTATGAGGTAAATAGGCAATTAAAGTATTGTAATCAAAAAGTAAATTTCAAACGCTTTCTTCAGTTCAAACTCCCTATTGGCCACAAATCGCATGATTTGTGTGATTTTTCTTCGTAGCAATGGATGTACAGCTCGGCGTCGTAGTATTGAGTTGCTGGTTCCTTTTTGTGTAGATGAGATGTGATAGGGCAAGTGGTAATATACTAGGCCGGATTTGCTTCCATGCCACAGATTACGTTGGGTTGGTGTGGAAGTTTGGAGAGTCGGGTGCCAGCTGAGGTGTTGCCTCGTCATCTGACAGTGGTTCAAAATTACGTGGTGTTGTCCACGGAGATTGGAGATTGATCTCGGACTGTCGTCAATAACCCGCTGTGTTGCTCTAGTACGACATAAATTAAAATTACCTTACAATGCCACAGATGCAGAGGTCGCTACAATGTATATTCATCCGAAAAAAATACTGCAGGAACAGGCAAAGCTGAGATGTGACCTCGTCATCTGACTGGTTCAAAATTACGCATTAGTTACGTTTGCACATTAGTTGCTATAATATTTTCATGTAATTTCGTTTTATCAGAATGGCAACAGTATGAGAGAGATCGCACAGCTTCTGATCTCCGGAATTGTTCCAAAAAAAGAATGACTGATAAGGAAGCTGTGTAAATATTTCTATTTATGGAGTCAGATAGAATAAAGTGTATTTTTATAGAGAACGATTGAATAAATTGATTCAATGAGTCTCGTAACAGTATTGTCCTGTATCTTTACTTTAGTGTTTGATACCGGACAGTCGCCAACAGCCCGTTGTGTTGCTTCAGTGCGATGTTAGTTCTAATACCTATCTATCAAAATGATTTGATAAAAATAGTCGAAAATCGATAGCGAATTATGTGTGCTTTTTTCGTGAACAACATTCGTAAATTCGCTCCAGTCTGACCTTAATTAAAATACCTACCTACGTGATTTTATTGCGTGCTCCCCACAATTATACTTCTTAGTCAGTACATGGACCGTCGCTAGTAGCCCGTTGTTTTGCTCCAGTGCGATGTTAATTGAAATACCAAATAACTTACTCAGTGCCAGATTAGATGACCGGACCTCTTTAAAAAATATATATATATACTAAGAGAACTCGCCTCTAATAGCCATTCTTTGAAGATTGCTTTTTTGATATTACACCCAGATACCTCATTTGCACTGCAATGTAAGCCTGTATTGTAGTAGGCTTGATTAAATCTTGTTAAAAACTTCCCGTATTAAATAAATATGTTAGTAGAATGGATCTTCCCCAACCTTCATACTATAAAAATCAAATTTCAGCCTTCTAGGTATGTGGGATAATTAATGACGAGTCAGGATCTTGGTCCTTCATTACTACATATGTATCAGCCGCTTGTAATTAAGCGGCGACTGTTACATATTCATGTCATCTGCATAGGACATTAAAAATCTAATTAATAGTGATGAATAAGGACTTTCCGCTTATATGTAAACAGATTTGGCGAAGTAAATTTCCGAATCGTAACTCACCCGAAAGATTTAATGATTCGTCTCTGATGTTTTAGGTTTGTGTCTCCTGATACTCATTTTGCTTTGCATGAGAAACTTTGTTTACGTAATACAAACAAATTGAAGATGCTACGGAACTCAACAATGTCTCATCTAAATTTACGCGGATGCTAAAAGTGACTTGGTTGGTTCAAGCGGCTTCTGTGAGAAGGCATTAGTCACGTGGTTTGGAACGAGTCTATTAATTAAATTAGGGGAGTGATGGTAATATAAATGAATCCCTTCCACAACTGGTGTCTTTAGCATTGATTCTGTTTCTAAATTTACCGCTAGGGCCGCGGTAGCCCGGTTGGAAGAGGAACGGATTAGCAACCGGAGGGTTGCGAGTTCAAATCCAACCAAAGACCGTCGTGTACAAAGGACGGATTCACGTTAAATCTATCGTGGCTTCGAATGCCCTTACTTTGTAGTGTTGGAGAATGGGGTTACAGCTCAGGTGTGACCTCGTCATCTGACTTCGGTTCACAATTATTTGTTGTTGTCCTCGGTTCTTTCAGTTTGGGATTCATCGTAGCCAATAGGACGTTGTGTTTCGTCATTGCGACGTTAATTTAAATGCCGACCTACCTTCTCGCTCGTTGTAGGTGGATAAAGTGCTGACAAGACATTTAGGTCACTTGTTAAAATGCTCTGTTGTTGGTGAACACGGGTTAATAAAATGAGTTCAGAAGTAAAAAAAATCAATGTGTTATTTCTCTTCCTGGTAGTTTTATCGCTATAGTAAATTTAATCGCTATTAATTTATAATAGCTATATATTTAACTTATTTTCAGACCTATTTTCGCCGACCAACCGGTCTGGTGGTTAAGGTGTCAACCTCTCGATCGAAAGGTTTCAGGTTCAAATCGGGTCAGTGCATGGATATTTGTAAGCGTATGGTGTAGAGGCGGCTGGTGCACCTTAAATCTGTCGTGGCCGAAAGTCCTCACATTGTTTTGGAGGGGAAGTTTGGAGAGTGGGGTGCCAGCTCAGGTGTTGCCTCGTCATCTGACCGTGGTATCCTTAAATCTTTCCCTTAGGGGATTGATCCCGGACCGTTGTCAATAGCCCGTTGTTTTGCTCTAGTACGACGTTAATTGAAATTACCTTACCTATCGAATCATCGCCAATAGCCCGTTGTGTTTCGCCATTGCGACGCTAATTTAAATGCCGACCTTCCTCCTCGCTCGTTGTAGGAGATCTAAAATGTTGACGAGACATTTATGTCACTCGTTAAAATATTCTGAGATGTTAACACGGGGTAATAAAATGAGTTCAGAATTAAAATATCACTGTTATTTTTTCCTGGTAGTTTTATCGCTGTAGTAAATTTAATCGCTGTTTTCAGACATTCCCCCCCCCATGAAAAATGATCCCAAGTTAGTTCCCAACGTCACGTGATATACATTGCTATGATCCTACGACACACTTGGCCCAAATGCTGTATCTATTTCAGTAGAAGGTCGTGGTTACTACATTACTACTGAAAATTAAGAAGCTTGTTAGAAAAAAGTAAGAAACGTAATTTTTTATCGAATGCTTGCTTTAGATTTTCACTTTTGTGAACCATACAACAATAATGAGGGATGGTTTGTTTTACGTTTTTTTGGGGGGAATGCATTAAAAATTTTAATTAAGTTTTGCCTGTGTGATTTTTCTGTTTATTTTTTTGTTAGACTCTAGAATAAGTCTCTATGAAATAGTTTCATACGTTTCCTGAATTGCCTGTTGTGTTGCTCCAGTATGATGTTAATTAAAAATACCAAAATACCATATTCTCCATGACTACCTCGGCGGTTTTCAACCTTTTCCATCTCATAGTACTGGTAATTTTTTTTTTAAACTACCGTCGTACTAGAGCAATACAACGGGCTATTGACGGCGGTCCTGGATCAATCCCCTAAGGAAAAGATTCAAGTACAACTCCACGTAATATTGAACCACGGTCAGATGGCTTTCTCATGGCCCTGATACTAATTACTAAAATTCTAAGGCACACTAAAATATGTATATTTTTCTGGGCTGACAAAAAATAGATTATTTGTATCGATTTACAAGAAAGGTACTAATAAGTATCTACACTCTTTTTACTTTTAAACGGCTTTTTAAATATAATTCTGAAATAATTTTGTTTTGAAAGAAAAATAATTTTGAAAATTATTTAATCAAAATTATTTGTGTTGAAAACTAAACCGTTAAAATTAAATATTTCCGAATATATCCCCCTGTTTTCACCATCCGTATGGCACTTTAATGCTATTGAGGCACACCGGTTAAAAATCACTGTTATAATTTAGTACTTCTTAGGCTGCTTTTCTCATTTACATGTGTATGTGGACATGCTATTTGTACTGTGGAAGTTCTGCAGAAAACTGGCCGCGTAGTCCGAGAATCCAATCGCATTTTTCCCTTTGGTATTGTTTCCGGACCATCGCTAATATTCCATTGTGTTGCTCCAGGAGACGATAATTACCATGCTTCTTACCTACCGAAAATCTGAACACTAACGGAAAACAGGAATGAAAACCTCAAAACGCGAGTAAATTCAGTAAAAGTTGAGTGATTACGCGTGCAATTGTTCTATTTCCTACATCCCCCGAAATCCGAAGAAGTGTTATCAAACAAAAAAAAATCAGATGAAACTGAAAAAAAAAAAATTTTATACGGCAAATTATTTAACATCTGTTCCATCATTTTTTTTTCATCCGAAGAATTGAATACTCATAGAAAGGATCGTGACTATTATTATTTCTCTGTCCAACAGACATCGAAGGTGTTTCCTGCATTATTATCACGGTTTCACGGCATTAAAACGAAACCAATGGCGCGGTCAAGTACACTCGGATCTTGGGGGTGGGCGGCGTGCCATTGATGGATGGTTCCAGCCGATCCAACAGATGTCGTGTCACTTTTTTTGCGCGGTTTGCCCTAGTTGTCTTTTTAGGCCAAACGCGTTGTAGGGCATCTGCTGTCACGTTTCGTGCAAAATGCCGTATTCGGGTTTTTCGATTGCCAGGTCCTTGTACCTTACAGGTGTCCCCGTATCGCTTGGACCTTCCCCTGACGGACCGGTGGCATTTCAGTACAATGTTACCTACTCCCTCCCCCGTCCTCACAAAATTTTTGGGTGCACGATTTGGCGAGAAAGGGCTTGGCGTGTTAAATTGGAGAAAAGCGATAAATAAGTAAAACATTAGTACCATAGACGCCAAAATCTCGGTGCACCGAGTAACAAGTGTGAAAATCGATTCTTTAAGATTTCGAATCTTTTGAAAGATTGTTCCTTATATTAGCCGGTGTGTCCATCTTCCGGAATGAGCGGAAAAGAGAAATAAAGTCGAAGATAATTAATTTCCAATAAGGCTGATGTATTAAGCGGTTGGAAGGACGACTTTTGATTCTGGAAATCAAAAACATTTTTGAAGAAAACAATTTTATTTGTATTTATATATGTTTCAGGTTTTTTTTTTTTTTTTGCATTTGTTATAGATTTTTTTCTGATTTTGTGAATTTAGTTCATTTATCTATAGCCTATTGAGTTGTTCTAGTGTGACGTTTAATCAACTACCTACCTACCTTGTTCATAAATAAATTTTTGTATTTGATATGAAAAAATTATGATTTGATAAATCAAATTGATTTAAATCAAAATTTTAAATTAATTTTTTTCTTACTGTAATGTTTAAAGATATTGAAAATGAAATAACTGAACAAGATGCATCTTATTTTATTCAAATAAGTTAAGAAATATGCTTGTACTTAGTTTACCCCAAAATTATATTGAAAACAGGGTATGCCAATTTCAATCATGACTTAAATTTAAAAGAACACTGATTGAAATCAAACTTCTAATCCTGTTTTTTTTAATTGAATATTAATAGTATTAGAATGAAATATCCTGGAACAGAATGCATGTTAATTTATTCAAAAAGGTTAAAAATTTGCTCCTACTCAGGAACACCTGAAGAATGACCTTTTTTATCTGAAAATAATTGGATTCCCTAGTAGAGATGGTAGTATAAATTGGGATGTAGTGGTGCCAACTTTTAAAAATTATTGAGAGATATAAAACGAACATCACTTTATATACAAGGGTATTTCAGAACTATTCATTTTTTGAAAAGCAATTATGAATATTGTCAGTGTATTTGTCGAATATTTAAACCTCATATTAGAGAGAGACCAGGACTCAAACAAACATATCGCACCCCGGCAAGAAAAGTGACGCAGCTCAAAATTGCAGAATTTGAGAAACATCAACTTAAAGGATACTATAAAATTTATATTGAAATAATATAGACTTCTTTAAAGCTTTAGGTAAGTATTTATGGTGGTAACTTCTATTATATTCTATAGAATCGTAATATAACACGCTGGGGCACCTCATACATATTTTTGAATGACATAACATCAAGATTTTTATTTTTTGACTTGTATCACTTTTCTTGCCGGGGTGCGACAGGTAGAACGCAAGGTGTTCTGTTCCCTAGAACTGTACATCTCTTCTGGTAAAGTAGTCTATTAAGAGAGATCGAATCATTTTGCATATTTGGTTATTTCTATTGTTCGTCATATTTACCCCTTATGTTTGAGGTTCCTGGGTCTACCATAAAAACTTTCAAGGATATCAGACTCCTATGGCACGCTTGGTGTAAATGCTCTTTTAACAATTTACCTAATTTCTCATTGGAAATATTTACCTCTCACGTTTGTGGGAATACAAGGAGCTCAGGACGCTAGGAGTTCGCATCTATAGTAGAATAACACTTGACTATAACAAATATTTCTTTCTACTCACTAAAAACAGGCAGAGGTTGAATTTCAAAGCATTTTTTTTGGCTAATTTTGACACTGATTCTTCACAGTTGGAAGGTTACGGAGGTTTGAACTGATGCCTTTCAAGAGGGTAATCAACACTTTAAAATTTGTTTTCAGCGTGTTAAAAACTAGCATGGATGCCCTCACTTCATAGTTTAAATAGTAAACATTTTGGAATAAAATAAACTACGGTTAAATAGAAAGCTAAACTTAAATAGAAAAAAAGAACCTCTTAATATTCACAAAAGAAAAGTACTCTTCTAATAAGCCTGTAATTAAGAAGATCCAAAGGCATATACGTGTTTTGATTTCCTTTGTGACAACATTGTATTCCAGATATTTCCTTTTGATTCTAGAACAATTTGGTTCCGACAAATTGAAAAAGTTTAAATGTATGCTTTCGTGTCTGGCAGACAAAAAGGTATTTAAAGGAATAAGTAGAGGTTAACAAAAAGGCAAGAAAACCTCTCTGTCCATCTTAATGTGGACTTTTTCTATAATTATTGTGCTGTTATTATTAGGAACGACATACAGATGTGAACTAGTATTTTCATTAATGAAATTTACATTCATGAACATTCATGAAAAGCAAAACAAAGGTCACGATTGACTGATTCAATTTAAAAAATTCTCTGCTGTTCTCAGTGCCAAATTTTTAACACCAAACATTCAGACTAGCGAAACCCAGTCTCAAAAGTGTCATTAATGGAAAGTAATGTTTATGTGATGTAATAGATATTGTTTTACATGCAATAATTAATTCATTTTAATATGTTAATTATGTGTATAAGCATACCTTTATTAAAAAGGTTATTAAGAATATGCCTGGACCATGAAAACTTAAGACAGTACAAAAGGTGCTCGAGTTGTAAGACGCATATGAATTCGTATGTGAAAAAAATTGGCGTGTGGTATGTAAAAGGTTAGCCACCCCTGGGCTACTGGAAACTTGCCGCCCCTTTTCTGCCCTCAGTAATGATATTTACAGTAAAGTTAGATATTATAAATTTAAAACCAAGTTCAGTAAAAGAAAGGTGATAAAACAATAATCAATAATAATTTTTTCTGATAAAAAGCTTTTGCAGGAGTTTCAACTTTTCTTGTTCATGTAACCCCTGACTGAGCTTTAATACACTTTTATTCTTCTTCCTTTTTAAAATAAAGTTATTATATTATCAAATTATTGGAAGGTTCCTGATTCGAAATCCGGTCAGGGCATGGATATTTGTAAGCGTATGGTGTAGAGGCGGTTGGTGTACCTTAAATCTGTCGTGGCCGAAAGTCCTCACGTTGGGTTGGTGTGGAAGTTTGGAGAGTGAGGTGCCAGCTCAGATGTTGCCTCATCATCTGACCGTGGTTTAAAATTACATGGCGATACACCGAATGGCTTAGGCTGGGAAGGTGGTAACTGGTTGAATATTATCAAATTATTGGAAGGTTCCTGATTCAAAACCGGGCCAGGGCATGGATATTTGTAAGTGTATGGTGTAGAGGCGGCTGGTGCACCTTAAATCTGTAATGGCCAAAAAGACCTCAGTTTGGGTTGGTGTAGAAGTTTGGAGAGTGGGGTGCCAGCTCAGATGCTGCCTCGTCATCTGACCGTGGTTCAAAATTACGTGGCGATACAACGAATGGCTTAGGCTGGGACGGTGGTAACTAGTTGAATACCATTATCAAATTATTGAAATGTCTTAGTTCAGCAAAATTGTAGCAGTGCACTAATTAGATTTTTTTCAATTATGCAAAAAAAAAATACATTCAAAGCAAAATCATACCATAATCTGGTTAACCTCATGGAATTTTTCAACGTTTTCAAACTTTTAGGGGCAAAATAATAGATCTCATGAACTCGTGACTTTTTCTCTTTTGCACATCCGTCGTCGCCCTTCTCCCTGTTGTGAAGATGGGGTGAGCTAGGGTCACTTCTTGGGTCCTCACCCCAGCTGGTTTCACTGGACGCACCGCGTCTTCAGTTTCCCACCGTCTATCTTTAACGCCGAACTAAAATTCCGCTCTTCTTATTCTTTGTGGAGGAAGACCCCTCCGCGGCACCCTTGACTTTGGGCATATCAGATTGCCAAGTGAAACTAAAATTCCGCTCAGTCCTATTAAACATTCAGAAGGAGATAGAGAGAAGGCCTTCGGCCTAAGTCCTCCGGAAACCCGTTATTTTCTTATGGGGAGCTAAGAGTTATGGGACAGTTGAAAGGGAAACCACACCGCAGCGAGAGAGGGGTTGGTTTTGGAAAAAGTAAGGGATTACGCGATTTCCGTGAGTGATACAGAACGTTCTAACAGTTGCTGATTTGAAGCCTTCGAGAAACAAAAAAATCTGCTGTTTTGTACCTCATGTCAATGACTCTTAAGCAGAGAGGGCCCCGGAATACCACGGGGCCCATAAAATGTATTTTCATTAGGGTTCGAGGAAACTTGTGACAGCGTCTTTACAAGTGTGCATCTTTAAATGCAGTGAAAAGAGTTTCTAATACAAGATGGTAAGCAAGAACAGATGCTGTATTAGCAATAAAACTTGGTTTCACCCATGTTAAACAGGCTTTAACTGAAATTTGTATTTCAGAAGAAGAAAAGAAAGTTACCATAGTGGAGGCAACTTCTTAAGAAATAGACAAATATGAAACTCCTCTAATGACAATTATTAGGAATACTATTTTGCAAAGAATAAGTGTAATTCGTTTGAAATGCTTGTTAAAATATTTATGAGCTACATCAGTGTTTCCAATTTTTCAGTTCGGTGAAATTGATTGCATCGAAATTTATGTGTTTAGAATTTTAAAAATTATGTTTTTGCTTTAGTTATATATATATATATATATATATATATATATATATATATATATATATATATATATATATATAATCCCTCTTAGCACTCAGAATTATCCTTAGTCTCAATATGTGAATATTGTGACCGTCGTCACTGATCATTGTAAGGAGAATACTCTCGGGGCGATGGAAGATATAAACCGATTTTATTTAATTTTTAACCCCTTTTTAGTCTCCCGAATTCGCAACTTTTCCGCGGTATTACGACTTGAAATTTTTTTTCGGCCCACCTAATACGCATTCTACCTTCCGCCTCCCACATATGCATCCACATATTAACTTTATTTATTTAAAACCAAGGAATACTTTCAGAATTTGAAATTCTGTCGATAACTTTCGAAGTTAAATATTTTTTCATTGACATAGAAGATGTGTTATTTAAAAAGTGTTTTTGGTAATTTGGGAACTTTGCACTGCAGAGCATCGTAACTTATGATTAAAAAACAAATTGGCCAAAGTTTTGATAAAATTAGGGGAAAATTGTTATGCTACGTTGCCAATAACCTGCCGTGTTGCCTCCATTGCGATGTTAATTAACAACCTACTTACCTAGTTAACTATCTAAAAACAACGCATTTTACAACACCATCTGACCCCAATTTGATCTGCTTCTTTTCCTTGAACCTTGCTCAAGAAATAAAGATTTTTTTTCACTACGATCGAAATTTGTACAAAAAATTAACATACTATATATATTTCCCCGTATCTCTCTCTATATATACAAATACAAATATTGACGACCAGCGACAGGCTCAAGCCCAACAAGGCTGGTTCATAAGAATACACACTGATTGTAGTGCGTTCTAACTAACAGCTAATATAAATGACCGGTAAATATATACGAAGTGAGGCCTTAAAAACAAAGTTTCACTATAACAACGGTCCCTTTCAGTGAAGTCCTTCCATCTTAATTAAAAGGAACTACTAATTTTTAAGGTTTAAAACCTTTTATATTTTGGGATCAAAAATGAGTATTTACAAGTTAAGTACATGCTTTAAGTGAAAAAGACAACGTATTGCTTTTAAGTAACGGCAGCGAACCCCCACTTCTACTCATATCCATCCCCGCGCATCCTGGGAAGCAAATGCTGCGATTTTGATTTTATTATTGTTGCTTTAGGTAGTTGGTAATTATTAGTTAACATCGTACTAGAGCAACGCAACGGGCTATTGACGACGGTCCGGGATCAATCCCTTAAGGGAAAGATTCGAGGACAACACCTCGTAATTTTGAATCACGGTCAGATGACGAAGCAATACCTGAGCTGGCACTCCACTCTCCAAACTTCCACACTAACTCAACGTGAGGACTTTTGGCCACGACAGATTTAAGGTGCACCAGGCGCCTCTACACCATACGATTACAAACACCGGACCCGGATTCGATCCAGAAACCTTCCGATCTAGAGGCTAACTCCTTAACCACTATACCGGTTGGTCGGTTTGTTGCTTTAGGACTTGACTACAATCCCGATTTTTTTTTTCAAGTAATAAACATATTAAACTGTATTCTTGTCAAGTGTCGATTTTATCAGAGCTGTCCTTCATTTGATTTTTCATATATATTTATAGTAGGTAATTGTCATTTTGTTACTTTCGTTAGCTATTTTGAAGATGAACGAATTAAAATGCGACTTCCAAACTTTATCAGTGATATTATCATACCTAGCACTGTAACTGGCATGAATTTTAAAAATGTCGTAACATTTATTTAGCCCAAAGAAATGCTTAAAATTCTGTCAAAAATAACACTTTTCCATTTTTTGAAACAAAATTTTGGATTAAATATGATGTTTAAAATTGTTGTTGACAAAGTGAAAAAAAGACAATTTTGTACAGATTATAGAGATGTAAAACAAGTTTGTCTACGTTAAGTAGTTTTTGAGAAACAGAACTTCAAACATGCAACATTAAGCGATCTCACACAGCTCATCAAAGTTGCAAGTCCTTAAAATGCTTCAAACTTTGAAAATATTTAATTTTTAACCTAAATTTTTTTGGATATCGTTATTTATGCATAAACTAAACCCCTGTACCGAATTTTATGAAAATCCATTACCATACGGCCACAGGTTTTTCCCGCTTTTTGCTCATTTCACGTGGAATGACTTGAAGTTTTTTTATACGTAGACAGATGATCGATGTTTGAAAGAACTATCAGCGAAGGAACAATTTAAGTGCCAAATTTCAAACGTTCAAAAATTAGTGAAAACAGCAATCAGAACAAAGGAAATGGCTCTTAAAAAAAGGAAGGCACTTATGATCCACGGAAGTTCAAAACTTCACTTATATGTAGAAAGTAGCTCATTTTTTTTTAATTTATAATTTCAATAATTTGAACTGCTTTCTCTCCTACTTTATTTTTTGTATATATATTTAAATTCCAAATGCCAAGGCTTTGTTAATTTCCTATCAAATTTTTTTACATGATATATAGAAATACAGGTATGCATTTTTAGTTATTATGAGTATAATTATTTTTACTAATAAATGTGCGCTTAATTAAATAATAAAGCGACGGGTTTTTTTAATATTTTACGTAGTGTTTCAGTTTTATTTTTTACCTCAAGATCTATTCAATGTATCTTCAATTCCATACCTGTAATATTAGATAATAGTTAAAGGAATACTATAAAAAAAAATTCAAGCTTATATATATCATAAAAATTAAAAAAGAAGATACACTTTTAAATTTCTTGAATTTTTCAACCCTTTTTTTAATTTAAAATGTTTTAACACATTTTGAAGAAAATTGATAGTTTAAACTTTTATGTACAATTCTCTGGTATACGAAACTGCAAAAAGTTTGTCCAAAGTGTTGTCATTAAAAAAATAATTTTTAAGGTGTCAGGTCCTCTCAAAAAACTTAAAATTTGTAGAATTATTTTTCAACTTTTTTTTTTAACATTTTCATATTTTTTAACAATTAAAATGAACTTTTCTCAGCAGATAGGAAATGCTTGCGTTAAAATAGGTTATAATGTATGTTAAACTTGTAAACTAATATTTTTATGTTTCTTGAAGACTGAAAAAATTTTCCTTTCATGGAAAAAAATACACATTTCAAGATATTGAAGTTTAAAGACATAAAATTAACCTTACTTCAAAACATACAAACATTTTCAAAAATCTATAAAAGTTGATTTTAGCAAACATTAAAATTGCAAAAACGTTATTAATAAGCATTCAAAAGTCCTCAGAATTCACAAATAAAACACAAGTCACATAAACAAAATCAAATTTTTTTATTAATTAAAGAAACATTTTCAATATTCTTAGATTTGTTATGGCTCTCAGTGAAACATCATCAGTAAAGCATCGAATGAAGAGGGGAGGGGTCGTTTTTCTTTCTCTTGAGACTTTCATTGGTTGGTAGGCTGCTAAGCTGAGCTCCTGCTTGATCTGTTCACTGCCCCTGGAATGTTGAAGACACAGTAAGGTTCTTTTAAAAACAAATTGAACCTAATATATATATATATATATATTAGGTAGCCACGCCAGGGTGGAGAGTAGAGCACAAAAACAAATGCAAAAAACTTTCAAAATATTTTTTTTTGAGAATAGATATGAAGTAACTCTGTAAAACACCACACACCAAAAATAAGTAATAGTAGTAAGTTTTTACAAATATGTTTCTACAAAAGGTGTTCATGTTCTCAACACTGAATATTTATACAGTGGTACATGCATATGGAAATTTTTATAGACAACCAACTCTTCTAATCACTTATCAACTATTGTACATATCTTAAAATTTTTATAATTGAGATACTTTGTATTACCCCATGATGCAATTATACATAAACTTTCTGAAAGTTTTTACATCAAATTCATCTAACAAGGATACAATGTTCAATTTTTTATATGCATAGTAACAAATAAAAACTCCACAGTTTATATCATCATTTTGATTTATGTGAGGGGGGATAGAAAATGTCCATGTTATAGATGAATTAAAGAATGAATTGAATATTTCCCTCCATTTACTAATTAAGTCTGAACAATTTTTACTGGGAGCTTTGTTAAAAGGATCGTAAAACTCAAATACATGTTTTTCAGTA
Organism: Metellina segmentata; assembly: GCA_947359465.1. NCBI lineage: Eukaryota > Metazoa > Arthropoda > Arachnida > Araneae > Tetragnathidae > Metellina > Metellina segmentata. The sequence goes on from OX375877.1 coordinate 96,405,638, forward strand.
TCAACAAATAACATCACCCAGTGACTATCGAGATTAATAGGGAAAAAAATGTTTCCTTTGACTACAGTACCAATTTGAAAGAATTTAAATGTTTCTTTGTTTTGTGAAAGTGCAGCTGAAGATACGGACTCAATAAACATAAAACGGTTTGAATTTTCTCTGTAAGTTTAAAAATAAAAGAATCTACAATTGTGTCGTATAGCCATCCCCTTTTAAAGCACCGAGAGGCTTGAAATAAAATGCTTTCTTCTTGTAATGTTACATCTAGATCTAATGACTTTAGCATAAAATTTGTAAGTTCTGTACCATTCACTTTAACTACCATATTTGAAACATTGGTTTTATCAATATGATTATATTTAAAAAAATTACAGACACAAGACTCTGAAAATTGATTATATTTTAGTTTCTTCAGCTTCTTGAATGTAACTGTTCCACTTAAAATATCAGAAATATATTTTCTGAATTCCGAAGTGGCAAAAGGTTTGTTGATATTCGAGTAGCTAAGTAATTGATGAACATAATAACACAAAAATACACCACAATTGACCCCATCTTCCTGTATTACACGAATTGGATCCACAATCTTCCAAGCATTTGTGGCATCGAATTTGGCCTCGTTTTATAAAACTAAACGATATCTGCCAATGTCGACAGATATCGTAATTCCGACATTCACAGACATTCAAAACATTGGCCAATATTGGTAGAATGTTGGCCAATGTTGTTGTGCTACCTGGGCATGCGGTGCCTGAGTTTGCTTGATGCGTGAGAAAAACGTCTAGTTAAAAACTTCAGGGTGTCGATCGAATGAGCCAATTGAAATTTCATTTTCAATCGCAGACCCCTTCATCGGATTATTTAGTGGATCGAATTCGAGGCCGGTATCTTTTTCATTCCTGTCTATCAACGCTTTGAACAAATTATGATACACTCATTGAGCAAATATTGTTTAAAAAGAACACATGGGAATGGCTGCAAAGGGTTACTGATGCAGTGAAACTCTAGTTTTCTAAAAGGGATGCTGATGAAACGTAGTCAATCTTGGTGCGAAGAACATTATGTTAACCTTTTCAATCGCAGAATCTGAACACCGTCTGTAGGATTAATTGGTTGGGTCGGAAATTGAATTCGAGGCCACTGGCTTCATCAAAATGGGTCGGTATATTTCCCATTCAATTGACACCTACAGATTTAACGTGCACCAACCCCGATGCACTCTCTACTTTTGTTTTCACCCATGTCAAGCGATTGGTGACTCAGATGGTCCGTGTCCAGATCAGGCCCGCCGTAAGCGGGCGTAGACCGCACGTCCAGGTGGGGGCAAATCTAGCGATCGATCACGTAATATTCAAAGTCATTGGGTCAGCAGCAAATTATTTCTGAATAATTTGTGGACTAATTTTTAAAACTATTAAGTAGCCTCAGCTGTAAAGCAGTTTCTTGATCCATTATGTTTCGCAATCACTTTCCAAAATTCAAAGTATCCATTCTCCAAATTCAAATTGACAGGATGTGCCCCTCCGTAGGACAATAAAACCATCGTCCTTGGAGAGGGGTTTACAAAACCTGTCACGTGTTGCAGCGCTCTTGAGAAAGATTATATTGGTAGTATGAAAACGGAAATTTCTCAGAACTGGGAATTTGGACCGTCCGCGCTTCCAATTACCGCAGGGGACCTGACCATAGTAAAGATAAGGACCGGATGCGCGCAACAAAGGGGGAAATCTATTCTTCCATTTCTCCCGTCTTCAAGCGAAATCTGGTTGAAACCTCCCCGTCTGGAAAAGGCTAGGAATCCCCACAGAGCTTCGTTCTCAGTTTGTACACGCATTCGAACAGTACTATCGCACATCAAGTTGCAATTATTTTGTTTATACTTCGTCTGACGTTGGTCTAGGTATAATTAAGGATAATTTAACTTGGTTAGTGTGATTATAATTCAATGTATCATATGTCAGTGAAAATATAAGTGCAAAAATTTGGTACCTACGTTTATTTATCGGCTTATCATAATAATTGCTGCGCCTAGTAATCATCTGTTTGTAGCACATATACAATTAAATATTTACGAAATTTGAAATAAAAAACCGGCCAAGTTCGTGTTTGACCACGTAGTCAGTACTGGCTATGCAAAATTCTTACAAAACATCTGAGCCAAAACTCTATGTATTGTTTAGAAATACAAATTTAATTTTACAGTTCCTTTATACGGAATTTCTATAAACTTTTTATAAACTCGATTAAGTGGGTCGATTATTACTCGTAAACTTGGAAAGCCTACTTATCGCTGATAGCATAAATTCAAGACGAGTTCAATTTCTGTAGATCAATATTTATATGGTAACTAGCCACTGCTTGGCCAGCATTGCGTTGCCCGTAAAGCCGCGTCCACACCGGAGAAGCAGAGCAAAACATGGATGATTGATTAACCCCGGAGACAGGTTTGGTGAATCAATCTCTCTGGTTTTTCTGGTTTGACAGCTCGGACACAAAATGTTCCATGTGCTCGCGACCAATCTGGTTGGTTGTGTTGAAGTTAAACTGCAAACTTATTGTTTGAAGCAAATTGTTTTAAGGTCCCGTTCTTTACGAAGTCGGTGCATAATCGCGAGTGCAGCGTATATTATCATTAAAGATTTATTAAAGAGAAATAGGAAGAAAAGTTCCCAAAAAAGGCGACATTTGGTGACACCCGTGATGGAAAATATTCTCAGGAGCCAAAAGACTGAAAATGTATACGTCTTTTGCTCACACGCGGTAGAAATTACGCTTTTCCTACTGGGACACTTAATAAACCCTAAACTAATAGCCGCCTCGGAAAATAATCCACTTCATCGTTAACCCTGTACAATTTTGAACAAACCGCGTTTTTAATCCTACGACAGCGGCAACCACTTTATTAATATATATATATATATATATATATATATATATATCCATAAGTACTTGCAAAATTGATATTAGCAGATTATTTCCTTACAAAATAAAAATTTCTTACTGAATATTTCACTCATGTGTTCCAACATATTGAATGTCTCTTTCAATTCGACATTTTTCGGTAAAACGTATTAATATTGCAGTGGAACAATTTTAAATTTTCTTTTATTGCAAAAAAGTTTATATACATTTTAAATATCCACCTCTTATTTATCTTAAACTAACCACTGCGTGACGATTGCTAAGAATTCCCATTTAGTTTGCGAAACCTATTGGATAACAGTAATCATGGCGTTGGTTTGCCTCACAAACCAAATGGAAATTCGTAGCCTATTGGAATGGATTCCCAGCAAATTCTAATTTGATTTGCTTCGCAAACCAAAGTATGAATATTATGAACTACGATTTGCTTCGCAAACAAACACCTCGGGCAACGCCGTAATGACCTCGTCATTGCCAAATTCGGTCAAATTCGAATTGCGAAGAGATCCAATCGGCGTGACGTCACAATCTCTTGCGAAAGTATAAATATTTAATTGAAAAATTATTTATTAAAAGAAAATCAAATGGAAGGTAGAGATTTAGGGGTATAGATTTTATTCAGATTTCAAATCTGTTGAAAATTTCATCTGTTTTTAACGATCCCGATTTTACAAAAAAGTACTTAACAACGCCAGTCAATATGTTTTTTTTTATTTGTTTTGCTTTTCTTTGCTGTGAAATGATTTGAGCGTAGGAAATGAAATCTGTGATACCTCGAATCAAACGAAAGTCATTCTTCACAGAAAGTGGCGTTCGTGTTGGAAAAAATATAAGTTTCAATTTAAAATTATTCATTTATCGAAAATCATATTTTTAGGTATAAATCTAATGTGAAATAATTTTCCGCAGATTTCAAATCCGTTGAAAATTGTTGTCTATCTTTTACGATCAAGGAGATAAATAAAAAGAACTACGTAACTAAAGTTTAAACTTTATTTGTTTTTTTATTCTGCTGAGAAATCTTTCTCCGCAAAATGAAAACAAAAGCGGAAAAAATACATTTAGAATCTTCTAACTTTTTATGCAACTGTTATTCCAAAGAAAACTATAATAATTAAATTCCAATAAATTATTTTTAAAATGTTTTAGATTAAATTTTAAAATTCAGGCTGGACACAAAAATTGCAAAAATTTCATTATTGTAAGTGCAATAGATTCGTCCGGACATTGCGTAGTGGAGGTCGGACACTTCATTTTATAATAGCAGAGATTTAGACGTGCAAAGTTCCCCAAGACCACTAATATAGACCATCTAAATACACATGGATGGACACATCAATTTTGACACTAATATGGGCAGATTACATTTTCACAACTAAGTTTTAATCGTCAACTATGTATAGCAAAACACACAATGCTTACAAATAGACTACTTAAATAATAGTATCACTTTAAAATCCGAAGAAATATAAATATTTCTTATGTTCCGATCCCCGACCCGTTTCTTAACGATGACCCCGGTGATTGATTGAACGTCGAGCAAGGGAACGAAAAAACGTCGTCCAAATAGAGCGAGCACGAGCACTTGCTTTCCTTTGATGTACCGACAAGAAGCGGATCATTTTGCTCGTGCTCAAAATGTTCATTCACCGTCTACACTGAACGAGCTGCCAATCAAACCTGTCTCCGGGGTTAATCAATCATCCATGTTTTGCTCTGCTTCTCCGGTGTGGACGCGGCTTTACAGTTCTTTTCGTGGTGTCAGGTGAGACCACTGCTCGCTAACCCCCTTTGATTGATACGAAATCCCATTTGGTAAACCAACACTACGAGCAACGCCGTGATGGCCTCGTCATTGCCAAATGCGGCCAAATTCGAATTGCGAAGAGATCCAATCGACATGATGTCACAATCACACCGGGGGCGGCATAATCGATATTGCACACAGGCGTTCAAACAAACAGCTAGCGGCGGGCCTGGCCACAAGGAGTAATGAAGTAGTAAGCACGTTCTTCAACTTTATAAACCAGCTTTACAATTTATTTTAGTGCGAGCCAACGGCCATGGGAACTGCTTCTAAAACACACTGATGGGAGGTCTCTACACGGTCTTTGTGAGACAAGATGCAGTGCAACAATTGAGGCAGTGAAACCTATAACTGAAAAACTACCTGACGTTTTAAAGGCCCTTCAATGTGTAAAAAATCAGTAGTTTATCGTAAGAGGAAACGGCGAAAGAGTAAATGGATTCCTCAATTATTTTCAAAATTTGAAACTTTAATTCAGCTAAATATTTGGAAGGACATACTAGAGCAAATTAGTACAAGAAATTTAACCCTTCAATCATAATATATCTCCCTTGATATCGAAATGAATAACATTAAAGCGTTAACTGAAACAATAGATAAAGATTTAAGTAAACAATGGTCTGTATAAATAGAGCTAAAGAGACAGCTTCTATTATGGGTATAGATGCAGAATTTTCCTAAAAAAGAGGACGGAAAAGGAAGCTTTTGAAGTGGAAAGAGAAATGCCTAAAGTATTAGAAACCGAAGAAACAAAATTCAAAAGTTCAGTTTTTTATATAGTAATCAATAAAATAGTTTCTCAGTTATAATCAAGGTATGAGCAAATGAAAAAACATATGCAATGCATTCGAAGCCATATTAAAAATAAATTCTAATTCTAATGACAACAACGCACCTAAAAAATTAATTGAAAGCTATCCAGATGATTTAAGCCGCAATTTCATCAATGAAATTCAGATGTACAAGACCGTTCGCGAAGCTACTTTTTCACATTAACCCAAATTAGAAAATAAAGGTCTTCCACTCCCTTTAAATGATATCTATAGATTAAAATTGCAATCTATTCCCCCAGAACTTTGCATAACTTTAAGAATTTTGTTTTCTCTTCCCATCACTGTGGCTTCTGGTGAAAGGATTCAGTAAACTACCTATAATCAAAAATAATTTACGATCTGCTTTGGGCAAGGAAAAATTTGAATCATCTAAGAATATTTTCAATTGAGGCGTGCAATTGAGGCGTTCAATTGAGGCGATCAACTGGCGTGCAAAATTAGCTTCCTTTTTTGACGGCATCGATAAATTCATTAATTCGAATAGAAGATGTACTGCTCCCTCCTCAGTACTCCAAAAGTTTTCGGAGTTTTGACTAGTCTTCAGCGTCAAAGGTATGTTTTAGCATGGGTTTCTTACAATCTTTCTACAGAGATATTTATTATAGTTTTCTGATTATACTTCGATATCCTTATCGAAGTCCTGCTCGATCGGAAGTTAAAAACACAAGCTTAAGTTAAAGTAAACACAAACTAGTTTATACTGTTTCTAATTATCACAATTTTCGCATAATTCGTCGTGAATTTATCTTAGCTCTGATGAAGCAATCATGTGCTCCTAGACCAATGTTATTTATTCCTCTGATTCCAATTGTACGCATCTTTCAACCTCAAGTATTACAAGGGTAGCAAAGAAACTGAAAATATCTGTACAGCTTAGGTAGCACAGTGAGCACATGTAGTTACATGAGTGAGCACATGTAGTCTTCTCTCACGAGTCTTCGTTTGAAATGCTTGTTAAAATATGGGTGAGCTACATCAGTCTTGCCAATTTTTCAGTTCGTTGAAATTCATTGCATCGAAATTTAAGTTTAGAATTTTAAAAATTATGTTTTTGTTTTAGTCGCGCGCGCGATCCCCCCTCTTAGCACTCAGAAAATTCTCCTTAGTCTCAATTTGGGAATATGGTGACCGTCGTCACTGATCATTCTAAGGAGCATACTCTCGGGGTGATGGAAGTATACATTTTGCTGAATGATTGGTTGAATAACATCTTTTAGTTTGTCACTTGAGGAACAAGAATGCACGTATCGCTTTAAAAACATTCAAACCTCTTTGCAGGAACGATAACACTTTACCACATACCACATGGGTGCATAAGCTTCTAAAATAAATTATGAAACAATTTTTAAGTTCATTTAAGGATTCACGCACGTAGGCACTCGCCAACAGAAGACGGGGGGGGGGGGGCAATTCAGCTTACGTCTGAAATGGATGAATCCCATCACATATAGTCTTCTCTCACTTCAGATGAATCCCATCACATCTGAAGTGAGAGAAGACTTCATGGGCAATTCAATAAAAGATACTAAGGCTAATACTTTATTTCATGTCACTGAGGATGTGATGGTTTACTTGGTTTACGGTTTCAAAAAGTTAGAGGACACTGATTTAATTGAGCTCGGAATATGTGTGGTCATTTAAATGGTGTCAAAAAGCTCATTAAAGATGTTCAACCAAAATTATTATTTGTTCATTGTAACAACTATTCCTTGGACTTGTGTCACCAATAAGCATCTAGGACTTTTCACTACTTTTTGAAGGCTTGGGTGCAGGAACAAAAGAATCTGCTGAACTCTTAGGTTTGAAGCTGCCACAGTCATCTCGAAAAAGAAAGCTTCTATGTCGGTATGAATACTCCAGCAATTCTGAAAGTTTCACCCCCGCCAACATCAATAAAACTGTTGGCCTTCGAAAATGCTTGTTTGAAGTGGTTGACACAGTAACCACCAAAATTGAAAAACGATTCCATCAACCAGGAATGGTGAATCTTGTCAAATTAGAAGTGCTTACAGATGCAGCAAAAGAAGAAATTTAAAAAGGTACTTCCTTTCAAGAAAAATTGTGTGTTCATGCAAGTGAATTCGATCTGGAAAAATTGGAACCCCAGTTGGTTCTGTTATCTAGTGTAATAAAAGAAAAGTTTGTGTCAACATTTGATATCTGCCAGAAGTTGGCGGCAGAGTCGAGTGTAATTAGGGAGCTTATGGATGAAGTGTCTAAACTTGTTGAATTAATCTCCATTGCTCCTGCTCAGGCACGTGCCAACAGGGGGGGCAGGGGGGTTTTAAGCCCCCCCCCTGTCACTGAGGAGAAGGGGCGAAAGGTATATTTCGCCCCCCCACACAATCAAGGAACATTTTTAAAATTTTAACTTTAAAAGTAACATTAAAACAGTGCCGTTAAAACAACTTTGGTTTCTAATTTCATTTCCTGTCACGATAGTTAAAGCTAACCCCCTTAACACAATTCTCTACAGAGACCAGTCCCCTTACATCCCTCTTTCCTTTCAGTCTTTTCTCCAATAGGTCAATATATCTTCCCATCCCCTTTCACCTTTGAACTCAGGCGCCCTCAGTATTTTGACGTCCCACGAACACTTTTCCTTTCAAATCGCCTGTCTAAGAAAAAATTACTTCTTCGTTTCACTACCTTCTTACCATTGAAAGTACCAAAAAATTAAATTCTTCCTTTGAATGCGTGGAGTAAAGTGGCCCAGTATCGCTTTCTATTGCTTGCTTATCGCTTTTTTTTTTTTTACGACTTCAAAGTGGTTCTGTTCTACTCCCAAAATGAATGCACGTGGTGCTCGAACTTGAATGCCACGAGATGACTATCTATTTTCGAAGAAATTGCTGTATAGTGGCTTCACCCCCTAGACCCTTCAGGGCTCGAACATGTCTTTGACGGGCAAACGATTCCGCGATCACCTTTCTTTTGGGTGCCCACTTGGACAGTTTCGAAAAAAACGATTGATTTTTATGACCGACTGACGGATTGGATGTTAGGGTTTTATGGCACTAGGTCCCAAAGTGGACAAGAAGCGCCATACCAACTGACGGAAATGTCGTTTGAAGTTAAGGGCATTCAACAAATCGCAACAAATCTGTCATTGCTTTTATTTTGATTATTTACAATATAGGGTCTTTTAAATTGTCGGCTTTCTTATTTGAAGTAAATACGGGTAACTGCCTGAGAGTGAACTGTCCTGAATTTTTTCCTGATGGATTGTTCAGCCTTTTTACTGGGGGTACAGTTCATACATTTCGGGAGAACTCCCCCCCCCACACACACACACATTCAACAAACCTTGTTCCGTCTATGCTCGCCCCCCCCCCGTCTCCAAAACGTTGGCACGTCCCTGCAGTCCTGCTTCTGCAGCTTCAGCCGAACCGAATGAAAACGTATTTGCGCACAAACATGACTCAAAAACGGTTAACACATATCCTACTCCTTAATATTTATGACTCCCACACTGCAAAAATCAATCTGAACTCTTTTGTTAAAGAATTTGTGAGTAGAATTGCTTTGAGAAAAGGTGTATTTGGCATTTAAATAATGTTGCAATAAATTTTTGGCACAAAACTGGTTGTAGGGACGACGACAGCTTGTTACCACCTTACACGAAGAAATAAATTAAAATAAAATCTAAAATCACTTTTATTGTATAAACGTGATGCACAATGAACGAACATAAAAATTAAAGAAAGAAGTGATTGAACAAGTAAATCAGCATATATCTATCAAGTTTGTTGAGCTCGGTTACAGTGCAAGATTGGATTTGCATATTAGACAGTTCTAACTTTCAGTTGGGTACCGCCACACTGGTAAATAAGGAAAAATTAATTCTTGATTAGTTTGTGGCCTCAAGCCTATGATAATTTTGAGTTTCACACTTACCTTAATTTGAAGAATAACATACAGACGATATTATCTTCGTTGTTGTATAAATATCATTAATTTAAACTTCTATTGGTTAAACTCTTATAAATTGCAAGAAATTGGTAAAATTGAAGGTAGAAGTTTACGTTGAGTGCCAATAACAGAGCATTCTGCTTGATGCCTTGTAGTCGCCGCTTTGGAGTAACTCGTTTTTATTGCATTAGCTCGTAAAACAAGTTCCTGCAGGTAACTCATATTCAATTGTATTACTCTCAGAATTAACTTGTAAATGATACCGGAGCTGTATTAGTTACTCAAGTGTCTGTAGCTGCAACAGTGATTCCAAGTGGATAAGTTAAACTCAATGCCGTGAACGGAAATATTCGAAGGTCAAATAATATACACTGGTGAAATAAATTAAGAGAATTTGCATATTTTATCGAATTACATGAAAAGAACTGAACTGAATGTAAAACCACTGCTTCTAGACAAAAATTTAAATTTTGTACGTCAAATACGTAAGCGTACACGTGTGTGTAGACAGAGCCAGTAGAGAAACAGGCTTTATAAGCGCGTGTAAGTTAAGACGCATTTCGTTCGCTAGCACACCTCGGCGAATTTCTTGGTGTTATTTTGCAACAATCGGTTAATTTCAAATTGTAACAGTAAAAATGAGTAACCACCAACGTTTAGATCATGGAATGAGGTGGCGAATTGTGCTAATATAACTGCTAATTAAAATGACTGGTAAATATATCCGAAGTAGGGCTTTTAAAACAAAGTTTCACTACAACGACGGTCCCTTTCAGTGAAGTCCTTCCATATTAATTAAACGGAACTACTAATTTTTAAGGATTAAAACCTTTTATATTTTGGGATCAAAAATAAGCATTTACAAGTAAAGAACAAGCTTTAAGTAAAAAGACAACGTATTGCTTTTGAGTAACGGCAGCGAACCCCCACTTCTACCCGAATCCTCCCGCGCATTTTTTTCTACCCAGGGGAGAAAACGTCCCTCTCCAACTTGAAGGTCGATGGCCTTAACGGCATCTTGTTAGATCGCCCCCATCTGAATCTAACACTTTCTTTTCCGACATCTCCCTCGGAAAAAAGGCGAGAACGTGTTACGAACACGCCCTGAATAGGGGCTCCTAGCCGCTCACGAAACGTAACCATTACACTTGTACACCATTTATTTTTTATATTTCTTGAAGACTGAAAAAAAATCCTTTTATGGTATTCTCAGTATCTTTTATGTGTAGGGTCATTCCACGCAAAATGAGCAAATCGGCTGTGGCTGACACATCACGAAACCCGAATTTATTTTGCATATTTCGGACCATTTTGCCTATTTGGAGTTTTTTGCATGTTCTTTTTTAAAAAAATTGAAAAAATTTATATATATTAGGTAGCCACACCAGGAAGGAGAGTGGGGCACAAAAAAAATGCAAAAAAACTTCCAAAATATTTTTTTTTGAGAATAGATATGACGTATCTCTGTAAAACACCACACACCAAAAATGAGTTACAGTAGTTGCAAGTTTTTACAAATATTTTCCCACAAAAGGTGTTCATGAGCAATAGTTATCTCAACACTGAATATTTATTTTACGGTACATGCATATGGAACAGTTTTTATAGACAACCAACTCTTCAAAATCACTTATCAACTATTGTACATATCTTATAATTTTTATAATTGAGATATTTTGTACTACCCCATGATGCAATCATACATAAATTTTCTGAAAGTTATTACATCAAATTCAACTAGCAAGGATACATTGTTACATTTTTTACATGCATAATAACAAATAAAAACTCCACAGTTCATGTCATCATTTTGATTTATGTGAGGGGGAGAGAAAATGTCAATGTTATAGATGAATTAAAGAATGAATTGAATATTTCCCTCCATACACTAATTATGTCTGAACAATTTTTACTAGGAGCTTTGTTAAAAGGCTCATAAAACTCAAATACATATTTTTCAGTATCAACAAATAACAACACCCAGTGACTATCAAGGTTAATAGGGGGAAAAAATGTTTGCTTTGAGTACAGTACCAATTTGAAAGAATTAAAATTTTTTTTTGCTTTGTGAAAGTGCAGCTGAAGATACGGACTCAATAAACATAAAACGGATTGAATTTTCTATAAGTTTATAAAGAAAAGAATCTACTATTGTATCGTATAGCCATCCCCTTTTAAAGCACTTAGATGCTTGAAATAAAATGCTTTCTTCTAATGTTACATCTACATCTAATGACTTAGGCATAAAATTTGTAGGTTCTATACCATTCACTTTGACTACCATATTTGAAGAATTGGTTTCATCAGTATGATTACATTTAAAAAAATTAGACACAAGACTCTGCAAATTGATTATATTTTAGTTTTATCAGTTCTAGAAACGTATAAAATCCAAAAATTGTTTTACAATTTTTTATGAAAGACAAACTGCAATCTACGAAAACCTTTTAAGTACATTTTGGTCTGCGTCAGTATCCTAGATTTTACTGCTACATATGTAGACATCATAACTTAGCTCCACCGAAATGGAAAAATTTTGTTTTTTAATCATAGTTACCCAACCAGAAAATCATAAAATGACGGATTGGAATGCGCAGAACTGCTTTTACAAAAGAGATTTTTTCATATATCTTAAGAAAGTATCGATATTTGTATGCATTGTTCTTGATTAAAATGTGACTGAAGCTGGTGTTTAAGGTAGATAAATTATGTTTGAATATTTTTCGTACAAAACGGATTATAATCTTCTGCACTTTACTAATTAGAAACGTTTCCTAAATTAAATTAATACATTTCGAAGCTAAGTTGCTATATAATGATTATACATGTTTATTGATGTGTAATAAAAATTAATTACAGACAGTTATTGATTTTGTGATAATAAACCAGTATCTATTCAGCCAAAAATCTTTGAAATGGCATTTAAAAGTAGGTTAAAAATTTTATAAAAGATGAGAGGCAAATTCTTTATTCTCCAGAATAATAACATGTTACTGACGTTTAGATACTAGATTCTATTATATTACTACATTTCCATTAGTCAAATTTTGTAGAACTATAATTAAATCCGTAATTCACATTACAATCTGAATGTTGCCGTGGAAGTGTGGGTTTTATGGCGCAAGATCCAGAAAAGGATTGTGGAAGTTTGGAGAGTGGGGTGTCATCTCAGGTGTTGCCTCGCGATCTGACCATGGTTCAAAATTACATTTTGTCCTCGATTCTTTCCCGTTGGGATTGATCCCGGACCGTCGTTAACAGTACGACGCCAATTGAAATACCTACAATCTGAATGCTCAGTCTTTTCAAAAGTGCTGTCAAGCAGTCTAAATCAGGTCTTGATTATTGCGGTTCTTGCTAAGATCGGATGGAAAAATTGTACAATTAAAATCCATGCATACACCATTCCTTGATATTTTAAATGCAAAACTGGTTGAATGTAGCACTGGGATAAGGATAAGAGTTTTTTGATTAGTGAAAGCCATGTTGAAAACATTCTGAACATTTTTCAATTTGTAAATGTTTAATGCAATTCAAAGTAAACACTATATTCACTGTTCTTTACTCGAGCACTAATTAGTTATTCAGGAGCTTGACAAATTCTTTTATATACCAATTTTTCAAATCAAGGATCGTCTTTTTTAGCATTACTCAAAAAATGTTTTTAGATTTAATAAATTATCTATTCATGTATGAATCCTATTTAATTTTAATTAAATAATTTTTTTTCTATACTGTTGGTAATCTTTTTCAACCATAAAAGGTGTCCCAATTATGCGCCTCTGTGATCGTTATTTTCTTGAAGATACATCCAATATCTGGGTGACATGAGATGAATATGCATTACTTACAATATAGATTACCATTAACTATTTTATAAAATATAATGGAAACTTCATTAAAAGGTTAAATTTTAGATTGCGTGTATATTTTTTTCCAGATCTTTGAAGACTATTTACCTGTTAGGCTAAAATAATTCTTGTACTCAAATTTGTAAGTTTTTCAAACCATACTGTTTGAATTTTACATATAAACCTAGCAAAGGGATGTGTACAGGAAATGCTTTAATTTTATAAATTAAAATTATTTTTCATAAAAATTTTTAAAATATGACACTAGAAAATATTCTTTACTATAATAAATGAATAGGCCGTATGTCACCATCTATTGATTTTCACAGAAAATGTGAAGATACCCGTTTTTCTTTCCTTGTAAGAACTGCGTTTCGTGTAATACTGTGTGTTGATCCTTTAAATGACAAAAATCCTATTCAAAGGAATTTAAATCGATTAAAAAAAAAAAGGTGTTCTTCTGAATACTTAAAGTGGTTACTTTTTTTTTAATACAGCAAAATAAATAAAACATTTTTAAGTGCACATTGTGTTTAAAAATTTAAGTTTTTTTTTAGTTTCTGCTTAGAACCACATTATGTATATTGTAAATCTACTAACCATTCCTTTATACATTTTACACTTCTATGCCAAAAAATATAAAAATGAAAGTAATGAATCAATAATATTAAGAGCAGCTGTTAAAATGAAAATTGTTGAGAAAAAAAATTCCTTAACATTAATGTTGGTATTAAATTTCTTTTGGGTTGATTTTTTATTCTGCAAGGGCCATGCAGTTTTGGGAGTTTTGCAAAGTTCATCATCACTTCTAAGGATGTACAAGATTAAATTCACTTTGGACTAAATAATAAAGCACATATTAACATTTTATTGCTACTTTTTTTAGCCATAACATCTTTTAATACCCAAATTACTTTCACTGAAGAGCCTCCATCCTGGAATCCAGATTTGTGTATTCTATTTTACCATGTTAAGTACCCAAGCTATTTGAATATAATTTAAAAAATTAAGAACTTTATTGTATCTGCTCTTTAGCTCTGTTTCAAAAATCTTTGAACAAAAATACCAGAAATGTGCTTTAATGATTAATTACTTAAACAATAGATCTTGCTTGGAATTTAAAATTTTATTTTAGTGTTGTGTTTGTATGGTGCAAGGACCAAATTTAATCATACAGCACCAGGCATACAATATCAAGTAATGGATATAGATACACAACCATAGTTTTACGTACACGAGAGAAATACATCCAGGAAGGCATTGAACTTGTGCCGCCTACAACTTGGAGGTTTATATGACAGTGGACATACTCACAACCTTAGTGTCGTGGGAATAAATTATTGAAAAAAAAAATACTAGCCCAAAGAATAAAAATTGACAAATATATCCGAAATATTCTCCAAAAATAAAAAGCGTATATAGTATAATATACATTTGATATCCACAATGCAAATTAACAGAAAGAAAATTCAGTGACTAACAGATAGTTGGGAGTAGAGGCTAAAATGGGAAATACAGGTTTTTTCAAGCAAAATAAATTCTTGATAATTCATAACATGTATCAAGGCATTTGGGCTCATATTTAGTCAAAGCATTCTTTTTTTCACCTAAAAAGAACCCACAATTAAGGAATTTATTGAGATATTTTAAACATATTTAACTAATGAGCAGAAGCATTTACAACAGCAAGAAAATTTTCATTTTTGTGGTGTTTGCAAAGGCTGCAAAAAAATTAATTAAAGAAACATACATCACATCTGTTAGAAAAAGGAATCATTTTTAAACAAATAGTCTCAATTAATTTTGCTAGTTAGCATTAAAAAGAATCCAGCTCAATGGAACTTTCATAGGTATTCAAGATTAAAATATGTGATTGAACGGATATCTTCACTGCCCACTAAAAAGTGAATTTGGTTGAGTAGCATTTAAAAACAAGCAAACTCAACACGATTCACCATTTAGCACACATAGCAGACAAACAATGGAACACTCCATAAAAAACAATCAAATATGCGAGTAGTTGAATATGTCACATCTGTGAAACATAACAGACTACAACCTAGGCCCAATACAGAAGGGAAAGATGTCAGACGTTTGATTTTTTTGGGTGCGGGCCATATTTGGCCTATCTGCAATACACACAAGATATACATCAAGTAATAAACATGCATACAGTGAAATTTTTACCGACACAGATGAGAGAAATCACACATGCACTGCCTACAACTCACAGGCTTCTAGTGCAGTGGGCAACACCAGAAACATAAATCGTGTTTTCTTTTAATATGCAAGTAAAATAAGCAATCGGAACAGGAATTTTATCTGCCCACCCAAAAGTAAATTCCATTGGGTAGCATTTAAAAACAAGCTAACTCAACGCAATTCACCATTTAGCATAGCAAATGAACAATGCAACACACAAAGGGAAATAAAGGAATGAAATAGGTAAAATAGGCACCTGACCGAGAAATTTCATCTGCCCGCCAAAAAGTAAATTCCGTTTTGTAGCACTTAAAATCAAGCTAACTCAACGTTATTTACCATTTGGCACAGCAAGTGAGCAAAACATTTTAAAACGGGATATAAAATGAAGGGAAAATAAACAAAAATGATGAGCCTTCATCTCACGGTCAACAAATATATTCTGTTGGATAGCATTGAAATACAAACTAACTTAACGGAACAAAACAATTTGCGAAGCAAATGTAAGTGAAACAAAATGTCTAATTAGCAAGTGAACAATACATTTCAAAACGGGATATAAAATTTAGGGAAAATAAGCAAATAAAGAGCTTTCATATGCCCGCCAAAAAGTACATTCCGTTGGATAACATTTAAATACAAGCTAACCCAACGGAATAACATAATTTGCGAAACAAATGTATGGGAAAGAAAATCTTCAATTTCAAATGAATATATTATTGCTTACACAAATTTGGCTTCTAAATGAAAGAACGTTAGGTCAGCAGAAAAACACCACAGCCAACTCTCCTTCCTTCGATCAATGCAAATATTGCAAATGGCAAATGCTTCGACAATTTCATATAATCATTCGTTTAAAAACATCGATCCAACAAATGAGGCCGCCAAAATTAAAAGCGCCAAAAGGACAAAAAGGAAAAAAAAAAACACTAAAGTAGAGTAACCCGGTGCAACGAGAAAGAAGTTGCCAAATGAAAATATAGAAACTATGGTCGGTGCACCGGGTAACATTGTACTGAAATGCTTAAGTTTCTTCCCCTGACCGCTTGGTGGGTTAACTGTTGCAAGTTCTAGGGCTGTGTGGATTGAGGACTTTTTTTTGCGGTGGACGGTGAAATCGTTGGGTTCGAGGTTTTCGAGAGTAGTTTGGTATTTGCTGTGCTGTTGTTGTGGGGACCTTTATTTTGATAATCACATACATCGAATATTCTACATAAAATATTCTATTGGAACGTTCGACATGGAATATTCTACATAGAATATTCTAGATGGAATGTTCATAGAATGTTCTGCATAGAATATTCTAGATGGAATGTTCTACATGGAATATTCTACATAGAATATTCTAGATGGAATATTCTAGATGAATATCTCACAGAAAGATGATATTTTTGCTGTAATATTTGTCTTGGGGGTTCGTAATTGGTTAATCGTAATTCAAGGCTAGTAACGTGCTGAATTTCCTGAATTCAAAAGCGAACTCTCATTATTACACTTGACAACTTGTACCATTATACGTTGCCTTTTACAATTCATTTATTTACAAATTCCCCAAAATTATTCCTGGAGTAAAAAAAAATGTGTACGTATTTTATTATAATTAATAGCTCCTTCTAATATTAGATTCTAATATCGTGAAACAGCCAACAGTTTTGCACACCTGTTTACTTCGATACAAATGATAGAATACTTGGCCAAAACTCTTGCAAACAGAATATAATTTATAAGTTATATCTTAAAGCTTAGAAAGACAAGACATAAAGTAAACAATTTAAAAATACGTTGAGAAATGGAGGAAATTATACCGTCATTATATTTTCCCATAAAAACTCAAGAGTCTGGGCAAATCCAACTCGAACTTTCAACAAAAAGACTGTTTGACTTTCGACCTCAGACAAAACGAGACGTTCTGAATTACTGCTTTGGAACGAACGAAAATTTATTTCACTTGAAACACTTACGTCTGTAGAAGACAATTTTGCAAGTCTGTTCTTTTTCACTTGAGTAAACAAGATTAAAAAAAAAACAGTTTGTTATAACTTGAAACTCGCTGCAGGAGGATAGTCGTTTCTTATACCTAATGGTCGGGAACTCGGTGACTTTTGCATACAAATATGATACCTTAGCCTCTTCAGGTATTTTGTTTCCTGTGAGAAAGCTTTATTCTCCAGTCTCGTCCGTGGTTGCTTTCGATTGGAAATTGCCCTTCTTATCTTAGACCCTCTGCTGAGGCATGGACTTCAACAGATAAATTGGAAGGGTTTTTTTCTGGGGTAATCTTTTAAAAGGTTTAAAAAACACCCTTGGCCTTTAAATTGGTGTTTTAAAAATAAGTTATGTGGTGGGTGTAGTTTCTGTTAGAGAATGGAGTATGTATTTGTATTATCTTTTGAATTTTTATGCGGGTTTTCTTACGTTAACCTTTGGTTCATCTAACCGTAAACTATCCGTCTACAATGAGATCTGCTTCAATTTCCAAGTCTGCAAGTCTGTTGCCATGGAAATGGAGCTTATTCTATTTTCCATAGAGGATGGTTGAAGAAAGGTATTGGGATGTTTGAAGTTTGCCGAGGTGGTAGGATGTCGCACCGTTTCAGAGGAGGTTAATCCACCGAGTATGTTACACGCATATATCCATTCGGCAATCTGCGCTCTTCCTGCACGATTTGTAACTAGTTTTGACCCTGTTGACCAATATACAACCCCTTCTCAAATACAATCTTTCATAAGGTTGTTTCATTCAATAGATATGGTTATTTAGTGATTTAGTGCTGTGTGGGAAAAGCAATAGTGCACTTTGAAATCCCGGTAGTCAGAGGGTTAAGACTAGGTTTATTATTATTAGGTTTATCAAGGTCAAATTATATATTTTCTCATTCGATATATCTTGGAGTGTTCCTGAAAGGTTATAACATAAGGTGTTCAATGACCCTTAAATTAAGTAAATTGTTCTGTGCAAAATCTATTCAAATAATGTGATGTCTTCAGCCATGCAGAGATTTTCTAAGAAATGTTTTTTGAATATTGCCCTTTAAAGAGTTAAGAGAATTTTTTGAGGTTTTTAGGGCATTATCCTAGGTTTGAGGACATTTTCATGTTTTTTGGAACATTCTTTTTCGTTTTGGGTCATTGCTATTCATTTTCTGCGTTGCTTAATAGAAAAATAAGGCATAAATGGCTCTTTCTGGCTTCATTCTAAAGGCCGTTTAGCGCAATCCAGCTTTGTTGAAAAAACCCACTTTTGAAAGTGATTTTTACAAGAATGAGCTGGGTTATTTGCTTGGATTTTTTTCTTCCCTTCTGAGTTCCACAGTCCATTTTATAAAGAAAAGATGACTTTTCTATTTCATGAATTGTCCGTTTAAATTGAAATTCTTGATTCGAAAACCTATTAGAGATTTTTGTTTCGAATTTTTATTCAGGAAGAGATATGCATTTGAAATTTTATCGTTCTAAAGTCCTTAAAAAACTTTTTTAAGACGTTATTTTGGAGTCTTTAGGTTAATAACATTCGGACCCTAATTACGTTACTCTCAGCCACAATTTCCCAAACTTTTTTCGGCTCAAAGCCCCTTCTCAAAAGCAATTCTTTTCGGTATACACCTCTGGAAAAACTATCTCACGACAAAACGGATAACTGCTCGTCACACAATTGGGTACCTAATAGGAACTAGGCTTTTTTCTCACAACCACCATGACAGGTCTTCAAACCGATCTACCTGAAGAATTAACATGAAGCTGTTCGCACATACTCCGTCTATTTCATTAGAAGGTCGTTGATAGTAATGCATTTTTACAATGTATAATTCTTGCGACAGTACACCGACATAGTGACAGTGAGTGCCTGTATAATGAAGATTATAATTAGAACTTTTTCGGTGATAAATTGTTTTACCTATCTTATCGACTACTCTTACTACTCGACACTCCTATTTCCACTGGGGTGTGCAGTGCCCCGAGAATCCTTTTGTTCCCACAGAAGAAGGTTGTTGTACCCATTTTGGTAAACTCTTCTCCGCCTACTAATGTGTGTCAATATTTTTTTCATTTCGTCTAGAAAGACAATGTTTTCATACTATCAATTCAGACTTATGTAAGTTCTATCTCTCGGACGAATGTATTAATTAAAATTGTTACACATGCTGTCAAATTTGAGAATAAACATTATATGTTTACCCTTCAAGTAATTTTGACACCCCGTCTATCTGACCAAGTTTGCTAATGACGAGATGTCACGTCTATCAAGATCTGACCAATTTTACTGATGACGAAATATCTCGTCTATCAGATCTAATCAATTTTGCTTATGACAAGGTATCTCGCCTATCAAGATCTGATAAATTTTTCTACTGACGAAATGTTTTGTCTATCAATATCTGATAAATTTTTCTACTTATGAGATGCCTTGTTTATCAAGATCTGGACAACTTTGCTACTGACGAGATGTCTCTCCTGTCACGATCTGACCAATTTTACTGATCACGAAATATCTCGTCTATCAAGCTCTGATAGATTTTGCCATTGTCGAGATGTCTCGTCTATCAAGATCTGACCATTTTTACTGATGACGAAATATCTCGTCTGTCAAATTTGATGAATTTTTCTACTGACGAGACGTCTTGTCTGTCAAGATCTGAACAATTTTGCTACTGACGAGATGTCTCTCCTGTCAAGATCTGACCAATTTTACTGATCACGAAATAGCTCGTCTATCAAGCTCTGATAGATTTTGCTATTGTCGAGATGCCTCGTCTATCAAGATCTGACCATTTTTACTGATGACGAAATATCTCGTCTGTCAAATTTGATGAATTTTTCTACTGGCGAGACGTCTTGTCTGTCAAGATCTGAACAATTTTGCTACTGACGAGATGTCTCTCCTGTCAAGATCTGACCAATTTTACTGATCACGAAATATCTCGTCTATCAAGCTCTGATAGATTTTGCCATTGTCGAGATGTCTCGTCTATCAAGATCTGACCATTTTTACTGATGACGAAATATCTCGTCTGTCAAATTTGATGAATTTTTCTACTGACGAGACGTCTTGTCTGTCAAGATCTGAACAATTTTGCTACTGACGAGATGTCTCTCCTGTCAAGATCTGACCAATTTTACTGATCACGAAATAGCTCGTCTATCAAGCTCTGATAGATTTTGCTATTGTCGAGATGCCTCGTCTATCAAGATCTGACCATTTTTACTGATGACAAAATATCTCGTCTGTCAAATCTGATGAATTTTTCTACTGACGAGATGTCTTGTCTGTCAAGATCTGGACAATTTTGCTACTGACGAGATGTCTCTCCTGTCAAGATCTGACCAATTTTACTGATGACGAAATAGTTCGTCTATCAAGATCTGACCATTTTTATTGATGACAAAATATCTCGTCTGTCAAATCTGATGAATTTTTCTACTGACGAGACGTCTTGTCTATCAAGATCTGCCCAAATTTGCAACAACACGATTTACGTTTATCAAGATCTGGCCAGTTTTCTTTTAATGACGAGATATCTTGTCCATCAAGGTCTGGTCAATTTTGCTAATGATGAGATACCTCCTCGAGACAACCACCCTGAGGGTTAATGAATGAGCATACAAAAACCTATCATTGCATATTTCGTTGTCAAAGTTTCGCGTGATCGTCGATTTCCTTTTTAAAGCAAATTAACTCTCGCTAAGGAGGGTTCATCCAAACCTCCTACTTAAGAGTGCCAATCACGAAAAGTCATTTGCCAGACATTGTCTTCGAGTTCGTATTAAAAGACAGCTATTCTAAGTTGGAGGCGATTCCTGATCGAAAATTATGCCACCATGCAAAGAAATTCGATGATTAACATTCCCTGGAACGCTAAGCATATGCAAATGTATGTCCGCATTATTCGGATTTCATTAGAGCAGAGATTGTGGTCCAAGCTTTTGGAGAAGAGCTGCCATTGCCATCTTTAGTTGGCAAATTCAGACGCTCAGAATTAATGATCTTTCTTAATTGATTTTTAGTGCAGATTACTTCATTAGGGGGTATGCGATAGGTTGTTTGCTGGCGAGAGGGAATATCACGTGAAAAATCTCTCCCCCATTCAGCCGATGTGCGTTACTCCTTTGTTGTTTGCTGTTGTTTTTGCTTCGCTCTGAGTTGCGCTTTGAAAATAATTAGCTTGTTCGTGAAAGCCCGCTTTGTTAAAAAGCTGAATGCTGTGTTTTTTGTTCGGTATTTGTGGCAACGCGGAGTTGCCGGCGGATTCCTGGGAATTGTTTTAATGAAGTCGTTTCCCTCTTTCTGTGCTGTGGGTTTAAAAAATATTTTTATTGTGCTGTAAAAAAAAAAAGGATCCCTTCTATGATTTTTTACCTTCTGGTTACGTTTGGGAAACGCCAATGTGTTAAAGAGGTAGACTTCTCTCTGGGACTTTTAATTTTCTGCTTTGGTTGTTAAATTTCAATTTTCTACTTAAGATATACACGTTTTTTTGTCAGCTGTATTATTATATTTAGTCGCGTTTTTAATTAATTCATTTATGAGTGGTTTTGATGCATCATTTCCGTAACTCAAACGGGGGAGCATTACACAGTATTTTCAATTTTTGGACATTAAACTCAAATTTTACGCTGGCGTCATTTCTGTCCCCTTGAATATTAAATTTAGTTACCTTTACAGAATTCAGTAATTGATGATAGTTTTGCTCTATTTTTCTAGCAGGGGGGCTTTTAATTAGGTTTTCCCGATTGAACAAAATTATACATTTGTATGTGACGTCTTCAATGTAAACAAACAAACCAGACGGAAAACGGATATATTCATATTAACCGATGATTCATTAAATGTTGCCTAAAAATCTAGTGTATCGACGTTTTAGCGATTTTCGGCTTTTTATGTAACTATGGGTGACCAATAAACTGTAATACATTAATTTGGAATTCGTTTGGATTTTTTAGAATTTTTATAGTTTTTTTTGTTGGGGGGGGGGGGAAGATTTTTATTTGTTTGGAATATTTATTATTTTTATGACGTCACGTTTAGAATATGTCCAGGAAAAAAACTTTCGCCACCTAAAAATAGCTTGACAGAAAATGTCTCTTTCAAAACTTTTCTCTTTTGAAACAAGATTTAATATTATGGTTGTCATGTATTTCAAACTGGTACTATTTTGAGTAGACTTTTCATATTTTTTTTCAAAACGGGACAATTTTATATACTGATCCAAGAGGACTGCCTCTGTGTCCGAATACTTCAAGCCGTAAGTTTGCCCTTTTTGTGTAACAAAGTGTTCGATTCATAGAACAGAATATTTTTGAAAATTCACCGACGAATAACCCAAAATAAATCTTTATCATCAAAAACACGTAAGGAAGATCTAGCAATTACACGTTGCCTAAACCGTGCATTACCAATCTCATATTTTATTCTGCCCAACTGATTCAATGTATAGAATATAATATATTCTAAAATCCAATTACCAAGTAACCTAAACCATGCATCCAAATTTCAAAAAAAAAATAATAATTATAATAAATCGCGTTATTTCTCTACCCAACTTTATTCGATTTAAATAATAGCAGCATATATTCGAAAATCCACCAACAAAACCCATTTTATTCTATTCTCTAATGCCTCTTTTTTCCCCCTGTTCCGACATTTTTTACTCGAAACAATCTATCTTGTGTTTGCCGTAGATTGTCCAAATATGACCCTTGTGCCATTAAACCCCCAAACAACCAATCACAACCCCACTTTTAAGAAAACGAAAGGAAGATCTAGCAATTACACGGTGCATAAACCGCGCATGCAAATCCCTCAAAAAAACCAATCGCATTCTTTCTCTACCCAATCTGATTCGATTTATAGCCCCAGAATTATTACTTTCTTCTCTCCGAAGCTCCTCAAAAGTAGACAAGGATCATCAAGTCTTGACGTGACTGGGGAGGGAAGCCAATTTTTTCCTTGACGACCCCTCTTTTGAGGAGTCCTCTCGAGTCCTGACAGGTATACCCTGGAGTCTTTATCGATGGCCTGTGCATACACTGTGTATTGTTTTATAACAGTTTCCTGTGTTTGCGTGTCAGTTCTACAGGGCCGGACGTATGTCGGACAATAAACTTAGGGGGGAGGATGTTCATTCTTTTAAGAAAGGGGGCGCTGCGTACGATTATCGATGTTAATGGAGGGTGGCGATTGGGATGATAAGGCTGTGCTTTTGAGTGAGTGAGAACAGAATAATAATTTTTTGTATACATTTATAAGCACGAACCTTTAGGTGTTTTTTTTTTTATTTACGCGAGACTTTTAGTTAGGGAAGTTAATCGACCATGGAATTTTCGATGCGATAGATTATTTGGTTGGGTAATCGGCTTTTAAAGACGGAGCTGTTGAGTTTATCTGCTTGACAATTGAATCGTAGTTTTGAGGAACGTTTCTTTTTTTGTTTGTTTGTTTCTCGGTTTTCTCAGAGGTAAAGTTTGCATTCTGTTCAAATATGCAATGGAATGAGTAAAAGCATAATGACAGTAGTTTGTGTGTTCAAATAATTGGGTTTTCCCCATTGATACATGTGTCCAGTTTTTTTTATAGTTTGACTTTCTCCTGTTTCTTTAGCGACGCTCTACGACGCGTTTTGTATGTGATTTCTAATTGCAGGTAACGTTATGGTATTTTGGGATCTGTTGTGAAAGGTCTGTGACTTCCCCATCTTACGCCCGGTGCACACATCCGGTTTTTCAACGTGCGGCGCCGTTGCGGCAGCACAAGTGCGGTCTGAGATACATTAGATCCCATGGAGTAGTGCATACATGTCTCCGGCGCCGCACGTCCAAGTTGCGTGCAATGTGTACCGCAGTTCCCCACGGCGCCGCAGCTCGCCGCACAAGCTTCTCCGGTCTCAACTAATATAGGCAGTAATAATGTCAATGTAGCTCAAATTAATTTTATTGCTGTGGTTTAGATTTATACACTAGTGCTATGCATTCCGCGACTCTTTTGAATTAAAATAAATAGCTGTATGTCAAAAATTTCTGCCCTTATTGCTTTACATAAACGTTTTTGTAAGAAACGTTACATGCAAAATTGACACACTTTCATTATCTTTATTCAATTGACATTTATGTTGCCATTTCAGGGGTTGCTTAACAATTTATTGCGATAAATTATTTTTTCCTTCAATAAATGTTGGGGCTGAATTCATTTTGATGACAAAAAAAATATAACCTCAAGAGAAGTATTTTTAAAGCAAGATCAATATTTATTTTGAAAGTTTTGCCCGAACAAGAGTTTTATGTGTCATGTCAAAGTTTATTTTAAGTATGGTGAGGAAACCGCTGCATCCATTTGGAATGCTTTCACCATAATTTCGCGTTGCCATCCCTCCGAGACGGAAGTGTAATCGCAAGACACCGACATTTCCCTGTAGTATAAAAATTCTATGCTCCAACGTAACGTGAGAGCAAACGATAACGGCGCGCGAAAATCTTTGGGAGGATGCCAGCACCAAACCACTATCTATTTCCAGAGCGACAAGAAGCAATCGATTCAGTTTCTCCCCAAACATAACAATAAAAAAAGGAAAAGAAAGAGATAAATTAAAATAAAAAAAACAATAAATACAAAAAGGCGAAGATTTCTTTTTTCGTTCTGGCATCTCTTCTCGCGTGACGTCACCGCGCTGCCATTGGTCGCGGGAAACGGACGTTAGGAGAATCTCCTCGATTATTACAGGTGCGTTGCTATGACAACGACATCATCATCGGTTCGTCTTCCTCCTTTCGCGAATGTCTTCTTTCCCCCCCACCCCACCCCCTCGCGCTCGAAAAGCGATTTATTTTTCGTTTGTAAAAAATATAACTCATCTGTCTCTTCGCTTCAGTTCGAAGCCGTAGAACTCGCTATTAACAAACGAAACGATACAATTTTTTAAAGCAATTTTTTTTGTGCTTGTTCCAGTCCTTTTTAATGCGTTCCATTTACTACTTTTGAAGAAAAGTCAATGTTTTTAGCTTCCTCCCACCTCTTCGTTCCACTGGTGAAAGATGTTTGGAGGGCATGAGACATTACACAAATGACGGCCCTATATCGATATTTCATTCTCTCCGTTTATCTGCAGCTCTCTAAAATGTAGACACGTCTTTATCTTTATGAACGCCATTTTTACTTTATTCTGTTCCGAGAAACGAAAGATCTTAAATCATGAATGTTTCATTCGCAAGAAGAAAAAAAATAGAATAAAAAATTCCGAACTCCTTTTTAAAAAGGGTGTTCTTGTCTCAAGAGCCACGTTATTATTTTTTTTTTGACAATTAATGCGACAGAATGGTTGTCACTTTATTTGAAATTGATATCCACATTGGTATTTTAAAATACCTGATAGGATTTGATAAAATAAACAAATATTTAATCAATGATCTAAAATATAAAATACTTCAACACCGTGCAACTTAAACTCAATTCTCTTATTGGTTATCTCGACGAGTTATCTCGTCAATAGAAAAACTGACCAGATCTTGATGGACGAGATATCTCGTCATAAGAAAACTGACCAAATTTTAAAAGACAAGATATCTCGCCATAAGAAAACTGACAAAATTTTAAAAGACGAGATATATCGTCATAAGAAAACTGACCAAATCTTTTAGGACGAGATATCTCGTCATAAGAAAACTGACCAGATCTTGATCTCGTCATCGTCAAAAGATAGGCAATATCTTGATGACAAACTACATCGTCATTCACATAATTTGTCAGATCTGGATCGTCGAAACCACTTGTAGGTTTAAAATCGGTTAAGTACTTAAAAATGAAGATGGAGAGCAATCAACATAAAGGTTTCAACTAGAACCGTATAAATTTGTTAATCAATTTTTGTTCGCCATATTAATTTTGATTGCAATTATTTGTCGAGATAAGATAACTCGCAATTTCAGATATCTTGATGCCAAGATATCTCAAAAAGATAGAGCTAAATTGGGGTCAGATCTCCATGGGCGAGTTATATCTTCGAATCAACTTGGAGAGTTTTAAGTGCTTATGTGATCCTGAAATGTACAATGCATATGTAACTGTAAGGTAAGCGTCTATTTATAACTGCTACTATTGACAGCATGTAATGTTGAACGCAATATCTCGATAGGTAATTACCAAAATCTATCTTTATTTGTTTGAAATTTCCTGTATTAGTGGATGACAACTATACTGCTTTGAGGGTCAGTAGAGAAATCAATTCGTTTTTTTTAAATAGAAGCATTTTTGTACTGCGATACTGAAAATATTTTCAGAGGAGCATTTAAAAGGCAAACCATTTTTTTTATATAAAGTAAGTACAGCTATATTTTTATGCGGGATAGTATGTTTATAAAACTGTTCAATACTAGTTTTGATTAAAATCAGTTTGTCGTTTTTGAGTTCAATACCTTCAGGAATGCTTCGGGTGACTAAAAAGGCATTTTTTGTTACTGTTTTTCAGCCTTGTCAACTAGAGGTATCTAAGCAAAATCGTCTCAAAGCTATTTTTAAAAAAATAATTAGAAAATTTTGGCTACTTTTTTTTAAAAATTCACTGAAGGTCAACGGAAGTTAAGTCTTTTTATTTTTAAGAAATTGTGAACGGAAAAATATTTTTCGGATTTTTCTTCGGGAGAAAATTTTCTAAGGGACACCAATGTCGAAGTTTTGGCGCCAAGCCATGACAACTCTAAGAACATTACAATCTATGGTTGCTACATTGTCATAAAAATCTCATTTAAAAAAAAAAAAACATTTTTTTTTTTAAATTTTAAGATTTCAAATTTTGAGCGAGATTTTTACAATCTGAGAGCAAATGAAATTGCTACAAAAATAGGGTTAAGAGAAGACTGGTACTATTTTTAAAAACTGCTGCTACTACTTTTCAAGAGTGCTTAGGCTGTGACAGTCTTTTAATAGGAATAATACCTTTTGGAACTTTCAGAAGGTCCATATGATTTAAACATTTTCCAATGGAAAAACATAGCCCGTCGTGTTGCTCTAGTAAGATGTTAACTAAAATTACCATACCATTACCATTACCAATGGGAAAACATTTAATGAAAGTAAAAGTAAAAAATCCTCAAGTAATTTGTTAAGTTATTTTATTATCTTTAATTTTTTGTGTAAAAGTGAAGGTTTTGTTTGAAGAATCCATCCACATTTCTTTGAAATATCTCTCAAAACTTTTGAATGTTTCGGGATTGATCCCGGACTGTCGCCAATAGTCCGTTGTGTTGCTCTAGTGTGACGTTAATTCAACAACCTACCTTTGTTTAACATTTGGCACAGTTTGTCCATTTTTGGCGGGTTGGGTTTACACGGCGCAGGAACCACACATGGCCAAACTGTGCCAGACAAAAGACAATAAAAACTCTAGTCAAAATAAAGACATAAAATTTATCTATTTACAATTTTAAATTGAAACTACTCCGATATATAAAATCCAATTAAATTTCACAATTCCTTTGTCAGAGATGAATAGAAACAAATTTTTATTACATGGCTTTCCCAAAAGACCTTTTAGGGTTGGATTTGTCCATTTGTGGATCTTTGAAATCCAAAACCAATATTTGAACTACTTATTCCAGCGTTCCCACGGGTAAGGGAAATCGTTAAATTGTCAGGAAATTTAATTTTGTCCACAAAGTCAGGGAAAATTTTCGTCTAAAACCTGGAAAATCGACTCAATGACATGGAAAAGGATTGACCAGGGCTTCTCAGATGCTTTGGAGAAAAGTAGCCAATTTGATTCGTACGCAGTTTTGTTTCACTTTATTTTATGAATTGAATTTTTCAACCGATTTAACCGAGTAAGGAATTTTGTTTCGTCTAATGGTTTTAGGTGAAGAATTCCTTGCTTGTGATGCATTAAATCACAAATTGACTTGAATCAAGTATGTTGGATTATTTGAATGAGTTATTTTAATGCAAAATTACTAGTGCTTTATGCATTAATTTTTCTGTGTGCAATTATTAAATTGGTTTATATTATTATCTATTGAATGCTAAATTATTTTTTGGTTTTTCGCCTCAAAAATGTCATGAATTGCTTAGGTATGACCTGGAATTTTGTAAAAATTTGTCTGGTAATTTAAGGTAATCAGGGAATTTAATTCCTGAAATAGAGTGGGAACCACCTTGTTATCTTCTTCACGGTGACTCAACAGTGTTTCGCGCCTATTTGTTTCAACTTGTTTACGACCATCAGTCGTCCTAACAAGGCAACCGAGTCGACTTCCCATGCACCAAACACATCGATATCCCATCGGTCTTGAATACCGCCATCCGACACCCTTGCATGGAAACGGGCGGTTTATGCTAATCCCCGATTGTTTTCTTTTCCAACCTGGAACTCGTTCGAGCCACCGAATCCCCGATCCGCCAGGCGAGACAGCGAAACGATGCAACGTCCCGAACAAACAGAACGACAAAAAAACAAATGCGTCAGAAACAGCAGCAGAAAAAAACAAACCAGAGCGTCATTACGCCAAACGAAAAATATAGTGCCGTCCCGAACGAATCTCTCTGTGACCCAAGGAAGTCCCACGAGGCCTGGGTATCTGATATTTATTTTTCGCTACACCCGGGATAATGAGACCATTTCTATGCAGGTCCTCGCGCAAGTGGATAAAAATCTAACGCAGGACCCATTCTTAAAAAGCCAATCGTACTTAAAATACAAATGCTAATAATACCACACGAAAAAGATCCCCACCGCCTTCGTGATTGTGTTCTGCAATGCCTTGTGCTGCTTGCTACACCTACTCCGGTTCGATGTTGTTGCAGCAGCTTTAAATTCGTTGGGGCGGAGAGGACACAGATAAGCGTTAATTAGGCCGTTTTTATTGAGACGTCCCCGAAGAATTCGCGTTCTCCGCAACGGTGTGCGCAGACGGGTGGATTGATACGCTGTGCTGCATGCGGGATTGATATGTCTTGGATTGTACTTTAATATCGATGGCTTTCTTTTATCTATCTCCACCTCCTCTTATCTCTCGCTAATCGTTTCTTAAACCACGGTCGGACACTGGGAATTGAATGATTCGGATCTGTGTGCTGATCCTCTGTGATGGCGTCCGTGTGAACGTTCGCTTTTTCCATATCTAATCGCACGGCCCCGGAAAATGGTTTCCACGTCTAACCATAGGTTTGTTTGATCATTCCTTGATTAGAAATGAAATAAATCATTCCATTGTACCTTTTATCCCTCCTGTTTATTCTCGAGAGTAAACATTTTAAAAGAGTGATCGCATTTTACATACACTACCCTACAATAATGAACCGGACGACAAGATGTAATGGTATAAGGGAAGGAATACATGCTTTAATAGGGGGGTGGGCCCCCATGTACTGCAATTGCACTAGCAACCTTTATGGGCATACTTTCAACAGGTTTTGATACACAGCTATGGATATTTGTGCCCATTCCTGCTGCAAGAATGTCACCAGCTCAGCTGTAGATTTCGGACGTGGTTTCCTGGTCCGTAAGCGTCGCTCTAACTCGTTCCTTAAATGTTCTATGGGGATTAGATCGGGACTCTGAGCAGGCCAGGGAAGACGTTTTACATCCCTATCTTGATACCACTGCTTGACAGATGCTGCAACATGGCATGTAGCGTTGTAGTCCTGGAAGTAACATTCGTCCATTGCATAAAATTGCCAGAGCGTAGGAAGAACCGGATTGTCCAAAATGTTCATGTAGGCGTCGGCGTTCCATTGACCAGGAACAACACGCAAAGGTCCCAGGCCATATCACGAAAAACACCCCCAAACAAGTAGTAGGATTTTATGCAAATCCGCTGTCGTCCGGTCCATTATTGTAGGGTGGTGTATTTTTTAATTACGTCGCACTGGAACATCAGAACGTGTTATTGGTGACGGTCCGAGATCCTGAAGGGAAAGATATGGACACCGCGTACTTTTGAACCACGGTCATATGACGAGGCAACACCTGAGATTGCACCCCACATTACTGCCAATTTTCGATGGTTCCGTGTTTGGGTTTAACCGAAATGGTACAGATGTAGTTTTATTCTTAAATTTTATAAATTTTATGTTATTATTTATTTTAAAATTTTATATTTAATTTTAAAATATATATTAGACAAGGAAAATCGACATACAGAGAAAAATTTACTTATTAGAGGAAAGAGGCACACATTATCTATATATATAATTCTCTTACGTGGCCCGCAAAAAAGACGTTATTAGCTATCGCGTTTTGGCAACATTGTACGATTATTTGTTTTTCAAGAAGCCTCGCGCTTAAATTGAATTTATAGCGTTATCGGATAAAATTTTATTGAAAAAAAAATGAATTTTAATCGAGCTGTTGCAGTTAATAATAGAAATCAAAGAAAGCGGAGGATCTTTTCAGGGCCAACAATTATAGTTCAACAAGACTCTTGCACTACATCTTTCGACAGCAAACTCAATGAAAATGCGTGGGTGGCTCGAGTGCAGGGGTAAATATACACTCAAACAACATACTGGGTATTCAATTTCCAAATCAGCCCTCACATTTCGAGTCAAAATTTTCTTAAAGTTTTCACTTGAATTCAGATTTTATCGGTACTGTATATATCTTTTCTGAAAAATAGCAAAAAAATTTAGGTTTGAAAAATGTTTTTTTGGAATATCATATTTTGTAAACAATCCCTTCTGCTATGACACGTCTTCATTGATGCGAGCGAAGCGAGCATAGGTTCGCGCAGCGAACCAATGAGGATTGCGAAGAAATCCTCCGGGGGTTTGCGAGCGTTTGCGAGCAGGGGGCGTGCCCCCTAGTACCTTATACTACAATTGTTTGCCAAATTAAAATTCATCGTGGGTCAGTTATGAATGAGTGATATATAGATGCACGATGGAACGTGGGTTCATGTATTAACAAATGAGCTATTTCTCAACATTGAAATTGTATTGAGTGGATTTCTATCCCAAATCCTAGAATTCCCAAAAGAAAGAAATCAGTTGAATCATTTAGTCGACTTTGGAGACTCATTTCTGCACACTACAACTGCTCGAATGGGTTTCATAAATAATAACTAACAATGGCTTGTGGTTGCGAAGCTCTGACGAGGTTAATAAATCTCCTGTATTTGATGAACTTATGGAAAGGCAAATTTGAATAAGATTTCTTTAGATGTCTAGATGTCTTCTTGAATTCCAGAAAGAAAGACATCAGTTGAATCCGTCATTTAGTTCGACTTCGGAGATACAATTCTGCACATTACAAACTGCTCGATTGTGTTTCAGAAATAATAACGAGCATTGGTTTGTGGTTGCGAAGCTCTATGACAATATGTATTTGAGGCTAAGAAATCTCCTGTATTTGATGAACTTATCGAAAGGCAAAGTTGAATAAGAATTCTTTAGATGTCTAGATGTCTTCTTGAATTCCAGAAAGAAAGACATCAGTTGAATCCGTCATTTAGTCAACTTCGGAGACACACTTCTGCACACTACAACTGCTCGATTGTGTTTTAGAAATAATAACGAGCATTGGCTAGTGGTTGCGAGCATTGACTTGTGGCTGGCTGTATGACAATGTGTCTTTGAGGCTAATAAATCTGTATTTGGTGAACTTATGGTAAGGCAAAGCTGAATAAGAATTCTTCAGATGTCTTCTGTCTTTGCTGAATTTGAGCGAATTCTTGCATTAAAATATCTAGTTAGAGTGTAGTTCTCGATTATATAATTTATTTAAAAGTGAAGCAAATTGGAGTGAATCAGATAGTACCTGACCACCTGCCAATTATGGACCATTCTCGCTTTTCACATTTAAATAATCACACTGTGGTGTATAAGTCTGGTGTATCAAAACGGATATAGCTCTATGTTTTGCTCCAGTGCGACGCTAATTAACTACCTTCCCGTCTATCAAAAGAAAAATTGCTTAGAATTCTTACAGAGCTAATAGAAAACTTGAATAAATGCAAAAATGATATAAAATATAAATAATTATACACTAACGAAACTTTACCAAACACTAAATACAAAGTCTTTAAAGTGCAATTACTAACACTACCTCCAGGGTAATTTTTTCACGAATAATATGCGCTATTTGTAAATTACGCTAGTATGTTCACACTGATATTCACATACAACCTAATCGACAAGCTCAAAAAGCAAATTTTGCACAGGATTGGAAAGAAGACTGAAAATCTAAGGAATTTCAAAGAATAAAATACAGAAATTCGTGGCACATTTCTGGATTTGGTTTCTTTGGTTTGTTCGAGAATAATAGAATCGTTTGATCACTGAAAAATAAAATCTGCTTATTGTGTTGCCATTATTCACAAGGAAAGATAAAAGCACGTTTGCAAGATGTCCGATTGCGAATTAAATTTGGTATTTTGAATAAGAGAATGGTACAAATATAGCTGTATTGATAAAATTACGTGGAAGATCTCGCCGATCTGATGAAATTATTCAGCAGTCTGAATGGCAATGTGAGATCTGGAAATGAGGTAGAAATTAGCTTAGAAAACAGTGTTATGTAACGCACAAAATATGTTTAGATGTCAAAAATACCGAATCATGTTTGACAAATGAATGTGACGATATTGAAGTGAACGGAAGAAGCTAATTCTGGTACCACGATTACGTGGGAATTTTTTACCATAGGCTTAGAAAAGAGAAATGACACATTGAAGTACACGAAATGCCGCAGCTTATTTTTTGATTAATTATCTTTCACTCTGGGAAAAAAATGTGCAAGGTGCATATCGATACGTGTATATATATATATATATATATATATATATATATATATATATATATATATATATATATATATATATATATATATATATATATATATATATATATATATATATCAAGAGTGTAGAAATCTATTGAAACATTGAATGACAATTCATGTTTCTGTAGCAAATGTATAAAAATTCGTACGTAAGTTCTAAATTTCAATAGCTCATTAATATTTCTTTTTAAATAGAGAAGAGCGGAATTGCTATTTTACTATAAATTTTAACGATTACTGCTAATTTGCGATAACATTTTTTGTTAACTATTGATATCAACAGTTTATCAATTACCAACTAAAATAACTTAATAGCTTACAAAAGTAATGAATTTAACGATTATACTGAACCGTTAAAAATGGACACTAATGGTTAATTTGAGCAGTTACCTACTTAATTAGATCATTAAGGGATTTTTAAAAATTGATTTCAACGTTTTTTATCTTCACGAAGATCAATCAATTGCTATCCAGTTGACGTTTGTTACCAACTGTTAATATTTTCGGTAACAGTTTACTAAATTGTGAAACACGGCTATTTAAACTGCTATAGAAATATCTCCCCATCTCTATTGAACAATGACAACCCGATACGTATACACGGAAGAATTGAAACATTGATGTTTCAAAATAATTAAATGCCGAATTTAGCTTAATCGAAACATTTTTAAAGTAATCGTGGATAGGTCTGAAAATATTTCGATATTTTCTGACGAAAATGTTCATTTAATATTGTACAAACTTTCAATCTTTTTCGTTTAATGGGCACAAACGTATTTACTAAAATTCTATAGCGCACTAAAAAATATATTACCTTTTGTGGATTTTACCAAAAAAATGCGTACAATTTTGATTGATTTGTATAAAAAATAATAATAACCTTCCCCGTTTTGCTCCATCGTGGCTCGATAAAAGTCTTTTTGAAACAATTTATTTATGATACTCAGTAATAAAAACAATGCTCTAAATTATTTATCCGGGTTCTCTGAATTAGTGTCGTACTTGTAAGAAGTTTTTATTTTTTATTTCCAATGGCAAGGCAGTACAATTGCGAAGACAAATACAAATACAATACAAAGTACAGAGTTGACTGAGGTCATTTTAGCCTTATACAAGGCCAGAAGGGATGGTCACTTGTGAAGGGGCACCCAGTGGGTGGACCATCATTGTCCCTAACAAAGGACAGCACAATTTACATCCATGCCCTAACCAAGGATTCGAAACAGGAACCTTCCGATCCAGAGGCCAACACCTTGACCACTAGACCGGTTGGTCGGCTGAAGTTTAAAACTAAAGCGTTGAGGATTGCGCAAGATTTATTTCTGCATCCATACCATTCTTGCCGGTTGAAAATCGCTCTGCTAGGTATCGGACGAGACGACAAAATTCGTGTCACCGCATTGACAGGAAGGACCAAAACTAATTTAGAGGTTGAGTCCACAGGGCTTCCCGAAATATTTTAAATGGAAAAGCAATCGAAAATACACACAGAATCCAATTGAATCAGTTCAACCTGAGTCCCATAGGTAAAATGCATGCCTGATGTGATCTGAATACAGTAAAAAATCACTGTTCGTTTAGCAAAACGTCCTTTTGTTTGAAATATATCGTTTTACTTCCTCGCCAAAGTAACGACTCTGCATTTTTGGCGATTTTCACCTCCTGCATTTTTTGCGAATCTGCATTTTTTGAGACACCATTTCATGTTTTATGGTATGACAAAGCCACGAATCTTGATTCTTAGTGGAAATGCCCATTGCCGCGGTGTGACAGCTCAGGTATGACCTCGACATCTGACCGTGGTTCATAATTACTGGTGTTATCCTCGGATCTTTTCCTTCGGGTTGGGTCCCGGACCGTCGCCAATAGACCATAGTGTAGCTCCAGTGTGACGTTAATTAAAGACCTCCCGACATAAGATAAAACAGCTGCAACGCAATTTTGCAACTCTGGATTTTCCCAATTCATGAGCCCAGCACTGTTCTCATTTTAAAGACGCATTCACGTCAGAAAGAATATGTTTGATCTGTCCTCAGTCATGCTTCCATTGGGACGTTATATAATTAAGATACCACCAATTTTCGCGAGAACAGAATAACTTTTTAGTCGTAATTCGATTTTTCTCGAAGCATCAGAACTTCGAACGGGTTTTTGTAGAAACATAAATTTTGGAGATTCGTGCCTTTGTCGTGGAGGTAACGATATAACAGGGAGTGAAGATGAAATCTCCGAAAATTTATGAATTCGTGTCTGTTATGCTTATTTTGAACTAGCAAAATTACCCGGCGTTACTCGGGTTGTAAATTGCTTCATTAACTTTCGCCATTTTAGTTAATAAATTGTAATTACAATTCATCTCATGTAACAACCCCTCCACTCTAATAAAGAGAATTACCTGAAGTGTATCAATGTTACCCAGAATGTATAGAATAGTTGAGAGTATGCATTTTTGCATTATATGTCATTTAAGAACAAAAGCGTTTCCCAAAATTATGTTCGAGTAAACTACATTTCTCAGAAAAATTAAACATTCACTTATCTTGATTATAGGTATTCAACGAAAAACGTAAATTGAAAATTCGGACATACATCTTAAAAAGTAGATTAGTAAAAAAAGCTAAAATAATTAATGTATCTGTTTTTTCACTACAAAAAAGATTCATGGAATATAAAGCTAACGGATTACGAAAATTAAAAAAAAAATCAAACGATTTATTAAGATTATTTTGAACTAATTCAGTTGCTCATGCGAAAATAATTTCTAAAAATACCGAAGTTGCCATATTTTTTTAGCTATAGTCCTATTTTAAAAGGGTTTGTGCTGAATATTTCATTTACAACGTTTTATCAAAGTCGTCTGCCCCAAATATTCTGCAATTTTTAATATTTAGTAAAAAAAAATTACAATTTAAATTCCGTAAAAATAGCTTTTTTGGAAAAATCGTTTCTTTTTAGCTGTACTGGTAATTAAATCCTATTAATCATTAGGTTCAATATGCATTCCAGCTTCTCCAAAATTAACAAATTGAGGATAATTTAAGTTTATTTACTCAGCTGTTTTAGTATGAAACTTCCCTAAATATGTAAGCAAAGGAATTCTAAACAAAGTATTTACTAAACTAAATAATTTATCAAATTCAAACCACATGGTATTAAAATAATAAATACGCTGAATACATTTTTTATGTGATACTTGTACAAACACAGACTCAAATCAGATAGAACAGGAAGACGGACAGACTGACGTAACCAAGTCCAGTCACTAAATGAAAGTAAGTACTCACAGTATGAAAAGTTTCGTGAAAATATATTCCACTGTTTGGACACAGTACGGGCACACACACACATACAGATGGACTGACACCAAACGCGGAGACAGATTTTGCATTAGAAGTTCTCAAAACGGATAAATAACTTGAAATGGATCACAAATATTCATGTGCAAACACTCCATTTTTATTTATATGGATGAGTGCCTGTTATGCTTATTCTGAATGAGTTGCCTGACCATATTTGCAAGATACAAAAACGGAGAGGAAGTCAAAAACGGGGTGGGTTTATGTGATAGTTTGTATGCATGCAAAAGTAAAGATAATAAATATTTTATTACACAAACATATTGAGCTTATCGTTATTTTCTTTAGTGACAGAGTTCACACGAAAATTTAGATATACATCGAGGGAAACTGAACTTAACGATCGCGTAACATGAATATTTCTCCGGTGAAGTATAATCTTCCACAGCGAATTTCGGTCTTTCAATCCTAACATAAAGCTTCTCACACTCACTGTCACAAACAAACTAACACATTAAAACTTATGTCTTATGACATACCAAGGGTTCTCACTGTCTCACCACTAAATCAACACTAATCGTATTATCGACATACTATTCATAACAGAAAATACATGTGCCTACTGGAAGACAGAATAAATTCTTCAATATTACAAAAATTATCATGCTACGAAAGGTTAATAATTTTTGTCTCGCTAACCCTTTTTTCTTATGGCGTTAATACAGCGAACTCCTTTATAATAGAGGTTTTCCAGCACCTTGGGTTTTGTGCCTCCGTGAGAGCCTATATTTAAACAAGCTGCTCTAAACTCAAGATAGACTACGCCTAGTAAATGATTGGTTTTAGGGTTTTATGTTTCAAGAGCCATATATGGCCAAGCTGTGCCAAACATGTCAATGGTGAATCAATGATGGTCAACTAAGTCAAGGTGAAAATAAAGGATAAAGAGCAATATCAATAGTAAATATACAAACTCATCTGATTGATAAAAACGAAAAGTCTCTTAACTTGAAAAATTATATTAATGACATCAAAGTACATGAATCTTAATGTGAACAACAAAGGCACGCATTTCATGGGCAAATCTTTGTGTATAGACTTCACTGACCCAAGGTACTCTTAAGTTATCTTTGCATTCCCATGAGTTTATGATCTTTAGCAAACAGGTGGTTGTACATCCTGGGGTACCGATACCCATATTTACCAGTGACAGTAAACTCAATGAGAAAGAATAGATCTCTGGGATAAGTCTCTTAACTTGAAAAATAATGTTAATGACATCAAAGTACATGAATCTTAATGTGAACAACAAAGGCACGCATTTCATGGGCAAATCTTTGTGTGCAGACTTCACTGACCCAAGGTACTCTAAGTTATCTTTGCATTCCCATGAGTTTATGATCTTTAGTAAACGGGTATTTGTACATCCTGGGGTCCCGATCCCCATATTTACCAGTGACAGTAAACTCAATGAAAAAGAATAGATCTCTGGGATATCTCGGTTTCGTGAAGCCCGTACATATATAAAGACCTGCCCCTATGGAATCTGATACAGGAATGTTTTCATTATAATGCGACTTCATGGTAAAACAAATTACTAATATGTATGGACGTTAATATACGACTTAAGGTTGTTGGTCAATCATAAGTTATAATTTTCACTGACTAATTGTATCGATATCTGCTATTTTTTTATTAAAGCATAGGAAAAAAAATCTTATTTGTCTTGTTCCCTGTATAATTTTGAACAAACCGTCTAAGAATCGAACAAAAAAAAGCGATTTTCAATCCTGCAGTGGTAACTTTTTTTTAAATATATATATATATATATATATAGAGAGAGAGAGAGAGAGAGAGAGAGAGAAGAGAGAGAGAGGAAGAGAGAGAGAAGAGAGAGGGGGAGAGAAAGAGAGAGAGAGAGAAACGTTACATAATTGATATTTTTATTAAAATTACGGGACGGCTGGAAATAGGGAAATATACAGGTACTGTCCAAGACGGTATGTATGGTCAGTGTATAGCTATGCTCTAAAACCGTGTCGTAAAGAATGTTAATCGCCATACCTTGAAGTTTCTGTTGTCGTCTTGATCACGGGCGCGCTTTTGGGGTAGTGGGGTCCTCGAATTTTTCCCACAGCAACCCCTTTGCCTCCTTTCGTGTCCCCCTGGGTTCATGGCCTCGGTCTATCGGCATCTGCTGGGGTCGTACTGACATCTTTTTTTCTTGCCGAGGTGTCAAAGTACTTTCTGGCTGAAATTTGGGAAATTTCTTTTTTAGAAAAAGGATGCGAAAACTAGTGAAAAAAATGTACCAACATTTCGAATTTTTTTTTATACTAATATTCCGATGGCTGTTTATGTTTTAAGAAACTTTTTTATCAGCAAATATTATTTGGAAATAAACCAATAGCCTGTTGTGTTGCTCCAATGATATGTTGATTAGTATACCTACCTTGAAAATCAACTAATTGCTCAAATGCGCTTTGAAATTACTGGCTTTTTATCATTTATATGCATCATCAATTGCATTTGGTGTGAAGCATTATCAATTAACTAAAACGGGGAAACCCCATTTTTTTGTCCTAATCCTCTCCAGTTACTATGTTTTTTGACTTCATAATTTGTTTTTTCAGGTTCCTTGTTTTTATGTATATTACATTTTTTAAACTCTTATATCATTTAAGCTGAATCATATCTGTTTGGTAAACAAATGTGTTTGTACCTAATTTTAATTTTTGGTTAGGCTATTTTAACTTTTTATCTGACTTTTTATTGGTTTATATTGAATTTAGCGTAACTTGTGTCTGTTTTTACATCATGTGACATAACTCAAACCAATCCAATTTGTCAGAACGACCAAAGGTTCTCCAATCTTTGATATTTTCTTTGACGATTTTGTAGTTTACAGTAATTTTATAAGTTGACGTTTGAAGACTGAGATTTTTAGTGTTCATCTATAGTTGGTAAGTTTTGTATCGCGATTTTTTGTTTTACGTAATTTTCGTTTCATATAATTAAAAGCTTTGATTGTTTATATAATAATCGTTATGTTGTGTAATTGAAGGGTTAAGCCATAATGTGTTGTGTAATTAAAGGGTTAATAATAAGCCACTTCTCAAATTTTTCAAGGGAATACTTAGAAAGTTTTGAAACATTCCAAAATTGTAATGGCTTATTAATTATTACTAAAGATTTATTCAATCAAGATTTATTAATTCGTTATTTTAAACTTTCAAGTATTAAGAAATCATTATGCAACCAAGAATTCTTTGGATATTCTCTTGAATATTTTGTTTTTAATTTTTTTCATATTGGAGAATATTTCTGTGGCGTATCACTCCTGTCTAGATCCCTTCAAATTCAAATCACCACTGGCTGCTTCGTTTAATTTTGAGGTTATAACTAAAAATAGTGATGATCTTTAAGTTTTTCACGCCAGTATACTTTCATAGATCGATGTATTTATGGGTTTCTTGCTCTTAAAAGTTTTTCTCTGAAGCTCTTATTTTGTAGAATTTTAAAGGGACGCATTGAAAAGCATGACACATTTATGGACTTCCGAACAATATGAATGGAAAATGTATTAACCTTGGATGAAATCTGGAAAGCAATGCTAAAATGATTTTAGAAGTTTGGAGAGTGGGATGCCAGTTCAGGTGACCTCATCGTCTGACCATGGTTCAAAATTACGTGGTGTTGGCCTAGGATCTATTGGTTGATTTCCTTGGGGGACTGATCCCGAACTGTCGCCAATAGCCCTCTGTGTTACTCCAGTGCGACGTTAATTAAACTACCTATCCATCAAAATTTGATTTAAAAAAAAAAGTCGGAAATTGAAAGTGAACAAAATGTGAAACATATGATGCTTTTTTCGTGATAAACATCCGAAAGCTTCACTAAACAAGCGGTATTTTGTCTTTCTCAATTTTAATTTGAGCTATTTTTGAGACAAAAACCACCCCAGAACATTAAGTAAAGCTGTTATGGTTAGCCTTCTAATAAGACATCTCATCTTATTCACAACAAATTTGTTCACGATT
Organism: Metellina segmentata; assembly: GCA_947359465.1. Lineage (NCBI taxonomy): Eukaryota > Metazoa > Arthropoda > Arachnida > Araneae > Tetragnathidae > Metellina > Metellina segmentata. Next base: position 96,446,257 of record OX375877.1, read on the forward strand.
TAATGATATTGTTGAAAATATGTTAAAAGTAGTTTTCGGAAGTGCACAATGGAAGTGCTCTACGAATATGTTTAGTATTTTCTCATTTACAGAAGTCATCTCTGACTTCTAATTTCTCTAATAACAATCTTTTCAGATAACTAATTTTATTCATAACAATCTTCTTGTAGCCTCTCCTTTTCATTCATAGTAGTATCTTCGAGACATTACTTGACAACATATTTTCAACAATAACTTAAAATTTTCGGGTTGATTGAATTTCATTTCACAAATTATAAAACTGGACATGCTACGACAAACGTAGAAATGATTAATAATATAAAGAGAATGAACCAAAAATGACGGCAAAGATAAAAACCCGGTATACCATTAGGACCTCTAGGTATAGGTAAAGTTTTCGAGGCCTTAAAAATACATTTAGCCCAGTCATTAACACGTTCAGTATGGTTAGTCTTCTGATGTAAGACATCTCAATTCCTACGTAACAATCTTCTTAAGACACGAAGGCATTATTGAAAATGTTATAGAAGAAAGTTTACGGGCGTTAGAAAATAATCAAGAACATTTTAATTCGGTTGATAGCCAATACATATACTTGTGGGAAAAACTCAAGAACAGAGAAGTTGCACGGAAATGCAGATTCCCACACGACTGCCTAAGTTCAAACTTCATATGCAAGTATTAATACTATCAATTATATACAAAATATATAACTACTAATAATATGTATTGTAATAATATTATACTAAAAATAATCCATGTGACGAATTAGCAATATTTGTAGACTGCAGGTTTGATTCCTGGGTGTATTTATCTCCTCTGTGTCAATTAAACTTTCATTGTGGTATGTCTATTTACTTGACAGTGTTTAGTGCTGCTTGCCCAGGTAAATTTTGTGAGTTTATGAAACACCAACACATTCAAACATTGGCCAGATCCGTTTTAGTCTTCCTTAATGATAGACCATATAGTGTTGGTCCGACAATTAATCTTAAAATAGTTCATTTGACTTTCCTTTGACTACTTGTTGTCTTGTGTTTTGATCTTGCACCATAAAACCCAAATCAACCTCAAGGATAGGCATCTCATTTAATCCACAACAATCTGCTATGGTTAGAATTACGTCGAACTAGTTTTGTGAGTTTGGAGAGCAAACACAACAAAACATTGGTTCTTGACTGGACAGTTAATTTTAAACATTTTATCTATTTTTAATTTGGTTGCTTTCTCTCATGTGTTTGTCTGCTTTTGGATCTTGAGCCATAAAACCCAAACCAACCATAAGGTGGGCATTTTACTTTATCCGCACCAATCTGATGCTGTGGTTGAAATTACTTCGAACAAAGATTTGTTAGTTTACTAAACACAACCACAACAGAACATTGGTTATTGTTTGGACAATTAATCTTAAAACATTTTATCTATCTTTTATTTGATTACTTTCTGTCTTGTGTTTGTTCGCTTTTAGACCTCTCTCTTGCGCCATAAAACCCAAATCAACCATAAGGTAGGCATATTATTTTATCCGCACTAATCTGATGTTGTGGTTGAAATTACTTCGAACCAAGATTTGTTAGTTTACTAAACACAACCACAACAGAACATTGGTTGTTTTTTGGACAATTAATCTTAAAACATTTTATCTTTTATTTGATTACTTTCTGTCTTGTGTTTGTTCGGTTTTAGACCTTCTCTCTTGCGCCACAAAACCCAAATCAACCATAAGGTAGACATCTTATTTTATCCGCACCAATCTGATGCTGTGGTTGAAATTACTTCGAACAAAGATGTGTTAGTTTACTAAACAAAACCACAACAGAGCATTGGTTGTTGTTTGGACAATTAATCTTAAAACATTTTATCTGTCTTTTATTTGATTACTTTGTCTTGTGTTTGTTCGCTTTTAGACCTTCTCTCTTGCGCCATAAAACCCAAATCAACCATAAGGTAGACATCTTATTTTATCCGCACCAATCTGATGCTGTGGTTGAAATTACTTCGAACAAAGATGTGTTAGTTTACTAAACAAAACCACAACAGAACATTGGTTGTTGTTTGGACAATTAATCTTAAAACATTTTATCTGTCTTTTATTTGATTACTTTCTGTCTTGTGTTTGTTCGCTTTTAGACCTTCTCTCTTGCGCCATAAAACCCAAATCAACCATAAGGTAGACATCTTATTTTATCCGCACCAATCTGATGCTGTGGTTGAAATTACTTCGAACAAAGATGTGTTAGTTTACTAAACAAAACCACAACAGAGCATTGGTTGTTGTTTGGACAATTAATCTTAAAACATTTTATCTGTCTTTTATTTGTTTACTTTCTGTCTTGTGTTTGTTCGCTTTTAGACCTTCTCTCTTGCGCCATAAAACCCAAATCAACCATAAGGTAGACATCTTATTTTATCCGCACCAATCTGATGCTGTGGTTGAAATTACTTCGAACAAAGATGTGTTAGTTTACTAAACAAAACCACAACAGAACATTGGTTGTTGTTTGGACAATTAATCTTAAAACATTTTATCTGTCTTTTATTTGATTACTTTCTGTCTTGTGTTTGTTCGCTTTTAGACATCTCTCTTGTGCCATAAAACCCAAATCAACTAACCAATATTAATTTTTCATCTGAGTTTATCCACAGCAATTTTCTACTCTGTGGTTGGAATTACGTCAGTCTTGTGAATTTATAAAACATAAGCATAATCGAACATTGAGCAGCGCCGTTGCAGTTAGCCTTTTGTAATGACAGACCTCTCGCACCATTCACAAGAACTTCCCGAAGGTATTGTCGAAAATATGTTATTAAGTAAAGTTTTCGAGAGTTGAAAAACAACGCCATCACGGCCGATAGCAGACAACAACAACAAACCGAAACCATGAGAGAAGAGAGAAACTACGCGGAAATAGAAATTAAGCACTCCGGGGTTGTTGTGCACAAGTTCCTCCAACTTCATGCAAGAGTGGCCGTTCTCTCGCGGACATCAACAAACAAGGGTCAGCGAACCTCTCTCCTCGACCCCCCCTCTCTTCACTCAACCCTTTTTCGTGGATGGCGTAATCTGCACTTTCCGCTCAAGTGCAACAATGGGCTAGGGTGCACAGTCAACCCTTTCAAGACGGAGCAGCACAACAATCGTTTGTTGTGATGGCCATTATCAAGGGGGGCCATTGCACGCAAAAAGGTGGGGTGGGGTCGATATAATTGGGCCTCGCTGACAACAAGTGGGCTGAGAAAATGCGGGCGGAATACTAAGCTTTTATTATAGACCTGTCGCAACAGTTCATACCGTGCTTCTCTTCCATTGAGCAGAACACTTCGTGAATTTTGATTGCGGTGCATGCGGGCTTTGGGGCTGCCGTGTAAGAATTTGAAGTTTGCAATCAGGCGACGGCTCTCAAGGGGCTGTCCCATCGTGGTAGCCCTGGGTTGTAATTAGGATTTCCAATATAGGGTCTTCGGATTTTGTTTGGGAAAGAATCTTTTTTTTTTTTTGAAAGGTTAAGTTCATGCGTCTCTTAGAAGGCAGGGGTAGTTGGGAATTCTCATGGACAAGGAGTTAATATTTCGGGAAAAAGTAAGTTTTTGTGCAATCTGTTTAATAAAAAAGAATCGCATTAAGTCGTGTGCATTACCTAAGTCGTATACTCTGATTTTCGTGTTCAAATTTTTGACGAATAGTTCCGTTATAATTTTAGTTTGGAAACTGAAATTTCGATTCAATTCCCAATTTAGCTCCGAGTTATAATTAAGATTTCCAATGTAGTCTTTTGATTTTATTGATTGTTAAAGGGTGAATTCGTTTATAACTCGGGAAGCTGAGAATTCGCGTGTAAAAGATCTGTCTCTATGCTTGCCAGGCTCCGATCTGGCCGTTTGAAAAAGATCATATTCTTAGATGGCCAGAAATCTTTTCCATCTGTACAAAGTGCAGCGTATTACCAGTCTCTCCCTCTCATATCCTGAATTGCATTTGAGCCATACAAGAAGACATTTTTAAGAACTTATCTGTCATTTCCCATAATCTTTTTTTTTGCACAGACTATGAGACTTAGTGTAATTTTTTTTATACTCGGATACGACAGAAGAAATCTACTCTGAGAAAAGTGAGTTTTTAGTCGATGTGTTATGATAAAAAGATTGGAAAGTCATCTCTATAACCCATGTCTTATTTGTTTTACGTTTTTAAATTTGGAATAAATAACCATAGTTGTATTCTAATCGATATATTTTGAAAATCAAAAACTCTATAAGTTCCTAGCTTATACCCACTAGAATTTTGTCAGGCAGTGTGCAAATTTTTGTTAAAATACAAGTGCCGTAAATATGTTTTCTAAATAAGTCGGATGATTTTTCGATTAATATTTAAAATTTCTGTACATTTGCACAATATGGGCCACGTTGGGCGCCACTTCTCTGTAGCAATGATGTATGCTGACACGGCTAGCTAACACTTAAATTGAATTTATTAACATACAACATAAACTACAGAAATTACAAGACTTTCACGCACATAAAATATAAGGGACAGGGACATTTTTACTATCACATACTGCAGCCTAGCTGCTGCTTGCTCCAGGGTTGGAGTTACACTGTGTAAGTTTTTGTCAGTCCGCTAGGGGGCGTTGTTGGTTCCGTTACACATATTCTTAAACAGCACCAAATCTCTTCAAAAGTATTTATATGTCTCTAAAAATCATCATCTAAAAAAATCACGATTTTTTTTCTGTCTCGGAAAATGGGTCAATGTTCATTTTCCCAATTTTTGGTTTTAAAGGATTTCGTTATTTTTACCTTTTTAAATTTTTAATACAGCGTACAAGAAATACTTTCCAGTATTTTAATTTCTTGATACTGTATTGATATGAGGACATTGACACTTTTTCTATTATAACTTTCTTTACCTTTAATGTTTTGTGGACAACTCGAAATTAGCTAACTTGGATATTAGTCCTATTTATTTACTTACTAGAAATTATTTCGACTCTGCCTTAAATTTTACGATGTCACTTTATTGATATATTTTTATTTATGCTGCCCCCCCCCCCTCTAAATTTCTTCTCTTTAAATGCTTTGCTTCATACAAATACAACACATGCAATTAAACTAAAATACATTTTTAAAATGCGGATTCCAGTTTTGAATTGGATTCTGTTGGTTTTGGAATAATGTATTTTAATTGCAAAATAAATCTCAACATTTTCTTTTGTTTAGATTAATCCGAAAAAAATTATTTTTGCGTGAAACAATTGAAGATTTTCTGGTTTGGTAATCCTCAAAGGCCACACAAAAAAATTATTTTTAATCTCAATGCTTGCGGCATCTTGCAATGGGAGAACAGTGTGATGTAAAAATGGGTAATTTTAGAATAGTTCTGTAGTCAGCTATAATTGAAAGAATTTTTACTCTGCTCGTTAAAATAAAAGTTGCACAAGGAACAGTAACGGAATAAACACATTTTATATTGAAGTTTTATTAACCCTTTAAGGGGGGTTCACACACGTAATTCCGATTAGTAACCTGCATTTTTCTCTGCAAATCTTCCAAGCAGTTTGGATCTTGACGATTAGAATCTTTCTTAAGGAGTTTATTTTTAGCAAATGCCTACTACAATCTTTTCAAAGGTTTCTATTATGAATAAATGACTTATAGAGTCTTTCTAAATTATTTTTTGTCGAGTATAGTATTCTTTCTAAAGGATATTTGAGGAAACGACTATTATAGAATTCCATCCTCAGATTCCATTCTGAGGAAAGCACCAACAGAATCTTTCCAAAGGATTCTATTCTGAGGAAAGCACAAACAGAATCTTTCCAAAGTATTCCATTCTGAGGAACGAATCAACAATATCTTTCCAAAGGATTCCATTCTGAGAAAAGCATCAACAGAATATTTCAAAAGTATTCAATTCTGAGGAACGAATCAACAATATCTTTCCAAAGGATTCCATTCTGAGGAAAGCGCCAACAGAATATTTCCAAAGTATTCCATTTTGAGGAAAGCGCCAACAGAATCTTTCCAAAGGATTCTATTCTGAGGAAAGCACCAACAGAATCTTTCCAAAGGATTCCATTCTGAGGAACGAATCAACAATATCTTTTCAAAGGATTCCATTCTGAGGAAAGCATCAACCGAATCTTTCCAAAGGTTTCTTTTTTGAGGAAATCATCGGCAGAATCTTTCAAAGGATTCTATTCTGAGGAACGCACCAACAGTATCTTTCCAAAGGATTCTATTCTCAGGAAAGCACCAACAGAATCTTTCCGCTCTCCAACTTGCTTTCTGTTAGACCTTTCAGGCATGACCCCCACCTCTATATTTGTCCTGATCTTATTGAAGTTCCATTGAACAATACTGCTGATAGTGTCATGTGTTATTTCTGTTTCTATACTATTGGGTTGCCATACGGAGACTTTTGTCGAAGAGGCTGATGTCTGGAGTAGGATTTAACCTCCTGGTGGTTATCTCAACGCGGTATCTCGTCATTAGCAAAAACTGACCAACTCTTGAAGGACGAGTTATCTCGTCAGAAAAGGATTGACAGATTTTGATATCATCATCGTCAAACAATCTGCAATAAGAAGATATATCGCCATTAGCCAGATCTTAATGGATGAGATATTGCGTCGAAACCACTTGAAATGTTAAGTGATGAAACCCCTCAGTTCCAATATTGATTATATATGTGAGTGAGTTAAATTAGATTAAGCTTATTTGTTATCGAAATATATTTGAGAAATTGCACACATGCTTTCTTTTGAATTCAGACACACACAGCTAAGTAGGTTTCGATAATTTTTCTATTTCATTTCAGCAACTTTTCGTCTCTAATATATACCGTTCCATGTGTCGTCACTTTGTTTTCGTTTCATTATTTCGTTTGAAAACTAAGACAGAGTTAAAATGAAAGCTGCAAAGCTCAATTTATTCCGAGATCTTCTTTCTGCACCGCTCGGATGCGAGATCTATGCGGGAGAACAACTGCCATTTCACTTCGAAATATCAGGTGTTCTAAATGTGGAATTAAATGTCGTTATAAAAACCGGGATGGTATGTAAAAATAGACCTCCGCAATGCCAACCGTTGGGATAATAACGAAGAGTGGAGCAAAAAAAAAAAGAAAGAAAAAATGAAAATTCGAACTCCTCAACACGTGCCAAAAATGTACGTTGGGCATATACACAAGTGGATGGAAATCTTTCTTCAGTGTAATAGCTGACTGTCCTTGAAAATGCTCTCTTAGAGGGTAAGAAGGAAGAAAAGAGAGAAGGGGGAAGAGTTCGAAAGAAGAGAAGGAAGAAAAAAAACTACGGACCTAGAAGGGTTAAACAACATCAGAGCGTTGGAGAAAGAAAAAAAACGGCGAGGAAGATGAGAAGCAAGAAAAAAGGCGGGAACGCTTTGGCCTTGAAGCAGCAGTCCTACAAGCAGACTCGACGAACTGGTTGTGATGTGCTTCTTGGCATGTTATAATGGACTCCGTAACCCTGCGTTCTGCCGCTCAGGTCATTTGCCCGCTGCTGTGGGCAAAGAGTTTGCCTCACCTGTTACGCGAATCTCGAAGATTACTGGCCGAAATCGGGAAATTGGACGATATCGAAGACCGGGAATCCTGACCAGGTCAGGAATAATGGACCAGTCCACTGGCTAACTTCTATGGCCCAAATACAAATACAAATATTGACGACCAGCTACAGGCTCAAGCCCAACAAGGCTGGTCCTTTGTTTATGAATTCCCCAATTCCCACTGACTATCCAATTGTATCTTAAATTCGTACACTCCCTTTGAATTAACTATATTTTCCGGCAACGCGTTCCACCTGTCTATTACCCTATTAAAGTAGCAGTTTTTCCTTAAATCCCGATTGAAATGTGTCTTATTCAATTTATACCCATGGCCTCTTGTTCTGTTATCCCTATTGAAATTTAAGCCCTCTGTGTCCCCTTGTTTTACCAACTTGAAAAGCTGAATCAAATCCCCCCTCCTTCTTCTTCTTTCCAGTGTATACATCTTTAGCATACTTAAACGTTTATTATAGTCGAGATTTGCTATCCCCTTTATTATTTTTATAGCTCTGTGCTGAATCCTTTCAATTAATTCTATATCCTTTCTCATATATGGAGCCCAGAAATGTATAGCATATTCTAGAAGTGGTCTTACTAAACCCTTATATAACGGCAAGATTATATTCTTTATTATAACCCATTGCACTTCCAATAATTTTATCAAATCCCCCCCCCAAAAAAAAAAAATTATAGGGATAAATATTATCTTTAGTTGTTTGGGGATTTTTTTATGGCGCAAGAGATATGTTTGACCAAGTTGCACCTTTCACAACAAAATAAGGGAAGAAAATGCAAAAGAGTAAAAAGGAAACACAACTCCTGTATCTTGGGATTAGTGATGCCCGTACACATCTAAATATGTACCCCTGAGGGCAAATATTACCTTTAAATCAACAAACAAAATCGACAAAAAATGTGTGCTAGGGAACCCAAATTTAAGGAAAGTCAATTGTGGCTGCTTTTCCCGGCTGAAAGAGTGCTGTAACGTCGTGGGTATAGTTTGCGTGGCGAGTGGCTTGAAGATAATTAAAACGACATTTAGAATTACAGCACATTTAATTAATTATAGAAGAATACATATGAGTTAAAACTATTTCGAGGCTAATAGATATTGTACAAATTAGGGTTCCAGTCCCGCGGATTCAAAACGGAGCAGAGTCGTCCTGCGTCCGCTCACGTTTCGGTTTTCCACGATTCTCCTTTTCCTCGAGAGAAGACCCCACACGTTCTTCCGAAGCCGCAATCGCCCCAAGAGAAGGGGATACCCCCATCCGGACATAATTTCATGGACCACCATGAAAGCTGTGGTCAGAGGGACCCCTATGGTGAAGCTACAGTGCGGATTAGCAACCGGAGGATTGCAAGTTCGAAACTCGATCCAACCAAATACCGTCATTTATGTGGGGGTCTGAGGTATGTTAAATCTGTCATGGTCTAAAATATCCTGTGGAAGTTTGAAGAGTGGGGTGCCAGTTCAACTGTTGATCTCGTCATTTGACTGTGGTTCAAAATTAAGAGATATCTCGGATCATCTTCCTTCGGGATTGAACCCGGACCGTCGCCACTATCTCGTTGTGTTGCTCGAGTGCGATGTTAATGCAAATACCCCACTCCTTGGGGACATCAATAGTTTTATGGTTGGGGGGGGCTGGTCCCTCAAACATGAGGTATAAATATTACTATTATTGATAGTACGAATTACTAAATATGCAGTGGCTCGACCTCGCTCATGAGGTCATTTGCCGAGACGTGTGCAATATCCAATTGGTCCAGACTCCTTGGGGCTCCGATATTTTTATGGCAGAGGCTCGGTCTTCCAAATATAAGGTATCATGTTTGCTAATGTATGGATAATATGTACACTCGAGTAGGCAACTATGCAGGATAACTTGATCTCAAACATTAGCTTGTTTGACGTGATACAGGAACAAGAAGCTGGACCGTCGTAGCTCATTGGGTTTGTCCACTGCACTACCAACCGAGTTGTAGGTGGCACAGGTTCGACTCCTATAACTTATCCTTGGTGTATTTTCTTCTGTCAGTAACTTTCTTTGTGTGTGTGCCCTTAACTCAACATCGCCGTGTGTTTAGCGCTGCTTGGCCACTTGCTCCATCAAATCAATCAACTGAGATCAAGAGACACATTCCTACGGAGCACACCTTGAGAACCCAGCATTTTTATGACTTATTTCTAAGGCCTGTCCATCCTCCAACTAGTACATATTACAAATAAATCGATAGCGTAGGTAATGATCTGTACAAACATTTTGTTTTCCAATTCCATATTAGAGACCTATAGTCCTTCTAGCATTTCATTTGCAAGAACATTCCATGGCTTAATATGGGAGTCGCAGTTCTACCCGGGGCACCCCAGGAGGTGCAGCCCATCAATCCTACCGTGGCTTTAGTAGACATGCCTTCGTGGAGGATTTTGGGGAAGATGGCCTGCAAGAAACGTGTCTTGAAAAAACCTGGAAACTTCAAGTAGCCAATGCGACTTGGGTACGAGATCCGAACTAGCAACCAAGCACTTCAATTCGCCAGTTTCTTAAGTGTCTCGACGAGATATTTCGTCCAATATTATGCCCATTTTGTAAAGATCTCGATATCTCATCTAAATATTGAGGCGAGACAAAACTGCCCCATTACCCGAAGGGGTAATGAAGGTCCATGAAGTAAGAACAAATAGTCCATGACTGGTGACAGTTTGGAACAGGTGTTTGTACCAGGGCTGGACACTACAGGTGCTCTTTATGACACGAAGATGAAGTAGCGTTAAATTCTCAGAGTCATTTCAGCTTAGTGAATGCCATACTGTATTAACTGCCATTGTTGAATACACGTATGTAACTATGCCTTCTTAGGTACGAATTGTTAATCCTCCAATTGTTTTGACGATCTAACTCGTCCAAGATCTGGTCAGTTTTACCAAGGACGAGATATCTCGTCGAGACAAGTCTGCCTCATTACTCCAAGGCATAATAAAGATCCAACAGATTGTCCAGGACTGGTGAAAGTTTGGAACAGGTTTTTGCACCGGAGGCAGAACACTACAGGGCATTTTTCCTCGCGTAGATCAACCACCAAAAGGGTTATTTTGCCGCCTTCATGGCGGGGCTCATCTCTTCAAATAAGAGTTTTGCTGGGGTCCCCGAATAATTTCCCCAAGTTGGCGCCACTGTCCCGGTGGAGGGAGGGGGCTGCCGTTACGGAGCGTTACATGAATATTCGAGTTCCCGATAGTAACGTCGGGGAAGGTGAGACGTTGTCATGGGCGTCCACCGTTGGGTGTATGTGGAAGGCCGTGCCGCGCATGCATAATTTAGGTTGTTTTCGGTGACTTTTGGACTGAAATGAGTCGCGCGTTCTGTATATTTCTATTTGCTTTAGTCAGTTCATCGGAGTTCCTGCGCGTCGCGATGCGGTTTTCGGGTCACCACGCTTTGGAATCCAATGGCGGTCGGTGTACGGCCTGCTGTAGCGATTTTGGTCGTTGACGTTGACAACACAAGTAGTTCTTCGAGTGAAAAATATTTCCTTAAATAAACTTCATATATTTATTGTTTTCCGGTAAACTTTATCTGTGATAATGAAGGTCTTCAGGACAACACTTTGGAATCCAATGGTCTACAAAATTTAGAATTCCTTTTCCTCGCTGTAGGAATTTCGGTCGTTCGCGTTGATGGGCAATTGCATTTTTTCAAAATAAATTTTGTTTCTTAATTTGTTTAATCTTAGCGATGGTGGTTAAAGGTGCTTTGAGGTCTATTACTTTCTACAATGGAATAGCCGTCAATACTTTTTGTACCCTATGCTCGTTATTGCATTTTATTTCAAATGGTCGTCAATGCTTTTTAAAATAAAATTAGTCGACAATGGTTTTTAGTATCAAATTAGTCGTCAATATTTTTTTTTTCAAATGGTCGTCAATTGTTTTTAGAATGAAGTTATTGATCAATATTTTTTATTTTAAATGGTCGTCAATGCTGTTTACAATCAAATTAGTCGTCAAAATTTTTTGTCAAATGGTCGTCAATGCTTTTTAGGATCAAGTTAGTGATCCATATTTTTTTATTTTAAATGGTCGTCAATTCTTTTTGGAATAAAATTTTTCGTCAATAGTTTTTATTTCAAATGGTCGGTAATGCTTTTTAGAATCAAATTAGCTGTCAATATTTTTTATTTAAAATGGCCGTAAATGCTGTTTAGAATCAGTGGTTTATATATTTACAATATATAATATTTCTTAGAATTCAGCGGACGTCAATGCTTTTATAAATTCGGCTCGTCAAGAATGCTGGTTCTTGGTTCAAATCCGGGTCAGTGCATGGATGTTTGTAATCGTCTGGTGTAGAGGCGGCTGGTGCACCTTAAATTTGTCGTGGCCGAGAGTCCTCACGTTGGGTTGGTGTGGAAGTTTGGAGAGAGTGTGCCTGCTCAGGTGTTACCTCGTCGTCTGGCCATGGTTCAAAATTACGTAGTGTCGGACATTTTCGTCAATAACCCGTTGTGTTGCTCAAGAACGACGTTAATTAAAAATTACCAAAATTACCACCAAGAATGCTGATTAAATATACCTTAAAGAATATACCCTAAAATTTATCAATTACACTAAATGCAGTAAGCTGTTTGAAAAGAGAAAGATTTTTAAAAGAAAAAAGCAAGACATAGTACAACCCGATAACGTCAGAACTCTAGCGGAAAAAAATAATCAAAACGAAAATGGCAAAAAAACAAAACCTAATCGTTTTGCGAAAAATATTATAATAAAATAAAAATTCCACAACTGTAGGAATGGAAATAAATGAACCAATGGTGTCACAGAAAAAAAAATTTAAAAGGACCAATGCAATCAAAGGATATTTCGAAATCAAACAAACCAATGGGAGCAAAGAAAAAATTTCAAACGAACCAATAAAATGAAACTTTAACGGATTTTGGAAGAACTTTCTAGAATATTCAAAATGAAAATTGAAATTTTCCGTTTGCCGAGGTTGCTATGAAAACCACAACAACCGTAAAAACAGATGGGTTACCTTAATTTATCGTAACTCGCTACTAGAAGTGCGCCAAAAAAAATCGCCAAGGTCGTTGCCACCGCTCATAAACGTAAAGTGTAGCTGTACCCCCTTTGGAAAATAATAAATCTCTAGGCTATTCCGGGTCCGTGAAGCCAGTACACACTCAAAGATTGGTAAAAGGGTTGATTTATAAAGCGACCTTTTAAATCTACTCCTTCCAATCTTTGCAAATGGGTAACACACTTAAGGCTTTGTTATTCCGTCATTGTATAGTCCAGTGTTGCGCAAACCGTGGGTCGAAAATTTTTGTGGGTCGGAAAATTCAATGAGCATTTATTTAACAATAAAAAAAAGGCTTTTTTTTCAGCAAGTATCAGGTACTACCAGTAAAATAGGGAAATGCCGGTAACATTAATTATAAAAAAATGAATTATATTTTTTTACGAAAACAATTGTCTGTGTTAGTATGCAATGCCTATACTTCGTCAACCGGCAGGCAAACGGACATAGTGATAAAAGATAGTTGTCAATTTTAAATGACCTTTACCTGCTCTCTAGTGGTATTCATATGCAACTTGGATCGGTCTGACGTTTAGCAGTGGTCATCTTTACTACAGTTTTTTCAATTTATCTAGAATCACATTGGATTCTGATGATGTATACATGATGATGAAAGTTTTTACAAAGTATTTTTCATTAAAAGAATATTTATACCCATATGCATAAATAAAGCCATTGCTTTGTAAAATTATGTGTTTAATTCAGATCCCCAATAATTCAGTAACATAAGCGCAAATCCCAAAAAGAATTCAACTTTAACTACGTTGACGATTAAAAAAAAAAGGCTGTTGTCTATCCAGAGGTAGCTACAAAATAGTACACAAATTGAGGTTTAAATAGTGTGTGTGTGTGTGTGTGTGTGTGTGTGTGTGTGTGTGCGTATACCACTGGTATAGTCTATAAAAATTAATCTCTTCAAAGATAATAAAATATTTGAAACTTAAATATTGAAAACGAGTAATAAATTTCGCTACGCTGGTTTGTTGGATCAGTTCCATAATGAAACTGATCACTTTTTTTTATATAGGTAGTTAATTAACGTGCAAACTAGAGCAATACAACGGGCTGTTAATGACGGTACTAGATCAATCAAAAAGCGAAATATCCGAGGACAACACCACGTAATTTTGAACCATGGTCAGATGACCTGGCAACACTTGACTTGGTAGTACTCTCTCCAAACTTCTACACCACGACAACGTGAGGACATATGCGTCAACGAAGGATTTAACATGCACCAGCCCCCTTTATACACGACTGGATTCGAACTCGCAACCCTCCGGTTGCTAATCCTTCCAACCAGGCTAACACGGCCCAAAGATCCTAGGATAGTACCAACTAATTTTGAATCGCGGTCACATGCCGAGGTTAACGCATGAGCTGGCACACCACCCTCCAAACTTCCACACTACGCCAGTGTAAGTACATTTGAGGCCACGACATTTTTAGTATACACAAGTCCCCACGTACGCGACAGTCTTTAGTTGGACCTAGTTTCGAACCCTCCCGTTGCTTATCCGTCACGCTACTAATTGGACTACCCCACTTTTTACAAGGAAAGGAAAATAAGAAATTTTTTTGATTTATTTCTTCAAAAGAAGCGCGGGCTTAAAGTCAATTTCTTTTCATTCTCCCCGAACTTTCTTTCACTTTTTCAACGCCATTATTTTACTCAACCCTTTAAAAATAGCAAGCCGCTCCACGAGCCTTAAAAAAGGGGAGGGGAGGAAGAGGGGAGGATAGGAGGGAAGGGGAGAGAATTTATGGTTGATTTCCTTACAACTCCATTCCTCGTCATCCCAGAAACTCCGGGATTGGTGGCAACGGAATGTGCACCGCATCCCTATTATCACGTGATCCGAAAGAGCATAACTTCCACAGGCCCAGTACGTCTTATTTTTTTTTTTTTTTTGCCGTCCGTCTTTTATTTTTTTACCACCGCTTCTTTTATTAACATAATTTTTTTTGTCCTCGCGACAAATGGGAAAAAAAACCACCGCCCACACTCATTAACATATTCCTGGGGTCTTTATTGGACGGTCCCCCTGCGCAAAAACGGCCGGCGAATTGGGATGTTGCGAGGATCCACCTTCCCTGGTGATCGACAGCTGCTGCTCCCCCGCATCTTTTCTCCGTCCCCTGCCCTCCTGAGCTCTTTTTCAACCCCCGTCCTCTCTCTCGCCCAATCTGATGGATTTTTTTTGCCATCTCTTCCGAATCCTCTCTCCTCTCTTTGGCCGTCTGTCCTCAGAGGGAGAGTGGTGTACTGGAGTCCCTCGAATTTGAGTTTAAGGCCAGTGAAGGTGTGTCTTCTCCCAATGAGCATCTTGGTGGGATTTCAGTGTGGTGTAGCGTTGCTATCCCCGCACAGCACATTACACGCAAAAGTAACCACACCTATTGGTGGATTCTATTCTAAAGAAAAGAAGCAACACGATCTTTACAGAGGATTTTTTTTACTAATTGAATGACAAATACAATAGAATCTTTCAAAATGATTCTATTATTGGGGAATGTCTAAACCATTTTCCAAAGGGATTCTATTCTAAGCAAAATCGCCAACCAACCGGTCTGGTGGTTAAGGTCTTAGCCTCTAGATCGGAAGGTTCCTGGTTCGAATCCTCAATGTTCGTCAATGCTTTTTAGAATCAAATTAGGCGTCCATATTTTTTTATTTCAAAAGGTCGTCAGTGCTGTTTAGAATCAGTAATTGTCAATATTTCTTAGAATTCAGGCGGCTGGTGCACCTTAAATTTGTCGTGGCCGAAAGTCCTCACGTTGGGTTGGTGTGGAAGTTTGGACAAGGGGGTGCCAGCTCATCTGTTGCTTCGTCATCTGACCGTGGTTCAAAGTTACGTGGTGTCGGATTTTTTTCTTTGGGAATTTATCCCGGACCGTCGTCAATGACAAGTTATTGTAAAAAAACGTAATTGTAGAGGCGGATGGTGCACTTTAAATCTGTCGTGGACAAAAGTCCTCACATTGGGTTGGTGTGGAAGTTTGGAGAGCGGGGTGCCAGCTTAGGTGTTGCTTCGTCATCTGACCGTGGTTCAAAGTTACGAGGTGTTGTCCTCGGATCTTTCCATTGGGGAGTTGATCTCGGGCCGTCGTCATTGGCCCGTTGTGTTGCTATAGTACGACGTTAATTAAAAAATTATCAATTATCTAAGCAAATGGTTATAATTTTTCCAAAGGAGTCTAGGGCCGCTGTTGGAAGAACATCGGATGGGGAACTGGAGGGTTGCGAGTTCGAATCCAACCAAAGACCTTCGTCTACAAAGTGGGATGGTACACGTTAAATCCATCGTGTCTTCAAATGTCCTTACGTGAACGTGGTGTAGACGTTTGGAGAGTGTATTGTCAGGTCACAGATTTTTTGCCTCGTCGTCTGAAAGTAGTTCAAAATTACGTGTTGTCTTCGAATCTTTCCCTTCGGGATTGATCCCGGACCGTCGCCAATAACCCGTTTTTTTTTACTACTGTGCGACGTTATTGGAATACCTACCTACCAAATGATTCTATTGTACAAAAATGTCTAAAATATTATTCCCGAACGATTCTATTATAAGGAAATGTTAAAAAACATTTCCGAAGAATTCAGTTGCATGAAAATGTCGAATAATATATCCAAAAGATTAGATTGTGTGGAAATGTTTAAAAGTTGTTCCAA
Organism: Metellina segmentata; assembly: GCA_947359465.1. Taxonomy (NCBI): domain Eukaryota; kingdom Metazoa; phylum Arthropoda; class Arachnida; order Araneae; family Tetragnathidae; genus Metellina; species Metellina segmentata. The sequence goes on from OX375877.1 coordinate 96,462,577, forward strand.
AGGATTTTATTGTAAGATGCGTCTAAAAGATTGTCCAAAGGATTCTATTGTAAGGAAATGTAAAAAAATTCTAAATGATTCTATCGAAAGGAAAAATAGAAGAAATTCAAAAATATTTACTGTAAAAAAATGTCTAAAATAAATTTTCGAGAGGATTCTATTGTGAGGAAATGTCTGAAAAAATGTGCGAAATATTCTGTGCTAAGGAAATTTCTAAACAATTGTTATAAAGGATTTTATGGAAAGAAAATGTCCAAAAGGTTCTATTGAAAGTAAATATCTAGAATGCTTTCCAAAGATTGAATTCTATTGTAAAAAAATGTTGTTACACATTTTTCCCCCAAAGAATTCTATTGTAAACTTTAGGAAATTGACTAATTTTTCTCTGTGCTTCATCCTTGAAAACAGCAAAAAAATGCACGTATGGATGAAAAGCAAATGCATGAACGAGACCTGATTGTGGAGCGAGGGGTATTTTTCTGTGGGAAGAAAGGTATTGGCAAGCATCAGTCCTTCGACACTAAATTCGGTTGGAATACCGTACCGACATGTTTTCTATAGAGGAACGTTGTACGCATGCGCACAGGATTCATGGTTGATTCAAAAACAGCCATTTTGCTACTATTTTTCTCATTTTTTTTACGACTTTGGTCATCTTGTGGAAGTATTACGAGGTTGTTCTCGAATCTTTCCTTTCAGGATTGATCCCGGACCGTCGCCAATAGCACATTTGTTCCTCCAGTTCGACGTCAGTCAACTCCTCCTACGTATACAACCTTGGTGACTAGGGCTGCCTTTTGAAACAGAAGTTGTTAATTACAAAATTTTGGCAACTTTTCGAAATTGGTGAATTTTTGAAAAAAATCTAACTACAAGGAAAATTTAGTTTTTTTTTTTTTTTTTTTAATAATAACGGATGGAAAAAAATTATTTTTCGGGTTGATTGGGAGAGAAAAGTTTTTAAGGGATCTGATTTTTACTCGCCGTGGTAATCACAGACGAAAAACTTCGGAATCTGTGACTGCTAGATAGGAAGTTGGAAAGCCTTAATAAGAAAAGTTTAAATTTTTTTTTAATTTAAATTCATTTGGCGGAAGCTTTTCAACTTCTGTTTTATGCTTAGTTGGCACATTTTGTATTTTAGACCACTCATTTTGTTTCTGAATAACTAAAATTGCTGCTAAAATAATTTTAAGAGCAGGCTTTTCTACTATTAAAAATATTTATGCTACTAACATTACTACAGTAAAAGTCCAAAATCCGGAATCCTCTAGACCCGGTTTTGGATTATTTGCATTTTTTGTCAAAAAAACCTTTATTAGACACCCCCCCCCCTCCCTCTCCCATCGCGGAAATCTTGCGATTGCAACAGTAAAATAGCAGATATAAATAGGGATAATTTGTTTTTAAACTTTTTAATACAATGCAGCAAATTTTACTTGCAAATCTAATTTTTCTGTGTAGTATTTGCTCTTAACATGTCCGTTATTTGACGTTGTTTCATAAATTAGGTCCAGGTTTAAGTCCTTGTTCCTTAAAAATTGTCGGAAATATTTAAAAAAGTGAGAAAAACAAAATACCGCCGGTTAGCAAAACGTCCGTATTTTGGACAATTCCGGATTTGGTTCTTTGTACTGTATTTCACGAGTACTTTGCTTGTGACAGCCAAGAGCGTATGTTTTGCCGCATACTTCTCCAGTATGGGCCGGGCTTAGAGTCATGAAAAACAATGCTAAAAACCGCATAATGTTAAAAGTATACGATTCTGTTGAGCCACAATTTATTAGTATTGAGAGTTGGACATTTCTGATGTACATGAATGGTACTGGGACCTAGTGTATGTGTGTGTGTGTAGGGGGCAGATGCGAGAATGACTGATCACTATCACCGTGAATGATGTTCATATATTTAAAAAAAACCGTTGAAAATGATTTATACCCAACTCTAAACGATAAATGGCAATACAGATGCTAGGCAAAGACTTCAAATCATAAATTTTATTTTACGGTTCAAAACTCCGAAATCGGAAATCCTAGTTACAAAAAATGTGTATATTCGTTAACTTTCCAGCAGTTTTTGCGTTTTCCTTACTTTTCTGAGTGATTATAATTCCTCCGCGCAGTAAATCATCAACATCCGACATTTCCCACATCGCCAGAAAGACGTGCCAAGAATGGCGATGGCGTCGAGGAGCACTGAAAATGTCTACACCAGAGAAAAATATTCGTATTCGAACTGTGCTTGTGATGTTATTAGAGAACGCATCTGCAATGCCTCTGGACGCGAGAGGCAGATGCTGTGGCTGCTTGGCTGCCCTCTCCTGGACCCCTTGTCACAATTATCGAAACGACAGATCCATACGATTGGCCATTGTTTTGGGTTGCAGGGAATTTATTGCTTTTTTGGATTATTGGTGGAGAAGAGTTATGTGCAGCAGGAAAAACTACAATCTGTTGGTGTTTTAAGGTATGGGAGTTCAGCCTCCGAACACAGTAACATAACCAGCTGCAGATGTGGACAACATTTCCATGATCGTCTTATTACATGCCACACGCTGTCGAATTCAGTGATCATAAGGTGCTCGTGAACAGACGAATCCAAAGCAATCGATTCGTGCTCGCGAGTAGTCGAATGTATTGATGAAAGTATGCTCGGCGAATTTAGTGATCAGAGCGTTCACGCGAACACACGATTTCAGTGATCAATTCGTGCTCACGAGCAGACAAATCCAATGACGAAAGTGTGCTCGCGAACGGGCGAATTTAGTGATCAGAGCGTTCACGCGAACAAAAGAATTCGGTGATCAATAGGTGCTTGCGAAAAGACGAATCCATAGGGATCAATTCGTGCTAGTGAGTTGTCGAATCTATTGATGAAAGTATGCTCGCGAACAGGCGAATTTAGTGATCAGAGCGTTCACGCGAACACACGAATTCAGTGATCAATTCGTGCTCACGAGCAGACAAATCCAATGACGAAAGTCTGCTCGCGAACAGGTGAATTTAGTGATAAGAGCGTTCACGCGAACAAAAGAATTCGGTGATCAAAAGGTGCTTGCGAACAGACGAATCCATAGTGATCAATTCGTGCTCGTGAGTTGTCGAATCTATTGATGAAAGTATGCTCGCGAACAGGCGAATTTAGTGATCAGTGCGTTCACGCGAACATACGATTTCAGTGATCAATTCGTGCTTACGAGCAGACAAATCCAATGACGAAAGTGTGCTCGCGAACAGGCGAATTTAGTGATCAGAGCGTTCACGCGAACACACGATTTCAGTGATCAATTCGTGCTCACGTGCAGACAAATCCAATGAAGAAAGTGTGCTCGCGAACAGGTGAATTTAGTGATCAGAGCGTTCACGTGAACAAAAGAATTCGGTGATCAATAGGTGCTCGTGAACAGGTGAGTTTAGTGATCAGAGCGTTCACGCGAACAAAGGAATTCTGTGATCAATTCGTGCTCACGAGCAGACAAATCCAATGACGAAAGTGTGCTCGCGAACAGGTGAATTTAGTGATCAGAGCGTTCACGCGAACAAATGAATTCGGTGATCAATAGGTGCTCGCGAACAGACGAATCCATAGTGATCAATTCGTGCTCGTGAGTTGTCGAATCTATTGATGAAAGTATGCTCGCGAACAGGCGAATTTAGTGATAAGAGCGTTCACGCGAACATACGATTTCAGTGATCAATTCGTGCTCACGAGCAGACAAATCCAATGACGAAAGTGTGCTCGCGAACAGGGAAATTTAGTGATCAGAGCGTGTTCGCGAACAAAGAATTCAGTGATTAAAATGTTCTCCCGAACAGACGAATCCGCTGATTGAAGTATGCTCGCGACCAGACGATTTCAATTATCAGAGCATATTCGCGAACAGACAAAATTAGTGATCAGAGCCTGCTGGCAAGTAAACGAATGCAGTGATCAAAAGGTGCTTTCGAAAAGACGATGTTTGGTTGGTTGATTTTCGGGTTCTATGGTTCAAGCACCAAATTTGGTTAAGCTGCGCCATTCACAAGACAGGCAACGCAATTAGAGGTGAAGAAAAAGTAAAAGGTTAGAAGAGGGTGTAAATGAAAGGGGAAAAGATCACTTGGGGTTGTTATGCCCGTACACACCTATCGAAGATGTGTCCCTTTGGGACGCGAACAATTGAATCCATAGTGATCAATTCGTGTTTGTGAATAGGTGAATTCAGAGATCATACCTTGTTCGCGAGAAAACCTATCCAGTGATGTAGCGTATTCGCGAACAGACGAATCCAGCTATCAGAGAATGCTCGCAAGCAGACGAATCCACTTATCAGAGAATGCTCGCGAGCAGACGAATCCACTTATCAGAGAATGCTCGCGAGCAGACAAATCCACTTATCAGAGAATGCTCGCAAGCAGACGAATCCACTTATCAGAGAATGCTCGCGAGCAGACGAATCCACCTATCAGAGAAAGCTCGCGAGCAGACGAATCAACTTATCAGAGAATGCTCGTAACAGGCGAATTCACTTATCAGAGAATCCTCGCAAACAGACGAATCTACTTGTCAGAGAATGCTCGCAAGCAGACGAATCCACTTATCAGAGAATGCTCGCGAGCAGACGAATCCACCTATCAGAGAATGCTCGCAAGTAGACGAATCCACTTATCAGAGAATGCTCGCAAGCAGACGAATCCACTTATCAGAGAATGCTCGCAAGCCAACGAATCCATTGCGATCAAAGCCTTCTCACGAGCAGTCAAATTGGAGCATGTGCGTGCAGCTTCCTGCTCTTTCTCCTGTTAGAAGACTGTCACTTGGTATTTTGAGAAAGCACGAATCATAATGTGTGATTAATTATTCACTTAATGCTGTTTTTCAGCGTTATTGTAAACACTGACCTAAACTTCCATAGCGAATCGGACCACTTCGATTCCCAAACCCACGTGACCAACACTTCTGACAGCGACTCCGCCCACGAACTCCGTCTGTTTCATTAGAAGATTCACCTCGTCTGGAGCAACACAACGATCTATTAATGATAGTCCGGGATCAATCAAGAATGTAAAGACCTGATCAGAGCACCTCGTTATTTTGAACGACTGTCAGATGACAAGAACAACACCCGAGATGGCACCCCACTCTCCAAACTTCCATACCAAGCCCTCCTTCTATGTCGACGTGAGAAAATGTGAGGCTACGACATATTTAACAACACCAACCAGTCCCCACGTACATGATGGTCGTTGGTTGGATCGAGTTTCGAACTCTCGATCTTCCGATTGGTAATTCCCGCATGGTAGACCAGTTGGAAGAGGATCAGATTAGCACAACTGAATGGTTACGAGTAACAAACTCGGTCTAGCCAAAGACCGCCATGTACATGGGGACTGGTGCACGTCAAATAATCCGTGGCCTCAAGTTGGCTTGGTGTGGAGGTTTAGAGGGTGGTGTTCTCAGGTGTTCTTGTCATCTGACTATAGTTCAAAATTAAGAGTCATTGTCGTTGGGTCTTTTTTTTTAGTGATTGACCGTCGCCCAATAGCCCGTTGTGTTGCTCCAGAGCGAGGTCAAAAAATTAACTACCAACCACCTGATAATCCGATACTCTATCAACTGTCCTACCGCGAAGTTTGGGAAAACGCTGACTTAAACCGCTATCCCCCTTTCAGCGATTTTTCCTCTTTCCTGTTCTGGTGTCTTCCCGGCCAACCCTTTGAAGCTCTCCCTTCCACTCCTGGTTGGATGCTCCCACCTTCCTTCGATTAGTACTTCTTTTTTTAGATTTATATCCTTTTTTAGAATGCCATTCTTTTCTCTGTTTCTTCGCCGCCTTTTTCCCGAAGTGTTTAAATGGCGGACCATTTTATATCGCGTTTCGATTCGTCCGGGCCCTGAAATCAATTATTCCTGTTCTGGACTCAGTCGAGGGATGGAAAGTATTATTTTTTTTTATTTCTCCACTGCAGCTTTATTCCCTAAATACCCGACGCTTTTTCTTGTTTGGTTTGGTTCTCCGGCGCTGTGGGAACTCCGTAACTATGGTTTGCGCGAATTCTGCGAATTAAAATTAGCGCCTTTTTATATCGATTTCGAATTTCTGTTTGATCGAGAGAGTGATGCGATTCTGTGATTATGGTGATGGCTTTTTTTTTCTGTTCGGTGTGTGATAACTTTGACTTGACTGTTTTTATCGTTGGTGTTTGATCCATATTATTAGCCCGGTCGGAAGAGTATCATATTAGCTATTGTAGGGTTACGATGTTTCCTGTACATAGAGGCTGATGCACGTTAAATTTGTAGTGGCCTCAAATGTACTCACGTTGGCGTGGACGTTTGGAGAGTGTTGCTAGCTCAGATTTTGCCTCGTCATCTGGCCATGGTGCAAAATTACTTGTTGTCTTGGAACTCCCCCTTCGGGATTGATCCCGGACCGTCGCCAATAGCACGTTGTGTTGCTCCAATGCAACGTTAATCAGAATACCTACCTACCTGTCAAATTATTCTATTGTAAGACAATGCGTAACAAATTCTTCCCAAAGGATTCTATTGTAAGGAAATGTTCAGGTGTAATCTTGTTGTTCAAAATGACGTGATTTTATCCTCGGGTCTTTCCTTTTGGTTTTGATCCCGGACCGTCGCCAATAGCACGTTGTGTTGCTTCCTTGCGACGTTAATTAAATACCTACCTCGTTCCATATTATGTACAGTCAACCTCGACTGGAAGAGTAGCCGCTTAGCAACCAGTAGGTAGTTAATTAACGTCGTACTGGAGCAACACGGGGTATTTGGTGACGGTCCGGGATGTATCCTGAATAGAAAGACCTGAGGACAACACCTCGTAATTTTGAATAACACTCAAATGGTGAGGTCAACACTTGAGCTAGCACCCCAACCTCCGAGGACAATTTAAGCCACGACGGATTTAACGTGCAAAAGCTCCAGCGTACACGGCGGTCTTTGGCAGGACCGAATTTCGAACTCGCAACCCTACGTGTTTTCATCTGCGGCTCAACCAAATGGGTTATCTAAGCCACTCTTTATCGTTCGGATTGAATTCATATCTATATAAATAAGAATGGAGTGTTTGTACATTCAATATTTTCGACCCATTTCAGGTTTTCTATCCGTTGTGGACCCGTTTAAGATATTTTCATGGAAATTTGCATACAGTTAGTACTTATCTTCATTTAGTGAGTGGAATTGGTTGCGAAAGTCTGTCCGTCTTTCTGTTCTATGTTCGATTTTGTGTTTGTGTAGGCATCACTTGAATTTTATTCCAGACATTTGATTGCAATGTGTTTTATTTTATACACTATCTATTAGTTTAGTGAATGCAATATTAAACATTTCTTTATTATTATATTTAGATGAGTTTCATGCAAAAACACCTGAGTAAGTATACTTAAATCAACCATAATTTGGTAGTTTTGGAAAAATTGGAATGTCTATTGAATATTACGATTACTTCACCAGTACTGCTGAAAAAGTAATTCTTCTTCAAAAAATTATATTTTTTAATGGAATTTCAGCTCTGATACTTCATTTATTTCGAGTCTTATTTTTGTTCTTTGCGCAATGAAAACGATTTAGGAATATTTGAGACAGACGATATTTTTCAACGAAACGAGAATGAACAAGAACGCGTGAGCAGTGATATTTTCTGTTTCTTTCGCTCTGAATTAATTTCACATTTCTAAATTTTATGCACATTTAGTTGTAAATTGTGGCAACTGTGCGAGATCAAGAGATAAAAATGAATCACAAATTAATATCTTTAGAACAATTTTTCCGACGTCTTTTATTTTGTTTTATTTCACTGTTTTCTGTTTTAAATATTTATTATTTTAATAAATGTGTTTTCCTTCTCATCACACGTAACAGCACCACAGAGTATTAGACTTAAAAATGTTAGGTAAGTCAGTATAAATTTTCAGTAAATTTTAAGTGTAGTTATGCCATTATTGAAAGAATAATGCCGTTATTTAAAGAATAATGCCGTTATTGAAAGAATAATAATGTTTAAAAATCCAAACTAGAACTTTTTCCAACATTAAAAAATTCGTTGTAATAATGACAGGAGAAGATTGCAAAATTTCACAATGTTGCATACCGGAGGCAAGAGTGCCACAAGTAAAAAAATATTGTTTTGTTGACTATGAGTGCGAGAGCACTCGCCGTAAATCGTAATTTTAATTAATTGAATTGAACATGAAAAGAACTTAAGAAAGGGAATTCCAAATCTCCCTCAAAATCGTATTTTATAGTAGTAACCTTAGTATTTACTTTCGTCATTTTGTAGCTTTGTCATACAGCAATTGTGCGATGAAATGTATTACATGAATGGATATGCATGTGTAGGATTTGTGTCCAAAGTAAGTTGTAGAAAATATAAAGATGACGAAAGGTGTTAAAATAAATTTTTATTCTACAAAAAACGTAAGTCAATATATATTTTGATTATCTCTTCAAACTAGAGTAAACCAATTCAAACCAAGTAGGGTCGGGTATTTTGCTAGTAGTAATATAAAAAGTCAACCGCAATATTACAGAACAGGTTTTCTTGTAAATTTTTCTGTAGTATTTTAACACGTTTTGTTTTTGGATGTTTTTTAGGGGTTACCTTTTTTTAATTATCTAATTTTAAAGGCACCATGCGGCCACGAGAGCTCATCTAGCAAAAAACATGCGTGTACGTGGGGGCTGGTACATAATAAATCTGTTATGGACTCAAACGTCCTCATGTGAGGGGGAGTGATGAAGTTTTGAGCGTGGCGTGCCAGCTCAGGTTTTAACCTCGTCATCTGAACGTTGTTCAAAATCACGAGTTTTGTCCTCGGATCTTTCCTTTGGAATTGATCCCTGACCGTCACCATTACCCCGTTCTGTTGCTCCAGTGCGACGTTAAGTATCTACCTACCTACATAAAGTGTCATAAAAGAGTTCTAGCAACACTTTGGAGGCTACATTGTTCCAAAGATTCGCTTTCAACGGTATCAGTAGAGGTTGAATTTTGAAGACATAAGTTGGAATAAGAATACAAATTACCTCCAAAATTAAATTTTTTGAAATTTTTTTGAAATGAAAAGGTTTTAGAACCAACAAAGGGCTAATTTAAACATTTTTTAAGCTACAAAAAAAAATACTACCTCAAAAAGGCAACTTGTCTTGCAGTTTTTCCGACATAAACTGGAAGTCTATTTTGTTATTAAAAATAGCCTTATATAAAAGAACAAAAACATTTTTTCAATTTGCAAAAGTTCTTTTAGTTTCTCCTATTTTCGTTTTTCATTAGTCTAAAACTCCAAATCAGAACATAAATCGTGCTGATTTTCAAGAAATTTTCTATAAACTCCATCAATTTTACTGTACACTGAACTTTTTCAACAGAGATCACAAGAGCATAGTTTGAATAAACACCACCACTTTATTTAATCTCCTGTGTTTTGATAAAGGGAAAAGTTTTCACGAAGGGAGTCTTGGAATGTGTCAAATTTTTAATCAAAATGCTCAGTTATACATTTTTGTATTTGTTAGTTTGCATATTTTATTTGTTTTAGTTTAAATCTTTTATTTACATTAGAAATTCAACAATGCTTCCACGTGCTGAAGTGTGCAAACGATAAAAAGAAAACAGAAAGGGGTTTCATGTTCAAAAGCTCCATTACACTTTGAGGCAGACCATATTTTTCGCTATTAATTTTTCTCTTTAAGTTTATGGTTTTGATAGTACCATAGAATTTTTTGTATCCATTTTGGTACGAATCATGAAACTTCAATCGATGTTTATACTATTTTAGATAACGTTTATCATTTACTTATAATTACATTCTATGGCTTCATATGATGTGCTTAACTTTATTCTAGGTATCTCTTTTCTGTTAAAAAAAGTCTTGCATTTTATTCTTCCATATTTTTAATTATTTCTGCTCGATGATACTATAAGGCAGGGGTTCCCAACCTTTTAGTAACTGCGTACCACTTGAAATTTTTAGAAATTTTTGACGTACCACCAGTTCTATATTTTTTTAGAAACATATATCTAATGTCAGAAAAGTACCAATGGCTTGTTTTATTTTGATTAAAATACTAAGAAAGCTTCATATTTTATGATTAATGCACTTGTATTTCGTATTAATGATGTTTTAATAAAGGAAAAAATAAAACGATTGTTGAAAATTAGTTTTATTTTTTACTCACAGGTCTAAAAACAAATAATTTTAAATAATTAGTACAAACTAAGCAAACAAAGATTAACATAATCAAAAATCAATTTTTAGTGCGAAACTTGTTGTTTACCGTGTATGTTTATTAAAATTTCAATATCAGGAGCAATGAGCTTAAATTCACTCTTAAGTCCTTCGTAGAATATTTCATAGGATATTTGAGTCGGTCGTATCATCCTTGCGTACCACGTGAAACATTGCCGCGTACCATCAGTGGTACGCGTACCACCGGTTGGGGATCCCTGCTATAAGGGACTAGAGAAAAATATTAAAAGTTTTCATGGAGGCGGCTTATTGTGAGGTTTGAAAGTCTACGTAAATTCTTCAAAGTAAATTCTTCAAGAACGAATCTGGTTTATATAGGCCAATAAAAAATTCAACAACTATCCCCCCCCCAAAAAAATGCCAAAAGTTTGTGAACTTTCCTTTCTTTTTTCACAAAAGCAACAGAAGGGTGGTTTTTGTGAAAAAGCATAATCGGTCACACAATGACAAAAACAACGAACTTTCAACCATCGTGACCGAATTGATTGCTCCTATCCCAAACACACCGTATCGAAGACGGCGTGAAAAACCCTGCCTCGATCTTTTCAATCTCCCATTCCCACTTTGTAGTCGTTCCAATATTTGATCGCGGAATTAAAACAAAACGAATTTCGGAATAACCTTCCCAGGTGGTTTTCGCACTCGCAACCAGATGCCCGATGTTATTTCACTGCAGGGAAACGATCGCATGGTCTGATTCGACGAGTCATAGGCATTGGAAGACAAACAGGAAAATAGCATTAGAGAAGAAAAAAAACAATACCAATAAAAATGATCTTGGATTCCCAAAGCGGGAGGATATTCGACACAAGTCTACGCACGTAGTAGCTGCACTCTCTCTCTGATAAGCTTTAATTTTTATTTATTTTTAAGTGTTGGCATAAACGCTTGCTGGAGACGTTTTGAAGATTTACGATTATAGTTTTCTTGTATATTGTTTCTGCTGGAGGTTTAAATCGTGAGAATGGAAGCGTGAGTAGCATTTGGGATTTCGGTGCGTGTTCATTCAACCGTTGTGGAACCATTTTTTTTTGTCTTTTAATTTTTGTGGAACTGATGGAGGATTTCGTATTTTTTAAAAGAGATATAATTTATAATTGCTCACAGCAATTCTGACGCTCACGTGATTTGAGCGATAATATTCAGTTCTGGGTAAATAAAAAGTTGACTTCAGCTCAGATTCTGTCGCTTAATCAATCTCTTTTTGTGAACGTAAAAACAGTAAATGCTCTTCGAATCAAAGTCACGCATATTCTTGTTAGTTGACAAGCTTTAATTTAGATGTTCATTTGTCTTGAAAGTGACCAGGCTCATATTTCTGAAGAGCAATAATAGTTCTGGGTTTCCCAATTTCGGGCATGAAAAATTATTCTCTTGAAATTCACACGCACAGTTCATAAAACCTGAAAAATCATCCATCTGCGTTGTTTCTAAAAAGGAACCTTGACGTCAACTGTCAGTTTTCTGGTAATTAATGACTCAACTTGTTACTTTGTCTTCATAATTTTGCTTTAAATAGATGCGCCTAATCATGAATGCTTGGTTTGTATCTTACTTTAAGTGACTTCGATTCACATTAGCCTCCATCTGGTTCTGTAATATGGACTTTCCGGCATGTGTTCTAACCAGTTTTGACCTTGACCCATACAATCTTTTTCTTTCAATCAAGAGATGTGGTTATTTAGTAATCGTCTGTGTTGTGTGGAAAAAGCAACGCTACACTATTCACGAATCATTTGTCTTGGAAGGTGACCAAACTCAAATTTTTCGGGAAGGCAATAGCTATTCAAGGTTCCATAGGTGAAGAGTGAGCTTTTATAATTTAGGGCATGAAAAATTATTCGTTGGAAAATTCACACGCAGTTTATAAAACCTGAAAAGGCATCTGCATTAATTTTTAAAAGGGAACCTATGTATCAATCGTCACTTTTCTGTTTATTAATGGCTCGACTTAGTGATGCGACATTGACAGCTAAACATCGATGTTGTTAATACATCGCCCCAAAAACATCGATGTTTTTAAAATTCAGTGTATTTACACTCTTTCCCCCCCCCATTTCTTAAAACTTGTTTAGCAACTAGTGATGCGACATCGACTTCAATGCATCGATGTTTTTATAAAACATCAATATTTTGAAAACATCGACATCGATGTCGCATCCTTACTTTTCAGACCCTTCACCCTTGGCCACTTTGGTCTAAAAGTATGTTCAATTTGCTGATTATGAAAATTATGCTACTTGGTTATTTTTTAAATTTTTATCATGGTACTTTTTTCATTTAAAAATAAAACATCGGCAAGTTTTAACATCGATGTTACAAAAACATCGACTCCAATGCATCGATGTTTTGAAAACATCGACATCGATGTAGCATCCCTAGCTCCACTTGGATTACTTTGTCTTGACAATTTTTCTCTAAATTTTTAGATGGACCTTATCATGAATGTTTGGTTTGTATCTCGTGTTTCCTTGAGGGAATTTCTTTCCTGAGGATTTTACACTCGTATATTTTCTGCTACCTTCAGTCTTTCCAGCATGACTTCTGGACCTTGCACCATAAAAACCCAATATCCAACCCAATCCAGCATGACTTCTAACTAGTTTTGACCTTTACCAGTAGATCTTTCCTTTCAGTCGAAAGATGTGGTTATTTAATAATTATTTGTGCTGTATGGTAAAAGCAATGCTATATATACACCCTTTGGAAATCATTCGTCTAAAATGACTGAAATCGTACTTCTGAAAAGCAATAGCAGGGCTGCCAGATGCAACTAAAAGTCGACTTTTTGCAACTATTTTTCAACCTTGTCGACTGAGTACCTTTTTAAGCAAAATTGTCTCGGCTCCTATTTTTTAAATTTTGGCGACTTTATTTTGAATATTCACGAAAGGTCAGCGAAGTTTTTGTCCTTTTGTTTTACTAATAGCGGACAGAAAGTATTTTTCGGTAATGGTAATTTTAGTTAACGTCGTACTAGAGAAACACAACGAAGTATTTTTCGAATTTTTAGAGAAAATGTTCCAAGGAACGCCAATTTCGATGTTTTAGCGCCAAGCCATGACAACCACGAAAAACTTTGGAATCTGTAGTTGCCGGAGTTTATCATAAAAAGCCCCTTTTGGGATTAAAAAAAAAAAACTTAAACAGAGTACCCACGGGTTAGGGGAAACCTGATAAACCTAGAAATTGTGAAGGAATTTGAAAAAGGGGAAATTTCGAATTTTCGTAAAATTTTTCCTGCAAAAAGGATTGATCAGGGCCTCTTAAATGCTTTGGAGAAAAGTAGCCAATAAGATTCGAACAGTTTCATATCTCTTTATTTTATTAATTGAATTTTTCAACCGATTTAACAGGTAAAGAATTTTGTTTCGTCTAATGGTTTTAATTGAAGAATTCCATGCTTATGATGCATTAAATCACAAATTGACTAATATCAAGTATGGGGGATTATTTGAATATGTTCTTTTAATGCAAAATTACTAGTGCTTTATGTATTAATTTTTACCGTGTATGATTATTAAATTATTTTCTATTATTGGCATTGGAATGCTAAATTATTTCTTTGTTTTTCACCTTAAAAATGTCAAGAATTGCTCAAGTAAGACCTGGAATTTTGTAAAAATTTGTCAGGAAAACATGGAATAGGATGAAGTGGTAACCCTGCTTAAAATTCCTGGCGATATCTTCAACGTCTGTTTCATACTTTATCAGCGCATTTTGTATTTCAGTCTATTAATTATGTATCTGAGCAACTAAAACTGCAGCTAAAGTAGGATTTTAGAGACCTTTCATACCACTATTTTCTCCTGTGGCAGCCCTGCAATAACAATTGAGCGTTATGAAGAGTTAAGATAGATTCATGAAAACCAATTTCAAGCATGAAATATTATGCATGAAGATTCATACGTGTAGTTCACAGAAACTGAAAATTCATCAATCTGGCGCAACTTTCAAAAGGGAACCTGGATGTCAACCGTCACTTGTTAAGGATATAAATGACTCCCGCGACTTGTTACTTTTCCTCGACAATTCTGCTTTAAATAGATGAATCTAATCATGAATGCCTGGTTTGTATATTACTCGTGATACGATGGACTCGCTTTATAGCAACCTTGGATTCAAAGCTGCGAGAGAAGGATCAATGCACCGGTATGTCTTCCATAGCTGTAACGCTATTTTATGATCGATATAATGACCGCGGTAAAGGCAAGGATCTCGTTATAGCGACCTTCATTTGGCGGTGTTTCTTGATTTGTTGAGGTCTATTGACGAGATATATCTTCCATCAAGACCGTAGCACCTTGCCACTCGACAAGGTACCTCGTCATCAAGATATTCCTGATTATTTGATAATGATGAGATCAAGATCTAGTTAATTTTCCTATGACGAGATTTTGTCAGTTTTGCTAAGGACGTGACATGAAAATGTAGGTGTGCACGTACTACTAATAGTACCAACTTTTGTTTTGTTTCGTTACTGCAGTGAGTTGCATTAAACTGCTTTTTGCCTTCTGTATTTAACTTTAATTATACACTGTCAAATTTTTACTATACTAGTTTATACTTCATTTGATACTATTGTTCATTAAAGATAGCTTCTTACGCTATGGATGGCCACGGTAGCCTGATTGGAAAAGTAACGGATTAGCAATCGGACTGCTGCGTGTTCGAATCCAACCAAAGACCGTCGTGTACAAAGCGGGCTTGGTGCACGTTAAATCTTCCGTTGCCTCAAATGTCCTCTCGTTGGCGTGGTATGGAAATTTGGAGAGTGGGATACCAGCTCAGGTGTTGCCTCGTCATCTGACCATGGGTCAAAATCACGTGGTGTTATCCTCGAATCTTCCCCTTTGGGATTGATCCTTGATTGTCGCCAATAACCCGTTGCGTTGCTCCAGTGTGACGTTATTTAAAATACCTACGTGCCATCTTAAGCGACGGAGTGATTTTCTGAAATTGCAAACGTTAAAAAGTTTGAGAATTCACTTTCCATTTTCCGCTTCCCTGCAGAAAAAGGAATGTTCGATACAACTACCGGTTGATATAACCTCACTGTAGGGATTGGTTCACTGGGATTGTTGTACCGCAATTCTTCCGTATTTTGATTGTTATTAAAAGAGCTGGTCATCAATTTTATTTTTGATCGTTATTTTTAATTTTTTGAATCAATATGCTGGAAAATATTTAAATACTATCGTATTCCAAGTTTTACTAAAACACCAGATGGTCATGAAACCTTCATACAACATACTGACATTGCGAAATCACTAATGAATTGAGGATGTGAAAAATGTGTGTAGTAACAGAACAGTTCAATAGAAATTTTGTTCGAAATGCAAGTAATCGAGAAAAAAAAAATCTAGATCTTCCACCTTTTCTAGATTGATTACATTGAGAATCAAAATGATGTCAGGAAAATGATAAAATTCAAAAATAGTTAGTTATTTTTAAGGAAGAAAACGCAAGATTAAAATTGAAGATAGTCGTGTATTTCGAACGATCTGTTATTACGCATGCATATTCAAAAATAAATGCTATTTGAATATCTTGTTTTATAAAAAATAATCTATGCGTAAACTTACACAAGTACTATCTTTATTTTATGTTCTTTGAGTACTGTGAAAGTAAAAGTACACTAATTGTGGTCTATTATTGCTTACAAAGATCCTCTATTTCAAACAATACTGTTATTCCAATTGCTGATGACATCGAAATATGTGTCACCAGACAATTTAAAAAGTCGGATATGTCCGGAAACGTTAAAAGCAGATGTAATAACAGTTCTGGTGTGTCGTACAGTGTTATTGTTAAGAAATAGTATCTCACATTAATAAAACTGTTACTTAATAAGTTGAATCAGAAGGAGTATTTAAAATGAATAGTTTTTTTTGTCTTGGTATTAAAATTTTTGTTCCTGCCAATTCAACTTTATAAAAAGTGAAATTTGTAATAGAAGGTCTAGAGCAATGATCGATATCAACCCCCAGGAGTTTATATAACATTTTTAGGGTTCGATTCGTTCTCAAGGGTCGATAGAAAATATAAGGCATCATTATATGGATATTATTTATAATTTACTAGGCAACGTATTAATTTTGAATCGACGGAAGTTTGTTGACCCCTGGTCTAGAGTTTCAATTCAGTTGCAATTTTAAATGGTTTCTCGGTTGGTATAGAATTGATGTCAGTTTTCAATATTAGCAAATTTCAACTAATACAGATAGTTTATTGTTATTGGGGGGATTCTAAGTATTGCTGAGTGTTTGGTATTGATTTTATTTCGAAGCAGGTGGTTGGAGGGCTTTAAATATTATGTGTCCTCCTTACGTCCTAATTACGTCCTTTATTCCAAATGGTAGATGAACAAAATTTAGTCACTTGTTTCTTACGACTTTAATGCAGAATGATTTCCCAGTAATTTTAACCACCCTCTAATTTCCAATGGGATGAGCTTGACCAAATATGGCCCTTTTGTGCCATAAACCCCAACCAACAACTAACCTTATAGGGTAACTGAGCTGTCCTTTTGATCTTTGGGGTTACCCCAACCAGATTCTTAAAATTATGAAAGCTATAATCGAAAAAATTATGAGTAGCAATAAGGGTTGCCAATTGTTCCAGATTGGCCTTATTGTCCCGGAATTTAAGTTGCTGCCCTGAATCCCGGTTGAATGTCAAAAGGCCCGGAATTTCCGAGAGAGCTATCGACCCCAATATCAACTACACTCCAAAATAGTTATTTCTATTGCACATACTTCGTGCCCATCCATTGAACGTCCGTTCCCAACTACTATCCAAAGCCAATACTATATATGTCAGTCTGTTCAGAGCGGGATCATCGTGAAGAAAACGATTAGTTACCTTTCGATTCTATTATACTCTATTTGAATTTTATTTTTAAAAATTGGGCTGGAGACGAAAACAAAATTTTATATTCGAATTTCTTAAAATAGAATTCAGAACACTCTCAGTTCTGTATAACTAAACACGAACCATATCTCTATTTTGTATACGAACACTACCATTTTTATTTCTTAATAGTTTTAATGCAACAAGAGGTTAGGAAAATATTTATTATTATTACTAAGTATAGGAAAGTACCATCAGGATCGCATAATAATTAAAATAAAAAAAAACATAACTTATTATTTTTTTCATATAGTATTGTACATGGAAAAAATTTCTTTGGAAATCTAGGTATGTTATATTAAATGATTTATCATTGGAGAATATTGAGAAATTACAGATATATATTTGAGTTTGGGGCAATATGTCCCGGAATTGTCTCAGAAAAAGTAGGCAACCATAGTAGCAACCTTCTCATATTTTTATGGTAAACGTTTCAGGACGGGAAAAATCTAACTATTAATATTTATGTGATTATTTACTTGGAACGAATTCCTTTTTTTATCAATTAAAGTAAATTTTCGCCAGAATAAAGGTCGAAACTAAAGAATGGAAATACTTTTGCCATTTTTCGCACCTATTAATCTTAGAATTATGAGTCATTCGCTCTTCACTACATGTTTAGAATATAGCATGTGAAATGGCACATGTGAAACTGGTTATCGGTCTATTTTGTCTACGGATTATAGCAGACTCAGCTTGCAGCTGTGCGAGTAAAAATAGGACTTCAGGCTTAATAGCAAACTTGTAAGAATCGAGGTTGCTGTAATTAGAGGTTTTTGCTAAAATATTTATAACAGATATATTTTAAATAAGAGAAAAATGAAAACAGTTATTTTACATTTTAAAACACTTTTGGAGACAGTTTAAGCTGTAAAAAAATTGAAAATTCAATTTCAATTTAAAGTCTGAAAAATATATTTATAATTGCCAACCACATTGTGGATATTGCTATTTAATTTCATAAATGTGCTTGTTACACGTATGTTTGTGAAAACTGATGATAAGAAGCTATCGTTAAACTATTTTTACTCAAATTTAAATGAAACGTAACACGTCGATTCATCAATTGTTCAGAGTATAATATTTACGAACCAAAGAGCTTAATTTAGCATTGGTTGTGTGTCCTCCATTTTAATTTGTTGAGAATATTCTTGATTGTGTTTTAACTTTTAAACTATTATATTTATTATAAAACATTTTATTGCAGCTATGTGACACTATTTCAAAAAATTATTTAAGAAAGGAAATTTTTAAATGCAATTCAAAATAACTTCTAGATTTTAAGACGCGGGCTTCAAAATAGTCATTTGTTGCATTTCACAATATATTTGCATTGAATTTCTTTTGTGTTTGAAATGATTAAATAATTAACATAGTTCGAACTAATATTTTGTCTAATGTCATTTGCCATTTCCATTTCACTACTTAAAAAAAAATCTAATAATCTTTAGAATATTCGTTTGTAATTTGAAATGCTTCATTCAATTTATACAAATTAAGGCCCTAATTAATTATTCCAGTTTGAAGTAATATCTCACTTAACTTTTCAATGGGCTTTTCGAATATCATCACACTATGTAAAAGAACGAAATATGTAAAAAATTCGAGTTTTAGTTTCATATATTTTACTTAATTTGTGTTGTTCTCACTGATTACATATATACAGTAGAGTCCCGATTATTCGAGTTAATTAGCACTTTTGATAGCTTTTAGTCCATCTGTATAGAAGATTTTTATGTGTCGATTTTTATCGTCACTGTCTTCATCATCATCGTTTGATTCATTTTCCTTATTGACGATCATTTTTATCTGTAATCTCTTGTTGTTTGTCTGCGTTTATCCAGTCACTGAATTCGTTTTCCTGAGAGTTTGTGAGATAAAAATCAATTTGAGTTGATCTGAAATGTTTTTTATTTAATTTATAATAATCCCTAATTAATCTAGTTTGATGTAATATCTTAGGAAATTGTCCAATGGGTTTTTGGAATTTCATCCTTTTTCTAAAAACTAAATTTTTAGAATATTCACTTCTAATTTATTGTTTGTTTGAAATATTTATCTCAGTTTGTAAATTATAGCCCTAATTAATATAATATGATCAGATGTTTTATAATTTTTCAATGGGCTTTTAGAATTTTATAATATTTCAAAATTGCAAAATCTTTGAATTATTCAATTTTTTTCGTGTTTGAAATGTTTAATTTATTTTATAAATTAAGGCCCACATTAATCTTGTTTGATCTAAATGGGTTGATGGATCATCATTCCTTTTTTTTTTTTTTTTTTTTTTTTCAAATTAAATTTTTAGAAAATTTATTCTAATTTGATTTTTTTTAAATATTTAACTCAATTCCTATTTTATAGCCCTAATATTGTATAGCCTATATTATGGCCTATGTAATCTGATAAAATATCATACGTAATTTTCCAATGGGCTTTGCCTACCCTTTTGTTTTTTTCTCCCCATTCTTCGTTGTTTGTGTTCGGCGCAGCTTGGCTAAATATGGCCCTTGCGCCATATTACCCCAAATCAACCAATCCTATCGGCTTTGAGATTCATAAAATTGTTTTGAATTGTTTAAATCTTTAGAACTTTCGTTTTTATTTGGGTTTTTGAAAGAAATTTTTTAAACTCAATTTGTAAATTATGCTCCTAATTTTAATAAATAGCATGTTGTGTTGCTGCAGTGCGACGTCACAAACCTACCTAAATTTAATAATTTTTAATAAAATTTAATAAAGTTTAATCTAATATCTCACACACAGTTCTGAAACTAGACTTTGGAATAAGATCAGAGTAGAATATTATTTCCTAATTCGAGTAATGGCCACGCTCAAAACTAAAGACATGACTTTGGAGTGACATGTCTTAGTATAAAACTAGACCAAAAAGAAACGACAAATAAATAAAATGAAATAAAACTAGAGATCGAGGGGAAAAAAAGAGCTTACCTACAAAAGTATTCTCCAATTAAAACCCTGTTTCTCATTAGAAAAAAGAAAGGACACGACGATACAGGTCAAGTCCACACGCGCAATTGCATCATACCGAGTCGCTCTCGTTTTGGGACAAAGTTGCCCCACCGTAGGTTTATTGCGTTTTAAGAGGGAATATTTAGGGCGCGCGGGATGGCAACAGGTTTATATATACATATTCGGTCGCTTGTTTTATTTTTCCTTTTCGTCAGGTGCCCGAGCGGGGGCCCCTTCAAGTTCATGGAACTCGGGGGCCTCTCGTAAAGGGGGGACCTCCGTTCAAGGTCAGTTTTTGCACTCCTCCTTCGAAGTTATTTCACCCGGTTTCACTTTCTTTTGTGAGTGATTTCTCCACTTTCGGCAAGGGAAAGGACTGATGGTGGTCTTGCGCAAGAGGGAAGGGAGGGTTGGTTTTATGGGGTTCGCGCATTTTTAGAACGTCGCGAGATTTCGGAGTTGTGTAGTGTTGTTTCTTTTACCCTGCAACACACTTGATGACTAAATAGCAACAATTGTTCGAAAGAATCCACGATTTTTTCCAACCTTTTAGAAAATTTTTATTGTTTAATTCCTTGGAATGTATCGTATTCTTCTTTGGAAATATTATGTTGCTCATTTGCTTGAAGCAATCATTTAGATAGATTCTATAGCTCACTTTCTTGGTACTGAATCCTTAGGAAATATTTTATTGCTCATTTCTTTTAACCAGAATCCTTTGGAAAGAGTTTTGCTGATATCCAGAGAACAGAATCCTATGGAACAATTCTCTTGCTGATTTCCTTGGAACAATTCTCTTGCTGATTTCCTTGGAACAGAATCCTCTGGAAAGATTCTGTTGCTTATTTCCTTGTAACATAATCCTTTGGAAAAATTCTACGGCTTATTTCCTTGAAATTTTCTTTGGAACAGAATCGTATGGAAATATTCTATCGCTCGTTTCCTTGTAACAGAATCCTCTGGAAAGATTCTGTTGCTTATTTCCTTTGAGTGTAATCGTTGAAAAATTTCTGTTGCTCATTTCCTTGGAACAGAATCCTTTGGAAAAGTTGTGTTGCTTTTTTCTTTGGAACAGAATCTTTTGGAAAGATTCTGTTGTTCTTTTCTTTGGAACAGAATCCTCTGGAAAGATTCTGTTGCTTATTTCCTTGAAACGTAATCCTTTGAAAAAAATATTGCTCATTTCCTTAGAATAGAATTCTTTGGAAAAATTCTTGCTTTTTTCCTTGAATTTCTATTCTTTATCTCCTTGGAACAGAATCGTTTGGAAATATTCTATTGCTCATTTACTTGAAATAGAATTATCTGGAAAGATTTCGAGACGCTCAATACATTACTTGGAAAACAGAATCCTCTTGAAAGTTTCTAATGCTCATTTTTTGGGAATCAGAAACTTGTGGAAACATTACTGCTCATTTGCTTAGAAAATAATTATTTGGAAAGATTCTATTAATCATTTCCTGGTTGTAAAATCCTTTGGAGAGTTTCTATTACTGACCTTTGAATCTTTCAGGATTCTTTCAACTAATATATAAAGTTATTTGTGGTAAGTGTTCTGTGGTAAAAGCAATAGTACTCTACTCAGAATTCTGGTGACGCTCAGCTGGTTAAATTTGGAATAAACTTTGGGAATGGGAAATAAATGTGGACTTTGAACGCATTGTTTAAAAATATCCATTCGAATAGAATTTCTTGAATGTCAAGAAGAAATGTAATTATTTCTGTCATTTACTGTCGAAATAATTATACAAAACAATTTCGATTATTCTAAAATGGCGTTTGTTGAATCAACTGATTTCTATACTTTAGCATCATAGTTTTTTATAAACAGTTATGCAAATTACAGAAGGGAGCAAAAAGCATTTCCTGCCAGGTATTGAACAATCATGTATATTGGAAAAGAAATAACAAATATTCCACATTCTTTCAAAAACAATCAATGATGGTTTATAGTTTATAATGTCCCGGCTATATGGTTTTTTAAATGAATAAACACTTGAATAGTGTAGCCTCAAAATTTTAATAGTATGCATTTTTCCTACGCTATAACCATTCTACGTAAAAAGTATATGATTATATATGAATTTATCTCGGACGCTATCATTCCTTTCACACCTATTGTTTACGTCTCTTGATAAATGGAAAAAATATTCGTTTTTTTATTGTTTGTTTTGTTTCTTTGATCTTAATAAACTGCTCCCCCCCCCCTCTTTCCCAAACATTTGAATGTCCAAAAAACCACCACCAAGGAGTGTTTTTGTACATTATAATAAATATAAATGGAGAATAAAATGTGCTGATTAATAAACGTTTCACCAGACAATCGTAAAAAGAGACTAAAAAATATGCATGAATAATGTATGAAAACTAATAAATGTCGAGAAATTTACTACTCGAATTTATCTTTATTTAGACTGCTAAAGACAGCTTTTGTACTGCCGGTCGTTTGGCTGCCTCTTTTTTGATTACGTGCATGTACTCCAAATCTCGGGTAGTTGTCGGTAATTTATTAACGTTGCATTAGAGAAACACAACGGGCTATTGGCGACGGTCCGAGATCCACTCCGAAGGAAAAGATACGAAAACAACTAATTTTGAACCACGGTCAGATGAACTGGCACCCCACTTTCCAAATTTCCACACCACGCCAACATGAGGACATTTGAGGCCACGATAGATTTAACGTGCCCCTCCCCTCCGCATGCACTACGATTTTTGGTTGGTCCTAGTTACGAATTCACAACCCTCCGGTTACTAATCCGTTAACCTCCAACTGTATTAGATCTCAAAAAAAGGGCCTATCAAGAAAGTAACAAGAAAATCTTGAATGATAGTAGAAGCTTGAAAAATAATAGGTACAAATTTCGTTTTATAATTCGCTAATGCATCAGTTTCGTAAATCTTGGTTATTTATTTCATTCTTTCTTGTAAATAAACAGCTCATCGCTGTTTCTTTAAGCTGGCGCATTTCATTCTCTTTCGTACTCAATATTCAAGTTTTGATGCGACAGCAATTTGTGATTTATGACGATTATTTTTCGCTGCCAAAGATGGGTGTTCATTTCTGTGATATCATTTTGTACTCGAAATGATCATGGGTTCCTCCCACTGATCATTTCCTCGAATGTGTCCTCTTCTCTCCGCCCGATGGACCACACCACAAAACGATTCATTTGATGGATTTCCACATCCTAGACATTATTTTAAGCGGAGTATTCACTTTCCGAATGAGCTTCGCATTGTCTGAGATACGTATGATTATATTCTTCCGAAATGACAGCCATCCGAAAAGGAAAAAAAAATACCTCGTCACCTGTTCTGAAACATATTCCTTCGAACATGCTTCCAAAGCGATTTTAAAACTTCGGACTATAATTTCACAGCAAAGTGAAAGCAGTTCACTGCAAAGCAAATCGGACCATAAGACAAAGCTCGGGCAGCGCTGTGAAGGTAATGGGAACTTCCTTTGTTACAAAGGGATTGAGCATCACCTAAGGTGTATCGTGATGACAAGCTATTACCTCTGGGCAGGGGGCTGATTGCACGGCAGCTCCCTCTGTCGAGAGTCGATGGAAAGAATTTGAAAAACCAGAAAAAATTGCTGGAAAAAAAAATTGGGGTAGGGTTTATGCTCGATGACGCGGGACCCCCTCGGTCACGTGAGATAGAAAGGGGGGGGGGTTCCCTCGTGCGTTTCCAGTCACGTCTCGGGGATTCATCATGTGAAGAATGTCCACCTAGACCAGCCCTAGCCTCCGTGAAATCGGAGACTTCGCACCATTTTCTCGTGGCCGAAGTGTGCGTGACTGTTTTTCTGCAGTCCAGGTAGAGATCTCGGGGGTTGTAGGAGGGTGTTTTGCTGCACCCTTCGAACGTTCTCTTCGGAGACGCACGTTACTGTGTAGCGTTTATTGCCTGCATGTGTCTTTTCTTGTTCGGGTGACCTGTTGATTGTTTTTTTTTTTTTGCTGTTGTTTGGTGGCGTCGAATGAGTGTTGTGGTTTTTTTTGTTTGTCCGCTTTTTTAGGGGGAGGTGAGGAGAAAATGGATGTGAGTGGTGTCTGACCTGCGTGCTGTCCTCTAATTCTTCTACGGGCTCGCACCGCGGTAGCTTTTGCTCTCTTTGTGCGATTCATGCTGTGGGAGGTTTGCTGTCTTCAGGATTCGGTTGGGCATCGGTGAATGTGAGATCTTTCTTTCGGAATCTCTTCATTGGACATCTATTTGCACCACCTGTCATTCGCGAACTTGCTCTCGCGTTCATAATCTTATTTGTGTGTCATATGCATTGGCGGGTCGTGGAGTTTTGAGGCTCCGGGTGGCATATTAACAACCTTTACATGGAATAGAAGACATGGGGAAATTTTAAGCCCTCTGATTCGTTGGTTTCAAACTGTCGACTATTAGACTATTACGTCACTACGTGACATCATCATTAATGACGATGCTTCACGTTTACTCTTTCATTACTCATTACTCGGTAGTTTCTACTTGAACTGAAAGCCGGTGGCAAAACCTCTGCAACATAAATAACGAATCCATACAACAGATCCCCAGTAATAACGAAAAACTCCCCTTTTTCCACCTTCTATCTTGTTCAAGGACCCAAGTGTCCTTTAAAGTTCAAAAATGGATTATTTTTAAATTATGCTTGTAGAATCTATACTGGAATTAAAACTGAACACAAAACATAAACGATCAAATTACAAGTACATGGCACAAGCCGTTGAACTGTTCGCTTGGTAATCATCCAAAAGCAATCGCTTTCTTTTTTATTAGTATTCTATTTTCGGTCGAAGCAGTTTCGACTTTTTTTTCGCAAACATTGCAAGTAAATAGTGATACTTTTCACACATCCGGAGTGCGCACTATGGGTGACGTCATAGATCTCGGAGAGAGAAAGCAACGAATCAGCGGGCTTAAAATTGAAACCAACGAATCAGCGGGCAAAAAATTTCCCCATGTCTTCTATTCCAAGTAAAGGTTGGTAATATGCCTCCGGGTGTAGGTACTTTGAGTCCAATTGTCTCGATTTCTAAACCTTCAAGGGGCTGTGGTAACCCAGTTAAGACAGCAACGTTTGAGACGCGAGAGGTTTGCGAGTTCGAACCCAACCAAAGACCGTCGTGCACAAAATAGGCTGATACACGTTGTTCTGTCGTGTCCTCGCACGTCCTCACACTGGAGTGGTGTGGAAGTTTGGAGAGTGGGATGTCAGCTCAGGTACGACCTCATCATCTGGCCGGGGTTGGAGAGTACGAGGTGACCTCGGATATTGGAAGAGTATCAGATTTGCTACTGAAGGGTGACGAGTCCCAACCAAAGACCCGCCTTGTACATGGGGGCTGGTGCATGTTAAATTTGTAATGGCATCAAATGTCCTCACGTTGGCGTGGACATTTGGAGAGTGATGCTAGCTCAGGTTTTGCCTCGTCAGCTGTTCAAAATTATGTGTTGTCTCGGATCTCACCCTTCTTGATTGATCACAAACCGTCTCCAATAGCCCGTTGTGTTGGACCAGTGCGACGTTAATCTACCCTACCTGACTTTTTACCAGTTTTGATTTTCTTAACCAAAAGAATTGTTCGTACGGTGCTTTCAACCAATAGATGTGGATATTTAATGTGTTGTAGGAAGAAAGCAATACTACCTAATAGAAATAGTAAGTTAAATAACTTCCTACACCTACCTATGCGCGAGTTTTCTAGTTTTAAATAAAAAACGCGCGGTAAGATGTGCAAGTTGTTTGATGCCACATTGATGAGGGCTCTTTGTACGTTCGTATGACTGGTTGTTTTCGGGTTTTATGATGAAACGGTCATTTAGCCAAGCTGCGCCAAACATAAGACTGACTACGCAATGAGGGAGATAGTTATGGCAGGTACCTTCCCTGCTAATCCGCTGTGGGTTTTCAATAACTCGGTACGTAGGGGATTGTTTCCATTCAGAAGAAGAAGAAGGTATGGTAGGTATTTAAATTAAATTCCCATTAGAGCCACCCAATGTAATTTATTTTCTGAAATAACTTCATTTTTTCTCGCTAGAACCGCGAAACATCAAGGGGTTACAGCACCACGCATAATGAAAACCCGCCTTATATTAGTATTGAAAGATCTCCTTAAATAAATCCCAGCACACGGCTCGGTCACGTTGACTTTAGATTGGAAATGAATAGCATTTGAGGGGAGGTAAGTTGCAAAAGAAGCCTCTCCAACACGATATAAACCACTCAACTGCCAAGAAGAGTTTATCTACCCCTTGAGACCTATTTCTCTCGTCGTTTGGTGTTTACTCAGCTTTACCTCAGAGGATCCATAATTAATCACCAGCTCTCTCTCTCTGTACCCTTGGGACGCTTTGTATAGTCGCCCACGCTTCTTTTCGCTCCTATCCGAGCACTGTTACTCCAGCACAGAACTCGAGATCTCTTTTTCTTTCCGATCGCTGACGAATTTCGGTTTTACGTGCCGATGTTTTTCCAGGGGGGGGGGTTTATTTGTTTTGACTTCAGGTGTGGAAATTCCCTGGGGGTGGGGGGGGGACCCTCGAACGTCTCGGTTCTTCCAGGTATTTTTCCAGATGGGGCGGGATTCCTGGGCCGCCCACTTGGTAACCGTGCACATTCGCTCGACGAAAGCATTTTGTTTTTCTAAAATATCGGTCCTCGGGGGTGTTTCGTTAGGTGTGTGCGGGCATCGAACCCGAGGTACCCGAGTGATCTTTCTTTCTTTCCATTTTTATTCTTGTTTGCCATGCTGTTTTTTCTTCTTCCCTCATTGTGTTGTATGTCTTGTTTTTGGCGCGGCTTGGCCATAGCTACTGCGCCATTAAACGGAAAACAACCCATCTGAAACATCGACCTTGATGAGGGCTTTTTAAATATTCGTATGACTGGTTGTTTTCGGGTTTTATGATGAAACGGTCATTTAGCCAAGCTGCGCCAAACATGAGACTGACTACACAATGAGGGAGATAGGTATGGTGGGTATTTTAATTTAAAGTCCCATTGGAGTAACCCAATGTTTTGCTCCAGTGTGACGTTTAATTGAAATACCTACCCTACCTGAGGGCAATACTAATGGGACCTACACAATTTTGCTAATAGATGAAACTTTTTACCCACGTTTTAAGCAATAACTTCAAATAACAGTATTTTTTGCACACTAATTGTACAAATTTTTGATTGTAATGATGCTTTGTATATAGGCTTTTCGTAGACAAGAATAGTATAATCTTGTAGTAACCGAGTAACAACTATTTCTTGGTCACTTGAGTGACGATTTCCCAAAGTTTTACTGTACTAGGGGACTCTGCCCCCTGCTCGCGTCCGCTCGCCAACCCCCTGCTGATTGTTACGCAATCCTATTTGTTTGCTTCTCAAACCAACACTCCTTTCGCATAACTCTGCTATGGCGAAACTATCTTAATAATTTGTATATTCCTGATTGGATTCATCAAGTTCGTTTCACGTTTGTTCTTCGTGAAGAACAATTTGTACGCTGTCACGAAATTATACTTTTCATCGCATCGAATTTATTTATGAACCAATTTTAAAAATAATTATACCATAAGACATAGTGCATTCTAAGCTTTCACGTGGTATTTACAAATTTGAAACTAATTGTATTGAGCTATAGATATGACAGTTTAAGTTTTGTATCGGAAATTACGATCTAAAAAATACGAAATTTGTATGACCAACTTTTAATCGCATCGAATTTATTTATTAACCAATTTCAAAAATAATTGTATCATAAGAAAGAGTACATTCTAAAGTTTCCCGTGATGTTTTCAGTTTTAAAAATTAATAGTAATAAAATATAGATAAGACAGTTTTAACAAAATGTCCCAATTTTCTCGAATTTCAAAAAAATATTATCAGGAACCAAATTTAAATTTCTATAAAAACTCGACTTTCAAAAACTGACGTTTTGAGGTACTCTAGAAAACAAACTCACGGCTTGAGATTGAAAATTTGTACGTCTTTTGCTCACTTGCGTTAGAAATTTCGCCCTTTTCGACTTTGACATTTAATAAACCCTAAACTAATAGCCGCATCGGAAAAAAAATATTTTTCATCTTGTTCCTTGTACAATTTTTCTGATCCGTACGTTCTTGGGAAACCATCTAAGAATCGAGTGAAATCCTGCGGCGTCGGCTTCTGCAGTAACTTATTTAGATATTAAAGTTCAGAAAACAGAGGCGGTTACAGAAACAAAATGCATCGCATTGGATAAAGTTGAAAGCATTCGTTGAACTTGAACTTTTAGAAAGCCACTCTCCAAGATCACCCGACGCTAATAGCTTCCGTGGGTTCACCATGGCGTGCGTTTAGCGAACAAAACAGGAAAAGCGTCGAAATCCCGCATGATTCATAACAAGAAACCGAAGAAGCTAAGTAGGTGATAATTGGTGACCTTCGCACCTAATCTGAACTTCGATCAGACGAAAAGCATGCAGGAAAAGCCAGCCCGGATCTTTTTTTCCGTTCCCGAAATCTTTTATTGGACACGCCAGTGGACTTATTCACGCGTAAGTACTCATTACAACCCTGCGCGAGCATGTGACTGCATCGAAACGAAATTGAATCTGTCGTAAGGTGTGAAAGATTGTTTTTTTTTGTATGAGTTTGTGTGTGTGAGCCACTTGTGTGACTGGCGCCCCGTTAGTGACCGGAGGATACAGCTTCCTTCGAACAGCCATCCTTCAATGAACAAACCACTGTTGTGTAACGGCGAGACTTTAATTTTTTTTCTCCCTGCTTTCAAATGAGCGATACTTACAATGAGTAAACATACGTGAAGACAGTGGCGCCGACTTGGGGGGATTATTGGGGAGGGGGTGGGCGAGGTATGTCCCCACTTGTTCGGAACTTTATATTTTCTGGAGATCGTTACTGGTATGTATTAGGGATGCGACATCGACAGCAAAACATCGATGTTTTGAAACATCGATGTTCAAAATTATTAAACATCGATGTTGATAATACATCGTTCCAAAAACATCGATGTTTTCAAAATTCAGTGTATTTAAACTTTTCCCCCATTTCTTAAAACTGGTTTAGCAACTAAGGATGCAACATCGACAGCAAAACATCAATGCTGATAATGCATCGCCCCCAAACTATCAATGTTTTTAAAATTCAGTGAATTCAAACTTTTTTCTCCATTTCTTAAAACTGGTTTAGCACCTAGTGATGCGACATCGACAGCAAAACATCGATGTTCAAAATTAAAATATCGATGTTTTGAAAACATCGACATCGATGTCGTATCCCTGCTTTTCAGACCCTTCACCATTGGTCACTTTAGTCTAAAAGTAAATTCAATTTGCTGATTGTGAAAATTATGCTACTTGGTTATTTTTAAAATTTTTATAACGGTACTTTTTTCATTTAAAAATAAAACATCGACAACGTAAAAACATCGACGAGTATAAACATCGATGTTACAAAAACATCGACCCTAATACATCGATGTTTTTTAAAAAACATCGATGTTTTGAAAACATCGACATCTATGTCGCATCCCTAGTATGTATTGGCTTCATGCAGAAGTTCGTCCCGGTTTTTTTTTTTTTGCCTTAATTAATTTGTTTACTAGAAGTTGCATTTAATCAGTATTGTATCTGCCGTTCTGTTCGATGGCTTTTTGACATCTCTCTCTCTCTCCTGGTTCGAATCCGGTCCGGGCATGGATGTTTGTAAGCGTATGGTCTAGAGGCGGCTGGTGCACCTTAAATATGTCGTGGCCGAAAGTCCTCACGTTGGGGTGGTGTGGAAGTTTGGAGAGTGGGGTGCCAGCTCAGGTGTTGCTTCGTGATCTGATCGTGGTTCAAAATTACGAGGTGTTGTCCTCGAATCTTTCCCTTAAGGGACTGATCCCAAATCGTCGTCGATAGCCCGTTGTGTTGCTCTAGTACGACGTTAACAAAATTACCATTACCATCTCTCCCGCCAGGAAACCGATCTGGTGGTTAAGGTGTTATCCTCCAGATTGGAAGGTTCCTGGTTCGAATCCGAGTCAGTACATGGATGTTTGTTAGCGTATGGTGCAAATGCCCATACGCTTAGAAACATCGATGCAAATATTCAGCAAATGGCCGACCAATTGGTCTGGTGGTTAAGGTGTTAGCCTCTAGATCGGAAGGTTCCTGGTTTGAATCCTCAATGGTCGTGAATGCTTTTTAGAAGCAAATTAGTCGTCAATATTTGTTATTTCAAATGGTCGTCAATGCTGTTTAGAATCACTGGTTGTCAATATTTCTTAGAATTCAGCGGATGTCAATTCTTTTTAAAATTTGGCTCATCAAGAATGCTGGTTCCTGGTTCAAATCCAGGTCAGTGCATGGAATTTTGTAATCGTATGGTGTAGAGACGGCTGGTACTCCTTAAATATGTCGTGGCCGAAAGTCATCACGTTCGAGTGGTGTGGAAATTTGGAGAGATCAGATGTTGCCTCGTAATCTGACTGTGGTTTAAAATTATGTGGTGATGTCCGAGTATCTTTCCCTTAAGGCATTGATCCCAGGCAGTTGTCAATAGCCCGTCGTGTTCTTCTTGTACGACGTTAATTAAAATTACCATTACCATCTCTCCGGTTAGCTGCATCATCCCCCCCCGCTCATAGAAGTTCTGAGGTTACTGGCTAAAGAACTGATCCAGGTGAGGAAACTTTCTGAACCACTTGCGGCATGAGGAATCGTAAACCACACCCTCACCGTACACAACATATATCTTCTTTTGCGTCTTTCTGGTTTGATCCTGAACCGTCACCAATAGCCCGCTGTGTTGCTCCAGCGCGACGTTAATTAAAGATACCTACATATCTACCTCCATTTGCGAAGCATTCTTTCCCTTTTTGAAATAAAAAACCATAGTACGTCCATAGTGCTCCTATGTCCTTTTAATTGCGTGACAAAATTTAAAAAATAACTAAATAAGCAATTTTTTCCCAAGTACTCGCAGGACCGCGGTAGCTCGGTTGGAAGAGTAACGTATTAGTAACCGAAGGGTTGCGAGTTCGAATTGAACCAAAGACCGTCGTGTGCAAAAGGGTCAAATGTCTTCACGTTAATGTGGTGTGGAAGTTTAGAGAGTGGGTTGCCAGCCCTGGTAATGACCTCGTCATCTGGCCGTGGTTCAAAATTACGAGGTATCCTCGGAGTTTTTTCTTCCGGATTGATTCCGGCCCGTCGCCAATAGTCCGTTGTGTTGCTCCAGTGCGACGTTAATTAAAATACCTATCCACCTGATATATACAAGGTGATTCTACGGTCATGGGACAAACTTGGGGTGGTACAAGTGGCTTCAATTATTATATGATGTAAATAGATACAGATGGGTAAACAGTTAATTACATACTGGAAAACGAAACTTTTATCATCCTTTTTCCCAAAAATTCATTTTTACGAGCTTAGTTCAGCAACTGTTGCAGGTTCAAACACTAGGGTTCATAACATTTATCAATACTTCCAAAAGCTCGAATGGGGAAAAGTATTAGCCATTCAAGAAAGAAAAAGAAAATAATCTCCTAAACTCGCATACACTTCCCCACCAAATTGCACATTTCAGGTTCTGGTTCCCCATTTCGCTCGCGTTTAAAAAAATACGCTTATCTGAAGCAAGACATCTCGGGAAAGATTGAGTTCAAAACCACCCGAAAGCAACGCCATCCACGAAATAATTCAGTCCACGAACTGTAATTTCAGCACGGGAAAATATTGACGCGCTCTCAAACCGAAAAAGATCCAGAACCGCCAAACACGCCGGCGGAAAAAGCACCAACACGAGGAACCAATAACAGCTCAGGGACAGGGAAGGAGCCTCAGAACGCAGGGTCATTGACTGAAAATTTTGCCTCCGTCCGCAAACACAACAGAAAGGAGGAAAACAAAGAGAGAGAATAGTCGCACATTCAAGCACTTCTGTCTCTCTTATCCGACTCCATCTTTCTTCCTCACATATTCAGGAATGCATTATTCATTTATTTTTTAACACTTTCGGAGGTTCAAGTTGCAAAATTGAATTTCAATACGCGACGCCCGAGGGCGTACTTTCTGAGTTTTCGGAAACAGTCGCTTTTTTTTTTTTGGATCTCGAAACACCTCCGTGCGCTGTCTTTTTATGAGGAGTGTGTTGACGTCGAAGTTCGCTGTGTCTCGCACATTTGGAAGTACGCCGTCACGAAGAGGGGTCGAGTCTTTTCGTTCTGGTCGTGGTTTTGAATGGCAACATTGGGATGGAATTTTTTTTTTAAACTAGTGGGATCCGCCCCCTTCTTGCCAACCCATTCCATCCCCATTCTAAGGTATACTGCGATTATTTTCAAAATTAAAAACTAATAGTAATAAGATATAGATATGACAGTTTAAAAAAAATAACGAAAATGTCACGATTTTTCAAGGAATTTCAAAAAATTACTATCAAGAACCAAATTGAAATTTCTAAAAAATCTCGACGAATTGCAAAAATTTACGTTGAGAGGTACTCTTTAAAAAAAACTCACGGCTTAAGACTGAAAATTTGTATGTATTTTGCTCACTCGCGGAAGAAATATCGCTTTTTCAACTTTGACATTTAGTAAACCCTAAACTAATAACCGCATCGGTAAAAGATCTTTACAATTGTCCAGGGAACACGATGAAGAACAAATCATGTTAATTTCATATTTTTCTTATCCAAATTTTCTAGGGAAAGCGTCCAAGAATCGAGCTATACAACACAGTTTTCAATCCTACGTCTGCGGCGGTAACTTTTTTTTAATATAGAGAGAGAGATTTTGGTAACTAAAATTATTTTGGTTTTGTGAGATGAAATGAGCGGCAGAGTTAGCTGGATGTCCCAAGATTTGGGGTTCACAGCGCAAGGACAAACTGGACAAGCTTTCGCTAAACATAACGTCGTACTAATTAGCATAATTCGTAACTCCTATACGATAGCAGAGGAGTTGCGAGTGTTGCTAATTAGCGTGGCGATAATTTGGTTGGATTCAATTCCTTACGGGCCATGTTTGACAACGCAGTGTCAAACAGTAAATCTACACATGAGGAACAATTTACTAACGCAGAAGAAATAACTACACCGAGGTTGGAATCGAAATTGACAACCTTATACTCAAAACTAAAATAGTACCGATCATCATTAAAAGGTGTATTAAAACTAGTATGTAGATAAACAACATGAGAACGAATAAACATTTTAATAACTACGGACACGAAAAGAATTAGGTTAAAGTACGTTGGTCGTCAAAGTAGGAATATCTTCCTTTTAATGGTTGTTTAGTTTGTTATATATTTTTCTAATGGCGGGCACATTTGACCTAAGTCATTGGCCACTACAAGGCCGGAAGTGATGGCCACTTGTGAAGGAGCACCCAGTGGGAGGACCATCATTGCCCCTAACAATTTATACTTCGTAATTTCGAACCATGTTCAGATGACGAAGCAACACCTGAGCTGGTATACGTTTACAAACATCCATGCCCGAACCCGGATTCGAACCGGGGACCTTCCGATCTAGAGGCTAACACCTTAACCACTATACCGGTTGGTCGGCTTAGTTTGTTATATGATAGTCATATTTGGACAAGGTGTACCTATCAACCAAGCTTCTAGCCGACCAACCGGTATAGTGGTTAAGGTGTTAGCCTCTAGATCGGAAGGTTCCTGGTTCGAATCCGGGTCCGGGCATGGATGTTTGTAAACGTATGGTGTAGAGGCGGCTGGTGCACCTTAAATCTGTCGTGGCCGAAAGTCCTCACGTTGGGTTGGCGTGGAAGTTTGGAGAGTGGGGTGCCAGCTCAGGTGTTGCTTCGTCATCTGACCGTGGTTCAAAATTACGAGGTGTTGTCCTCGAATCTTTCCCTTAAGGGACTGATTCCGGACCGTCGTCAATAGCCCGTTGTGTTGCTCTAGTACGACGTTAACTAAAATTACCATTACCATCTAGTTAAATAGATGGAGCAGGCAGATGAAGCTGCAGTCGCGCGTAAGATCTCATAAGTGTAGGCCACGTGAGCTCGAGAATCGTCTTGGGCCGATTGGTTACACAAGAGCAAACTAGTGTTTTACATGACGTTCCTCAATTTCTCCTACATTAGGTAATTTTGGTAATTTTTAGTTAACGTCGTACTAGAGCAACACAGCGGGCCATTGACGACGGTCCGGGATCAGTCCCTTAAGGGAAAGATCCGAGGACAACACCTCGTAATTTTGAACCACGGTCAGATGACGAAGCAACACCTGAGCTGGCACCCCACTCTCCAAACTTCCACACCAACCCAACGTGAGCTCCTACCTTAGGATGAGCCGTAAATGCCCGGTTGGAAGAGGAACGGATTAGTAACCAGAGGGTTGCGAGTTCGACTCCAACCAAAGACCACTGTGCACAAAGGCCGTCTGGTACACATTAAACCTGCCGAGGCTTCAAATGTCCTCACGATGGTATGGAAGTTTGGAGAGTGGGGGTACCAGTTTAAGTGTTTATCTTGTCATCTGACCGCGGTTCAAAATTACGAGACGTTGTCCTCGGATCTTTCCCTTCTTGTTGGTTCCCGGACCGTCGCCAATAGCACATTGTGTTTCTCCAGTGCGACGTTGATTAAGATACCTACCTACCCGAACCGTCACCTTTTCAAGACTTGCCGAGGGATTGTTGATGAGGGTCAACGACAGTTAGATCTAGCGCAAATTCAGAAAAATGGCGTTGAATAGTGTTTTAAGGTAACCCCTATACGTATAACGCGAGAACATTTGGGCAGCGTACCATTAAACCCAAAAACAATATACGCATGAGCTTTAAAAACCTGAAAAAAAAGGCCTACTTTTTCAATTTAGTTCTTCAGGGCCCTTAAGAATCCTTAACGTTTGATGACAGTCTTTTAACCTTCCTGGTGGTTGTCCAACTGGTATAGTGGTTAAGGTGTTAGCCTCTAGATCGGAAGGTTCCTGGTTCGAATCCGGGTCCGGGCATGGATGTTTGTAAGCGTATGGTGTAGAGGCGGCTGGTGCACCTTAAATCTGTCGTGGTCGAAAGTCCTCACGTTGGGTTGGCGTGGAAGTTTGGAGAGTGGGGTGCCAGCTCAGGTGTTGCTTCGTCATCTGACCGTGGTTCAAAATTACGAGGTGTTGTCCTCGGATCTTTCTCTTAAGAGACTGATCCCGGACCGTCGTCAATAGCCCATTGTGTTGCTCTAGTACGACGTTAACTAAAAAATTACCAAAATTAATTAATTATCCTGGTGGTTGTTTCGATCAGGTATCTTGGCATTTGCAAAACTGATGAGATCTTTATGGACATGACACATCGTCATTCGAAATAACTGACCAGATCTTGATCTCGTCATCATAAGAAAAAAATGACCTCGTCATCTGACAGTGGTTCCAAATTACGTAGTGATGTCCTCCGATCTTTTCCTTCTGGATTGAGCCGACCAACCGGTATAGTGGTTAAGGTGTTAGCCTCTAGATCGGAAGGTTCCTGGTTCGAATGGTCCAGGCATGGATGTTTGCGAACGTATGGTGTAGTGGCGGCTGGTGCACCTTAAATCTGTCGTGGCCGAAAGTCCTCACGTTGGGTTTGCGTGGAAGTTTGGAGAGTGGCGTGCCAGCTCAGGTGTTGCTTCGTCATCTGTCCGTGGTTCAAAATTACGAGGTATCCTCGGATCTTTCCCTTAAGGGACTGATCCCGGACCGTCGTCAATAGCCCGTTGTGTTGCTCTAGTACGACGTTAACTAAAATTACCATTACCTTATGGATTGAACCCGGACCGTCGCTAATAGCCCGTTGTGTTTCTCTAGTGCGATGTTAGTTAAATTCTTACCTGACGAGAGTATGGTAATTAAGGTAATTTTTAATTAACGTTGTACTAGAGCAGCACAATGAGCTATAGACGTAATATAGACGGTCCGAGATCTATCTTCTAAGGAAAAGATTCGATGACACCACCACGTAATTTTGAACCACGGTCAGATGACGAGGCAACACTTAAGCTGGCATCCTACTCTCCAATCTTCCACACCAATCCAATGTGAGGACTTTCGGCCATAACAGATTTAAGGTGCACCTCTACACCATACGGAAACAAACATCCATGCACTGACCAGGATTCGAACCAGGAACCTTCCTGTCTGGAAGATAACACCTTAATCACCAGACCGGTTGGTTGGCTTGCGAGAGTATGACTTACCAGAAAAAGCACTCACATCCAGTCATTAGCACAAGCGGAATTGGTCCATACGAGATTGCGGTGGGTTTCAGCCATTCCCTTAAGCTGAAGCTACATTCAATAAAAACCATCCTTTTGACGGATCTGCCTCTTGCCTTCTCCAGACAGACGCATAATTCCGAGACCGAATTCTGCAACATTGTATCAGAATCGCATCAGCAAATTAGATACTCTGCACCCTGCTTGGTACACGGCGATCAGACTTTATTGCCACCAATCCGTCTTCCACAGAGTGACAGATTGGTTACCATATAATTTACGCATGGTCTAATGCAAGAGTAGTACATATACAGTATCTTTTTCGTTTGGTAAAGGCCGTGATTACTCCGTTGGTTGGTGGCTTTTTTTATACATTGTCCAAGCTTTGCGACTTTAACCTCAATGAGAGTGATCAGTCACTGGTTGGGCCCTTTTTTTTTGGTCTAGTCCGTGCATTTCGTACTAATAATCGTGCTTTCGGTAACCTTGGGACTTACCAACATATCTTGATACCATGTTTGTGGGAAAAAGGCTACATTCCACGGTGTCTGTTTTTTGGGGTTTGTTTTCAGTGTTGTTGATGTATTGCATTAATTAGGTAGGTGTTCGTCAGATCTTTTCTATCTCTGGGCGTGCATCAGGACCTGGGTACAAGTACTGGGCAAGATAAGACGATGTGAGGTCTCGCCTATTTTCGGATTCCGGATGTGAGGCCCTTAACTGGAGAAGAGGTTAACAAAACGATGAAAACAACTTCCGACTGGGGAACATTGTGTGAGGAAAGCCTGAGAAGATCTGCTTCGATGGGCAAGAATTTCGTGGTTTACGTAGTACCAATGCGTGAATTCAGTGGTACAGCTGCAGTCTACGTTTATAGCGGTGGCAACGGTCTTGGCGCACTTCTAAAGTCGCCAAGGAAATAATTATTTCAAAAATCTTTTTCTTTTTAAAACGGAAAGCAACAAGCTTCAAAATCTCATTTGTGAACCTTTTTCAAAAATTTATTAATCAAACGACAATTTAACGGATTTTGAAAGAACTTTCTAGAATATTCAAAATAAAAATTAATGAACTTTCCACTTGCCGAGGTTGCTATAACAACTGCAATAACCGTAATACAAATGGGTTGCTTTAACCTGCCATAACTCGCTACCAGAAGTACGCCAAAAAGAAGCACCAACGCCGTTGGCACCACTATAAACGTAAACTGCAGCTGTACCAATTCAGTAATCACACGCAATATTCTGAAGGAAATAGGTCAGTAGGTTTCTGATTTAACTTCACCCCGGAGTAACACAACGTGCTATTCTATCCGGGACCAAGCCCGAAGGACAACACCATGTAATTTTGACCACGGTCGGATGATGAGATCACTTGAGCTGGCAGCCCCACTCCAAGCTTCCAGTGCGATGTTAATTACGTACTTACCTACCCAAAGAGGGACTACCACCCCTGTGGGTGTTCAAGGCAGACTTACTTTTTGTAACAAATCTATCATTGAAAAGTGCGCCAATACGAGAATAGATTGGCGAAAGCTCAGCCAATAAACACATTAAAGCTATAAATTCGAAACCACAGACCTTTACATCTAGCTTCTAATATTTACTCCACGCCAACACCTAACATATAATGCGAATTACAGCGGAGGATAAATGTTAAGGAACAGCTCTTCCCGCGCGTGCGCGTGATTGGATACTGAGGCATCATTCCACACCACGGGCTACCTCGACATCGGCAGCTAACGTGTTGAGCAATCACTTATCCATTTCACCATTCAGACAAATACGTCACAGTGTTGCGTTACCATTGATTTTTTTATGGTAATTGTAAATAAATAACGTCGCACTGGTAGGTAGGTATTTTAACATCGTATTGATGCAACACAACGGACTATTAACGACGGTCCGGGATCAATGACGAGGCAACACCTGAGCTGGCATCCCATTCTCCAAACATCCACACCATGTCCTTCGCCTTAGAAGAACAGTCGAATGTCCTTCGCCAACGTAAGGGCATTCGAGGCCACGACAGATTTAAAGTGCACAAGCCCCTTTTGTACACGGCGGTGTTTGTTGGATTCGAACTCGCTTCCCTCCGATTGCTAATCCGTTACTCTTCCAACCGGACTACAGCGGCCCAACGTCGCAGTGAATTAACCCAACGTGCTATTGGTGACAGTCTGGGATCAATCCCCAAAGGAAAGATCCTAGTTCAACGCCTCGTAATTTTGAAACACGGTCAGATGACGAGGTCACACCTGACCTGGCACCCCACTCTCCAAACTTTCGCACCACGTCAGCTTTAGGGCATTGGAGGCCACGACAGATTTAAAGTGCACCAGTCCTCTTGTCTTTGATTCGAACTCGCAACCCTCCCATTGCCAACCCGTTACTCTGCCAACCGAGCTACCTCTGTCCCATTGATTCTTTTAACCTCAAGAGGATCCAACTGCAAGTACTTGTCTTTTAACCGTGGTTCAAAATTACGTGGTGTTATGTCCTCGGATCTTTCACTTAGAGGATTGATCCCGGATCGTCGTCAATAAACCGGTGTATTACTCTAGTACGACATTAATTAAAAATTACTAATTACTAACTGCAAGTAATTGACTGGATATTTTTGTATGGCGCTTACGAAAATGGAGCTTCATAGACATATTTATAGCACACCATACTAATCCTTTTCATTTCTGATTATTTTTATTTTTATTGATTGATTTGATATTGATTATTAATAATAATGATCAATCTAGTTTTATTTGCAATTTACTCGTTAATTAATTTTATTAAACAGCTTTATTTAGTGCCATGTTGTGAACCGCAGAATATCTTCCAAACTGGCTTTTTGAAATCAAGTTTACACACGGAATTACTTAAATATTTTGGTGAAATTCAGAAATTGATATATATATATATATATATATATATATATATATATATATATATATATATATAAATGCAAAAGAAGAAAAAGGAACAGCTACACTTGCTATAGTTTTTAGTTTAGAAAAATTTAACAGAATGGGGGCCGTAAAAAAGTGTCTGTAGATGGCATTGTATCAAGAAAAGTGTAGGAATCTGTGTCCAATATAGTTGATGTGCATACGTAAAAACAGCTAGGGGAATCCATTCATTCTCAAACTGCATTTATAGAAGCTATGGTTTTTTAGAGAACTTGAAAGAGTAATAGCCTTAATCTTCTCTAAACGCTTAAGTATTTTTATTAATTTAACATTCGATGTTTTTAATACCCTTGGTATTGTTTACAAAAATGAAGGACCTCAAATTAGTGCTAATAGCTCAATGAATCGATGCAATTGTTTTCTTGAGGTATGCTACAGTATTGTTCCGTACAAAATTCTAAAAAACATTTTGTATTAAAATGTAAGAAACTTTATCATCGGAAAAAATAAGCACTCTATTGTTTGAATAATTATTAAGCGTGGAATTAAATGAATACTCAAGATGATGCTTGTTAACATCTACAAGAATAAAATAACTTATCGAAAAGTAAAAAATGAGTAGTTTGAAAGTAAGATGAAAGGTTTTAAAAGATATTAAATTATTTTTCGGTTTACTAATCTATGTATAAATATTTTTTATTTACCTCAATAGAATTTTCTACATCTAAAAAAATGAAACATTATTAATACTGCTACGATGTAATATCATAGATCCAAAATCGAATTGTGCACCTATATCAAATTTTACAGTTAGGAAACTGGTGTATGATCATATTGTTGCAATAATCCTAGTTACTCTAGAGTTTTTCTAGTCTTCTAGGGCTGTTAATTTTCCTAGTGGTTGTCTCGACCAACTATCGTGTTGTTTCTACAACTTATCATAATCTTGATATAGACGAGATATATCGCGTCTTTAGAAAAAACTATTGAAATCTTGATCCCCAGACATCATAAAAAGAATCGACAGTATCTTGATGAAGAGATATCTCACCATCATCAAAATCGGTCGGATCTTGTTGGACGAGATATCTCGTCGAAACCACTTCGAGGGTTAAAAGCAGGTTAGATCAGAGATTTTCAACCTTTTGCATTGCTACACATAAGCTACTAATTACTAAAATTCTGCGGCACAACAAGCGCTTGCATGGGTAGTTTGACAAAATGATGTGACAAAAACTAGGTATAATTTCGATTGAATTACAAAAAATAATAGTAAATAATTCCCTGCCATTTCTGTTCCGAAGTTACTTTTAAAATTGATTTATGGTACTCTGCAATGAAAAATGATATTCAAAATTCTTTATGTACCTTCTAACCGCCTCTACACCATACGCTTACAAATATCCCTACACTGACCCGGATTCGAACCAGGAACCTTCCGATCTAGAGGCTGACACCTTCGGCTTGAAATTAAATAAATGTTGCACAGTTTAAGAGTGGGGTGCCATCTCAGACGTTGCCTCGTCATCTGACCGTAATTAAAAATTACGTGGTGTTGTCCTCGGTTCTTTCCCTAAGGGAATTGATCCCGGACCGTCGTCAATAGCCCGTTGTGATGGACTAGTACAACGGTAATTAAAAATTACCAGTTATTTACATAATTTAAACTGTTTTAACTTCCGCAAGGCATGACGATTGAAAATCGCAGAACGAAATTATTTGACTTGGTGATTTATTGTAACAAAATGTAAGCCCGAAGGCAATTAGGCGTTCTATAAAATTGATTTGAACAGTTATAACGAGGCAATTAGAACGCTATTTATTTCAAGTATGAGATAAACAGCCTTTAAAGCTACTATGTGACGCGAAGCCAAAAATATTCGAAAGCTTTAAACATGGACCGGACGTCTTTGATCGCTATTATTTGCATACACTAAAAGTTTGTATAAATGCGACGGAGAAATTCAGTGAATGGGGAAGCTTTATTGGATATTTACGTATTCCCATTGGGCTTTATTATGATTCAACAAATTTTGTAGCCATTAAATGTTGAGGGTTTGAGAAAATGTTCCTCAAATCAAAGTCGGTATTGAGAATGGCACTCAACTCTTAATTGTTCATTTTTAAGTATATTTGTGGCGATCGTTGGAGAATTAATGTTTATTTTTTGAAGTGTTTACATTCAGTTTGTTGACTGATGGTTGTGCGCGCAAGCTATATAATTATCGTTTCCACGCGATTTCATATCTTAGCTCTTGAAGAATTTCACATTTTATTAATTTTGTTTTATTTTTATACGCTAGATGTGGCAACACAAAATATATTTAGAACTTTTTGTTTTTCGTTAATTATATAGAATTATTTCGACTAGTTTTGCGCCGACCTACATGTAGCGCAAATTATTTGTAGACGCGTGGAAGCATAATTTTTTACAGTCATGGCCTCAATTAAACGTTGTTGTAAATAAATGAGTTGAATTTTCAATCTTGTACCAAATACATCGTACGGGAAATAGTTGTTAGGAGAGTATAATTATTTTCAATTCTTACTATT
This sequence comes from Metellina segmentata, assembly GCA_947359465.1. NCBI lineage: Eukaryota > Metazoa > Arthropoda > Arachnida > Araneae > Tetragnathidae > Metellina > Metellina segmentata. The sequence goes on from OX375877.1 coordinate 96,504,372, forward strand.
TTTCAGCCGAAAATATTCACGGCTCACACTTAAAGAACTCAGTCTTTTCGACAAAATAGTTTCTGAACCCTTTTTTCATATTATAGCGTAACCTAACACTTCCTTAAAAATGATCAAAATATCAAAAATTCGCTTATTGTTTTTTTAATTGTTTACTCTTGTAGAATGAGCGTAAAATTTCAGCCTTAACTACAGTATTTAGATGTACGTTTTTCCATTGAACTAGGGATGGGGTCTGGATCCAAACTGAGTAACTTTTAAACCTATAAAGTTCTTTTAGTCCTTTTTTTTTTTAATTTTTTGTGACTATCCTCCCCTTTAACTATGAACCTTCTTAATTAATAAAATCTTTTCTATGATTTTTTCAATCAATGAGATGCATTTTCTGTTACACCAAATTGTAGAGGCGTTTCTGCTTCTACAGAGTAATACGTGTCTCCTATACACAAGTTCTTAGTTGTCCTGTTTTTCGAATACGATATCAGATCGTCACCAATACGTGTTGCAACGTATTTTTTTTTATTAAGGTCCTTAATCTCAAAATCCGCAGTTAAATTTTTATTGATCTTCAATGCTCGTTTCGTACTCTTGAACCTATTGAAGATAACCCCGATATCTATAATGCGAGATCATTTCGAGAGCAAAAATAAAATCTTCGCAGGTTGTCTGGCTTGTTGTGGTGTGGAAGTTTGGAGAGTGGAGTGCCAGCTCAGGTGTGACCTCGTCATCTGGCCGTGGTTTAAAATTGCGAGGCGTTGTCCTCGGAATTGATGCCGGACCGTCTCCAATAGCCCTTAGTGTTGATCCAGTGCGAAGTTAATCCAACTACCTACCTGTCTGACTTACACTGAAAAACCCTCGGTTATTTTGTGTGATAAAAGCGATACTGGACTGCTCGGGAATCTGGTGACGCTTAGAGCAGGGATTCCCAACCGGTGGTACGCGGCAACGTTTCAGGTGGTACGCAAGGATGATACGAGCGACCCAAATATTCTATGAAGTTTGTTCGATTTTTCAGTATGTACAACCACGTTATGCTATTTCTTATGCCATTTGTTACTAGTTACTTGTGAGAGAGGTTTTTTCTGAACTTTTGTATATAAAAAAAATAAATATAGAAACAGAGTAAGTGTTGAAGAGGACTTAAGAGTGGAGTTAAGCTCCATTGCTGATATTGATACTGATATTTTAATAAAAGATAAACAAGTTTCGCACTAAAAATTGATTTTTGATTATGTTAATCTTTGTTTGCACTAATTATTTAAAATTATTTGTTTTTAGACCTGTGAGTAAAAAATAAAACTGTAATTTTCAATTATCGTTTTTTTTTCCCTTTATTAAAACATCATTAATACGAAATACAAGTGCATTAATCATAAAATATGAAGCTTTCTTACTATTTTAATTAAAAGAAAACAAGCCATTGGGCACTTTTCTGACAGTAGACATGTTTCTAAAAAATATAGGACTAGTGGTACGCCAAATATTTCTAAAAATTTCAAGTGGTACGCAGTTACAAAAAGGTTGGGAACCCCTGGCTTAGAGGGTTCAAAAACCTTATCACTAAGATTGGTTTCGACGAGATATCTCGTCCATAAATTTACGAACAATTTTGCGAATGATGGAGACACTCCGTCCTTTTCAAAATCGATCAGACAATGCTGATTTTGCGATGAAAACGAGATCAAAATCTGGCGAGATTTCTCCTAGTGACGATTCAGACTATTAGGGACGGAAAGTTTCCTAAGGGATACCTTAGCATAAACAAAAAACTACTCTGGACAAATAAAAGATCCAGTGAAGGACTGAAAGAAATTATAAGGAAACTACTGGAGCTCAGAATTGAGCAAATGGATAGGAATCTATAGCGAGTTCTATTTCAAGTATCTGGATTGCTGTCGCAACCCAAATTCACACCAAATGGCTTAGGCTGGGATGGTGTTAACTATTTATTTATTTCTCCTAGTGACGAGATATCTCGTCCATCAGATCTGATGGTTTTGTCATTGACGAGACAACCACCTGGAGGGTTAAAGGGGCACCATCAAGGATGTCCAAAACCGGAAATCTGAAACAGATCACCATGCAAACGATATCACGCGTCACCACCCCTAAACTTTGCATACAATGCGAAACAACAATCGGTTAGCACAGACAAACAACACTCAGTCGAGCATGCAAAGTCGCATATCAATGTAATTGATTAAGATAACGAGACAGACCCGAGCACGATTGGATGCCCTCTGCCTGTCTGTATACACGATCCTCGCCCGGCCTGTATAAAACTTTAATTAAAAATATCTATCTAAATCTTGGGTGGGAACAGGGGGTCTCTCCTTTATAATCAATTCATCGATTTTGTAAAGTAGATCCCCAGTCTCTGTTTTTCTTTCGGGGATGATGGATTGTAATGAATTATGGATTTAATTTACTTCACTCTAATGTATAAATTTGCAATTAACTTAAGAGGCAGGTACTTGTTATCTGGCCCTTGGAATTTAAACTGGTTCTCAAAGGGCAAAAGCCTCGGATCTGGTGTGGTTTTTTTTGTTGTTTTTGTTTGTTGTTTCTGCTCTAGGGATGGCCGTAAAATTCCCACGTCGCACGCTGCTTTGCTTTCCGAGAGTGGTTCTATGTCTTGTTCGGGTGGAGCGAGCGAATTTATTTATCTTTCCGTGGGATGTGTCGTAATTTGTGTTCGTGTATCGTATTCTGGAATCGGAAAAGTGTTTGTGGTTGGTTTTGCTTCAAAGCCGTGCGATGTTTGATGAGAGAAAACGGTTTCAGACATTTATTCAATGTTTTACTTATGTCGTTGATGTTGTGGAAACAAAAGTATATCCCAGACCGATTAAATAAAACACATTTATTCAACGACTCAAACACAAGATTCGTGTCTACATCATAACGTCGCACCCCGGCAAGAAAAGTGACAAGTCAAAAAATAAAAATTTTGAGGTTATGTCATTGAAAAGTATGTATGAGGTGCCCCAGCGTGTTATATTACTATTCTATCGAATATAATAGAATTTAAAGACACATACTTACCTGATAATTAATAGAAGCTCTAACTATTTCTATAAGTTTTATAATATTCTTTAAGTTGATTTTTCTCAAATGCTGCAATTTTGAGTTGTGTCACTTTTCTTGCCAGAGTGCGACATGATGTATTCACGTCTACCGTTACGACTACGTACAATTATGTCTTTCGTTCTGGAGAAATTACATTTCAAATTCAGTTATGAGGGCCGTTGTGGCTCGGTGAATATGTTAGTAACCTGCGAGTTGTAGGTGGCACAGGTTCGATTCCTTTGCATTCCTCCTTGGGTGCATTTCTCTCTTCTGTGTCACAAAAACTTTATTTGTATGTATATCTAGCACAGCATGGCCAAATATGGCCCTTGCGCTATAAAACCCCTCAAAACCAACCAACCAAATCAATTTTGAGAGGCATTTTTTTGTGTAAACAAAGTAGGTGGTCTGCGAAAATTTTGCTTATGTTCAGATACTATCACATGATACACATAGGAGTTTCCTTTAGCTGTAGTTTATCGTAGATTTAGTGACGTTTGCCGTTCAACCAAATTTGTGCTGTAAAAGGCATAACAAATATTTAATTTTGATTTGTTCACAATAAAATTTTTTTTTAAGTAAAGACATTATTACAAAGTAAAGACATATACGTTACAAATTCAGAGAATACAACCATATTCCAAAATAGGTCTGACCAAAGAATCGAAAGACACGTGAGGTACAAGTAGAACACGCGCATTATGTTTTAAGATAGGACCACTGTACCAGTCTTGAGCAAATATATGTTTCTCATTAATGATTGAAAACTCTTGACTAGAAATTGATCTGGACTGATGAGTAACGATTGATTAGGTTTCAGACTTTCCACGTTCACTCATGATTTATTTTTAATCAAGTAATCACGACTAAAGTTATGATTGAAATTGTGCCTCCATTTCGTTGTATGAACTCAGTTAAAACAGTATTTACCTGTGTGAGGTTTTTAAACAAAAAAACATATCCTAATGTTGAAGGGGAAAATTTCTACAAAATGAAAAAGAATAACATGTACTTATTTATTTAATTATACTTTAAAGCGTAATGGAATTCGTGTAACATCGCCAAAAAAGTCAAATTACAAAAAAATGAATCGAATAAAGAATAAAATTTGTTGTTTATATTAAATCGTTCTAGAATCCATCGTGAAATTAATGCAAATTTCGAGAAAAAAAACAGTGCTATAATTAATTTTATGTAAATACTTCTAATGGGAATTCAGACAGCATATTCATGACTGAAACTAATGATTGATTTGGTTATGATTGTGAATAATTTTTTAATCATGATACCGTCCCGCTAAAACATGAAATAAATATAAATATGCAAATTTTCACTTTTGGGGATTATCAGCTGGTTGAACCATTATTTTGCTAAGTTTTGCCAGAAACGCGAATGTGTATCTTGTATTGAAACTCCTTGTTTTTGCCATGCTCGTTCACGAAAATAAAACAGATGAATTGTGAGAGTACAGTATACATTAAAATGTCAATTCTCAAATGTTTGAAATTTTCACATTTATGTCTCTGGCGTAAGGGGGACGATATATCTTCCTGGTGGTTGTCTTGCCTTGCCGAATCATCTCGTCAACAGCAAAACTCGTCACATCTGTGGACAATATACACTGACCTACAATAATGGACCGGACGCCAGCGTTTTGCATACATCTTTGGGGGTGTGTTTCGTGGTATGGCCTGGGACTTTCGCAATTGTTCCTGGTAAAATGATCACTAACGCCTACATGAACATTTTGAACAATCAAGTTCTACCTACGCTCTGGCAATTTTATGGAATAGACGAGTGTTGCTTAAAGTTCGACAACGCTCCGTGTCATGTTGCAGCCTCTGTCAAGCAATGGTATCAAGTCATGGATGTAAAACGTCTTCCCTGGTCTGGTTAGAGTCCCGATCTAAACCACATAGAACATTTGTGGTGCGAGTTAGAGCGACGCTTACGGACCAGGAATCCACGTCCGAAATCTACAGCTGAGCTGGCTACATTCTTGCAGCAGGAATGGACACAAATACCCATAGGTGTGTGTCTAAACCTTGTTGCAAGTATGCCCAGAAGGGTTGCTAATGTAACTGCAGCACGTGGGGGACCATCCCCCTATTAAAGCATGTATTCTTTCCCTTGTACCATCACATCTTGCTGTCCGGTCCACTATTGTAAGGTAGTCTATATCGTCCATCAATATCATGTCTCACGTAATAAGAAGAAAACGGATCAAATCTTGATTTGGTCCTGTTAATAAAATCTGCAGTACCTTAATGACGAGTCATCTCGTCATAAATAAAATTGATCAGTGTTATCCTTTATATTTTATTTATGCACATGCTCCTTGTATTCCAACAATCTGCTATGAATGTATTTTAATGCATTATTAGTTAAAACTGCTTTACATGGGTTGCGACGGTCCGGGATCAAACCTGAAGGGAAATATCCAGATCCGACGACAACGACACGTAATTTTGAGCCACGGTCAGATGACGAGGTCACACCTGAGCTGGCACCCAACCTCTCCTAACTTCCACACCACGCCAACGTGAGCTGCGAAAATGGGTTCAGGCTGGATTACTTTTGAAATGATTTCGATGTATTACATGTGAAATAATACGAGTATTAAATGTCAAGCAAGATGTCTACTCTTGGATTCATTTCGGAATTCGATGCGAATACAAGTACAACGTGGGATCTGTGTACTGATCAGTTATAATTCTTTATTGAAGCGAATCAAATGTAAATCATAACAGTCAGATTTTGATGGACGAGAAAAGTCGTCAAAACTTCTTCGAAGATTGACTTTAGACTAGATTATTTTTTACCCTGGTATAAACAAGAGCCATTTTCCATCTTGCAAGTTTTTGCTATCACTTTATTTAGTAATTTTTTTTCTTTTATTTTTAATTTAACGGGCAAAAATTGCGTTCCCCAATGTTTTAATTCTTTCAAAAGGAATTGACAGGACAGTGGCACTTTTTCCCCGCGGAGTAATTTCTGGAAATTGCTCGAAATAATGGAATTGGGACTTAGACCGCTTTTCCACCGAAGTTAATCAATTTTAGTAATTGACATTTTAGTTAACCACAAACATAATGGATTGTGCCCAAGACTGTCTTCTACCATAAAACCCCACCTACCAATCTATTCTCACGTGCAAAGTGTCTGATTTTAGAAAATTTCCACGATTTCCAATTTAAAAAAAAACAAGCCCCCAAACCCCCGAAATTTCTCCGCTCTACTTCCTGTCACAGGGTCAAAGAACCGTTATTGTACCCCTTTTGCGTCCTGTAGCTCGGGCAACGAACCCCGCCAAAGGGTGATGATCGCGCAACAATAAAACTTTTTAAAAAGTGATAGCGGACCGAGGGAAAAAAACAGCACCTCGGCCATATGGAAGGGTTGCGTTCTCGCAACAGATGACGTCACAGCGATCCCAGATGTGAGCGACGCTTCTCCCTGTGGGACGCTGCGCGACCCCATTGTTTGGGATTCGTAACCCTTTCTGAACCCTGGAGGCGGCGACGGGAAAATAAGGTTCCCGAGTGTGTTCATTTTTTAAAAGAGAAACGGTGCTTTTCTGGAGTCTTGGAACTCCGGAAACCGTACTGGTATAACGTGATACTACCTTAGTTTGGGGCTCGGTTTGTATCGTAGGTGTATTTTCTGTTTCCGTTGGTAGCAGGAAGGATTTGAAAGAGTTTTAATACTTGTTTAACCCGTTGTCTCGATGAGGTATATCGTCGTTAGCAAAACGGACCAGATCTGGATAGACGAGGTAATTTGTTATTAACAAAATTTGTTAGATAACGGAGACGTAAAAATAAATTTGTTCTGGTATAACTTAACACTAACTTAGTTTAGGGCTTGGTTTAGATAGGTGGGTGTACTTTCGGTTTCCGTTAATAGCAGGAAAGATTTGAAAAAAAGTTTCAATAGTATTAGTTTAACCCTTTGTCTCGACGAGATATATTGTCGTTAGCAAAACAGACCAGATCTTGATGGACGATGTATCTCGTCATTAGCAAAACGGACCAGATGTTGATGGACGAGGTATCTCGTCAGTAGCAAAACAGACCAGATCTTGATGGACGAGGTATCTCGTCTGTAGCAAAACAGACCAGATCTTGATGGAAGAGGTATCTCGTCATTGGAAAAACAAACCAGATCTTGATGGAAGAGGTATCTCGTTATTAGCAAAACAGACCAGATCTTGATGGACGAGGTATCTCGTCTGTAGCAAAACAGACCATATCTTGATGGAAAAGGTATCTCGTCATTGGAAAAACAGACCAGATCTTGATGGACGAGGTATCTCGTCATTGGAAAAACAGACCAGATTTTGATGGACGAGGTATCTCGTCAGTAGCAAAACAGACCAGATCTTGATGGACGAGGTATCTCGTCTGTAGCAAAACAGACCAGACCTTGATGGAAGAGGTATCTCGTCATTGGAAAAACAGACCACATCTTGATGGACGAGGTATCTCGTTGTAATCAAAACTCACCAGATCTTGATGGATGAGATATTTCGTTATTAACAAAATTTGTTAGATAATGGACACATAATAATGAATTATTACTGGTATAACTTAACACTTGTTTGGGGCTTGGTTTGGATTGGTAGGTGAACTTTTGGTTTCCGTTAATAGCAGGAAAGATTTGAAAAAAAAAAGTTTCAATATTAGTTTAACCCTTTGTCTCGACGAGGTATATCATAGTTAGCAAAACAGACCATATCATGATGGACAAGGTATCTCGTCATTAACAGAACAGACCAGATCTGGATGGACGCGGTATCTTATTAGCAAAACTCATCAGATCTGGACAGACGAGGTACTTCATCATTTGCAAAATTTGTCAGATAAAGGAGATTTAATAATTCTGTACTGGTATAACGTAACACTAACTTAGTTTAGGGCTTGGTATTGATAGGTGTGTGTATTTTTGGTTTCTGTTCGTGGGTAAGATTTGAAAGAGTTTTAATAATAGTTTTACCCTCCTGGTGGTTGTCTCGACGTGGTTACATAGTTAATTTTACATGATGTATTTTATTTTAGACGCATCACACAAAAATATATACAAATGAGTGGGTTCTTTAAAATCCCAAAATCCCTGTATTACATAGTAATTTGAAATTAATAAAAAAATTAGTGTTAAACTACACCTTTAAAACATGATCTAAAAATAAATTCCATTTTCCAATTATATTTTGAAAGATTTTAATGTCAAATTTACTAAATTCTACACTGGTAAAAAAAATCCCGTAAAATTTACGGTTTTAAACTGGCAGCTGGGTTGGTTGTGCTTAACCGTAAAAATTACGAAGTTAATCCGTAGAAATAACGGTTTTTTACCATACGAGAACAAGTTTTTCCCGTAAAAGTTACGAATTAAAACCGTATTCACAACGGTTTTTTCCCATAAGAGATCCAGTTTTTCCCGTAAAAGTTACGAAGTAAAACCGTATTCTCGACGGTTTTCCCAATATGAGATCAAGTTTCCCCGTAAAAGTTACGAAGTAAAACCGTATTCTCGACGGTTTTCCCAATATGAGATCAAGTTTCCCCCGTAAAAGTTACTAAGTAAAACCGTATTCACAACGGTATTTTGCCATATGATATCACATTTTTTCCGTAAAAGTTATGAAGTAAATTTGTAGTCGCAACTGTTTTTTACCATGAGATCTAGTTTTCTCTGTATGTTTCAGTTTTCACTTGTTTACATAAAAGTATTTAATCGGTGAAAGTTACAACCAGTTACCATAAAAAATACAGTATAATTTCGCAATCAGAACTATTTTTAACTAGTCAAGAACAAGTTTACTGTAGTTTTTAGTTTATAACTGTTTACAAAACCATATGGAATTGAAGTTACAACCAGTTACCATAAAAAATATGCTGCAATTATGCAGTGAATATGGTTTTACCACAAAATAATGCAATTACACTAAATACTATAAGGTTTACAAATTGTGTAAAAATGTAAATACCAGCTATACAGTTGAAACAGTTTTGCGCACAAAATAATGGGTTTTCTCTGAAATTTAGTTTTGAAGTGTGGATAAAATGATAAAGTCATCTTTTAAAATAGTATAGAACTATTGCAGAGCAAATAAATTAAAGAAAAATACTGTGCCGTACACAGTACCTTTTATTCATAATACTGTCAATATACAGTGAAATCTGTGTGTAACGATACTGTCTATAACAATATTTTATTTAGGTCCCTACAGAATGGTTATAGACAGGTTTCACTGTATAATATTTATTACTTTTGTTATTTCAATAATGTTCAAACATTTAAATTAAATAATCTAACTAAATTATGCTAGAATATTATTCAATTATACAGAATAATAAAAATTAAAGTAAATCATTTTTCAATATGCATGTTGAGGATACTTATTAAGTAACAAACTATATAAGCATGTAGAAAAAAGTCTGTATAAATGAAAAAATAAATATTGTTGTCTTCTTATAATGTCAACAGTGATAAATTTTCAAAATATAGAACTCTGGAGCTTTTCATTTAAGAAACCTTGATAACTTTTATTAAATAGCAAAACACCTTTAAATATGGTTACATTATACACTGTGCTGTGCTGAACACGATAATTACATAATGTTTTGTGAGGTGCATTTGTTTGTTGCATATAATTTAAGTAATACAAAATGAGCAGGCAAAAATATACAATAAACAGAAATACAAATATAATCAGGGTTCATTGATTGTAATTTTTTAAAATCAAACCACGATTACAATAGAATAACTTTGATGCAATTAACAGAATCAAGATACCTAATATTCATATCTATTCAATGAAATGTTCAACACCATTCAAAGTCCATAAGTTTATTTTATAAGGTCAAAACTTTTTGATTCATGGATTTCTTTTTTTGGATCCTTTATCAGGATTTATCCTTAGAAAACACCTGTAAAATACAAATAGGACAGAGAAAAATTCTTTAGTGATTTTGCTTTATTCAAAGTTTAACAAGTTTATTTAACCTTTAACTGCTGTCATGGGTCTCACAGACCCCGAGTGACAGGTCGTTTCCACCTCTCAAAGTGAATATTGGTCAATGTCCTATTCAGTACCTTCCTACTACGTCCAAGAGAAGCCACATTCCAACACTGGTTTGGATGTCCCAACTATTTCGTATTTCACACTATTTGCATTTCCCCCACGGTCTCTTAGACCCTTCACAGCATTTGCGTTAGTGTTCTTGCTGAATGAAATAGTCTGTTTGAGTATGTAATTTCAGCTGTCTAAAATGGTAACAAACTTTACTAAGAAACTACCTCTTTATCTAGCACAAAAAGAAGTTCAGGATATTGTTGATAATTGGTCGGAAATAGAGTACTGGGACAGTGAAATTTCGGATACTATTGAAAGCAAACATGAAACGGATTCGGAAATTTATGCAGATGAAGACATTTCAAGTGCGTCTTCACAAGAATATTTCTACGGAAAAAAAACTTCAAATGGGATCCTGGGAGGGGGGAACCTAATCGTGCCATTAGAACACCAAACCACAACATAGTTTTAGTTTCCAGGGTTGAAATGTCCTGCAAAATTAGTTCCGAAAGCTGAGCCTGAAGAGACATGGAATCTACTTTACTTGTATAGTAATATAAAATATATTCAAGTTAAGAATTGAATTATCTAAATTTAAAATGTATAAATAATAATTATCTAAAGAATCTTTCATTAATATATATTAATTAACTTTATATACACTTTAGTGAGCGAGGTCTGAGAGACCCCTCCACACTAGTCACGAGACGGTTTGTAACACAGCAGTTAAGGGTTAAAGCTAATTTAAAAAATACAATCAAACACTACAGCACCCAACCCTTTTTTTTAATAAATGTCATGTGAGAAATTAACTGCGACAAATCAGTTAAAGTAATGTTCTCGCATGTACTTAAACTGCAATTTACAATTGTGCCTTCAATTCTTCACATTTCTTTAACAAATTTATGATCTTGAAAAACATGAATTGTACAGGGTGTCCTAAAAGTTCCTGTACTGACGATTCGTGAATTTACTATACAAAATCAACAAACTTTAAAACAAATATTTTTATGTTAATGGTGAAAAGCACTTATAAACGAAAAAAATTTGGACTTACATTTATAGTAAATGTTTAAAATTTCTGCAATTTTCTTGGGAGGCAAAGCTGAAGTAGTTTACACATATTTTTAGAAACACCTTTCAAAATGCTGGGAATGACTTCTTGTATCTTTTGAGTAATGGCACTTTTCAGATCACCTATTGTTTGGTGATTATCTTCATAAACTTTGTTCTTTAAATATCCCCACAGAAAAAAAGTCAGGAATGTGTAGATGACGGAACGAGGTGGCCAATGGTTTCTTGAGATGAGTCGATCGCCAAAAAAATCTTGAAGCATGCCCGTGGTGTCATAACTTGTATGGCAGGTTACAACGTCTTGTTGGAACCAAGAGTCTTGTTCATGCACTTCTAATATTCCAAAAAATTGTTGATTAAGTTGATATACTGTATCTGGGTCATTCTGAAATTAAGTGGAAATTTGAGTCATGTATTTTTTTATATATTTTTTTTATGAATTTCATGTGTCAATTGATTTTTATACAATAGTAATAGATCTTAATTGAGGTATATTTTCTTCAGATATCTTCAAGTGAATAAATATTTGCATATTTATACTTAAAAAAGTGAATTAAACATGGAAAATATCACCTCCGTGGCTGTTCTTAACCCTGTTTCTAGGTTAAGAAATATAGTTGAAACTTAAAAAGTATAAAAATTCCTTTATTTAATAGCTGTATTTAATATTAATAGTTTCATTGTTAATAGTTTTCATTTCATTGCACCAGAAATTATATATTTTTTATTAAATTTAATGTTGAAAATTCAGTAAATTATTTTGTCCCTACTATTTTTGTCAGCTCTGCATAAAAAGTAAATAACCTTTAAAAAAGTCTACTAGAAGGCAGTACATGTCTGAAAGTGTAATTAAAAGAAGCTCTAATGAGCCATCTTTACTGTAAGATATCTTTGACTCAATAGCAAGTATGATTTTATCTGTTTCTTATATTTGCACTCAGAAAATTATTGAGTTCTTTTAACAATGTCACTGCCATGGCATTTTTTAACTTAATATATTTTCATTTATTGCTGAACTTTTTTCAACAACATATAGTTAGAAAATGTACAAAACAATCTGGAAATCAAAGCACATGGCTGGGATTGTTTTAGGTTAGGCATAAATGTGGTCCAACCATTGAAATTTCACCTCCATGGAGGTGAGCAAATATTTCTTATCAGGAATTTGTACAATGATATGGTAAAATAGTGATTATAAATGGTTATTTATTAAAGTAAGAACAATCTTGGGTAAACAAATAAGCAGTCCAACTGTTTTTTCTCTAACCAGTACCGATTTAACTTGCCAATTGGTTCTGATTTGAACCTGTAGAATAAAGCCTAACAGCTTTATTTGATTTACAATGTTTGAACACTTGTAACTTTGGGTCTGATTGTGTACGCTGATAAAATCTTTTAATTTTTCCTTAAAATATGCCATTGAGTTGGGAGATAATTTAAGTATCCTCATGACTGAAATTCTCTTTGTTGTTTCTGACATAGTACCAGTTGGTATCATGTCAATCTGGCCTAGTTGGTACCATGTCTAAGAAATCTGATATAATCAAATTTGGGAAAGTCTGGAAGGAGTCTTAGCAAAAAAGAAATAGAATTAAAAATGATCCAGAACTTTACGACATAAAAGAGGGCTCAACAAAAAAAATAGGTTGAAAAGACAAGAAAATTTTGTTTGAAGGGAAAAAAAAATTAATATTCCACCAAACAGAGTGGAGTAGTTAACCCAGATGAAGCTGTTGGGTATTGCAACCTGATGTAAGAAACATGTGCATGTGAAATGCATGAAAATGTTTTGTTAACTTTTGAAAAATTAAAAAGCCTCAAAGTTCTTAATTACAATGATTTAGATTAGATGGTTAAATCTCTGCTGTCAGGATGTAGTAAAAAGTGAAGAAGAATGTCTGGAAAGAAGTGCATTAACAAACACGTTGAGACAAATGATTACATGTGTTGAGCAATGGAAGAGGAAAGAAGTTTACAGTGAAATAAATAAAAAAAAGTCAGCTAAGAAAGTGGTTAAATCAAAAGTTGAAATAGAAGTCAAAGCGCTAGTTAATAAATTTAATGATATGCTTCGTTACTTCATGAAGCATGTTTGCAACATAGTCCCATCAATACAGGTCAATTTTCAACCTAAAGATAACCTTGGAACAGATGAGATACTGATACATGTTGATTTTGGGAGATACAACATGTGCATTTCAGAGATTCACATGACCAAATCACATTACATAGATAAATTGAAAATAGTGAAAAACTTAATGTTCTGTCATTCTACTCATTGTCTGAATCTTTGCGACCCGACTCAAATGCATTTAATGAATATGTAATTGTCAAAGTATTTGGTAGAAAGAGTGTTTGCTATTATGTGGCAAATGTCATTGAATGTTTTGAAGCTTCTTACCAGATCCGCTTCATGTCGAGATGATATGACACTAAAAACAAATTTGTTTCCTATGAAGAATGTGAAGCAACAGTTCAAGATGAGGTTATGGCCATTTTAAAACAACTGACAATGAATACTCATGAATAGTACATTTTTGATTAAATACCTGAAGACTATTTACATTGTGTTAGATGAATCTGAAACATCTCGTCACCTCCACGTTTTAAGGAAATAAAAAATTGGCTTTAATTTGCTTAAAATATTGTCTTGACCTGTTTCAGTTGCACAACTTCATTGCCCTAACATGACATAAATACATAAAATAAATTCTAAAACTTTAATTTTATTTTTCAAAAAGTTTTGACTGTCAAATTTCTATTTAATTTCAAAATGATCCATATTTACTCGGTATTGCATCACTTGGATATTTATGTCGCTAAAATTATTTGCATTCAAAATAAGTTTAAAACAGCGCAATTCTCTGAATGCGGGAAATTCATCTTGCAATGAAGAACAAAATGACGTGGAACTTTATTATCGAACAACTTGAATGCAAAGAAAATGAAACGATAAAAATTAAAGAGCCGATAAAATTCAATAATTAAAAAAAAAAACACGGGCAATAATTATTTTTAAAGTTGGAGTACGGGAACTTTTAGGACAACCTGTAGTTTTTAAAACAGAGATGGCAAGATTGAGCACCATAAGGGAATGTTACTCCGTGAACATTTCGATGCAAACTCCAGAGGACAACATAGGGTTTGATTAATTTTGTTGAAATTACAGAGTTCACATTTAAACACAGACATTACGGTAAGAATCTAATTTCTAAAAATTAACAAAAGGAGCATGAAAAGTAAGTAAAAGCTCACCTGATAATTAGAGTTGAAACTATTTGAGCACTCGTCGATCAAAAATGGCGCCCAAACAACATACATACCACCTGGTTGCCAACTGATGAATAACGAAAAGCTTAAATAAAAGTCGAATCGCACTTTTATTTACATGATGTTCAAAACCATAAAATAATTGCTGAAAAATAAGAGCAAGTGTAGAAAATAATCTTAAAATGATTTAAGAAAAGGGAAAGTTATCGTACGCAAAGCAATACCGTAATGACGAGAACTCGAATTTGAACTGACGGTTTTAAACCGTATATGGCTAGAGTGAAAAACGGTAAAAAACCGTTTTGTCAACAAAACAGCTTTAAACCGTCAAATATACGAGAAAAGTCCGTAAAAACAACGGATAATTTTTGCAGTGTATGTATCGAAATTGAGTGTATTTACACAGCCTATGTTTCGTATAGAAACACAGTAAAGACAGCATAAATTTTTGTATTTGTGTAAATTTGTGCATGTAGAACAACTTCTAAGCCAAATGGCACGGAATTAACATCTGTATATAAAAAAAATTTACCTCTTACTCATAGAATCGTTTTAACATTCTGTACCCTGAATATTTTTATTTTAAACACTTTTTTCTACTGGGACAACAATGTCAAGCCCATTGAGTTCCTCAATTTATAACGAGATGTATAGTTACTATTTACGGTGATACAGAACCTTTAATTATTTTTGCCCTCTGTATCTTTCTTCGCTCCCTCAGACTTTATTCCAGACACAGAATTTTGAGCACTTTAAATAAAAGCTATTCTTTAATAAATTTAAGGATTTCATCTTTAAATGTGAGATATTTCATTAACAATTGCTAAAGTTCCAACCGCCATTTAGCATATCTATATAAATAAGAATGGAGTGTTTGTAAATTCAATATTTTCGACCCATTTCAAGTTTTCTATCCGTTTTGGACCCTTCTGATGCCAAATCTACCCTTTTCGTGTTTGGTGTCTGTCTGTCTGTCCATCTGTCTGTATGTATGTGCCCTATACACGTCCACACGGTTTAATGTATTTTCATGAAAATTTGCATACAATGAGCACTTATCTTCATTTAATGAGTGGAATTGGTTGCGAAAGTCTGTATGTCCGTCTTTCTGTTCTATGTTCGTGTAGGCATCACTTGAATTTTATTCCAGACATTTGATTGCAATGTGTTTTATTTTATACACTATCTATTAGTTTAGTGAATGCAATATTAAAAATTTCTTTTTTTTTATATTTAGTTGAGTTTTATGCTAAAATACTTGAGTAAGTATACTTAAATCAACTATAATTTGGTAATTTTGGAAAAATTGGAATGTAGATTGAATATTACGATTACTTCACCAATACAGCTAAAAAAGTAACTATTCTTCACAAATTTTTTTTTTTATTTTTTTTATTTTTTTTTTATTTTTTTTTTTTTTTATGGAATTTCAGCTCTGATATTTTATTTATTTTGAATCTTATTTTTGTTCTTTGCGCAATGCAAACGATTTCCGAATATTTGGAACAGACGATATTTTTCAACGAACAGGAATGAACAAGATCGCTCGAGCAGTGATATTTTCTGTTTCTATCGTTCTGAATTATTTTCACGTTTCTAAATTTTGTGCACTTTTAGTTGTAAGTTGTGGCAACTGTGCGAGATCAAGAGATAAAAATGAATCACAAATTAATATCTTTAGAACAATTTTCTCAGACATCTTTTATTTTGTTTTATTTCGCTGTCTTCTGTTTTAAATATTTATTATTTTTAAAATGTGTTTTTCTTCTCATCGCACGAAACAGCACCACAAAGTATTCTACTTAAAAAATGCAGGTAAGTCAGAATAAATTTTAAGTGTAGTTATGCCATTATTGAAAGAATAATGCCGTTATTTAAAAAATAATGCCGTTTTTGAAAGAATAATGCCGTTATTGAAAAAATAATGCCGTTATTGAAAGAATAATGCCGTTATTGAAAAAATAATGCCGTTATTGAAAGAATAATGCCGTTATTGAAAGAATCCGAACTAGAACTTTTCATACATTAAAACATTCGTTGTCATAATGACAGGAAAAGATTGCCAAATTTCAAATGTCATTTACCGGATACAAGAGTTCCACAAGTAAAAAAAAAATATTGTTTTGTTGATTATGACTGCTCTTGCACTCGCCGTAAATCGTAATTTTTATTAATTGAGTTAAACATGAAAATAACTTAAGAAAGGGAATTCCAAATCTCTCTCAAAATCGTCTTTTGTAGTAGTAACCTTAGTATCACCTTTCGTCATTTTGTAGCTTTGTCATACAGCAAGGGTGCGATGAATGTGAAGTGTATTACATGAATGGATATGCATGTGTAGGATTTGTGTCCAAAGTAAGTTGTAGAAATTATAAATATGGCGAGAGGTATTCAAATAAATTTTTATTCTACAAACAAACGTAAGTCATTATATATTTTGTTTATCTCTTCAAATTAGAGTAAACCAATTCAAACCGAGTAAGGTCGGTTATTTTGCTAGTACTCCATAAAAGTACCGAAAAACCTCTCAGCTTGGTGGTGGACGGAGGGTTCTAATATGCATTCCATCGGCAATCATCTCGAGAAACATAATTTTTAACAATTTTTAGCTAAGAAAGCAAATTTGAATTTTTTTTAAATGCCTGTTGTAAATTATAACCTTTTGCTCCAAGCAATTTAACCAATGTTAAATTATTTCTGCAATAGAATACGATCGTTGCAAAACAGAGCACGATTAAAATCGATGCAATTTTGTATTTCATTCGATCGTGCACATTTCATCAATGAAATTACTTTTTCTGGAATTTTTCGTACTCCTAAGATTTTGTTGAACAAAATTCTAGAGAAGTTTGCAAAATTTTTTTAATTCGACGGTCGAAGACAAATATTTTTAATTAAGGCAATATTTTTTATTTATTATTGTCACACTACTAATGATCTCAACATATTACTGGACCTTTTTATGATACACCAACGTTCTCGTAGAACATCTATTAGTATGTCTGAATGACGTCGTAACACATCCAAACAAGGATGAAAATAGATGAATATATATTAAATTTTTATAACTTAAATAAAGATTGAAAAAACATTAATATCGTGTGCACGAATAATACAAAATTTTGTCTTAAAGATAAATGAAACCTTTTAATAAAATTATACACTTTGTTTTATTTTCAAATGAATGTCGTTTGATCAAATATAAATCAGAATTTTTGCTTGTAATTAAATATCGTTGGATAAAATATGAATACGAATTTTTGATTTTGAATAAACATTGATAGAATACGAACAAGAATTTCTGCTATTAAATAGACTTCGTTTGATAAAATATGTCAACAGGAATTTTTGTTTTTAAATAAACATCGTTTGATAAAGTATGAATAAAAACATTTGCTTTTAAATAAATATAATGGTAAAGTATATTCGTGATACTTTATTCAACACAATGTTTCAAAGATTAAAAATGATGGTGTTTGAATTTTTAACGTAACATGACGCAATTTGCAATGTTATTTATTTCTGCTCTTCTTTGAATCAATTTTTGTCCTTTCAACATTTACGATTGACTTGTAGAAGATTCTTAATAGATATTCTTGAGCGTTTTATTGCCTCTTTAGAGAACAAACCGAGTTCCAGTCACACAAATAAATTATCGGTTCTTAACGCAATAAATAATATTCTTGCACCCGACACACAGAATTATCTTGACACACGCACACAAAAAAAGATCCTCGTAACTTGTCAAAGAAATAATTCCCTCAAAAGCCCTCGAACAAATTGAAAGTCGCTGGGAAGAAGGGCAACACAAAAACAAAACATATGCAAGGCAATAAAATTGTACAATTTTTGCTTTTAAATAAATATAATGGTAAAGTATATTCGTGATACTTTACTCAACACAATGTTTCAAAGATTAAAAATGATGGTGTCTGAATTTTTAACGTAACATGACGCAATTTGCAATGTCATTTATTTCTGCTCTTCTTAGAATCAATTTTTGTCCTTCCTACATTTACGATTGACTTGTAGAAGATTCTTAATAGATATTCTTGAGCGTTTTATTGCCTCTTTAGAGAACAAACCGAGATCCAGTCACACAAATAAATTATCGGTTCTTAACGCAATAAATAATATTCTTGCACCCGACACACAGAAATATCTTGACACACGCACACAAAAAATGATCCTCGTAACTTGTCAAAGAAATAATTCCCTCAAAAGCCCTGGAACAAATTGAAAGTCGCTGGGAAGAAGGGCAACACAAAAACAAAACATATGCAAAGCAATAAAATTCAATTTATTCTCCAACCGCCGCTCGGAATATTAATACGAATCTTAACCCTCTTTTACCTTTGGGAACCTGAACCGAAAATGTAAGAAAGCTAACAAGAGCACGGTGCACCAACATAAATCATCGGATTCCAACACGATGAAAAGCTTCTCCTCACGATCAAGACGGGGGTCTTTTTGCCATGGGGGAGGGGGGTGTTGACTTCTCTTCTGGAATGAAAAATGACTGCCGAAACTCGGGCCTGGCACCTCCAATAAGCAAAATGCTTATTATTGAACTTAGCGTTGCCATCTCTTTTCTCTCCATTTCCAGTTAAAGAATCGTCTGCGTTGTCCTCGGGTTCATCTGGTGCGCTTCATCAATTCGGTTTTTGATGTGTGCGTTGGTATTTATAAGAGTACTATTTGCTGTTATCACGTTTCAATCGCAGCGAGGGTTTTTGGTAATTACATTTTTTTTACCCCTCAGCACGTGTTAGGTTATTATTATTATTAGGCACGTCGTTTTTTTTCTGTTTCTGTCGGTATGTGGTGAATAAAGTTATTTATTGTGTGGAGGCAGAATGGCTCAATCAATTATACAGCTGTTGGAACTAAATATATAGGTAAAAAGAATAAAAATTAAGCTGTATAGTTTTTTTCGCATCGTGCCTTTCTCGTCCCATCACCTTTGAAAATAAAACCGCAAATTACAGGGAAAATATCTTGATAGGATCTCTATATGTTTCACTAACGTTTTGACTGCAGAAATCGACCTTATTTGTTTCTCGGCGAATGGCAACAGAAAGGATATAAACAATATAAATCAACCATTTGCGTGATGCGATAAGTGTGCATTGTAAGATACATTTTGTCGCCAAGTAAATATGTGTCGCCAATTCCAAGGGTTTGCCACAATGGAAGATAATATACTAGAAGATGGGTTACCAGAATTTGGCCAAATGATTGTCTAGTCCTCCTTTATTCGGTTGGTTGAGTTGGGTTTTATGGCGCATAGGCAATATTTAGCCATGCTGCGTCAAACATAAGACAGACAACATGAAGTAATGGATATGTATACACAAGGAAAGTTTTAACGGAAGAGATAAGTACATCCAAAGTGGAATTGAACCAGCGCTGCCTAGAACTCGCCTGTTGCTAAAGCGGTGGACATATTGACTGTGTCACGACGGTCCCCTCAGTATTCATCGTCAATTTTGCCGATTTGTTTGAATATACTTGATTTGTGCTGGTGGAGCTGAAAGTACCGAAGATGCTGCGTCAAACATAAGACAGACAAAATGAAGTAATGGACATGCACACACAAGGAAAGTTTTAACGGAAGAGATAAGTACATCCAAAGTGGAAACGAACCAGCGCTGCCTACAACTCGCCTGTTTCTAGTGCGGTGGACTTATCGACTGTGTCACGACGGTCCCTCAATTAAAAGGCAAGACAAAAAGTTCCAAGTGGTTTTCGTTGGCTCTTGATGAGTCAACAGACATTACTGATACTCCTCGATTGCTGCTGTTCATTCAAGGGGTCAATACTGAGTTTGAGGGGACTGAAGAATTAGCTATTATGAACAGTCTGCATGGAACAACTAGAGGCAAAGATATCTTACTCTAACACAGTACAATTTGAAATGGAATCTGTTAAAATGTGTCACAACTGATGGTGGTAAAAATATGTGTGGAAAAGGGACAGGATTAGTTGTACAAATTTTTAAGGCTTGTGAAGTAGCTAAATGTTTAAATCTTCTGGTAATTTATTGTATTATTCAACAGAAGGCTCTTTGTAGGAAACACCTCAATCTGTCATGTGTTATTGAACCACTTGTGTTAGTGGTTTACTTTATTCGCTCTCGTGGACTTAACCATCGTCAGTTTCGTGATTATTGTTGGAGAGCGAATTCGATTATCCTGACTTGCCCTACCATACAGCAGTTTGATGGCTCAGCAATTAAAAAGTTTTTTTGATTTTTTTAACTCAGAGAAGTAGTAGAAAAACTGCCCACAACCAGTGTTGTTGAACAATGAATGGCTATGGAAATTAACATTTGCTAACGATATCGTGGGATATCTTAATGAATTTAACCTAAAATTACAGTGGAAAACAGTGCTTATGCGTAAAACGAATTCCATCGTAAAGTCATGTCACCGAAAATTTGAATTGTTTGAAACACAAATCCCACTAAACAAGTTTGACCATTTTCCAAGCTGAAAAATTTCAAACATTAGTGAATATATTTAATTAATTAATGGATATATTTTTTGTTAATTGTTTATGGAATAAAGGAATATTCCGTGCACAGTTAACAGAATTAATATAATGGCACACAAAAAAGACGTTAGTTGTTATAGCGTTTTGGCAACAATGTACAATTGTTTGTTTACCCCGAGGAATCGCGCCTCAATTGAATTTATAGAGTTATAGGATGAAATTTAATTGAAAAAAAAAAAGAATATTACTCGAGCTGTTGCAGCTTATAAACGTCATGCTGGGTATTCGATTTCCTAAGCAGCGCTCACGCTTAGAGTTACATTTTGCTCAAAGTTTTCATTTTAATTCCAAATTGTTCGAGATCTGATTCCAGAGGTATTGTCTAACTTTTCAGTAGTGCAACAAATTTATGCTTAAAAAATATTTTTTTAGAATATCATATTTTGTAAACAATCCTTTCTGCTAGGACACATGTCTTCATTCATGCGAGCGAAGCGAGCAAGGCTCGAGCAGCGAACCAATGAGGATCGCAAAGCAATCCTTCAGGGTTGACGAGCGTTAGCGAGAAGGGCTCGGGCCACCTAGTATATTTTAATTAAATTAATGGATATATTTTCTGAATTTAACATACAGTTACAACAGCGTTTTTCGGGTCTTGATGCAAGTACAAAAGACATTTCCATCTTTCAAAATCCTGAAAATTGACTGTACAATTGAGCAGCTAGATAAAGAAATGGATTTAGCACAATTTTATAAATATCTTTCGGAAGATAAATACGATCAATTAAAATCATATGCACGGTTATTTATATCTTTATTTGGTTGTACTTTCCAATTTGAAAAGACATTTTCGAAAATGAAGTATATAAAAACGCAATAAAAATCATTATTAACATATGACCATTTGCAAACAACTTAAATGATAGGAAGTACTAACTGGGAACTCCAGTATGAAATATTTCCTCAGAATAAACCATTCATCGCATTAGTACAAATTTTAACCTGTTCTATAATGCGTTTATCAATAAATAAAAATATTTTATACGTTTTCTTTTGAAAGCGTCAGCAAAATGTGTATAAATATAATGTAAAAATATCACTTCCTAATAAAAAATTTTGACCCTGTTTCTTTGGGGTAGTTTTTCATAAGTAAATGTCTTCGAGTTTGCTATCTGGTCCGCCAAGCCTAAAATTTTACGATCTGGCCCTTTCCAAAAAACGTTTGCTAACGCCTGATCTAGGATATAGAAAACAGTGCATAAAAGAAGATGTGAGCGAATATATCGCCTTTCTTTTACTCGGAGTTATTAAATGTGCATATCGGTGCTTATGTTAATGTTAAATGGATTTAAATATGTTATTAAATGTGTGTAATCACTCATCAATAGATAAAAGCAATTAACCCTCCTGGTGATTGTCTTGACAAGGTACCTTGTCATTAGCAAAACCATTAGCAGATATCGATGAATGACATACCTCGTCATTAGAAGCAAACTGAACCAGATCTTGATCTCGTCATCGTAAAAAATCGGCAATATCTTGATGACGATATAACTCGTCATTAGCAAAAATTGTTCTGATCCTGATGGATAAGATAACCACTTAGAGGGTTAAGAAACTAGCGTAATTGTTTTTCGTTGTTCTGCAATTTTAAGTAAATTAGTTAAGTTGTCCTTTTTTTTTGTAGTTGAGGAATTACTTGCATTGTCTTCATTTCATCAGCTCAGCTTCACCAGCCCAGTCTACTTTAAAATAAGCTTAACACATATGTGGTTTCACCATACCTTACTCTAACCTGTGTAGCGTTTGTTGCTATCCATGCATCACATTCGTTTGCCCACTCTTAAGGCTAGTGAGACAGTTATTATACCACTACCATTGTGTTTGTTTACTCATTTCGTTTCTGGCTAGTGAGACAGTTGTTATACCACTACCATTGTGTTTGCTTACTCACTTCTTTTCTGACTAGTGAGGCAGTTGTTATACCACTATCATTGTGTTTGTTTACTCGCTTCTTTTCTGGCTAGTGAGACAGTTGTTATACCACTACCATTGTGTTTGTTTACTCACTTCGTTTCTGACTAGTGAGATAGTTGTTTTACCACTACCATTATATTTATTTACCCACTTCTTTTAAGGCTACTGAGTAATTGTTATTCCACTGCCATTGTGTTTGTTTACTCACTTCTTTTCTGGCTAGTGAGACAGTTGTTATACCACTACCATTGTGTTTGTTTACTCGCTTCGTTTCTGGCTTGTGAGACAGTTGTTTTTACCACTACCATTATATTTATTTACCCACTTCTTTTAAGGCTACTGAGTAATTGTTATTCCACTGTCATTGCATTTGTTTACCCACTTCACTTAAGGCTAGTGAGACAGTTGTTATACCACTACCATTGTGTTTACTTACTCACTTCGTTTCTGGCTAGTGAGGTAGTTGTTATACCACTAACATTGTGTTTGTTTACTCGCTTTGTTTCTGGCTAGTGAGACAATTTTTATACCACTACCATTATATTTATTTACCCACTTCTTTTAAGGCTACTGAGTAATTGTTATTCCACTGCCATTGCATTTGTTTACCCACTTCACTTAGACTAATGAGACATTTATTATATCACTACCATTCTGTTCGTTTGACAACAAATGTAATGCTAGCGTTAACTGAGGGTTTAATAAGACATTTGTTGATGATTAAGGTGGATTTCAATCACTAAACGAAAGCAAAGTTAAAAAAAGCTCCTCATTGAAGTTTCTTTCATCAATCTCAGCACCTTGTATTAACCTTTTCAGGCGTGGCGTTGTCTGGCGTCTGACCTTGTGAATGGTTAAGGATAGGTATATAAATATTCAATGTACCATTAATTTGTTAAAGTACATATTCTTTCATTTGATATTCTGATGTCTCGGCGTGTACTCAATGGGCGGTGAGACATAATATACCCCACCCTATAAACGAAAAAACTAAATTATTGTTTTGTGCAAACTATTTATATAAGATAGATCTTCACAATATTACAATTTTCTTTCTTTTTCTACTTAGTAACCTTCATGTAGGGTTTGCTTTAGTTGCATAATCGAAAGGATAAAAGCATTTTAAAACACATTTGACGAGCACTTATCAATATCAGACAAAGTATAAGACGCCGGATCTGTCTGCATATTAGAGTGAAACCGAGTGGGGTATCGTTTTAAAACTCCCAACGCGGTTAACTGCAACATTGAAACATTAACTTGACTTTTACTTGCGCTCACCGCGGGTTAACACGTTCGCTGCCGATCTCGCGCCAGCGCGTGATGGCGTCAACGCTAAAGGGCCAATCATGCGGCATCGCGTGGTGTGAAGTGATGTCTTAGCAGCAGGTCACGCGTTCGCGCGGGAAGAGCTGCGCTTCAATCGGCATTATGTTAGGTGTTGGCATGGACTAAAGGTTAGAAGCTAGTTGTACAGGTATGTGGTTTGTAATAAGCCTCTAACAGATGATGAAATTGCAAATTTGTTGGCTGAGCTTTCGCCAATCTATTCTGGTCTTGGCGCTCTTTTTAATCATTTTTGTTATAAAAAGTAAGTCGGCTTCTGATAAAATCCCATTTCTAGTGCGGAGAATAACTATCAACACATCCTAACATGTCCGGCAGCGAATGTGTTAAACAGCATCTGTATATGAAGTGTGAGAGGCATTTTCTGTCGACCCGCCATAGATGTCGGTAGTGTTTCTGGGACGATACGGTGTTTCCTGTATTTATTGCGAACATGGCGTCAGTTGGCTTGCTTTTAAACAGGATTTCAGCATTTCGGCAATAAAAATTTCGAATTAATATTTGATTTTTGGTAAAACACAATTAGATTAGACTTCAAACATTTGCCGAAACAGCGATAAAATATATTTTCAGATAACTCCTTATTGGTTCATTTGGACAACAGAAGTAAAATCTTTGCAGACCATCTGGTTTGCACTGAAAATCACTAATAACAAAAATTACTGTTTTCTGTTTTCTTAACGTTTCTTCTATTTATGGGGCAGCCGTAGCCCAGTTGGTAGAGTCCCGGATAAGAAACCAGAGGATTGCAAGGAAAAAAAACTCTATCCCACCAAAAGCCGTCGTGTTCATGAGGATTGGTGCACATTAAATCTATCATGACCTCAAATGTCCTGGTATATTTCTCTTTTCGGTGTCAATAAAACTTTCATTGTGTGTATGTCTATTTGTTGATATTGTATGTCTTAGAGCGATTGCGCCTTAAACTCTAACCAACCAGCTTTTCGGGTTTGATCCAATATTCTGTTGTGATGTTCTAGTGCGACGTAAATTCAACTACCTACCTACCCTTGTATTTTACGCACACCAGATTTGCAATTTGTAAAGTTTGTTGCAGCTTAGAAAATTATACTTCTTAGTTCCATAGAAGTACATAGATACCCTTGTATTTTGCGCATACTAGATTTGCAGTTAGTAAAGTTCATTGCAGCTCACAAAAATAAACTTCTCTGTTCCATAGAAGCACAAAGATACCCTTGTATTTTACGCACACTGGATTTGCAGTTTGTAAAGTTTGTTGCTGATCACAAAAGTATACTTCTCAGTTCCATAGAAGCACAAAAATACCCTTGTATTTTACGCACACTAGATTTGCAGTTTGTAAAGTTTGTTGCAGCTCACAGAAATCTTCTTGTAAGTCCCATAGAAGTATAAAGGTTGAGAATTACTGGTGTGTGCCCAGAAAGATTCGATGAACCCCCACCACCACACATAATTACATGGTCAGTTACACACGCATGTTACCCACAGGGGCGTACTCTTTCCTCGCATTATGTGTCCTCCTCAAAGGCCCATTCAATATTTACCACCAACCATACCCAGAGTAAATCTGTCCTAATGGTCTTGTTTCAGAATGTTCCTTTTTGAGACAACCCTTTCGGAGCAGCAGCGTCTCCCACTTCCTTCCTCTGATGACATTCACACGCACCTCGAACAGAGGACAACGAACAAAAACAATTCCAACTCCACACTCCTGATGGTTCCAGAATGCTAGTGGGGGTCCCCGCTGTTACACCATGCAAGGATCCTCAAGACACAACAAGACCATTACTGACATTACAAGCTCATTATAATTCCGATGGACAATGCAAAGCTAGATTAATGGTCCTTAATGGCCTTTCGGGGTATCTTTGGACACACTTTTGGGAAGATCGTCCGAGGATTTCCCAAGGGGAGAGGGTGTATCTCGTCACTGTCTGCGAAAACGTGACAAAACTGAAGACAATGAATTATGTGTCTTTTTTGGAGAAAAGCCTGGAGGATTGCTTGGGGGAATTGTCCAACCACAAAGGCGTACGGCTACGTAAAAATAGCCCGTAACCGTGGCAAAAAAAGGAAATGCATATTCCCACTCTGCCGAAATGTAGTTGTTTTGGGGTTTTATTCTAAATGATGTCGCGAGTCGCTTCAAATGAAATGGTTTTTCGTTTTACGCTGAGTGCCTTTTAGTTTCATTGCGTCGTTCATTTTCATATTAATATGAAAATGCAGAACTAAAAAAACATGGACAATAGCAAATTTACGTGTTATGAAGATAATTCCGATGGCTGTTTTAGTCTTACTTGTCAATTGAAGACCTCCGGGCAACCTACCTGTATAAGTCACAGAACTATGTTCCATAATGAAATAAGTAAGTCTTCAAAAGGATGAAAAGCATTTGCGATTGTTTGAATGAGTGCATAATACTTGAAAGTTTAAAGAAAATACCACTTAGACAGTCAATATAATTTTATACCATTTTTAAATTATTACCATTATATACATATTTTATACATTATACATATTTTACATATATTAAACCATTATAATTTTGGAGAGTTTTTTAAAACTATCTTAATAAATTTGGCAGTGGTTTTTTATGGACATTGGTCTATTATTTTACCCAAAACCCTTGAGTTATACAACAAACATAAACTATATTATGCACCCAAAGATTTGTATTACATAGAACAGAAATGACAGAAAATGGAAAAGTCACGATAGAAACACTTAAGGCTTAGTAAAAACACTTAAGGCAAAAGTAAAAATCTCAGTTTTCACAAATGACAAATTCATAAAACTACTATAAACTACAAAATCATCAAAGTTTGGTGTAAACCATTGGTCGTTCTAATAAATTGGATTTAATGGTATGGGTTTTATGCCGGAAGATCCAAAAATGATCAAGCTGTATAATATACATCAATAAAAGTGTATGAAAACTGAAAATATTAATTACATAAAACTTCTATGAAAAAATTTGAAAAAAAAGCTTATGTTACCGTCGACCAATAGGCCTGTTGGCGTTGCTAAAGTGCGACGTAATTGATATACCTACATAATCCATCGATGTTTAAAATGTTCTGCGTTCAGACGCTTATTTACTTCATGGCAAGTTTAAATGCTTACGTTGATTTAATAAACGATATTTAAAAGCCTATGGAATGTGTTGGCTCAGGTGTTGACCTCGTCATCTTACCGTGGATCATAACTACGAAGAATCTTCGGATCTTCCCCTGGCCTGGTGTGAAAACTTAGAGAGTGGGGTGCCAGTTCAGGTGTCCTCGCGATTTGTACGTGGTTCAAAATGTCAAGATGTTGCCGTCGGATCTTTTCTTTGGTGATTGATCCCGGACCGTCTTCAACAGCCCGCTGTGTTTCTTCAGTGCGACGTTAATTAAAAATACCTACCAGCCCGGACCGTCTCCAATAGCCCCGCTGTATTGCTCCCGATGGACGTAAATTCCCCAACCAACATACGAACGCGTGTGGACACGTATTGGTGCTCGATCCCCATTCAGAAAATAATCCGTGCATTAACCGTGCTCTGAAGGAGTGTTCTAATTTGGCGTTGGAACACCTGCATCACTAAGTATTAATCATCAAATGACGTTGACATTCCGTACGAGAATCCAATTTTCCGACGGAAAATAAACTTTCTCTGGATCCATATATATATTTCACTAACGTGCGTGGCACAGAAATCGACGGTATTTGTTTATTGTCAAATGGCAACACTGGATACAAACAATATTAAATCGACTGTTATAGTATTCATTCGTCAATTTCGCCGTTGACTTTTAATATGGCGGTGCAATGAGTGGAGTAAATAAGCAATGAGTGGAAGAGGCTACGTTTTTATTTTTTCGAAGAGAATTATGCTTATTCAATTATTCAAAAACGCTGTATATATCAGAATTTTTCTATACGTTTCTAAAGGTACAATAGGTAATATTATTGAGAAAAGGAAAGAAACATAAAAGAGGATAATTAATTCTAAATACGTGTATCTAAAAAAAAGATTTTCTGAAAGTATTTGTAAGGTAATGTCTTTAATTTTTAAAGAGAATCCGCCAAGTCAAAGGACTAAGTCATTAAAATGTTCAGTTTCAGCTGTAAAGAAAATAATTAACAGTGATTTGTATCTTTAAAAAAGTTAAAAAATACAATGTTCATCGTCTAACTTCACGACATATTGAAGAACGATAAACTCGCTCCAAAATTCTATATGAGAAGCATTTAGATGGGGAAATGTGCCAATAGAGAGGCGTGGGTGTATTTAAATAATTGCAATAAAAAAAAGAAAATTTTATAAAAGAGGAGAAAAATATCTTAAAACGTGTGCGTATATAGAGTTGCAAGAATCTAAAGAAATTTTCTCAGAGGTATTTAGGATTGGTGACAGTTTTGCATATAATGGAAAATAAAGTAGAGAGTGAGTGGAAAAATGTAAAAACCAACTCTTCATACTTTCAAGACCATATCTTATCCCTAATATTTAAAAAAATACCATATCTTTACCCACAGTGCCAACAATCAGTAGAGCTGCATCAGGAGAAAGTAATCAGCTACACATCTAAACCCACTGAATAGAACAAGAAACTGGTATCAAGTCAATACCCTTTACTGATATTCCTGCTAAATCTTCCCACGTGTTCAAACAGGATCGTATATGGATTGAAATAAGATATGAAATGCAAGTAAGAACACTATGCCATCAATATAACTACCCTACAATAATGGACCGAACGCCAGGGGATTTGCATAAAATCCGACTACTTGTTTGGAGGTGTTTTTCGTGGTATGGCTTGGGACCTTTGCATGTTTTTCCAAGTCAATTGAACGCCGACGCATCATGAACATTTTGGACGAAGGGGATTCCCACGCTCTGCCAATTTTATGGAATGGACGCATGTTACTTTCGGGATGACAACGCTCCATGTCATGTTGCAGCCTCTGTCAAGCAGTGGTATCGAGATATGGATGTAAAATGGGGCCTGCTCGGAGTCCCGACCCAAACCCCATGAAACATTTGTGGGACGAGTTAGAGCGACGCTGACGGACCAGGCAACCCCGTCCGAAATCTACAGCTGAGTTGGCGACATTCTTGCAGCAGGAATGGACACCAATACCCATAGCTCTGTATCAAAGCCTCGTTGAAAGTATGCCCAGAAGGGTGGCTAGTGTAATTGGAGCACGTAGGGGACCATCCCCCTATTAAAGCGTGTATTATTTCCCTTATACCATCACATCTTGCTGTCCGGTCCATTATTGTAGGGTAGTGTATATCAATTACAAAAGATAAACGCATATGCTATGCATAGATTCGCTAATTTACATTAAAACGTGCGCTGAATTCAAATTTACAGGAATTTAACCCTTCTTTGCATAATGGTGGAACTTTCCATCATAACATTGAATGCCAAAAATTATATAAAAGAACAAGTTCACTTTAAGTTGATCGTGTTTGGATACCTTTTTAATGTCTACTGCATAAAAAAAACATAGCTGTCAAAAGTAAGCAAGTGTCACTATCAGTAAAACGAGCTTGAAGTTGTCATTCCGCTGTTTGTTGTAGTTGCAATAAACGTATGATTTCGTTTTTAATTTTGTTTTATTATATTTGAGTTTCTATTGCTAAAAAAGTGAAAATGAGTGGAAGAAAGGTTTGTAACATGTGTTTCTGTTATTTTTAGAGCAATTTCTGAAAAAGTTTGCGTTTAATTTAAAAAATACCACATGATACCATCCTATTGTTTTTTGCTAAATTTATATTATAAATATATATTAAGATTTTTTTAAACCATTTTTCCTTTAATTTTGAACATGAATTATATCACCTTTATTTATTTTACCAATAAAGAAAAAATCATGCAAAGAAGGGTTAAGTATCTATTTCAAGTATTACACTGTTTATGAACAAAGGCATTATAAACCTACAAATGGATTCTTAGTGGAAAGTTGTGAGATAAGGGGGCAGAAAAAAAAAAGCTTATATGCGGGTGAAGTTTCTGAAAAGATGATAGTCTATTTTTTCGAAGTATCGCTGCTCCGAATGAACGACAAAATTGCAAAACTATCATGAATTTTTAAGAGTCTTCCATTTTTTAGAGCAACATAATATGCTATTACCCTCTATTTTATTTCCATCAAAACTTCTCACATGATGTAATTAAAATTACTTATATGTGAATGCGTGGTGGTTTTCTCTCTTAGTTTTTTTCTCGATAAACTGATCAATTCAGCTCTCTCTGTTCTACCTTAACAACGGCATGGTTGATCATCCATCATTATCCCAAAACTGCTATTGTGTCTGGAAGTACTAAATGGGGGCAGTTGATCAATTTCTTCCTCTAAACTTACAAAATTATTTTCTGAAAATAATATTTTTAATAAAATATTTACCAAATGTTTTAATATTAAAACGCTTTTCGATTGGAAGGGATCAGGGGTGAAACCCCTAAATTATTATAATAGGTAGGAGCAAATCTGTCTTAAAATGTATAATTTTGTTACATTTGAATAAAAATTTTATTTCTTCAAGGAAATTAATAACAAACTACAACTGGAAGCGATTTTTATTAGAATTAACTTTGGTACATAGCATTTAAAATTTTCTTTCTATTTGAAAATTGAAATAAATTGATTGCCAACGATTCTTATTGGAGTGAATTTCGTTTAGTTGCATTTAAAATTTGAATTTTTTTCAGGACATTGATGAACTGCAAGTGATTTGTATTCGAATGAATTTTGTTACACTTCATTTAAAACTCCATTTCTATATAATTGATTATAAGCAACGAATGCAAACGATGCAAATTCAAATTACATTTTCTTATGTTACCTTTAAAATTCCATTTTTTTTAAAGAAAATTGATAACGAATTACAGACGATTCGTATTCGAATGAATTTTGTTTTTTCCATTTAAAATTTTATTTCTAAAAGTAAGTTAATAATAAATTGACTGCATACAATTCGCACTCCAAATGAATTTGGTTACTGATAACAAACCACAAACGATTCGTATTCGAATGAATTTTGCTGCATACCATTTAAAATTTTATTTCTAAAAAGAAATTAATAATAAATTTACTGATATATATTCGCATTCCAAATGAATTTGGTTACAAATAACAAAGTACAAACGATTCGTATTCGAATGAATTTTGCTATATTCCATTTAAAATTTCATTTCTAAAAGGAAATTAATAATAAATTGACTGTAAACTATTCGCATTCCAAATGAATTTGGTTACTGATAACAAACTAAAAATGATTCGTATTCGAATGAATTTTACTACATTCCATATAAAATTTCATTTCTAAAAGGAAGTTAATAATAAATTAACTGTATAGCATTCGCACTCCAAATGAATTTGGTCACTGATAACAAACCACAAACGATTCGTATTCGAATGAATTTTGCTACATTCCATTTAAAATTTTATTTCTAAAAAGAAATTAATAATAAATTGACTGATATATATTCGCATTCCAAATGAATTTGGTTACTAATAACAAAGTGCAAACGATTCGTATTCGAATGAATTTTGCTATATTCCATTTAAAATTTTATTTCTTAAAGGAAATTAATAATAAATTGACTGTAAACTATTCGCATTCCAAATTAATTTGATTGCTGATAACAAACTACAAATGATTCGTATTCGAATGAATTTTACTACATTCCATATAAAATTTCATTTCTAAAAGGAAGTTAATAATTAAATGACTGTAAACTATTCGCATTCCAAATTAATTTGATTACTGATAACAAACTACAAATGATTCGTATTCGAATGAATTTTACTACATTCCATATAAAATTTCATTTCTAAAAGGAAGTTAATAATAAATGAACTGTATACAATTCGCACTCCAACTGAATTTGGTCACTAATAACAAACCACAAACGATTCGTATTCGAATGAATTTTGCTATATTCCATTTAAAATTTTATTTCTAAAAGGAAATTAATAATAAATTGACTGTAAACTATTCGCATTCCAAATGAATTTGGTTACTGATAAGAAACTACAAACGATTCGTATTCGAATGTATTTTGCTATATTTCATTTAAAATTTTATTTCTAAAAAGAAATTAATAATAAATTGACTGTAATATATTCGCATTCCAAATGAATTTGGTTACTGATAACAGAGTGCTAACGATTCGTACTCGAATGAATTTGCTATATTCCATTTAAAATTTCATTTCTGAAAGGAACTTAATAATAACTTGACTAAACTATTCGTTTTCCAAATGAATTTGTTTACGTTTCATTAAATATTATTTCCATTAGGAAATTCATAATAAACTGACTACACGATTCATATTGTAACAAATATTATTACATTCCATTTAAAAATTATTTCCATTCAAAAATCGATAATTACCACAGTAAACGATTCATATTCGAATACATTTCTCATCAATGCATGTCTTTAAAAGCTCTCAAACTCTACAATCCACATTTCCACGTATCCCCGCACTATTTGCAATCGTTGCCAGTTTCCCGTGTTGATCTATATGGAACTTCCTCTCATTTGGTAGCCACTGTAGAGAATCAACATTAAAATGAGTACCTTTCACCAGCAGACATTCTCCATATCTGGTGGACGAGAAACACGAAGCTTTTCAACATCCAATTCGCAAGCTTTCAATGATTTGATTACATAGTTCGGCCTTTCAAAGGGAATCCCTACAAATGGGGATTGAAACTCATCAACCGCTTCTCTTATTCAACTGTGATAGCGATTCTATTGTGTCCTCTACTACGGGTCCTAATTTAACGGTAATGGGTAAGGTACATTGAATGTTTGGAATAAATTTTAATCGTACTCTTCGATATGGAATTTATTTTCACAGTGTTTCCGTTTGTATCCATTTTTGCATTCATCGTCTGTTCTCATATCTGTTCGAAGATAGTTAATGGATTTTGTTCCGAGAATTTAACTGATCAGAGGCACCCAAAATTAATTAAAGATTTGTAGGTTAAGAACCAGGTTTCATTACCTAAGATTTGTATATTATATCTATAATAATTATCTCTACATTATAACAAAAAAATTATCTCTAAATTATAATTATTATAACTATCTATAAATTATAACTATTATAATTATTTATAAATTATAAGTATGATAATTATATACTTATAACTATTATAACTATAATAATTATCTGTAAATTATAACTGTAATAATTATCTATAAATTATAACTTTTATAATTATCTATACAAATTACATCTATAAAAATTTAAAATTCTGATTGACCTTTTAAATTCCCCATTTAATGAAGAATTCCATATCCGTTATATCGGTTTTACTAACAGTTGTAGGGTCGCTGTAGCCCAGTTGACAGAGTAACAGACCGGAGGATTGCTAGTTTGAAACTTGATCCAATCCAAGACCATTATGTACGTTGAATCTGCCGTGACCTCAAATGTCCTTACGTTGGCTTTGTGTGAACGTTTAGAGAGTGGAATGCCAGCTCGGTGTTTACATTGTTATCTGACTGTTTCTAAAACTCCAATTCGACCTCTTAACCTACCTCTTCGTTTTGAGGTGTGTGGCAGCGTCTTTTGTGCTGAGATGTGCCATCAATTTTAAATTAATTGATTCGTCAGATCATATTCACTGACGAAGGGATGTTGACAGCAAACTTAGGAAATTTCAGCCTCTCCATTGTTGAACCCTTGAGCCATTAAACGAAAATCAACCAACTGATAGGAAATTTGTGGCTAGGTACAACGATTTTTAGCCTCACTACAATCTTTTTTTAGCCTTTAAAAGGGCTTGTTAAGCCACTCAGGGTACATCTTTAGGTGTACGGGATTCAGGAAACCGAGGTATCCTTTTCCCATGGAGTTTACTGCTCCTTGCTAACATCGGGGTCGCGACCCCAAGATACACAAGCGATCTTTCTCTCCACCATCCTTTTCTTTCACAATCGCTTAACATTATCTTGTGCTTGGCAAAATATGGTCATTCCACCATAAAGCCCAAATCAATCAACCAAGGGCAACTTAGACAACATGCAAATGAAGAAAGACTAAACGACAGATCAGAAAGTTCCTGGCTCGAATCCGGGTCAGTGCATGGATGTTTGTAAGCGCAGGGTGTAGAGGCGGCTGGTGCACCGTAAATCTGTCGAGGCTGAAAGTCCTCAGTTTTGGGGTGGGATGGAAGTTTGGAGAGTGGGGTGCCAGCTCAGATGTTGCCTCGTCAACAAATCGCGGTTCAAAATTACGTGGTGTTTCCTACGGATTTTTGCCTTAGGGGATTGTTCCCGGACCGTCGTCAATAGCCCGTTGTGTTGCTCTAGTACGACGTTAATTAAAGGGTATTTGACTTCGACAAACATGGCTCTTGCATCACAAAATCAACCATTAATTATTCGTTCGTGTTGCATAAATGTCCGTATAGCCAAACCAAACTGAGTTTGTGACACACCACCTTTTCAAAGGCGCAATGTTTACGTCTTCTGCTAGGAAATTTTGTTTTGAGATATGTGGCAGCTTATTTTGTGTTTAGATGCACTATCAATTAGTATTTGGTCTGATCCTCTTTACTGACAAAGGGCTTTAGGATATTGATACCGACCATGCTAAATCCAGTATTGCCCATTGGACCTTGATTCATAAAATCCAAATCAACCATCTCGTACGAAGTTTTTGGCTTCGTGCAGAGATTTTTGGTCTAACACCCCAAGATAATGTTTTAGTTTACAAGAGCTAATTCGACCACATGTAAATGAATCAAAACTTAACGACAAATTTCATTAATTATTATTTGGCTAGAACAAGTATTGTTTCACCATAAATACTAAAACCAACCGTTAGTTCTTTGCATCGTTTTTTTCAAAGGCCGTAATGTTTACGTTTTCTGAGAAATTTCTAGTCTGACGTGTTCGTGGATATTTTTAAAACACATAAACGTTTTAAACAGCGTGTGTAAATACAAAAACTACTCTACTCCTTAATCATCCTTCATTTTGAGGTGTGCAGCATTTCCTTTATGTTCAAATGCATCGTCAATTATAGGGTTAATTGGTCAGATACCATTCATCGAAGAAGGGGTGTATAGATTTTAACATCAACCTCATAGGTAATGGTAATTTTAGTTAACGTCGTACTAGAGCAACACAACGGGCTATTCACGACGGTCCGGGATCAGTCCCTTAAGGGAAAGATCCGAGGACAACGCCTCGTAATTTTGAACCACGGTCAGATGACGAAGCAATATCTGAGCTGGCACCCCACTCTCCAAACTACCACGCCAACCCAACGTGAGGACTTTCGGCCACGACAGACTTAAGGTGCACCAGCCGCCTCTACACCATACGCTTACAAACATCCATGCCCGAACCGGATTCGAACCAGGAACCTTCCGATCTTTTTTTTTTCTTTCTAATGGCGGGCACATTTTGACCGAAGTCATTGGCCACTACAAGGCCGGAAGTGATGGCCACTTGTGAAGGAGCACCCAGTGGGAGGGCCATCATTGCCCCTAATAAATACATCGTAATTTTGAACCATATTCAGATGACGAAGCAACACCTAAGCTGGTATACGCTTACAAACATCCATGCCCGAACCCGGAGTCGAACCGGGGACCTTCCGATCTAGAGGCTAACACCTTAACCACTATACCGGTTGGTCGGCTCAACCTCATAGGAAATTTCAGCCTGTCGTTTATTGAACCCTTGCGCCATGAAACTCAAATTAACCACCTCGTACGAAATCTGTGGCTAGTGACAAGAATTTTGGTCTTCCAAATTACAACCATATTTTTCTTTACAAGAGCTGATTAGATCCAATATAAATGATAAAAGCAACGAACATTTCATCAATTAATCACGTCGGCTTGGTGTGGAAGTTTTTAGAGTGGGGTACCAGCTCAGGGTGTTATCTGGTTATCTGACAGTTGTTCAAAATTACACGGTGCCGTGATTGATCCCGAACCGTCGTCAATAACACGCTGTGATACTCCAGTTCGACGTTGATTTAAATACTCACCTTCATCAATTATTTGGTTTGGATGAATATAAGCCTTACGCCAGATAAACTAAAGTTATCAGTTATTTGATGGTGTAGTGTAAATAGAGACAAACCAAACTGAATTTGTGGCACGCCACCTTTCATCAATTTTTCACGTTGACTCGGTGTGGAATTTTTGAGAATAGGGTGCCAGCTCAGGTGTTGTCTCGTCATTTGACCGTGTGCCGACCAACCGGTATAGTGGTTAAGGTGTTAGCCTCTTGATCGGAAGGTTCCTGGTTCGAATCCGGGTCCGGGCATGGATGTTTGTAAACGTATGGTGTAGAGGCGGTTGGTGCACCTTAAATCTGTCGTGGCCGAAAGACCTCACGTTGGGTTGGCGTGGAAGTTTGGAGAGTGGGGTGCCAGCTGAGGTGTTGCTTCGTCATCTGACCGTGGTTCAAAATTACGAAGTGTTGTCCTCGGATCTTTCCCTTATGGGACTGATCCCGGATCGTCGTCAATAGCCCGATGCGTTGCTCTAGTACGACGTTAACTAAAAATTACCAATTACCATTTGACCGTGGTTCAAAATTACATGGTGCCGTCCCTTGGGAGATTGATCCCGAAGCGTCGTCAATAGCCCGTTGTGATACTCCATTGCGACGTTTATTTAAATACCCCCCCCTTCATCAATTATTTAGTTTGGTAATTGGTAATTGGTATTTTTTTTGTTAACGTCGTACTAGAGCAACACAACGGGTTATTGACGACGGTCCGGGATCAATCCCTTCAGGGAAAGATTCGAGGACAACACCTCGTAATTTTGAACCACGGTCAGATGACGAGGCAACACCTGAGCTGGCACCCTACTCTCCAAACTTCCACGCCAACCCAACGTGAGGACTTTCGGCTACGAGAGATTTAAGGTGCACCAGCCGCCTCTACACCATACGCTTACAAACATCCATGCCCGGGCCCGGATTCGAACCAGGAACCTTCCGATCTAGAAGCTAACACCTTAACTACTATGCCGGTTGGTTGGCGATGGTGTAGTGTAAATAGAGACAAACCAAACTGAATTTGTGGCACGCCACCTTACATGAATTATTCACTTTGACTCGGTGTGGAAGTTTTGAAAGTGGAGTACCAGCTCAGGTGTTATCTCGTCATTTGACCGTGGTTCAAAATTACATGGTGGATTGGAGATTGATCCCGGACCGTCGTCAATAGCCCGTTGTGATACTCATTGCGACGTTTATTTAAGTACCCACTTTCATCAATTATTTAGTTTGGACGAATATAGGCCTTCCACCAAAAAAACTAAAACCAACAATTATTTGTTGGTGGAGTGTAAATGTCTGTCTAGAGACAAACCAAACTGAAATTTGAGACACGCCATCTTTCCAAGGCCGTATTGTTTACGTGTTCCGCTGAGAAATTTCCATAGCCTGGCGGTATTGGTGGAGCGAGCGATTCATTTTAAAGCACGTAAACGCGCATTTAAAAAGGAAAAGTTCAAAACTCCTATTCGACCTCTTCCCAACCTCTTCGTTTTGAGGTGTGTGGCAGCGTCCTTTGTGTTCAGATGCGCTATCAATTATAGGAGTTTCTCCTTTTCCTCCGGCACAATGCGCATCGCCTTTTGTACGCTATGGGAGGCTCAGGTCAACGTGGAAACGAGAGGTTAGTTTGTGTGGGTGGTGTGTCCCCGGCGAAATTAATCTTTTAAGATTTTAATAAGAGGGGATTGCCAGGGTTTCCAAGAGGCGTAAAGTGTGGGAGTGCGTTTTTGCAAGATGGATCTCCGGGGCCGAGCTCTCGGTCACACGAGTTGTCCAAGCTCCTGGTTCGGCATCGGATTCAGGATGTCGAATGGGCTTTCAGATGGAGTTCTTACCTGGGGGATGACGTAAGATGCGGTTATGGTCGGACGCTTCCTTTGTGGGAGAGATTTCTCGACGTGCAGGCTTCTAACATCTCTTACTGACGAATTGTTTTAAAATCCAAAAACAAGATGGCTGATTACAGGATCTCGCATTCATAGTATTTTATCAATTGGTGGGGGCCTGGTGCACTTTAAATCTACCGTGACCTCAAATGTCTTCAGGGTCGCTTGTTGGGGAAATTTGGGATGCCAGCTCAGGTGATGACCTCGTCATCTAACCGTTCAAAATGACGATGTGTTGTCCTTAGATCTTTCATTTCAGGTATTGGTATTTTTAATTAACGTCGTACTTGAGAAACACAACGGGCTATTGTCGACTCTTTCATTTCAGGATTGATTCCGGACCATCGTCAGTAGCCCGTTGTGTTGCTCTAGTGTTACGTTAATTCAACTATTTACCTACCTTTGTATATCTGCCGTTCAATGGGATAGCATCTAGTCCTGTTGATACCTCTGAGATTCAATTCCTCCCTGGGTGTATTTCTGTTATGTCACACTAAAACTTTCATCGCGTGTGTATGTCCATTACTTGATATTGTTTATCTTGTGTTTGGCGCAGCTTGGCCAAATATGCCATATAACTTAAAGAACAAACCGTCGTAGCAGATCGAACAGATGTACAAGTGCAATTGACCTGAATATATTTTTTAACCAGTGACCCAACGGATGCCCATCAAGTTTGATGAGTCACCATCTGAGGTGAGGATTGAGTTAGCAATGATTCGTCTGGAAAGATCTGTGTTTCCTCCCCTTGCTGAGGTGTTGTAGCTTTGGTTATCTGATTGGATTGAATGTTGTAGGCGGATACGGTGTGTGGTTTTCAGCTGTATTGTTCCCTAATAACTGGAAAGTACCCTCAGTTGTGTATCGTACTACTGCACAGCCCTCCTAATCCCTATCAGTTGCCTCATGGAGGTGTTACTGCAATTAGAAGGGTCGAAACAATCATTTATACCATAATAAAACATTTAACAAACAAAAATATGTTCCATAAAGACATGATAAATCATAGGTTACACATCGATGCAGAAACATCATGGCGTAATAAAAGCCATAGAACCTAAAAACAACCAATCCTCTCTTAGTCTGTTCTATGTCTTCTATGTCATTAAAGCTTTCCTTGTGTGCGGATGTCCATTTACCTGACGTTGTTTAACTCAGCTCGTCATTATGCACCTGCACTATATAAAAACCTAGAGCCAACGAACAGCCAATCCTCCCTTGATGTTTTTCTCTCTTATGTATCGTTAAATCTTTCCGTGTGCGTGGATGTCCATGTACTTGACGTTGTTTAACTCAGCTCGTCATTATGCACCTGCACTATATAAAAACCTAGAACCAACGAACAACCAATCCTCCCTTGATGTTTTTCTCTCTTATGTATCGTTAAATCTTTCCGTGTGCGTGGATGTCCATGTACTTGACGTTGTTTAACTCAGCTTGGTCATTATGCACCTGCACTATAAAAACCTAGGACCAACGAACAACCAATCCTCCCTTGGTGTTTTTCTCTCTTATGTATCGTTAAATCTTTCCGTGTGCGTGGATGTCCATGTACCTGACGTTGTTTAACTCAGCTTGGTCATTATGCACCTGCACTATCAAAACCTAGAACCAACGAACAACCAATCCTCCCTTGGTGTTTTTCTCTCTTATGTATCGTTAAATCTTTCCGTGTGCGTGGATGTCCATGTACTTGACGTTGTTTAACTCAGCTTGGTCATTATGCACCTGCACTATCTCAAAACCTAGAACCAACGAACAACCAATCCTCCCTTGGTGTTTTTCTCTCTTATGTATCGTTAAATCTTTCCGTGTGCGTGGATGTCCATGTACTTGACGTTGTTTAACTCAGCTTGGTCATTATGCACCTGCACTATCAAAACCTAGAACCAACGAACAACCAATCCTCCCTTGGTGTTTTTCTCTCTTATGTATCGTTAAATCTTTCCGTGTGCGTGGATGTCCATGTACTTGACGTTGTTTAACTCAGCTTGGTCATTATGCACCTGCACTATATAAAAACCTAGAACCAACGAACAACCAATCCTCCCTTGATGTTTTTCTCTCTTATGTATCGTTAAATCTTTCCGTGTGCGTGGATGTCCATGTACTTGACGATGTTTAACTCAGCTTGGTCATTATGCACCTGCACTATCAAAACCTAGAACCAACGAACAGCCAATCCTCCCTTGATGTTTTTCTCTCTTATGTATAGTTAAATCTTTCCGTGTGCGTGGATGTCCATGTACTTGACGTTGTTTAACTCAGCTTGGTCATTATGCACCTGCACTATATAAAAACCTAGAACCAACGAACAACCAATCCTCCCTTGATGTTTTTCTCTCTTATGTATCGTTAAATCTTTCCGTGTGCGTGGATGTCCATGTACTTGACGTTGTTTAACTCAGCTTGGTCATTATGCACCTGCACTATATAAAAACCTAGAACCAACGAACAACCAATCCTCCCTTGATGTTTTTCTCTCTTATGTATCGTTAAATCTTTCCGTGTGCGTGGATGTCCATGTACTTGACGTTGTTTAACTCAGCTTTGTCATTATGCACCTGCACTATCAAAACCTAGAACCAACGAACAGCCGATCCTCCCTTGATGTTTTTCTCTCTTATGTATAGTTAAATCTTTCCGTGTGCGTGGATGTCCATGTACTTGACGTTGTTTAACTCAGCTTGGTCATTATGCACCTGCACTATAAAAACCTAGAACAAACGAACAGCCAATCCTTCCTCTGCAATTTGACGCAATTAAACCAAACATGGCACTTGCACCACAAAAACCCAACACACCCATCTCGAAAACCGATCATTCATCACCGATTTCCAAACAAATCGCAACCACATGGTATCGCGAATGAAACGAAAGATTCGCGAACCATCCCCCACAAACACCACCCAAACCGAACAATCGCAAGTGGTTCCATTTCGGGGAAAATCTGCCCCAGCTCCTCTCCCAACCCGAAACCCCTTCCATTGACTTCCAATCCCCACTCAATATGATCTGTGTAAAGTATCGGAGATGGTAATCTGCAGACAGAGACCAACTTTTCCGCCGCCGAGCGAAGGAATCCTAACGACCGAATCCATTTCCCTGTGGCCAGACCCTCTCCCTCGCTGCCCCAGACGTTTCAGCAAGTGCGATACCGCACCACGCATTGTTCGTTAATTATCCCAGTCATCACGGGGTGGGTTAATTACTGAGCAATTAGAGCGCTTACCCCCCTACCCCCCCGTGTGTCTGCTGGTCCTCCCCCGCCTTCCCCAAGGCTGGCCAAGGTCGCGGGATGGCTGTTTTGGATAGCGGCCAAGATTGCCAACCTTCCGCGTTTGGGGTTGTCTTGTCTGAGCCATCGATTTCTTTTCGGGACGGTGGGGTTTCTTTCTGGGATCGGGGAAAAGTTCCGTCTTGAGCTCAACCATCTATTTGAAATCTATTGCTCTTGTTTTTAATATCAAGATTGAACAGCTGCTATCAATAAACCTCTTGTCTCTTGATGTCGAAGAGTTGTAGGCGTTGCAAATTCGATTCCTGTCGGATGTATTCCTCCCTGAGTATATTTCACTTCTCTGTGCATGTCCATTATTTGAAGGAGCCGTCGTGACTCAGTGGGTATGTCCACTGCGCTACCCACCTTCGAATTGTAGTTCGATTCCTGTCGAGTGCCTTCATCCCCGGACTATTTCACTTCTCTGTGTGTGCATGTCCATTCTTTGATGGAGCCGTCGTGACTCAGTGGGTATGTCCACTGCGCTACCCACCTTCGAATTGTAGTTCGATTCCTGTCGAGTGCCTTCATCCCCGGACTATTTCACTTCTCTGTGTGTGCATGTCCATTCTTTGATGGGGCCATCCTGACTCAGTGGGTATGTCCACTGCGCTACCAACCTTCGAATTGTAGTTCGATTCCTGTCGAGTGCCTTCATCCCCGGACTAT
Source organism: Metellina segmentata (assembly GCA_947359465.1). NCBI lineage: Eukaryota > Metazoa > Arthropoda > Arachnida > Araneae > Tetragnathidae > Metellina > Metellina segmentata. The sequence goes on from OX375877.1 coordinate 96,546,548, forward strand.
TTCACTTCTCTGTGTGTGCATGTCCATTCTTTGATGGGGCCATCCTGACTCAGTGGGTATGTCCACTGCGCTACCAACCTTCGAATTGTAGTTCGATTACTGTCGAGTGCCTTTATCCCCGGACTATTTCTATCTTGTGTGCCACTGAAACTCACAGTGTGTGATTATTACTTGATATGCCGACCAACCTTCTTCTTCTTCGAGTGGAAACAGACCGCTCCTTACCGATTTGTTTAAAACCCACAGCGGATTAGCTGAAGCTAGGGAAAGCCTCTAAGTAGAAACTTGAAAAGTAGGCCATGTGACACGCCGTCCGAAGGCCCTCGTCCACCCGGGATGGATGCGACGAGGAGTAGACGTCGTCGACCGTGAGTGTGTGCGCTAAAGATAATGTGGTCCGGCTCATTGTTTTCAGTCAACCTTAGGTCCGAATTGAGCCGTAAAAGTACCGACCAACCGGTCTGTTGGTTAAGGTATTGTCCTCTAGATAGGAAGGTTCCTGGTTCGAATCCGGGCATTGATGTTTGTAAGCGTATGGTGTAGAGGCGGCTGATGCATCTTAAATATGTCGTGGCCGAAAGTCCTCATGTTGGGTTGGCTTGGAAGTTTGGAAAGTGGGATGCCAGCTCAGGTGTTGCTTCGTCATCTGACCGTGGTTCAAAATTACGAGGTGTTGTCCTCGGATGTTTCCCTTAAGGGATTGATCCCGGACCGTCGTCAATAGCCCGTTGTGTTGCTCAAGTACGACGTTAATTAAAATTACTTCACCAAAAGAAGTTAAATAAATGGACATGACGTACACACAGAAAGAAAGCTTTTTGAAAGAAGACATTTGTGGCAGATTTCACGTGCATTAGCACCTTTCCTTTTTTACACGACGGTCTTTGGTTAGATTCGAACTCGCAACCCACCAGTTACTAGATCCTAACCGATCTACCGCCATTTTAAGATGGGAAACATTGTTAGCGCAGCTTGGTCATATGAGCCTTTATGCCATAAAAGTACCAACCATTTCTATTAACGAGATCTGTGGGTTCAGCCTAGCTGCAATATAGGATCCAACAGAAAGATTTACTGATACGGAAGAGAGAAATACACTGAATGAGAAACGGAACAACTCGCAGATAGCTTCATCAGTTTGCAAACTCACTTAGCTTTGCGTTGACCGCGTCAAATAAATTGACACACATACAGACAGTTTTACTTGAGAAATACACAGATTGAAGTATCGAACCGGACAACTCGCAGCGCACTGTGAAAACACATCGAGCCTCCTTCCACCCTTATGAAAATGAACTTCCCCAAGGTCATCTGTCTTCACACCCAAGGCGCAGAGTGCGTCCATCTCCTACTGATTGCATTTCACATTAGCGTGCGATCGTAGCAACAGATGAATTTGAAGGGATTGAAAGTAATTACAGTTTGCAAGCAGAGGCCCTTCGTTTTTTTCCCCCAACTACGCCTTGCATCAATATCCTCCACATTCCTTTATTCGCGCTGTCAATCACCGCCGCGATAAATCCACACACTTCCCCCGACTTAAAACTATCCCCGTTTACTCTACTCGCCCGTCTACGCAAATCCTCCTGATCCGAACAGCAAACACTCCCGATTCGAACCCATTATCCTACCTCTACGTTAAAGACAAAACGCAGAAAATCCCCGAGACGACAACAATCCCTTCCTTCCATCTTCCACCACCCCTTTTTCGTTCTAATCTCCTCAGCGAAGTAAACTATACTTTTCTAAAAGGACCGCGGGAGCCCAAAGGAAGGACAGAGGATTGACAACCAGAGGATTTCGATTTAGGAACTCGCACCAACTAGACTATAGTCCATGTGGCCATTGCTGCAGATTAAATCTGTGGCAAATGTCCTATGGTGTGGAGGTTTGTATAATGCGGAGCCGCCTCAGGTGTTGTTCTTGTCATGTGACCGTTGTTCGAAATTACGCGGTGTTCCGGGATCTAACCCTTCGGTATTGATCCCAGACTGTCGCCGATAGGCAGTTGTGTTGCTACAGTGCGATGTTAACACAATTTACTTATACTTTTCTTAAAATAGATCCTTGGGTTGGGTAGGTTTTGTAACGCGAGGACCACATCTTACCAAGCTGTGCCAAACAAAGTTAAGGCCGACCAACCGGTTTGGTGGTTAAGGTGTTAGCCTCCAGATCGGAAGGTTCCTGGATCGAATCCGGGTCCGGGCACGGATGTTTATAAGCATGTGGTGTAGAGGCGGCTGGTGCACCTTAAATCTGTCGTGGCCGAAAGTCCTCACGTTGGGTTGGTGTGGATGTTTGGAGAGTGGGGTGCCAGCTCAGGTGTTGCTTCGTCATCTGACCGTGGTTCAAAATTACGAAGTGTTGTCCTCGGATCTTTCCCTTAAAGGACTGATCCCGGACCGTCGTCAATAGCCCGTTGTGTTGCTCTAGTACGACGTTGACTAAAATTGCCAATTACCGGGTCAGTGCATGGATGTTTGTTGTTGTTGTCGTGCGGGTCATATATGACCCAATTGGGGGTGTCATTACTCCGGAGGGTTGGACTTCTTCATGCATGACACATCCGTTTTACATGTTTGTAAGCGTGTGGTGTAGAGGCGGCTGGTGCAGCTTAAATCTGTCGTGGCTAAAGTCCTCACGTTGGGTTGGTGTGGAAGTTTGGAGAGTGGGGTGCCAGCTCAGGTAATGCCTCGTCATCTGACCGTGGTTCAAAATTGCGAGGTATAGCCCTCGGATCTTTCCCTTAAGGGACTGATCCCGGGCCGTTGTGAATAACCCGTTGTGTTGCTCTAGTACGACGTTAACTAAAAATTACCATTTACCATTACCTGATACGAACAGCAAACACTCCCGATGCCATCCCATTATCCTACCTCTACGTCAAAAGACAAAACGCAGAAAATCCCTAAGACGAAAACAATTCCCTCCTTCTTTCCATCCCCCCTTTTTTCGTTCCAATCTCCCCGGGAGAAGTAAATAAATTCGAAAAAATAAACCAAACAAACAAGAACAAAAGTCCGCATTTCTCTCGTCCGGGCGATTCGATCCCTTCCATCCTGTACATCCCTTCCGTCTCCTCTCGGTCTTCCCGTTGCCATGGGAACGGGCTCTGGCGAGTTAATGAGGAGGGAGATTTAGAGATGCGCTCGGGCAGATACTGGGGTGGGGTGGAGATAAAAAGGTCGGGGGGGGGGGTTGGCGTGGTATGGGTCGCCATAATTTATGCCGGTTCTCGGGAGCGAAAAAAACGCGACCCCCCTTTTTCTTGGATCGCTGTTTTCGTAACCGCTTTAAAAGGATGCTGCCGCTCTCTGGATGCTTCTGCTCGACTCGAAGGAGCAGAGAAGGACCGCTCCTAATTATCTGCGCGCATGCCATTAGCGTTGTCGGCCGCATTTGTATCTGTGCCCATTGAAGTGATGGGAGTTCTTTCGATCGCAGGAATATAAATTTCCACCCTTTCTTTAAAATAAATTATTTTCGATTTTTTTTTTTCATCTTGAGCCTGTTTGTGTATTTTTTTTTTTTTTTGAAATTCCATCGGTGTGTTGAAGTGGCGTTTTTTTTGTTTGTTTAATAGAATGTGGTTGTGATATTTCTGCATTTGAATAATCGATGTTGTCCATTAGTAGGGCTTAAAGGTGAGACGTTTTCTTTGCATGGGGCCTTGAACTATTTTTTTTTTCATATTCTCAGCTCAGTTCTTTTCAGCGGTAATTGGTAATTTTTAATTAATGTCGTACTAGAGCAACATAACGGGCTGTTGATGACGAAAGACAACAGCACGAAATTTTGAACCACGGTCATATGACGAGGCAACACCTGAGCTGGCACCCCACTCTCCAAACTTCCACACCAACCCAACGTGAGGACTTTCGGCCACTACAGATTTAAGGTGCACCGCTGGCTTTACACCATACGCTTATAAATATCCATGCACGGACCCGGATTCGAACCAGGAACCTTCTGATCTAGAGGCTAACGCCATAACCACCAGACCGGTCGGTCGGCGCGTGGAAGTTTGGTGAGTGGGATGCCATCTCAGGTGCTGTCCTTATCATCTGACCGTTGTTCGAAACTACGAGGTATTGTCTTCGGATCTTTTCCTTCTGAATTGATCTTGGTAATTGGTAATTATTAGTTAACGTCGTATTAGAGCAACACAACGAGCTATAGACGATAGTCCGGGATCAGTCCCTTAAGGGAAAGATCAGAGGACAACGCTTTGTAATTTTGAACCACGGTCAGATGACGAGGCAACACCTGAGCTGGCACCCCATTCTCCAAACTTCCACACCAAGCCAACGTGAGGACTTTCGGCCAAGACAGATCTAAGGTGCACCAGCCGCCCTGCACCATGCGCTTACAAACATCCATGCCCGGACCCAGATTCGAACCAGGAACCTTCCGATCTGTAGTCTAATAACTTAACCACTATACCAAATTGATCTCGGACCGTCGCGCCAATAGCCCTTTGTTTTTCTCTCCTCCAATACGACTTAAATTCAAGTACCTACCTCTCATCTGTTTTAGTAAAATTTTCTTTGCCTCTGTCCATTTGCTTTCATGTTGCCTGTCGTATTTGCTTGTCACATCCTCCCAAGCTCTGAAAGCGCACATTTTCTTACATATAAAGCCGAAATTTATAATTATTATTTAGAAACCTCCTAGTTTTATATTAAAAACAAAATTTACATTTTTCTTGGGTATACCAGCTCAAAATGTTTGAATCTGCTCTTCGGTAGAAAAGAACCATTTCTCCAACACCTGATTTATTAATTTCCTATTTCTTTAAAGAAGAGCAACGGATTAGAAACTAGAAACTGGAGGATGGCCTGTTGGAAGCTGGGGGGGGGCACGTTAAATCTGTCCTTGTCTCAAGTGTCTTCACGTTGGCGTGGTGTGAAAGCTTAGACAGTGGGGATGCTAGTTCAGGTGCTTTTCTCGTTTTAAAGTAATCGGACTGTTGTTCAAAATTACGAGGCGTTTTGAAGGGATTTTGGGATTTTTATCCCGGGCGGTTGCCAACAGCCCATTGTACTTCTTTTAGCACGGGTTAATACGGGGTTTTATTTGTTCGTTTTATCGCATGGAGGTTGTGATACTTCTGTTTTGGAAGAACCGATGCTGCCCATTAGTACAGCTTTAAAGTATAAAGTTTTCTTTCAAGTGGGACGAAAAACTGTTTTTATTTGATTTCAAAGCCCATCCTATTCCATCAACTTAACGTAAATGTTCTATTCATTTTGGTGCGCAAACTAAATGCTTAAGAATAAGATGTGAACATTTTAGTTCACACACACACATTCAAGACACTTTTGTGTCTATCAAATTTTATTTAATAAGAGAGAGAGAGAGAGCAACATGCACCCGTGCTTTGTAAAAATTCGGAAAAAATTGGATGGTAATGGTAATTTTAGTTAACGTCCTACGAGATCCTACGGTCAGATGACGAGGCAACACCTGAGCTGGCACCCCACTCTCCAAACTTCCACACCAACCCAACGTGAGGACTTTCGGCCACTACAGATTTAAGGTGCACCGCTGCCTTTACACCATACGCTTATAAATATCCATGCACGGACCCGGATTCGAACCAGGAACCTTCTGATCTAGAGGCTAACGCCATAACCATCAGACCGGTTGGTCGGCGCGTGGAAGTTTGGAGAGTGGGATGCCATCTCAGGTGCTGTCCTTATCATCTGACCGTTGTTCGAAACTACGAGGTATTGTCTTCGGATCTTTTCCTTCTGAATTGATCTTGGTAATTGGTAATTATATTAGTTAACGTCGTATTAGAGCAACACAACGGGCTATTGATGACGGTCCGGGATCAGTCCCTTAAGGGAAAGATTAGAGGACAGCACCTCGTACCACCGGAAGAAGTTGGAGCAATTCTTGATCGAATTGATGCTTTCGATTATTTCACTCTTCATTATTTTTGAGGACTTTAAGTTTAAACTACCTTCGAGAGAAAATTTACCACTGGTTACGACCAGTTTATTTAACGTCATTTTGCCGACAATTCTTACTATAAGCAACGCTGTGTTAAATTTGCATTCGTTTAACATGCATCCTTTGCCACCAATTAGACAGGATACCAAAATACTAGCGACCCTCCCTATTTACCCTTACAAAAAAAAACTCTCAGAATACTTCATTTTCATCGTTTAAAGACTAAAGTGTTTTTAATTTTACCACATATATAAGGCACACAATAACAGATTAAGGCATGCGTGGAGATCATTTTTCCCACACACACACACATGTCCTCAAGAAGTCCTAAAAAATAGAGGATGTTAATAATAAAATCTTGACATTGTTATCAAGTAACCATGGTTGCACATTGTTTACTTATCGTTTTGATGCCACCCCAAAACTCAAGAAACAGTTAACGCGAAAAGGGAAAAAACATATTTAGCAAGTCTGTCATACCAAGTTTTTTATTAAGGCTTCATAGTTTATTTTTCCAAGATCCTTAATTTGTGGTTTTTTAAAGTAAGGGCTCTAAGATTCAGTATGAAACCAATAGATATAATGTAGACGTGGTGATTGTCTTGTCATCTCACCATAGGCAGATCTGATCAGATCTTGTTGGACGAGATATCTCGTCATTAGATGAAAACTAACAGTATCTTGATATCTTGCCATCATCGAAATATCGGTAATATTTTAATGACGAGTTATCTTGTCATTATCAAGATTAGTATGATGTCAATGGACGAGATATCTCGTTTAAACCACTTGGTTAGTGGCCTAGCGCTATTGAACACAATTTGCTTCTTTGCTAAAAACGCTTCACTATTTTTTTTAAGCTAAGACTGGTGTGTTTATCAGAACCCCCTAACAGTGAGTTGCAACCTCCACAGCTTCAACAATAGTTACGTTGTTTTTGACTAGTCTATTTGTTTAATTAGGGTAAGGTAAAGAATACATGTCATCAATTGGTACGTTTTGCCTAGTTTCTGGCTCCGAATATATTCGATGCCGGAAACCATCGTGGCGATTACGAGTTGGGGAGACAAATAAACAGGTTAGATTTTTACTGTCGAACTTACTAAATTCTTTTTTGAAAACATTGAATTATTTTTAGTTTTTTTTCTAATTGTGTTTTTTTTTCATTCCTATACAAATTAATTTCAAAATTCTTATTGCAGTTTTAGCCTTTAAAAGATATTAATGTGGTAGCTCGGTTGTGAGAGTAGCAAATTAGTAACCAGAGGTTTGAAAATTCGAATCCAACAAACACCGTCGTGTATAAAAAGGATGGGTGCACGTTAAATCTATCGTGGCCTCAAATGTCCTCACGTTGGCGTGGCGTGAAAGTTAGTAGTGTGTTGTGCCAGCTCAGGCGTTGCCTCGTCATCTGACCATGGTTCAAAATTACGTGGTGTTGTCCTCGGATTTTACCCTTGGGAATTTATCCTGGACTGTCGTCAATAGACCGTTGTGTTGCTCCAGTACGACGTTAATTAAAATACATACCTATACCTACCTTAAAATACATACCTATACCTATTAGTATTCTTAATTTTGAAGTCAGTATATCTGAGATTTTGGGGGTACTCTGCGTGTTTAAATTGATGCATGTATATAATGGTTCATATGTACTGATAATTAACCCATCTATATATATAATTCTCTTACGTGGCACGCAAAAAAGACGTTATTTGTTATCGCGTTTTGGCAAAACTGTACGATTGTTTGTTTACCACGAAGCCTCGCGCCTCAATTGAATTTATAGCGTTATCGGATAAAATTTTATTGAAAAAAAAAACGATTAGTAGAGTTGTTGCAGCTTACTAACGACTAGGAATGCAACATCGACAGCAAAACATCGATTTTTTGAAACATCGATGTTCAAAATTAAAACATCGATGTTGATAATGCATCGTCCCAAAAACATCGATGTTTTTAAAATTCGGTGTATTCAAACTTTTTCCCCCATTTCTTAAAACTGGTTTAGCAACAAGTGATGCGATATCGACAGCAAAACATCGATGTTTTGAAACTTTGATGTTCAAAATTAAAACATCGATGTTGATAATACATCGCCCCAAAACCATCGATGTTTTTAAACTCAGTGTATTTAAACTTTTTCCCCCATTTCTTAAAACTGGTTTAGCAACTAGAGATGCGACATCGGCTCCAATACATCGATGTTTTTTTATAAAACATCGACATCGATGTCACATTCCTACTTTTCTGACCCTTCACCCTTGGTCACTTTGGCCTAAAAGTATGTTCAATTTGCTGATTATGAAAATTATGCTACTTGGTTATTTTTTTAAATATTTATAACGGTACTTTTTTATTTAAAAATAAAACATCGACAACCTAAAAACATCGACAATTATAAACATCGATGTTACAAAAACATCGACCAGAATACATCGATGTTAAATACACCGATTTTTTTAAAAAAACATCGACATCGATGTCGCATCCCGACTAACGACATACTGGGTATTCGATTTCCAAAGCAGCGCTCACATTTTGAGTCAAAATTTGCTTTAAGTTTTCGTTTGAATTCCAAATTGTTCCAGTTCTGATTCCAGAGGTACTGTATAATTTTTTGTAGCACAACACATTTATGTTTGAAAAATATATTTTTAGAATATCATATTTTGTACACAAAGTCTTCATTGATGTGAGCAAATCGAGCAAGATTCGCGCAGCGAACCAGTGAGGATTGCAAAACAATCCTCCGTGGGTTGGCTTGGTTCAAAATTACGAGGTGATGTCCTCGAATCTTTCCCTTAAGGGACTGATCCCGGACCGTCGTCAATAGCCCGTTGCGTTGCACTAGTACGACGTTAACTAAAATTACCAATTACCTCCGTGGATTGGCGAGCGTTAACGAGCAGTTGGCGGGCCCCCTAGTAATGACTTAATCCTCCTGATGGTCGTCTCAAAAGAGATGTGTCGCCATTAGCAAAACTGACCAAATCTTGATGGACGAGACATCTCGCCATTAGCAAACTTAGTAAGATCGGTACAGCTGCAGTCTACGTTTATAGCGGTGGCAACGGCCTTGGCGCTTTTTTTGACACACTTCTAAAGTTGCCAAGGAAATAATTTATTTGAAACATCTTTTTCTTCTTAAAACCGAAAGTAACAAGCTTCAGAAACATATTTGTGAACGTTTAAAAAATATATTAATCAAACGACAGTTTTATGTATTTTGAAAGAATTTTCTAGAATATTCAATATGAAAAAATGAATGAAAATTTGCCGAGGTTGTCATAAAACCAGCAATGACCGTGTTACAGATGGGTTACCTTAACCTGTCATTATTCGCTACTTGAAGTGCGCCAAGGCCGTTGCCACCACTATAAACGTAGACTGCAGCTGCACTGTCAGATCTTGATGGAAGAGGTATCTCATCGAAATCACTTTTGAAAGGTTAAGGGAAATACTATTCTCTTTAGATTACTCATAATATGAGTATCAGGTGTCAATTTTTTTCCATGCGTTTGACATTGGATGCTGAATGAAAACTGAACATTCGTTTCCCCAAACAATGGTTTCTTGTTCAACGTAGTAGGATTAAGAAATTAACGGATCTGGTTGCAAACACAACTGGTACCATTCTCAGATGAAGTAGGTTACTACCCCAATTGTTATAACTTTAGTTCAGTTTAATTTAGCTGAGACCTTTTAATTTTTTATATCCATTTATGAACGCGAATTTTTTGCATGCGAATTCTAAAGTCGGCAAAATTTGATGCTTACATTTCGAACATTATTATACATTATTACATTATGAACTAAGATAATCGTGGAAACGATATCGTAAAGTTATTTTTTCTTCTCTTTAGTGTTATTTTTTAAAAATTTTGTTTTATTCTTGAGGTTTTATAAACTAAAATACGTCACACGAAAAATAGAAACACGTCACTTAAATCGTCATTTCACTCATCGTTTTGTTCCATTTCTACTGATGCAAATATACATTGAAATTTATAGAGACGTTATTTCTTCAGATAACTCTTATAATTATAACACTATCGTACTAATTCGTGCTTTGAAGATACCTACCTAATGTGCAGTTTATACATCTTAAGATTGAAGACGATTTTTAGTTACGACCGTAATGGAATAATTCGATTGTTATTATTATGTAAAACTTATAAATGTCCGGTTGACTCATTTTCAAAATACCAGGTAACTTTCTATCAATTACCTTTTTAACTTATAGTACCTAGAGCCTAGAATATTAGTATTAATTTTTGTTCATATTTGTTTTTCGCGTTTAAGACATCGGCCATGCGCACTGACCTAAGTATATACGTGTAGATTTAAATTTGAAATATAATAAAATTTTTAATAGGTTTAAATTTGAAATGAAATATCCTTGCATGAAGGAGCTAAAAATACAATAAATATGTACTCACTTCTACTATTTTATTTATTTATTTTGAATTGTAACCTATATTTTTAAATTTCCATAAAATGAGGCATTACAACTGTTGTAAAGATGCCTGATATTTTTATGACATTTATTCGGTTTCTTTATAGTCATTTTTTACTAAAACCTTGAGCTTGTTCAAGGCCTAAATAGCCTAAACTTATAACATCCTATATATATTTGACTGTTATTCGATTTCTTTATGTTTATTTTTTGTTATAAAACCACGATCTTGTTAAAGCCTTCTACCTAAATAGCCTAAGCATATAACTAGTTATAAAATCATTCTTTACCTCAAAAAATGTATACTTTAAATGCCGTTAGACATTGTTTAATGTGAACTTTAAATACCTTTAGGCATATATCAACATGTGAAGGACTATCAAGAACATGAAAATTTACAAAATATAAGTTTTTCAGTAGAATCAATTTTTTAAATATTCCATTGCTGTTAATAGTATATATTTTCATCAATTATAAATTACGATACATGGATTGTTTTCTCATTTTTTCTAATTGAAAGATACGTGCAGATAAAGCAATAGGGTTTCATAAAAAATGTCCCAATCGATTGACTGAATTTCGAAGAACATATTTACCATTTCTTTTCTTCTGATGATGAGATATCTTGTCCATCAAGATCTGGTTAGTTTTTTCTAATGACGAGACATTTTCGTCATTAGAAAACTGATCATCAAGATCTGGTCAGTTTTCGATAATGACCAAATAGTTCGTAGAAACACCGGGAGGGTTAAGAAAGCCGTTTTTTCATGGGTTGGTCACACAAATTACCAGTTCTTTTCCAATCCTTTGAAAGATCAGTACCTACTAGAGATAACAAAACTGGAATGCTTATTTTTAGGCTTGTCTGTTCCTTTGAGGTCCAGAGGACCAATTGAGGACCAGAAAATGAATTGGTAAAACAAATATTTGGTAAAGGAATTGTAAAGCAGGCATGTCATGAAATAAATAATCTTGATTTGTAACCTAACTAACGATACAGCATGGCACTATCAAACCATTAATATTATGCAATGGAGGCTGATACTTTTCTGTTAGAGATCATCGCAGTATACTTAGCCCATATGTTTATATAGGAGATATATGCCCATAATAGGAGCTTTGAGTATGATGCATTTTCACAAGTTTTCGAACATGCGCTGGAGTCCCCTGTAAAATAATAGACAGAAATTAAAAATGAACTCACAACAGAGGGGATACCATTCATTATTTAGTTCTTAAATTTTGAACATGATTTTTTTACGAGTCTTAAGCATACTGTATTTTATGTTTCCACTACATAAAGTTTTCGGTTCTGTTCTTAGGAACTAGTATAACAGTAAGTTACATTTGGGTATCGACTTAAACACTGAAGTTGTTAGCATATTTCGAAAGTTTCATTGATCGTGTATTCCGATCACAACTTGGTCTTGGTGTATATTCCAATTTTTACGTTTTTGGTCGTAGCGTATTCCAATTTAAGCACTCGATCTTCGTGTATTCCAATTTATATACTTGTTCTTGATGTATTCCATTTCATATTCTTCGTGTATTTCAATTCACGTTCTTCGTGTATTCTAATTCACGTTCTTCGTGTATTCCAATTTATATACTTGTTCTTGGTGTATTCCAATTTACATGCTCTTCGTGTATTCAAATTTTCATGCTTGGTCTCTAGGATCCGCATATTTTCCATGGTCATTTTCAAGAACAATCTTAATGGTTAAGTTCAATTCAACTTCGATTATAATTCTTTGTACGCATTCTTACTTTTTATTTGGTCTTATGTCCACGTAAGCCGTATATTCACTAGCGAACTGTAACATGTGATAGAGCTACAATCTCATCAAAGTGTGTGTGCATCGTTTATCGTTCCATCCGTGTCAGCAGACAATCATTTCGAGAACGAATGAAGTCTCGTAATTACTAGTTAACCGTAATATGTAATGTAACCAGGTTCGAACGGGAATGATACGTACCCACGGTTGCTTTGTAACACGCCGAGAGCAGTTGAATCACGTGATCATGTCGTGCTCGCGTGCAGACTAATCCAGTGAATACGTATGTAAACGGGGGAAAATGCTCGCTTCGTACAGCTTGTAGCGTCCTCGATCTTATAGCGATTTCTATCGTGTTAACGAAATCGGTAACATTACAGGTGTCACAATTTGGTAGTGAGTAAGCGGTCTTTAAGGTTCACGTATAAATGAATCTCCAACTTCATTTCCATCAAAAATTTCAGATGCATTTTCGAAACTGGTAACATTGCATGATAATAGCTGCTAATGAGCAAAAAGGGTTCGTAAAAGCAACGAATCGCTAACCTCAGTTCATCACAAATCGGAATGCAGTCCAGCGAAACTGGTAACATTGTATGATACTGTTTGCTAATGAGTACATGGTTTTAGGGTTCGTACAAGCTATACATGTCCAAACTCATTTTTATCAAAAATATAGATGCACTCTAACGAAACAGGTAACATTGCATGATACTTTTTGCCCATCAGTTTATAGATTTAAGGTTCGTACACTGTGAATCTCTAACCTCATTTTCATCAAAGATCCAGATCCAGTCCAGCGAAATAGGTAACATTGCATGATACTGTTTACCCACGAGTTTATATATTTAAGGTTCGTACAAACTGCGGATCTCTAACCTCATTTTCATCAAAAATCCAGATCCAGACCAGCGAAATTGGTAACATTGCATGATACTGTTTGTTCACGAGTTTATAGATTTAAGGTTCATACAAACTGTGGATCTCTAACCTCATTTTAATCAAAGATCTAGTCCAGTGAAATTGGTAACCTTACATAATACTGTTTGCCCATGAGTTTATAGATTTAAGGTTCATTCAAACTGTGGATCTCTAACCTCATTTTCATCAAAAATCCAGATCCAGTCCAGCGAAATTGGTAACCTTACATGATACTGTTTGCCCATGAGTTTATAGATTTAAGGTTCATTCAAACTGTGGATCTCTAACCTCATTTTCATCAAAAATCCAGATCCAGTCCAGCGAAATTGGTAACATTGCATGATACTGTTTGTTCACAAGTTTATAGATTTAAGGTTCATACAAACTGTGGATCTCTAACCTCATTTTAATCAAAGATCCAGTCCAGTGAAATTGGTAACCTTACATAATACTGTTTGCCCATGAGTTTATAGATTTAAGGTTCATTCAAACTGTGGATCTCTAACCTCATTTTCATCAAAAATCCAGATCCAGTCCAGCGAAATTGGTAACCTTACATGATACTGTTTGCCCATGAGTTTATAGATTTAAGGTTAATTCAAACTGTGGATCTCTAACCTCATTTTCATCAAAAATCCAGATCCAGTCCAGCGAAATTGGTAACCTTACATGATACTGTTTGCCCATGAGTTTATAGATTTAAGGTTCATTCAAACTGTGGATCTCTAACCTCATTTTAATCAAAGATCCAGTCCAGTGAAATTGGTAACCTTACATAATACTGTTTGCCCATGAGTTTATAGATTTAAGGTTCATTCAAACTGTGGATCTCTAACCTCATTTTCATCAAAGATCCAGTCCAGTGAAATTGGTAACCTTACATGATACTGTTTGCCCATGAGTTTATAGATTTAAGGTTCATTCAAACTGTGGATCTCTAACCTCATTTTCATCAAAAATCCAGATCCAGTCCAGCGAAATTGGTAACCTTACATGATACTGTTTGCCCATGAGTTTATAGATTTAAGGTTCATTCAAACTGTGGATCTCTAACCTCATTTACATCAAAAATCCAGATCCAGTCCAGCGAAATTGGTAACCTTACATGATACTGTTTGCCCATGAGTTTATAGATTTAAGGTTCATTCAAACTGTGGATCTCTAACCTCATTTACATCAAAGATCCAGTCCAGCGAAATTGGTAACCTTAACATGATACTGTTTGCAAATGAGCTTTAAGGTTTTTTGTCGTACAAGCAGTGGATCTTCAACCTTATTAGCATCAAAAATCCAGATTCATTCTGGCTGTAACATTACACAACAGTTTGCTAGTTCTCGACCTTTTGGTTCACTAGTAAGCAATTGATTTCCAACCGAATTTGCACCAAACTTCCAGATGCGACATGATGCCCACGGTTGGAAACGCGTACTCAAAGGTTGTCTCTCTCTCTCAACGAAACCCTTCTGCCGAGGGTAGATCAAAATGGTTCGGAACTGCGGGGCTCCCTTTAACATGGCCTCCTTGTCACCCCAAGTTGACCTCTCGGCTCGAAAATTCATCGAACTCCTCTTTCACCTCTCAGGTGGGTACAACCCTTTTCTTCACCCCTTGGAGTAATCCGCAGTGTCACCTGGTGCCTACCGATACTCGGGCTCACAAGGGTACAGAAGGCGAAACTAGCTCCTCCTCGCTGCGAAATTCGGAATTAAAAATCTGCATTGCAGAAATCTGATTTTTTTTTTTTAATTTTGAACGGATTTGATAATCTGACTCCCGTTTCCCGAGAATTCTTAAAATGGCCGGCGTGATCTTTCCTACCTTTCATTTTTACCCACGCCTACCTTTCTGTTTTTTCTTCCTTTCTTCCTTCTTCATTAGATCGAAAGGTTCCTGGTTCGAATCCGGGTCCGGGCATGGATGTTTGTAAGCGTATGGTGTAGAGGCGGCTGGTGCAGCTTAAATCTGTCGTGGTCGAAAGTCCTCACGTTGGGTTGGCGTGGAAGTTTGGAGAGTGGGGTGCCAGCTCAGGTGTTGCTTCGTCATCTGACCGTGGTTCAAAATTACGAGGTGTTGTCCTCGGATCTTTCTCTTAAGAGACTGATCCCGGACCGTCGTCAATAGCCCATTGTGTTGCTCTAGTACGACGTTAACTAAAAAATTACCAATTACCTTCCTTCTTCATTGTATTGTCTCTCTTGTATTTGAGGTCGAGTGGCCAAATATTACCCTCGCTCCATAAAAACAGAAAACAAACTACCTACCTTAAAATGACACTTTATGTATGTTATACATCATGCGTATATTTAAACTTGTTTCATACGCAGTCTTTCCTGCATGACAAATCATTTTAACCGGATAGATCTAATCCCAGAAGAGGGCGACTACCTACCGGTCTAGTAGTTAAGGTGTTAGCCTCTAGATCGGAAGGTTCTTGGTGAGAATCCGGGTCCGGGCATGGATGTTTGTAAACGTATGGTGTAGAGGCGGCTGGTGCACCTTAAATCTGTCGTGGCCTTAAAGTCCTCACGTTGGGTTGGCGTGGAAGTTTGGAGAGTGGGGTGCCAGCTTAGGTATTGCTTCGTCATCTGACCACGGTTCAAAATTACGAAGTGTTGTCCTCGGATCTCTCAATTAAGGGACTGATCCCAGACCGTCGTCAATAGCCAGTTGTGTTGCTCTAGTACGACGTTAACTAAAATTACCATTACCTAATTTGAGTGGACATTTCATAGATAAGAACAGCACAAACCCGAGATAAATATACCAAAGTAAATAAAATGGAATTAATTTAATATTCCTTGGGCGGCCCGGTACCATTTGATCCATGGACCGGTACCGGACCGGGGGTTGGGGACCACTGCCTTAAGGGATTGATCCCGGACCGTCGTGAATAATCCGTTGTGTTGCTCTAGTACGACGTTGATTAAAATTACTATTACCATTACCCAGAAGATTGCCGCGGTAGCCTGACTTGGTGAGTAACGCGTTTTCAGCCTTGGGGTTGCGAGTTCGAATCCAACCAAAGACCATCGTGTACAAAGGAAACTGATGCATGTTGATTCTGTCTTGGCATCGAATGTCCTCACGTTGGCGTGGTGTGTAAGATAGGAGTGTGGGGTTCCAGCTCAGGTGTTGCCTCGCCATGTGACCGTAGTTCAAAATTACATGGTTACTTACCGGACCGTCGTCAATAGATCGTTGTTTTTCTACAGTAACACGGTAATTTAAATACCCTGTTGTCGATACACATCTGAAACGACGTTCTCTCCTGCCATCTAGACCGCGGTATTTACAATAGCTTCCCTGAAAAGTCTCTGGACTTAAATAGACCAATCCTCTTTGCTAACTAAGAATTACATAGCTTATACAGATCAGAGATAACGAAACACGCCATAAATTTTCAACTTCTCAAAGTCTTTGCTAATAGAATCTTTCCTATTC
This sequence comes from Metellina segmentata, assembly GCA_947359465.1. Lineage (NCBI taxonomy): Eukaryota > Metazoa > Arthropoda > Arachnida > Araneae > Tetragnathidae > Metellina > Metellina segmentata. The sequence continues at coordinate 96,563,103 of OX375877.1, forward strand.
TCTCAACCAATATATAAGATTATTCAGTCATATGTATTTGGAAAAAAAAAAGCAATCGTACAGAACTCGTAAATCTTGCTATGCTCAAGAGATTAGCTGATGAATTTTCAAATAACAATGTGCGCGGTGAAAATACTTGTGCTTTTCAGTATTTTATTAAAATTGCGGGGTAATACAAAAAACTAGGGTGTTTACGTTAAGCATTGTGTACAACCACACACACTTAAGTTCGTGTTAGTATATGTGTAGTTATTTGAATATATATAGTGCGAGGTTTTGTAATAAATATGTAGTTGTGGTGCGTGAAGGACTGTTTCTTTGCAGGATTTGTAGTGATAAAGTATGGAGGACAATTTTTTGGCAAAATATGTAATAATAAATTGTAGTTGACTATTTCTCTGCAGAATATGTAGTGATAAAGTGTGGATGACTATACCTTGTAAGAATATGTTGTGATGAAGTGGGAATGATTATTTCTTTGCAGAATATGCAGGTAATAAAGCATGGACGACTAGTTTCTTGCAGAATATGTTGTACTGAGATATCTCAATCATAAGTGAGTGTTTGAGGTCCTGATGTCTCACTTCATATTCAGAGTGTGCGTAAATTTGAGTTATGTCTGCTCAAGCAAAATTGCTATTGTTCATTAGCAAAACTGACCATATCACGTTTGACCAGATTTTCCAGAATAAAACACGATCATTAGTAGAAAACTGATCGGTCCTTCATTTCGTCTTCATAAAATCGCGTTAAATCAGCTTATAATTTCAGCTTAATGAATGCCGTACTGCCTCCGTTGTTGAATACACGTATTTAACTATATCTCTTTGAACAAGGTTTCCCTCGGTAGGATAGATCTCATCCCAGAAGATTCCGAACAGCCAATTACCCCCGACGTTTCCGATATATCTAAAGCGTTGCCCACACATGTCATCCAGACCCTACGGTACCTGCAACAGCGGGACTCTCCCACAAATATCTCTAGATTTCAGATGCATCGACCCTATCTGTTAAACAAGAATTTAATAGCTTACAATTCAAAGAGCAGAACAGGCAACAATGTCAGCTTCTTGAAGTGCCATTTCAGATTAGTGAATTCCGTACTGGCTTAACCGCCATTTTTGATTACACAGCTTTAATTATATTTCCCCAACTGGTTTATTCAAATAATAGACCAGGCATGAATATTAAGAGTGCCATTTCAGATTAGTGTACTCCATACTAGCTTAACCGCAATTGTTGATTACACATCTTTAATGATATCTCCCCAACTGGTTTTTGCTCATCTAAAAAGTAGGATAGTTCTCATGCCAGAATATTCCCTACAACCAATAAATCCCCAACGTAACCGATACATTTGAGGCGTGACCCACATATGTCATCCAGAGCCTACGGTACCTGCAACTACGGTACCTGGATTTCAGATAAATCTACCCTATCTGTTAAACAATAATTCAATAGCTTACAATTCAAATAACAGAACAGGCAACAATGTTATCTTCTTGAAGTGCCATTTCAGATTAGTGAACTCCGTACTGGCTTAACCGCCATTTTTGATTACACATCTTTAATTATATCTCCCCAACTGGTTTTCCCTCATCTGAAAAGTAGGATAGATCTCATACCAGAAGATTCCCAACAGCCAATTACCCCCCAACGTTACCGATACATCTGAGGCCCACACATGTCATCCAGACCCTACGGTACCTGCAACAGCGGGGATCTCCCACAAAAGTCTCTCTGGACTTAGACAGATCGACCCTTTCTGCCGTCTTGAGGCCCAAGGAAAGGGGTGTCCCAGCTGCCTCCATCTGGCAGATGGTGGAACGACTACCACTACTGCTTCCAACCCACCCCCGAAGACGTTCTTTTTTCTCCTTCCATCGCCCCGTTTCTTCTTTCTTCCTTCGTGGGAAGACGTTCTTTTCTGGCTCATTATTTCTTATGACATTGAGTCTTTCTTCCCCATGGGGCCACTCCCCATGGACTGTTACGCAAGGGTTATGCCAAGAAAGAGTTAACGGGGTAGTGAGTCAAAGGGTGCATTGGGGTGGGGGGTGCAGGAAGGGGTCTAGACCGGAAGCGCTCGTTGAAAAGGAATTGTTAAGGAATCCTTTTTTTTTTTCACCTTTCTCTCTTTCGTTTTTGTTGCGTTTTTTTCCCCTTGGTTCTCGCTGGTTTGAAAATTGATCGTGGAAGTGTATTTTAGATGCGAGGAGAGCATCGTTGCTGTTTTATGGGGTTCTTTCAGGCTCTTATTCAGAAAATGATTCTGAATGGGGCCCTATCTTCTGACAGTTTTCTGTTCCATAATCGGAAGGCCATGATACTAAATCAACAATTCGTTTTTATTTTGTGCCGCTTTCAGATATGCATGGTGGTTTTTTTTTTAATGTAAAGGCACCATTTGATTTTAGAAATACTTTTAACTGAGACATTAAAAAAATGTCAGTACTGTTTACACAATTAACGTCGTACTTGCACAACACAACGGGCTATTGACGATGATGCGGGATCAATCCCCTAAGTGAAAGATCCGAGGACAACACCCCGTTATTTCGAACCACATAGAGGATAACGTATTTAACCCTCCTGTTGATCTAGCGGAGTTGAACCAGCGTTTGGCCACCACTATCACTGCACTTGCTTCAGATACACTAACACGCGTCTGTGCAGAAATGGGTTACCGGTTCGATGTGTGTAGTGTAACTAAGGGTGTACACATAGAGCATCTGTGCCTGTATCTAAAAAATTTTGAAACATTCACCTACACTTCTATTACAGACAACATAGAATATCTTACATTGTCAATGTTATCTAGTGCGTTCAAATTGTATACTTACGTATGAATCACACTGTACGTACCTAAAATTTAAAAGAAGTTTATCCTATTTCAATATAAGTTTTATAGTATCCTTTAAGTGGATGTTTCTCAAATTCTGCAATTTTTAGCTGTGTCACTTTTCTTGCCGGGGTGCGATATGTCCTAAAAATGACTTCGATATGTAACTAACTAACTATGTCTGTGTCAGAATATAACGTTGACAATTCACATATATTTGTCTCCGTGACTTCCATCTCAAGACTGTATGCTAGCAGTCATATTCATAAGAGTAAACCAATTCGATGAAAGAATGTGTATGTTTATTCATTTTCTATAAAAACAATTTTGGTAAAAAGTAGCATCCGTTTTAAACCGGAAGATTCTCAAAGGTCTCGACTCATTTCTGACCGTCGACAATAGTTTAGAAAACCCGCTTCTATAGCATGTATATAAAAATTGGGTCGACAAGTAACTAATCACCCATGCCTTTATTTCGTGGCTTCTAACTTTTAACTAGTCTGCAAACAGTTCATATTTAATTCATTCATTAAAGAATGTGTATTTTCTTGTGAAATAATTTAGCCAAAAAGTAGTATCCGTTTCCAAACAAAAAATTTCGCAGAAGGATTCGTACATTTTCTACTGTCGACAACAGTTTAGAAAACAACTTTCTCCAGCAAATCCAAAAAGTAACGTCGACAAATTACAAACCACCCATACATGTCAGAACAAAACATAAACAATTCCCAGATCCTTGCCTTCGTGACTTCCCCACAACGACAGACTGTCTGCAAACATCCATATTCATCAGACTAAACCATCTCGTGATAGAATAAGTATGTTTATTTATTTTATAATAAAAAATTTAGCTAAAAAGCAGTAGCGAGTCCGAATCGAATGATTCGCACAAGGCTTGATGCCTTTTTGTCCCGTCAACAAGTTTAGAAAACAACTTTCTCCAGCAAATCCGAAAAGTAACGTCGACAAATTACAAACCACCCATACATGTCAGAACAAAACATAAACAATTCCCAGATCCTTGCCTTCGTGACTTCCCCACAACGACAGACTGTCTGCAAACATCCATATTCATCAGACTAAACCATCTCGTGATAGAATAAGTATGTTTATTTATTTTATAATAAAAAATTTAGCTAAAAAGCAGTAGCGAGTCCGAATCGAATGATTCGCACAAGGCTTGATGCCTTTTTGTCCCGTCAACAAGTTTAGAAAACAACTTTCTCCAGCAAATCCGAAAAGTAACGTCGACAAATTACAAACCACCCATACATGTCAGAACAAAACATAAACAATTCCCAGATCCTTGCCTTCGTGACTTCCCCACAACGACAGACTGTCTGCAAACATCCATATTCATCAGACTAAACCATCTCGTGATAGAATAAGTATGTTTATTTATTTTATAATAAAAAATTTAGCTAAAAAGCAGTAGCGAGTCCGAATCGAATGATTCGCACAAGGCTTGATGCCTTTTTGTCCCGTCAACAAGTTTAGAAAACAACTTTCTCCAGCAAATCCGAAAAGTAACGTCGACAAATTACAAACCACCCATACATGTCAGAACAAAACATAAACAATTCCCAGATCCTTGCCTTCGTGACTTCCCCACAACGACAGACTGTCTGCAAACATCCATATTCATCAGACTAAACCATCTCGTGATAGAATAAGTATGTTTATTTATTTTATAATAAAAAATTTAGCTAAAAAGCAGTAGCGAGTCCGAATCGAATGATTCGCACAAGGCTTGATGCCTTTTTGTCCCGTCAACAAGTTTAGAAAACAACTTTCTCCAGCAAATCCGAAAAGTAACGTCGACAAATTACAAACCACCCATACATGTCAGAACAAAACATAAACAATTCCCAGATCCTTGCCTTCGTGACTTCCCCACAACGACAGACTGTCTGCAAACATCCATATTCATCAGACTAAACCATCTCGTGATAGAATAAGTATGTTTATTTATTTTATAATAAAAAATTTAGCTAAAAAGCAGTAGCGAGTCCGAATCGAATGATTCGCACAAGGCTTGATGCCTTTTTGTCCCGTCAACAAGTTTAGAAAACAACTTTCTCCAGCAAATCCGAAAAGTAACGTCGACAAATTACAAACCACCCATACATGTCAGAACAAAACATAAACAATTCCCAGATCCTTGCCTTCGTGACTTCCCCACAACGACAGACTGTCTGCAAACATCCATATTCATCAGACTAAACCATCTCGTGATAGAATAAGTATGTTTATTTATTTTATAATAAAAAATTTAGCTAAAAAGCAGTAGCGAGTCCGAATCGAATGATTCGCACAAGGCTTGATGCCTTTTTGTCCCGTCAACAAGTTTAGAAAACAACTTTCTCCAGCAAATCCGAAAAGTAACGTCGACAAATTACAAACCACCCATACATGTCAGAACAAAACATAAACAATTCCCAGATCCTTGCCTTCGTGACTTCCCCACAACGACAGACTGTCTGCAAACATCCATATTCATCAGACTAAACCATCTCGTGATAGAATAAGTATGTTTATTTATTTTATAATAAAAAATTTAGCTAAAAAGCAGTAGCGAGTCCGAATCGAATGATTCGCACAAGGCTTGATGCCTTTTTGTCCCGTCAACAAGTTTAGAAAACAACTTTCTCCAGCAAATCCGAAAAGTAACGTCGACAAATTACAAACCACCCATACATGTCAGAACAAAACATAAACAATTCCCAGATCCTTGCCTTCGTGACTTCCCCACAACGACAGACTGTCTGCAAACATCCATATTCATCAGACTAAACCATCTCGTGATAGAATAAGTATGTTTATTTATTTTATAATAAAAAATTTAGCTAAAAAGCAGTAGCGAGTCCGAATCGAATGATTCGCACAAGGCTTGATGCCTTTTTGTCCCGTCAACAAGTTTAGAAAACAACTTTCTCCAGCAAATCCGAAAAGTAACGTCGACAAATTACAAACCACCCATACATGTCAGAACAAAACATAAACAATTCCCAGATCCTTGCCTTCGTGACTTCCCCACAACGACAGACTGTCTGCAAACATCCATATTCATCAGACTAAACCATCTCGTGATAGAATAAGTATGTTTATTTATTTTATAATAAAAAATTTAGCTAAAAAGCAGTAGCGAGTCCGAATCGAATGATTCGCACAAGGCTTGATGCCTTTTTGTCCCGTCAACAAGTTTAGAAAACAACTTTCTCCAGCAAATCCGAAAAGTAACGTCGACAAATTACAAACCACCCATACATGTCAGAACAAAACATAAACAATTCCCAGATCCTTGCCTTCGTGACTTCCCCACAACGACAGACTGTCTGCAAACATCCATATTCATCAGACTAAACCATCTCGTGATAGAATAAGTATGTTTATTTATTTTATAATAAAAAATTTAGCTAAAAAGCAGTAGCGAGTCCGAATCGAATGATTCGCACAAGGCTTGATGCCTTTTTGTCCCGTCAACAAGTTTAGAAAACAACTTTCTCCAGCAAATCCGAAAAGTAACGTCGACAAATTACAAACCACCCATACATGTCAGAACAAAACATAAACAATTCCCAGATCCTTGCCTTCGTGACTTCCACACAACGACAGACTGTCTGCAAACATCCATATTCATCATACTAAACCCTCTCGTGATAGAATAAGTATGTTTATTTATTTTCTAATAAAAAATTTAGCTAAAAAGCAGTAGCGAGTCCGAATCGAATGATTCGCACAAGGCTTGATGCCTTTTTGTCTGTCAACAAGTTTAGAATACAACCTCCTCTAGCATGTCCAAGAAATAGCGTCGACAAGTAACTAACCACCCATGCCTGTGTGTGTCGGAACAAAACGCAAACAATTCATACTTCTCGGCCTCCGTGACTTCCATCTTAAGACTGTGTCTGCCAACAGTCAAATTCATCAGACTTAACCAACCCCGTCCCAAAGTTCACGTCATTGTGGTTTAAAATGCCGAGCAAAACAAACCTCCAACGTCAGGTACACGACCTCACTCTTTCGATTATTAATACTCGAAATACACAGATCTGGCACTTCGGAAACACACAAAAGCCCCCTTCTGTGGCCGTCCGACCCAGGCATTAACCCCATGAACTTTCACAATCAGTCCCTCATTTAACCCGATTATATTCCCCGGAACGATCATCGATACGACAGGACAAAAAAGCGTATCGGAATCAACGGCCGAAATCATCTGCTCAGTTTTTTTTTTCTTCTCTCTCGGTGGTAGATAAAGAAGAGGTTGATGTGAAATGAAACACGTCAAGACATTTTTGCCGATCGTTCATCTTGATCAACGGAGTTGATCGTTTCTGCAGCCGAGGGGGGAGGGTTTTGTTCTTGGCAGCAGTTTCTTTCATGCCGGATGGTGCCGAGCACACTTGTTGACCGGGGCTCTGTTATGAATACGAAATTCAATTTTGTCTGTGAATAAATAGCCACGGATGGAGTATCTTGTGGATTATTTTTTATTTCGATGAGCCGCCCCGGGTTTTCTGTTTTGCTTTGCGTTATCGTTTTTCCCCCCCCCCCGCGTTGCCAATTTGTATGCGCCAATCTCCTTGCGTTTGCAACTTAATCCCCAGTGATAGTGGACGCGTGCGCAAAATTCGGCAAGAGCGAGATGGGATGAGCTTAAGAATGCATGAAAAATTTTCGTTTAGCGACTGGAAATTATTGATCGAGTTGGATGTTTTTAGTTTGTGCAGTCAGTCGTTTTCAGTTAAAGCAGTTTGCCAATTTATTTAATTACAGATTTCTAATCGCTGTGGTACCTTCCCCCACTGCTGTTTCCAGGTAGATATTACATGGGTTTTAATAGCTCCAGAGATTAAACCTTCAATCCGCCCTCGGGAGCATATCTTTTAGGTGTGTATGGGCTTATAACAGACTCAAGGTACACTAGTTATATTTGCTTTCCCATGCTGTTTACTGTCTTTAGTAAACACAGGAATCAAGATCCTGGTATACCCGAGTCATCTTTTTATGCTTTCTTACCATTACTCTATTCTCTGATCACTCTTGTTTTTAATGACGAACAACCGGTCTGGTGGTTAAGGTGTTAGCCTCTACATCGGAAGGGTCCTGGTTCGAATCCGGGTCTGTGCGTGGATATTTGTTAACATATGGTGCAGAGGCCGGCTTTTGCACCTTACATTTGTCGTGTCGCATGTCTTCACGTTGGGTTGGTGTGGAAGTTTGAAGAGTGGGGTGCTAGCTCAGGCGTTGCTTCATCACCTGACAGTGGTTCAAAATTACGAGGTGTTGTCCTCGGATCTTTTCCCTTGAGGGATTGATCCCGGACCGTCGTCAATACCCCATTGTGTTGCTCTAGTACGATGTTAATTAAAAAATTACCAATTAATTACCCTCTTGTTTTTAATGTCGACCAACCGGTCTGATGGCTAAGGTGTTAGCCTCTAGATCAGAAGGGTCCTGGTTAGAATCCGGGTCAATGCATGGATATTTGTTCACGTATGGTGTAGAGGCGGCTGGTGCACCTTAAATCTGTCGTGTCCGAATTTCCTCACGTTGGGTTGGTGTGGAAGTTTGGAGAGTGGGTGCCAGCTCATGTGTTGCTTCGTCATCTGACCGTGGTTTAAAATTACGAGGTGTTGTCCTCGGATCTTTCGATCTTTCCCTTAAGGGACTGATCCCGGACCGTCTTCAATAACCCGTTGTGTTGCTCTAGTACGACGTTAACTAGAATTACCATTACCATTACCTCGGATCTTTCCCTTAAGGGACTGATCCCGGACCGTCGTCAATAGCCCGTTGTGTTGCTCTAGTACGACGTTATTGTAAAATGACAAATGACAATGTAAGCGTATGGTGTAGAGGCGGCTGGTGTTCCTTAAATCTGTCGTGTCCGAATGTCCTCACGTTGGGTTGGTGTGGAAGTTTGGAGAGTGATTTGCCAGCTTAAGTGTTGCCTCGTCATCTCATCGTAGTTCGATATTACGTGGTGTTATCATCGGATCTTTCCCTTAAGGGATTGATCCCGGACCGTCGTCTATAGCCCGTTGTTTTGCTCTATTACGACGATAATTAATATAATCTTACCTCTTTCTATTTTTTTAATAGCCCGTTGTGTTGCTCCAGTATGACGTTAATTAAATACCTACCTACCCTCTGGTTTTTCCCATTCACGTTTGAAGTTGTCTGTCTTGTGTTTGGCGCAGCTTGGCTAAATATGCACTTGCGCCATAAAACCCCAAAACAAGCAACCAAGATTGGGTGATATTTTTCTTTTGATGACGAGATGTGTGTGTCTCGTTCATAAAGATCTGGAAAGTTTTGTTAACCTTTTGACAATGGCTATAGATATAACTGGAGCGATTCTTTGTTGATTGATTCGTACAGGTTTCAAGGTACAACTGCTGTACCGGCCTTAGTCTAAAGGTTAATGACGAGGTGCCTGGTCGAGACAATCATCAGGAGCGTTAAAGACAATGGGAGAAGCTATACATCACAGAATTCCCCGCCACTATTTGTCCGGCTTTTAGCCATTGTTCATAAGCTTGATAGTCCTGGGTCATCTAAAAATGTGCAATTTCGGGATCTGTACTTCGGTGATTGAATATATGATCCTTGCGAGTCCACAGTAGCATGACCACGGACTCCAGTCAAACTAGTGACATATTCAGAGGTAAGGGCTATGACACTCTAGTCTTCCAAAAAATATTTTGCTATTGAAAAACTGTTGAAAATTCATCCTAAGATAATTTAATCAGCAAAAATCGACTTTTCATGTGGTAAAGTATGCATGATAATGTGTCAGAAAAGTTGACGAAATCATTTAGATCAATTCTTCAAACAACGTGAAGACATTTTGGGTCACAGTAGATTTAATTTGCACAGATGTTCGGCCAAACTGTGGTTCGCCGTAGGAAGGCCGACCAACCGGTATAGTGGTTAAGGTGTTAGCCCCTAGATCATAAGGTTCCTGGTTCGAATCCTTGTCCGGGCATGAATGTTTGTTAGCGTATGGTGTAGAGGCGGCTGGTGCACCTTAAATCTGTCGTGGCCGAAAGTCCTCACGTTGGGTTGGTGTGGAAGTTTGGAGAGTAGGGTGCCAGCTCAGGTGTTGCTTCGTCATCTGACCGTGGTTCAAAATTACGAAGTGTTGTCCTCGGATCTTTCCCTTAAGGGACTGATCCCGGTCCGTCGTCAATAGCCCTATGTGTAGCTCTAGTACGACGTTAACTAAAATTACTAAAATTACATTACTCGCCGTAGGAAGACAATATGAATCTGTCTACTAACTTTGTCACGACTTTTTGTTTTAAAGAGTCAGATTTGTTTCTCAATTGAAGGAAACTACAGATAGGGCAGGACTTTTTTTCCCTGTCGATCCTTTCTCGTCAAGTTTCGATTAGCATCTCGATAATTATTTCAACTCTTTAGCAACATGTCCAGTAAAAACTGCCGTGACCCGTCGTAATAAACGACGTTACAATAAATTGCAGGTTTAACAGCAAAAACCTATACGGAATGCCTTTGTTGGGATTACCATTAGACGGACATGCGATCGGCATCACAATCAAAGGCGTTCCGTTTTAATTCAGACTTAACGACGTAATGAGGACCGCGGAAAGACACTGAAGGTTATAACTACGGGACCACCAAAAGGCCGCATCCTTAGGTTTGGACACGCATGCGGCTAAATCCATAGTTTCGCTTTCACAGAACTATTATTTCGGAGTTCCGTCCAGTCCACGTAACGACATTAGGTCCCGTACAATCGCGAAGGCGATACCGTGGTATAATTGTTATCTACAAAGCTCAAGATATGGCGATTTGTCACGTAAGGCAAGATCCATGCTGCGTTTTCGCGGAGGGTATGTAGTGTTATTGAATAGGCTTACCGATTTGAGGCGTTGGAGGCTTGTAGTACGACGGATTAGCTCTCTTTCTCTGTCTCGCGAATCCTTTTTTCACGTGACGTTAGTACAGCGAACCCCTAAAAGTAGAGGTTCTGCAAAACCGTTCATGGTTGATATGATTTTGCAGAATGTCGGTAAGATTGAGTTTCGTGACGTAAGAGCCATATTTGGCCAAGCTGCGTCATTCACAAGACAGTATCACAGGACAAACACAGACCCCTTATAGTAGAGGATCTCCAGAACCGTTTCTGAGTGGTATTATCTTGCACAATATCGGTCGGTAGGATTGTGTTTTATGACGCAGGAGCATATTTGGCCAAGCTGCGGCGTCATACATAAAATAGTATCACAGGACAAACACAGACCCTTTAGAGCAGAGACTGTCTAGAACCGTTTTTTGAGTGGCGTGATCTTGCACAATATAGGATTGGTAGGATTGAGTTTTATGACGCAAGGGCTATATTTGGCCAAGCTGCGTCATATCCAAGACAGTATCACAGGACATACACAGACTCATTATAGTAGAGGATCTCCAGAACTGTTTTTGAGTGGTATGATCTTGCACAATATAGGGTTGGTAGGATTGAGTTTTTGACACAGGGCCATATTTAGCCAAGCTGCGTCAAACACAAGACAGACAACGTGAAGTAAATGGCCATAACATGGAACGTTTTACTTACAAAAAAGAAATACAGGTATAAGTAACAGGAATCGTATAAGTAGGCAATGGTAATTTTAGTTAACGTCGTACTAGAGCAACACAACGGGCTATTGACGACGGTCCGGTATCAGTCCCTTAAGGGAAAAAATCGAGGACAACACCTCATAATTTTGAACAACGGTCAGATGACGAAGCAACACCTGAGCTGGCATCCCACTCTCCAAACTTCCACACCAACCCAACGTGAGGTCTTTCGGCCTCGACAGATTTAAGGTGCACTAGCCTCCTCTACACCTAGCCTCCTACTAGCTTACAAACATCCATGCCCGGACCCGGATTCGAACCAGGAACCTTCCTATCATAGAGGCTAACACCTTAACCACTATGCCGGTTGGTCGGCGCAGAAGAAGTAGAACCTTTTATACATGAAAAATTTGACACTTAGGTTCAAAACAGATCATTATAAATCATGATGTCACGGGACAGACTAAGCTGAAGATAGGTGGCGGGGTTTCCATGGCATAAGAGCTATATTTGGCCAAACTGCGTCAAACCAAAGAAAACGTCAGGGAATGGACAAACACATGCAACGAAAGTTTTACTTGCACAGGAGGATAGAATACTTCCTGAGTAAGTTGCATAAATTCTACTTTAGCGTCATACAACTCTCTAGAGATTACTTCTGGATTTGAAACATCCGTGCAATTAATAACTCTGCAACTGGAACAGATTGAAAACATCCAAAATGAGCCGAAAACCTCCTTTCCGAAGTCGAGAACATACTTTGAAATGTGCTAATTTATTAATGCATTCGGTTTCAGAAGAAAAAAAAATCTGCTCAATTAACCAGAGCTTGCAGTCTAATGCGTACAATCTCCACTTTGTCTAATTCCACATGCACTCACGCCACACGTAAATAATCGGTCTCGGAGAACGATTGACGGATTACACTACTGAATATTTATCAACCAGGATCGAAATGGGAAGTCCATAAGAAAACGGTAATACCAAGTCCAATCATTTCCCGCTGAATGCATACGGACTGTATGAATACGGACTTCGCGTTCAATCCATCTCTTTCGAACATCTGGATAACAGTAGCCCAACAAACAAAACCACCCCTCAAATCTTTCTTCATCCGCATTATTAATCACTCAGCGAAGAGAAGTGAAGAAAAAAGAGCAGATAGACTGAGTGATTGACTCGCCGCTTGATTGTGGTCATATACGTCCCATTCCATCTATGGCCTGTCATCTGGTTTGTGTATTGTTTCTTGGGGCTCTCCTGTCGTTATTATTATTTCGATTTTATCGATTCGCCGCTGAAGTCTCTTTTTTTTGCACTCCGCTCGTTTCGCGATTGGGTTCTTATCTGGGTTCCTGTACCGATAGGATTGGGGTCCGTCCATCGGCAATAAATTTCGAGCCTCTTAAAAATAGATTGCATGACGGCTTGGAGGGGATCTGGAGGCTTGATGTCGTTGTCAGTTTTGTGATTTGTATCTTTCCCTCGGCGTGCCGTCTTCGTATTAGTGAGACTCGAATAGTCGATGGTTTGATAATCACAGAACGGCGTAAGGGACTTTTTTTTTAAACCTATTCAAAGGTCAATTTCGTGGCGACCCATTTCAAACCCATTCGACCGTTACGCTTTGTTTGATTGAAGGTTTGCTCACCTTCACCTCATGCTCCGAGTAAAACGTTCCCAAAAATAATTTCATTTTCTGTTTAAGGTGCTTTGTTGACTGCCTTCAAATGGAATGATTTCCCATGGGGTAATATTCCTTAATTAGCAATATTACCTAATGAGAATATTATTAATAACAATGAATACCCTTTGGGGTAACACACACATTCCTTAACGATTCCCCTATTACGGCTGCATTCCTTTTTATTAGGAGTCCTATTGGGGGCAACATATCTTAATGATAATAATGAGTTCCTTATGGGGCAACATTCCTAAAGAATATTTCACATATGTGGCAACATTCCTGAAGAATATTTCACATATGGGGGGGGGGGGCAACATTCCTATATCTCCTTAAATAATTACAATGAGTCCTTCACAGGACAGATATTCTTTTTGTTATAAGTCCCCATGTGGAGGTAATATTCCTTAATTTGAAACCTCCGTGGAAGGGCAGAATGTTTCTTGAAAATAATGGCTTCCCGTGGGGTTAATATTGCTTCGATACTAGTTCTTAAATGAAATTAAGTAATTTTTAATTATAGTAATCATGTTCCCCATGCGGTAACATTCTTTAATAATACTCTGAGTCCTCCATTCAATATTATTAATGATAAGGAATACCCTTTGGGGTAACATTCCTTAACGATTCCCCTATCGAGGCTGCATTCCTTTTTATTAGGAGTCCTATGGGGCTACATACCTTAATAATACTAATGAGTCCCTTATGGGGCAACATTCCTAAAGAATATTTCATATATGGGGTAATATTCCTAAATTCCCATAAATAATTATAATGTGTCCACCACAGGACTGATATTCTTTTTGTAATGAGTTCATATGGAGGTAACATTCCTTAATTTGAATAATCCTTGGAAGGGCAGAATGTTCCTTAAAAATAATGGCTTCCCATGGGGTTAATATTGCTTCTATTATAGTTCTTAAATTAAATTAATTAACTTTTAATTATAATATTCATGTTCCCCTTGTGGTAACAATCTTTAATAATACTGAGTCCTCCATGGTAGTAATCAAAAATAGATTGTATGATGACTTAGATAAGATCTGGAGATTTAACGTCGCTGTCAGTTTGTGATTTGTGTATCTTTCCTTCGGCGTGCCTTCTTCGAATTAGTGCGACTCGAATAGGCAATGGTTTTGATAATCCCAGAACGGTGTACGGGTCTTTTTTTTCCTCCACGGATGGATTGACTTTTTTGGGGGAGCGATTGGATGTCAAGGGTCGATTTCGGGGAGACCCATTTCGAACCCATTCGACCGTTAAGCTTTGTATGACTGTGAAGGTTTGAGAGTGTTTATTTCGTTCGGTGCAAAGAAAAACGGTCAAGAAAATTATTTTATCTTTTGTTTAAGGTACTTTTATTCTCAAATTATTTTAAAAAATTGTCAGAAAATGGATCCCCACGCGATGATATTCTTTAATAAACAATGCTACTCTAAGGGAACTATTAATAATAGTGAATGTCCTTTGGGGTAGCATTCTTTAATGAGTCCCATATAGAGGCTACATTCCTTAATAGCAATGAATCTTGTATGAGAGCAACATTCCTTAATAGTAATGAGTCCCCTATGGGTACAACATTCCTTAATAATAATGAGTCCCCTTTGGGTACAACATTTCTTTAAAATAATGAGTCCCCTATGGGTACAACATTCCTTAATAATAATGAGTCTCCTTTGGGAGCAACATTCCTTAATAATAATGAGTCCCCTTCGGGTACAACACTCCTTAATAATATTGAGTCCCCTATGAGTACAACATTCCTTAATAATAATGAGTTCCCTATGGGTACAACATTCCTTAATAATAATGAGTCCCCTATGGGTACAACATTGCTTAATAATAATGAGTCCTCTACGTGTACAAAATTTCTTAATAATAATGAGTCCCCTATGGGTACAGCATTGCTTAATAATAATGAGTCCCCTTTGGGTACAACATTTCTTAATAATAATGAAACGTCTATGGGGACAATATTCTTTAATAATAGAGTACCCCGTAAGAGTAGCCTTAATAATAATGGTATTCCTTAACAATAATGAGTCCCCCATGGACCAACATTATCTAATGAGTTCCCCATGGGATCAACATTCCTTAATAATAATGAGTTCCCCATGGGATCAACATTCTTTAATAATAGAGTACCCCGTAAGAGTAACCTTAATAATAATGGTATTCCTTAACAATAATGAGTCCCCCATGGGCCAACATTATTTAATGAGTTCCCCATGGGATCAACATTCCTTAATAATAATGAGTCCCCCGTGGAGGTAATATTCTTTAAAAACAATGGTTACCAAGGGGTTATATTCCTTTTTTTACTCCTTAATTGAAATGAATTATTTATGGTATAGTATGAATTGAAGAAAATATATTAAATGACATTCGAGATGGTAGATTTTAATATTTATTTCGTGTCACCGCGTAAGATCTTCGACGAATGCAACCATTCTTTGGTGACTTCTGTATTCGAATCCAACCAAAGATCGTCATGTACAAAGGAAGCTGGTGCATGTTAAATATGTCGGGGCCTCAAATGTTCTCACGTTGGTGGGATGTGGAATTTTGGAGGGTGGGGGTGTCAGCTCAGGTGTTGCATCATCATCTGACCGTGGTTCAAAATTGCGCTGTGTTGTCCTCGAATCTTTCCCCTCTGTTCTGATCCCGGACCGTCGCCAATAGCCCGTTGTGTTGTTCCAGTGTAGTGTTAATGAACTACCTATCTTTCTCTTGATAATGTTGATCGAGGTTTTTTATAAATACCTTTTTGATGTTTAAATCTATGTAAAAAAAATTTATACTGCACTATTTAGTGTTGAGGATTGGAATGTACTCGCCGCCTCCATTTAATGTAGTTTGGTAATTTTTAGTTAACGTTGTACTAGAGCAACACTACAGGCTATTGACGACGGTCCGGGATCAATCCCTTAAGGGAAAGAACCGAGGACAACACCTCGTAATTTTGAACCACGGTCAGATGACGAAGCAACACCTGAACTGGCACCCCTCTCTCCAAACTTCCACACCAACCCAACATAAGGACTTTCGGCCACGACAGATTTAAGGTGCACCAGCCACCTCTACACCATACGCTTACAAACATCCATGCACTGACATGGATTCGAACCAGCAACCTTCCGATCTGGAGGCTAACACCTCAACCCTCAGACCGGTTGGTCGGCCACCAACAGATGGAAAATTTTCAAATGGTAAGTTAGTAGAGATCAACTAAAGGCTACCGAAGCGGAACTTAAAACACGCCTGCATAAATTGCAAAATGGTTTTCTTTTAAAACTGCCTTAACCTCGGATATGCGTCTGGCAAATCTCTTGTAGAGCGACAGATGTTCAATTGGGTTCTCCACGAAGACAATAGGTCCGTTTTGAAGAATGCCAGTCTCAGAGCAACTCGGCATGTCAGTTTGAATTGACAACGCACGATGGACACTAAGTTCCGTTGTCAGAGTCTATGGAATTAACGTTAGGAGACATTGACTGACGTGGACGTGATCAGATATATTAGGGGCAGGAGATCACGGTATTGTCTTGAGTTTGAAGGAGCTTATTCATTTGTACTTTTTCTCCTTTTTTAAACTAGATAAGGGAAAACATTTACAAGCTTATGAGAACTTTTGGGATTTGAAATGTGTGTGGAATGTATGTTACTTCAAAAACTATATCGTACATATTTTGCTCTTCACTCCTCTCTTCGATTTTGGTTGTATGAAAATAATTTGTTTTTTGTAAGTAAAATTATAATTCTTTATATCCCTTGAAACTTGCAATCTGTATGGAAGGTATGTTAGTTCTATATCCCTTGGGACTTGTATTGAAGGTATATTAGTTCAAGAACTATATCGAGCATATTTGGTCTTGTATATAATATACCTTCTATACAAATTACAAGTTCCAAAGGATATAGAGAATTACAATTTTATTTAACCATACAAATTGTTTTCTTATTACCAAAGTAGAAGAGAGAAGTGCAGATCAAATATGATCGATATATTTCTTGAACTAATATACCTTCCATACAAGTCCCATGGGATATAGAACTAACATACCTTCCATACAAATTGTAAGTTCCAAGGGATATAAAGAAAAATAATTTTATTTAGCTATACAAATTGTTTTCTTACAACCAAAGTCGAAGAGAGAAGACCAAATATGCTCGATATAGTTCTTGAACTAATATACCTTCAATACAAGCTTGGTTGGAATTAAATGGAGCATATACTTTGGTTGTAAGAAAACAATTTGTATGGCTAAAAAAAATTAATTTTCTTTATATCCCTTGGAACTTACAATTTGTATGGAAGGTATGTTAGTTCTATATCCCATGGGACTTGTATGGAAGGTATATTAGTTCAAGAACTATATCGAGCATATTTGATCTGCACTTCTCTCTTCTACTTTGGTAATAAGAAAACAATTTGTATGGCTAAATAAAATTGTAATTCTCTATATCTCTTGGAAATTATAATTTGTATGGCTAAATAAAATTGTAATTCTCTATATCTCTTGGAAATTATAATTTGTATGGAAGGTATATTATTTCAAGAACTATATCGAGCGTATTTGGTCTTCTCTCTTCGACTTTGGTAATAAGAAAACAATTTGTATGGCTAAATAAAATTGTAATTATCTATATCCCTTGGAACTTATAATTTGTATGGAAGGTATATTATTTCAAGAACTATATCGAGCGTATTTGGTCTTCTCTCTTCGACTTTGGTAATAAGAAAACAATTTGTATGGCTAAATAAAAAAAAAAATTGTAATTCCCTTGGAACTTGCAATTTGTATGGAAGGTATATTAGTTTTGTATCCCTTGGGACTTGTTTGAGGGTATATTATAAGTTCAAGAACTATATCGAGCGTATTTGGTTTTCACTTCTCTTTGATTTCGTTGGAAGAAAACAATTTGTTTGTTAAATAGATTCTTTATATCCCTTGGAATTTGCAATTTGTATGGAAGGTATATTAGTTCAAGAACTATAACGAGTATATTTTGCTCTTCACTCCTGTCTTCGAATATGGTTGTTAGAAACAATTTTATTATCTAATGGTTAGATTAATTTTTAATTTTCTTATTGAATTCCCCTTATATTAATTGAAGCATTCTGTACGTTTGAGGTCGTTAGAAATTGAAATGTATTTGTTGCTTAGAAAAATGTGTTCGTTGTATGAAAAAAATGTATAAAACTATCGAGTGTTTTCGACCAAATTTCTTGTCCCATAAGAAATGTTCAATTTTGCTAATGAGAAGATACCTCGTCATCAATATACTGTCCATTTTCTTATGATGGCGAAATCTGGTCAGTTTTCGTGTAATGAGGAGGAAGGTTAAAAAATAAGATGATTGTTCAACATAGAAACAAGTCTCGTTCCATTCCATTTTGGAAATATTTTTTGTTTAACTTTTTCTTTTAACTTTTGAATTATTTTATGTTGACCTGGATAATACCTTTAAACATTCAGAGTTTCAAACCAGTGTTTGCATCTTTTAAGATTCGAAGTTTAAAAGTTAGGTTATATTGATCCCGGACCGTCGTCAATAGCCCGTTGTGTTGCTCTAGTACGAAGTTAATTAAAAATTACCAATTATCTAAGTTTAAAAGAAATTTTTTTTTGTCGTTAAAATAATATTATAGTAATAACATATCGCACCCCGGCATTAAAAGTGACACAATAAATTTTTTTTTTGATGTTATGTCATTGAAAAATATGTATGAGGTGCCCCAGCGTGTTATATTACTATTCTATAGAATATAATAGAAGTTACCACCGTAAATACTTACCTAAAACTTAAAAGAAGCTTATACTATTCCAATATATGTTTTATAGTATCCTTTAAGTTGATGTTTCTCAAATTCTGCAATTTTGGGTTGTGTCACTTTTCTTGCCGAAGTGCAATGTAATACTTTTAATACATAACTTTTTACATATTTATAATTTGTAAATAGTAATTCCGATCATTTTGATCTCTTTCATAATTCATCACCTTTGTTCTGAAGGTGGCTCGATGAATTCGCTCACTTCCCTAGAAACTTGAGAGTTTTCTATGCGGCACAGATTCGATTCATCCCTGGTTGCATTTCTCTCTTCGTTGTTAGCAAAACCTTTCCTTCTTTATGGCCATTTACGTTACGTTTTTTGGAGCAGCATGGCCAAAAATATGGCCCATGCACTATATAACCCAACCAATCATTGCTCAAAAGAATGTTTTAAATGTGTTACCTACATTTCTGTTTTCTGTTCATAAGTGATGTTATAATTAGATTTTATCGAGTGTCACTGAATAAATAAATATTGCTTGAACCCCGCCCATAACTTGATTGGCTGCACCTTTTGTTCTGTTATCCACGTACACTACCCTATAATAATGGACCGGACATAAAGATGTGATAATTTGGTATTTTTTTTTAGTTAACGTCGTACTAGAGCAACACAACGGGCTATTGACGACGGTCCGGGATCAGTCCCTTAAGGGAAAGATCCGAGGACAACACTTCGTAATTTTGAACCACGGTCAGATGACGAAGAAAACACCTGAGCTGGCACCCCACTCTCCAAACTTCCACGCCAACCCAACGTGAGGACTTTCGGCCACGACAGATTTAAGGTGCACCAGCCGCCTCTACACCATACGTTTACAAACATCCATGCCCGGGCCCGGATTCGAACCAGGAACCTTCCGATCTAGAGGCTAACACCTTAACCACTATACCGGTTGGTCGGTAAAAGGGAAATAATGCATGCTTTAATAGGGGGATGGTCCCCCACGTGCTGCGATTACACAAGCAACCTTTCTGGGCATGCTTTCAAGAAGGTTTTGATACACAGCTACGGGTATTTGTGTCTATTCCTGCTGCAAGAGTGTCGTCAGCTCAGCTGTAAATTTCGGACGTGGGTCCCTGGTCCGTAAGCGTCGCTCTAACTCGTCCTACAAATGTTCTATGGGGTTTGGTCGGTACTCTGAGCAGGCCAGGGAAGACGTTTCTTACCAATGCTTGACAGAGGCTGCAACATGACATGGAGCGTTGGCGCCCTGGCGGTAATATTCGTCCATTCCATAAAATTGCCAGTGCGTAGGAAGAACCTGATTGTCCAAAATGTTCATGTAGGCGGTTCCATTTACCACGAACAACATGCAAAGTCCATACCACGAAAAACTATTTTATGCAAATCCGCTGGCGTCCGGTCCGTTATTGTAGAGTTAGTGTATATCAGCGAATAGTATTAATCCGATTAATTAGGTCCGGGCATGGATGTTTGTAAACGTATGGTGTAGAGGCGGCTGGTGCACCTTAAATCTGTCGTGGCCGAAAGTCCTCACGTTGGGTTGGCGTGGAAGTTTGGAGAGTGGGGTGCCAGCTCAGGTGTTGCTTCGTCATCTGACCGTGGTTCAAAATGACGAGGTGTTGTCCTCGTATCTTTCCTTCCGGGATTGATCCCGGATCTTCGCCCAAAGCCTGTCATGTTCTTTCAGTGCGACGTTATTTCAACTACCTGCCCACAGGGGCACATCTTCTTTAGATGTGCATGTGTTTCTTGTTTACTTTTCCCGTGGGGTTTATTGTCTTTAGTAAACACAGATGTCGTACTCCAGTGGTACCTAAACGATCTATTCTTGCTTTCATTCCACTGCTCTGTTTGACAGTTTTCTTTTTCCTCTCCTGCATTTTTACTTGAAATAATGTTTTGCTCAGCTTGGCCACAATATTGTGGCCAAGCAGTTCTATATTGAGCTTGCGCAACAAAACCCACAACCAACTCAACTACCTTCCTACCCACCTAAACAGATTCTTCAACTTCGTAGATCCTGCATCTGTGATCGATTTTCCAAACTGCATTCACCACCCTAATTCCAACTGAAGGCAACCCCAGAAAAGACCAAGAACCATTCCAGAAACCTTTTTAACTTTGACCGCAGCTTCGATACACGAGGGAGTCTCAACCTCCCAACACCCCTCCCTTTTCCCATCCAATTCCTATCGAAAATGCACAAGGTATGACGGTATAGGTGCACTCGCAAAAACGCCGGGCGCAGTGCTTGCTTATTATCCACGGAAACAACATTAAAGGATGAAACGGGGAGAAAAAAACATTCAGGTGGGGGAAAATGAAACAAAGGGGAGAAAAAAGAAAGAACATCCAAAGCGTGTGGGTGAGTGTGAAATGCGACTTGAACGATTTTCTCTTCGTTTTCACTCTCTTTCCATTTTCTTTTTCCCAATTCCGATGCCGTTTCCCTATTTTCGACTCGGAATCGATCAGAAATGGGGCGAGAAAAACATTTTGCTGGGTAAGGCTCCTCTGCGAATTCTTTCTTTAACACAAATACAGCTAATCGTTCGGATCTACCCTGTTTCTTTGTCTGCCTTTTTTTTCTTCTTTCATGTTCCTTTTTCTCGCCCATTTGCAGCACCTGGTCTGGAGATAAATTTTAAAGGATGTTTTCGCGCCTTGTATGTAAACTCCAATTTACCACCGAATCGACGTTATTACCGGCGGTTCATGTACTCGCGAGATGCGATGTGAAAGCTTAATAATGTGTGTTTTGTGATTGCTTAAAACTGGGCCTCGGGCTCGAGGATTTTCTCGAGACTATAATGTGTGTTTATTTAAAACGAGCTGCGTTCGCTTAACTTCTTGGATTCTGTTTTCCCGATCAATATCCGTGCTCGGAGGAGAATTTTCTGGAGTTTGTTTTCCCTTACTTACTCTCCTTGTTCACGTGTTTGCATCAGGCGTTTATTATTTCAGTTCTGCTATGTTTTGATAGCTATTTTCGTTTACTACCAATGTGTATACCTAAATAAGTACAACGATCCTTTGTTGTACCCCTGCACGATGTGTTCATCTTTGCTGCTTATCCCTCGTTCAACAGGGTGGCAAACCTGAAGACTAAAAAACCCCAATATACTCGGGGTTGCCAGTGAAAGCATTTAATATCCGCGGTTATAAAATAGTATTTTCAATGTTTGGTTAGAATGCGTTAAAAATATCATATGCGCTTCATATATTTGACGCTTAGAATACGTTAAAAGTACAATGCGTATACTCATGGTGGCACACTTAAACATTACCAACCCCGAATATACTTGTGGTGGCAAATTTAAACATTACCAACCCCGAATATACTCGTGGTGGCAAACTTAAACACGAACAAACCCGAGTATATCGTGATTTATCAGTGAAACGTTGAAATCTTAATCTAAACCAGACTTTTCCATGTTGAACACTTTTAATTTGAGGCTTCAAATATCATGCGTATACTGATGGTGGCAAACTTAAACACCATTCACGAGTACAATCGTAGCAATACACTTGAACACTGACAACCCCGCTTATACTTGTGATATGCAATAGATTCGTTAAATACCCGAGGCTCAACCAGGTTTTCCAGTATTGAATTCATTTCATTAGAATACGTTAAAAGTACAGTGCGTATACTCATGGTGGCTAACTTAAACATTACCAACCCCGAATACACTCGTGGTGGTAAACTTAAACATTACCATCCTCGAATCCACTCGTGGTGGCAAACTTAAACATTACCAATTCTGAATGCACTCGTGGTGGTAAACAAACACTAACAAATCCGATTATACTCGTGGTTGTCAATGAAAGCGTTGAAACCCTAATCTAAACCAGACTTTCCAATTTGACGCTTCAAACACCATGCGTATACTCCTGGTGGCAAACCTTAACACCACCAACCCGAAATACACTCATGGAAAACATACGAACTTTGAAATTCGTTTCTAGCGCATCCAGAGAAGGCCTCAAAAACGAATTTCAGAGTTCAGTGTATATTTGAACTCTGGCGTCGCGACATCTCCGAAGTCACTGCAATTAATTGAGAAAAGCGATCCCAAGATTTATGATCCAGCACCTCCTTCGCCGGGTCCTCCATCCATTACCTCGCCACATCTCCGCCGACTTATCGTGCATTCCGTCTGTCCTGTCAGCTTCCCGCGAGCATTTGTCATGTATGCCCTCCAACTTATGATTACAGAAGTAAGCAATAGTGACACTTACGGTTCCTGTTTCTTCTTGTTCCCTTCGCAGGGTTACGTGCACGCAGGGGTACTTCGTGAGCGAGCTGTCTTGGTGTTCCGAGGCTGACCTGGAGGGTGGTCGTGATGTCATGCTTCAGGTGTGCACCTTGGGAGTGCCCCCGGATACCTCCCAGGATACGACTCCCGAAGGTAAGGGTTCGAAATAACTTGTTGCAGTTGCTTTTTTTCTGATCGCTGATTGGCATTATGCCGAGCATCCAATAAAAACTTCAATACAATTTTAAATATCTTTTATGTTTCGTATTATTTGCTTATTTACTATATACACTACCCTACAATAATGGACCTGAGGCCAGCGGATTTGCATGATATCCGACTACTTGTTTGGGGATGATTTTCGTGGTATGACCTGAGACCTTTGCGTGTTGCTCCTGGTCAATTGAAAGCCGACGCCTACATGAACATTTTGGACCATCGGGTTCTTCGTACGCTCTGGCAATTTTATGGAATGGATGGATGTTACTTTCAGGGCGACAACGCCCCATGTCATGTTGCAGCTTCTGTCAAGCAGTGGTATCGAGATATTGATGTAAAACGTCTTCCCTGGCCTTCTCAGAGTCCCGACCTAAACCCCATAGAACAATTGTGGGACGTGTTAGAGCGACGCTTACGGACCAGGGAATCACGTCCGAAATCTCCGATGACAACACTTTGATATGGTTCTGTCAAACACACACAAGTGACTACTGAAGTACCAAATCATCTGTACGTTAGTCATTCACTGTGAAATCCAAGAACTTAAGGAATCAGTGCTTGTGTGGCTATAGTTGCTTTGCCAAAATAAGCTTTTGATCTTGAGAGATGTAAGAAGCTTGTGCAACAAAAAAATAGTGCGTTCATTTAAAAGAAAAATGGTATATACGGGAAATCGCAGTTAAAAAAACGTATTGTAACTGCCCCCTTTTTTTTTATAAATATTTTACAATCGAAATGCGGACACATGGCATCCTACAAGTATTTGTGGGAGGCCGCGGTTGCCCAGTTGGAAGTGTAACGGCTTAGCAGCCGGAGGATTGCCAGTTTGAAATTTAAGTCCATTCAAAGACCTAATGCACTTGGTGTACGTTAAATCTCTCATGACTTCAAACTTCCTCACGCATGGTGTTGAAGTTTGGGAAAGGTGGTTCCAGCTCAGGTGTTGTCCTCGTCATCTGACCGTGGCTCAAAATTACGTGATGTTGTCCTCGGATATTTCCTTTAGGGATTGATCCCGGAACTTCGTCAATATCCCGCTGTGTTGCTCTAGTACGACTTTAATTAACTTCCTCAAGTATGTGAGGAATTGATACCATGCAGAACAAAATTAAAACAAGGTTGCGGAAATATTTTAATAAAAAAATGCTTTCACATAAACCCATATGGCTAGGCATTCAGCCGTTGTTGTCTTCTGTAGCCTCTTCCAAAGGCTTTCTGATATTCATGTTCATTTCAGAAGCTGCAACAAATTCTCCAGCAATGGAACTCTGCCTCTTATGTGACGAAGTGAAGGAGAAAATAGAACACGGTCCCTACGTCCTAGACATTGATCTTGACTTCTACTCTACAAGGAACCCTTTCTATTCACTCTTTACAACGGAGCAGTTCGACTTGTTGCGGAAGTTGTACCATTACGAACACCCCAAAGAACTTTCCGAGGAGGTAAGATTACAATTATGGATTATGCTTACTTTTAATCTTTTGTTTTCAGGGACACGCCTATGGGGGCTCAAAACACTCCCAGACCGCATAAAAATAAAATTTTCCGTACATAGGTCCGGTGCACACATACGGTTTTTCAACGTGCGGCGCCGCTACCGCAAAGCAAGTGCGGTCTGTGATACATTAGATCCAATGGAGCAGTGCACATATACCTCCAGCGCCGCTGGGGCGACGCACGTCCAACTTGCGTGCAATTTGTACCGCAGTTCCACAAGGTCGCCGGACAAGTCTCTGTTTTGAAGTACCTTGTTTTCATAAACAAATGGAATATAAATAATAATTAATGAATGGTTGTATCCAGTAACGTCTATTTTGTTTCAAAATATACTTTTTTTTTTACACCAAGAAAGCGCCGACCAACCGGTATAGTGGTTAAGGTGTTAGCCTCTAGATCGGAAGGTTCCTGGTTCGAATCCGGGTCCGGGCATAGATGTTTGTAAGCGTATGGTGTAGAGGCGGCTGGTGCACCTTAAATCTGTCGTAGCCGAAAGTCCTCACGTTGGGTTGGCGTGGAAGTTTGGAGAGTGGGGTGCCAGCTCAGGTATTGCTTCGTCATCTGACCGTGGTTCAAAATTACGAGGTGTTGTCCTCGGATCTTTCCCTTAAGGGACTGATCCCGGACCGTCGTCAATAGCCCGTTGTGTTGCTCTAGTACGACGTTAACTAAAAAATTACCAATTATTACCAAGAAAGCGAAATAAACACGTTTTCTTCGATAGAATATGTATCGCGAATGGCGCGAAATGAGTTCGTGCGTCATTTCACGGTTATGTGTGCATAGTTGGGCTTCGGTGCCGCAGTGGCGCCGCACGTTGTAAAACCGGATGTGTGTACCGGGCCTTAATCCATTAATTCCTTCCATAAAAATCATGCAGAAAGGTGTTTTGATATTTTCTCATCACAATGTGGGTCAATGTGCCGTGGTCGCCTGGATGGAAGAGTAAAGTATTAGCAACTGGAGTGTTTGCATGCTCGAATCCAACCAAAGACTGTCTGGCACAAGAGGGGTTTTTACACGTTAAATCTGTCGTGGCATCAAGCGTCCTCACGTTGGCGTGGTGTGGAAGTATGGAGAAAGTGTGGTGCCAGCTCAGGTGTTAACCTCGTCATCTGACCGTTGTTCAAAATTACGTCGTGTTACCCTGGGATCTTTCCCTTCGGGTTTGATCCTGGACCGCCGCCAATAGCCCATTGTGTTGGTCCAGTGCGACTACATGTGTACAAGGGGGGCTGGCGCATGTTAAATCTGACGAGGGCTCAGATATCCTCACGTTGGCGTGGTGCGGCAGTTTGGTGAAGTTGACCAGCTCAGGTGTGACCTCGTCATCTGACTGGTTTAAAATTACTTGGTATTGTCCTCGATTCTTTCCCTTCGGGTTGGATCCCGGACAGTCTCCTATACCTCTTTGTGTTGCTCCAGTGCGACGTTAATTAAAATAACTACCTACCAAAATCCAGTCTTTGGGTAATGGTAATGGTAATGGTAATTTTAGTTAACGTAATACTAGAGCAACACAACGGGCTATTGACGACGGTCCGGGATCAGTCCCTTAAGGGAAAGATCCGAGGACAACACCTCGTAATTTTGAACCACGGTCAGATGACGAAGCAACACCTGAGCTGGCACCTCACTCTCCAAACTTCCATGCCAACCCAACGTGAGGACTTTCGGCCACTACAGATTTAAGGTGCACCAGCCGCCTCTACACCATACGTTTACAAACACCCATGCCCGTACCCGGATTCGAACCAGGAACCTTCCGATCTAGAGGCTAACACCTTAACCACTATACCGGTTGGTCGGCCCAGTCTTTGGGAACACACTCCAAAACCAATGCCGAGCTATCGGTATATTGGTTAAGGTGTTAGGCTCTAGATCGGAAGGTTCCTGGTTCGATCCGGGTATGGATGTTTGTAAGCGTATGGTGTAGCGACGGCTGGCGCACCTTAAATCTGTCGTGGCCTAAAGTCCTCACGTTGGGTTGGTTTGGAGAGTGGGGTGCCAGCTCAGGTGTTGCTTCGTCATCTGACCGTGGTTCAAAATTACGAGGTGTTATCCTCGGATCTTTCCCTTAAGGGACTGATCCCGGACCGTCGTCAATAGCCCGTTGTGTAGCTTTAATACGACGTTAAATAATAATTACCAATTACCGAGATCAATTCAGAAGGAAAAGATGCAAAGACAATACCTCGTAGTTTTGAACAACGGTCAAATAATAAGGACAGCACCTGAGATGGCATCCCACTCTCCAAACTTCCGCGCGCCGATCAACCGGTCTGGAGGTTATGGTGTTAGCCTCTAGATAAGAAGGTTCCTGGTTCGAATCCGGGTCTGTGCATGGATATTTGTATATTATCCTTTATTTCCCTTAAGGGATTGATCCCGGACCGTCGTCAATAGCCCGTTGTGCTGCTCTAGTACGACGTGACCTAAAATTATTTTAACTTACCTTACCAAAACCAATGTTTAGGTAGGTATTTTATTTAACGTCGCACCGGAGCAACACAACGGTCTATCGGTGACAGTCCGGGATCAAATCCAAAGCGGATCCTAGGACAACACCATGGAATTTTGACCCACGGTCAGGTGATGAAGTCACAACTGAGCAGGCATCTCACTTTCCAAAATTCCACACCACGCCAACGTGAGGACATTTGAGGCCCTGACAGATTTAAAGTGCTCCATTTCCCTTTGTACACGATGGTCTTTGGTAGGACTCGAACTCGCAACCCTCCGGTTGCTAATCCATTCGGGCTACTGCGGCTCCTAATGTTTATGTGACGTACTCAAAAACTTGTATCTGATGTAAACACTCCAAAGCTTCTCTATATTTGAAAGAAAATGTTAAATTTTAAAATCACCCTCGAAATAAAGAGCTTATAATAAAAATGTTACGCTCTCCACATTAATATTTTGGGTGCGCCCTTACTTGCTTTGTTAATTTTTTATTTGTACGAACCTACCCGAAAATATTCTTGATTCACATCAATTTAACAGTTATGAAAAAATTTCCGAAGATTGTGTTGGTGTTTGAACATGTCTAATCCGTTTTGAGTCTAGTGTTCCAACGATATTCTGTATATCAAATTGGAAGGGGTGCCGTGGCTCAGTGTCTACTCTGCTAGCACCTTGTGAGTTGTAGGAGTGTCATGTGTGATTCTTCCCTTGGTGTTGTTTTCGCTTTTGTGTCTGTAAAACTTTCATTCTATGTATTTGTCAATTACGTGACGTTGTCTGTCTTATATTTGGCCCAGTTTCGCCTAATATGACCCTTGAAACATAAAACTAAAAGCACACAGCGAACCTGTACATCAAAAGGGTATCAAAATTGATACAGTCTGACAAGTAACTGAGCATGTTATAGCAAAATGTGTAGACAATTTTTGTAGCATTGAAAGATCAATGCTTTTTAAAATATATATATTTTTTAATCTTACAACTATTTCCTCCCTTTCTTCTTCCTGTCGCATATTGATTCTCCAATTCTGGTAAAATGAGGGTTAAAAGTTAATTTCGAATACAAATTAATTACTTAAAAAACCGTTAAATCAAAATAGCGTTGAAATTAGTACGATTATGCAACAATTATGTACAATTATGCAACAATTATGTACGATTATGTAACAGCCATGCAACAATTATGTACTATTATGCAACAATTATGTACGATTATGCAACAATTATGTACGATTATGCAACAATTATGTACGATTTTCAACAGTTATGTACGATCATGCAACAACTATGTACGATTATGCAACAACGATTATGAGTTTAAAATTTGTGCTTTCCATATGAACAGTAAAAGTCTATAAAAACGAAAGTATAAAGAAAAATAGATTAAACAGATAAAAGGATTAAAATTAATTATCCTGGCAAGAATGAGTGCATAGTACTTGGAAGTTCGGGTAATGTAACCTATTGAATAATTAGGAATCCATTACAATTTTCAAAATTTTGAAACTGTAAAATTGCCAGCTTAAAATTTTTTTTTGAAAAGTGATTTATTGTGATTCTTGAAGCCCTATAAGCATTATAGATATAAATGTACAGTCCAGTCTAGGTGTTAATAAATTTTATGGTGGTTGATTTGGCGGTACATTAGGGTTTTACGCGTTTTTTTTCTACAAGAGGGCTAATTAGACTGAAGTGCGATGACAGGCAGAGTTTATGTCTCCACCATAAAAATATAGCCCTTACACTTTTTCATTAATATGCGAGAGACATTAAGTTATAAAAATATAACCCGTGACGTAAAAATATCTTTATCTTCATTTCCCTAAAGTATGATTTTAGGCTGATTACCAGAATTGTTGACCACCTTTCTAAATCAACAAGAGTAGCGGTAGCCCAGTTGATAGAGTGACGAACTGGTAATGCGAGGCTTCCTAGATCGAAACCCACTCCAATCAAAGACCGTCTTATTCGTAGAAGCTCATGCACGTTAAATCTTTCGCGGTTTCAACTGTCTCCACGTTGGTGAGGCGTGGAAGTTTGGGAGAGTGGGGTGCCAGCTCAGGTGTTGCTTCGTCATCTGACCGTGGTTCAAAATTACGAGGTGTTGTCCTCGGATCTTTCCCTTAAGGGACTGATCCCGGACTGTCGTCAATAGCCCGTTGTGTTGCTCTAGTACGACGTTAACTGAAAAAAAAAATTACCAAATTGGTGGACATTTTATTACTCAAACACTAAAAGAAAAGAAAATTGGTAATTTTTAGTTAACGTCGTACTAGAGCAACACAACGGGCTATTGACGACGGTCCGGGATCAGTCCCCTAAGGGAAAGATCCGAGGACAACACCTCGTAAACACTAAAAGAAATAGGTGGGCTCTAAAAAGACGGGGCGACACGTTAAATCTGTCGTGGGCCCAAAATGTTCTCACGTTGGCGGGGTGGGGACGTTTGGTGAAAGTGGTGCCAGATCAGGTGTTTATCTCGTCATCTGACTAGTTCAAAATTACGATGTTGCTGTCTTCTGATCTTTCCCTTCGGAATTAATCGCGGACTGTCACCGATATACCTTGTATGTTTGTTGCTCCAGTACGACGTAAATTAAGCCTGTCTGTCTTTCTAAATCGGAGCCGACCTAACGGTATAGTGATTAAGGTGTTAGCCTCTAGATCGGAAGGTTCCTGGTTCGAATCCGGGCATGGATGTTTGTAAGCGTATGGTGCATCTTAAATCTGTCGTGACTGAAAGTCCTCACGTTGGGTTGGCGTGGAAGTTTGGAGAGTGGGGTGCCAGCTCAGGTGTTGCTTCGTCATCTGACTGTGGTTCAAAATTACGAGGTGATGTCCTCGAATCTTTCCCTTATGGGACTGATCCCGGACCGTCGTCAATCGCCCGTTGTGTTGCTCTAGTACGACGTTAACTAAAATTACCATTAACATTCTAAATCGGTGTTATGGTGTTTAGTAACATGCAATAATTTTCTTGGTGGTCGATATCTTGTCATTAAAAATAAAAACTGACCCGATCTTGATTTTGTCTCAAAATAAGCGACAATATCTTGATTTTGTCTCAAAATAAGCGACAATATCTTGATGACGAGGTATCTCGTTATTGGCAAAATTGGTCTGATCTTGATGCACGAGATATCTTTTTTAAACCAGTTGAGGCTTAGAAATAGGGTTTTAGATGAGCTGTAGACTATACCTCTATCAATCAGTGATATTATGTGATCAATAACTTGTTCTAAATGTAGGTAGGTAGTTAGCAAACGTAGAACTGGAGCAACGCAATGGGCTATTGGAGACTGTCCATAATCCATCCCGAAGAGAAAGATATGAAGACAACATGTAATTGTAAACCACTGTCAGATGACGAGGCACTCCTAACGCCCCACTGTAAAACTTCCACATCACGCTAATGTGAGGAGATTTGAGGCCGCTACAGATTAACGTGCACCAGCCCCCGTGTACTCGACGGTCTTTGATTGGTCCGCGAGAGTTTAAGTAAAACCTCACGTATGAGATGGTAGTCGTTTGACAGAGTGACCTCAAACACTCCTGCTCATCCAATCCAACATTTAATTACCGTTTGAAAATTAACTCCAGCACCGAACATTTTTCTTCTTCCAATGTTCCGTTTTAAAATGAGATTTTCCAAGAACCCCTCGTTTTTCTTCCCTCTCGAGCATTCCAAAATCGAATCCTTGACGGATGCATCGCTCTGTTATTGGGCTGCAGGAACGTTCGAAATTATCCCAGGGGGTGTCGTTTCCCCACTTCACTTCGCCGGCGAAAAGTTTTATCGACTGCTTTCGTTAATTAAGTGCAGATCGTGTTTAAAGTAGCCACTGTTAACAGCTTGCGAAATGAATTGCGCTTTCAAAGCCTTCCTCCGCTAAATAATGCCCCTTTATTCCCGCTTTGCAGTTTGTGTTTATTTCCCGTCTGGGCCCCACAAAGAACGTTTGTTTCGGGGCCGTTCGCTCCGTGTTCGAGTGCTCTATTTTCTGCTCTTTGTTTCGGAGACTCGAATGTTCGAGGAGCGAGCGGAAGGTGTTTTTCATTTGCGGCGGTATTGTGCGTCCAGGCTGGCTGAATCGATGGAGACTGTTGATGTGGGGAAGCATCGATATAGGCTAGCGAAACAAAATTGCGTGGAATACATTTGAAATCTTGTGTTTTTGTTCGGTAGAGAAAAGCAATCAGAGTTCGAAGAGCAAAATTAAAGGCCTTAAACGACGAACACGACTCACCCATAATTAAAATACACGCCACTCAACTGATGTACGTATATGATATAAATTTCTACAGTGGGCTGGTGCACTGAGCGCGGGGATGGGGTCCCTAATACGTCGAAATTCTACGGTGCTGGGCGAACTTTGGGCCAGTGTTACTTCGGATTGCATGGAGTGAGGACTGCGTAAGTCTTGACAGTCGAAAGCAACCAAACTACACGCCAATCACACTCCTTTAAACCTCCCTGCTGGTTGTACTGAGGTTAATCAGATAAGGTATCCCATCAATAAAAAAATTAACCTCATCTTGATCTCGTCATCTTAAAAAAACCCGGCAAAGTCTTGATGTTTATAACGTCATTAACAAAATTGGTCAGATGTTGATTGACGAGATATATCGTCAAAACTCCTTGGAGGGTTAATCAAAATTGTTCTTTAAATATCAAACAACACTTGAATCGTTCAAACTGTAAATTAACTGTTGACCATATTTGTTTACAATAACCAATCGTTTCAATTTCCTGTGTCTGCTTCTTTCATTCCACAATCCAATATTAGGACCGAGTATTCACATCAAAAGTACGGTTTGTGTACTCCGTGCAAACTACGATTTTTTTTTAGAATAAGAGAGTCGATTACGCTTTCATTGATAGTTTTTTTTATGCATTTGCTCTCTTGCTCTTTCGAATCGACCTTTGCTCTGTTTAGAAACAACCAACCATTTCGTTTTTCCCAATCGTCATGACAATCCATCCCAAATTCAAACAACTATCTCCTTTCTTTTCTCCCGTGTTCAACGAGCCACCGGAGTACCACGCGCATTCCGAACACCAATCCAAAGAATATGCTCCTATCGATGAAGATTCAGCAATCCACCATTTCGGTTTTCCCAGTCGTCATGACAATCCAGCCCAAATTCAAACAACTATCTCCTTTCTTTCCTCCCGTGTTAAACGAGCAACCGGAGCACCACGCGCATTCCGAACACCAATCCAAAGAATATGCTGGCATCGATGAAGATTCAGCAATCCACCATTTCGGTTTTCCCAGTCGTCATGACAATCCATCCCAAATTCAAACAACTATCTCCTTTCTTTTCTCCCGTGTTCAACGAGCCACCGGAGTACCACGCGCATTCCGAACACCAATCCAAAGAATATGCTCCTATCGATGAAGATTCAGCAATCCACCATTTCGGTTCTCCCAGTCGTCATGACAATCCAGCCCAAATTCAAACAACTATCTTCTTTCTTACCTCACGTGTCCAAAGAGCAACCGGAGCACCACGCGCATTCCCGAACACCAATCCAAATAATATGCTCGTATCGATGAAGATTCAGCACGGCCATCGATACGGCCGCTTCAATCCTCCCGCGGAGAGATATAACTTGAGATATAATTAAATTACCCGTTTCATCTATATATCACTTTCTCGGCCGGAATTCTTTCCCCTCTCGCTGCAAGAGATTTTCCAATTTGAATTCCGGCCTGCCCGGAATCAATTTATTTTAATTATCTCGCATTCAAGTCTCGGCCTCTCGCAATTTTTAATTATACTTTAAAATAAATGAAGAGAGGGATTCCTTATTTATTCGCTCTGTGGCAGTCGCCCTTGCGATTCTTTCGCTGCTCAGGGTAATGAAGTCACTTTGGTGGTCATGCTCTCTCTCTCTCTCTCTCTCTCTCTCTTACTCGAGGTGGTGGTGGATTGTTTGTGGTGGGATGAGAAATGAGCTGGAAGTGAGGTTGGGTTGGCGACGAATTGGTGGTGGAATTCAGGGGCGGAGTTGGGATAACCATCTGGAGGGGGTGGAATTCACACTGTGGGTCTGGCTGGCACTTAAAGATGAATATTAAGAAATTTTGTAAGTAGCCAATGGCCACTTACAAGCGTTCACACCCGCGAAATACCAGCACTACGGAAATACTGTAGGTTTGTGCATACGAGAAAGTACTAATCTTCAGCCTTTGTTTCCCTAGATTGTTTTTCGTTTTTTCGCTCCAGGCGACTACGTTCTTTCCCCTAAATTCTAAATACTAATTTCCCTGTTTTTATTTCCGATTACTACATTTGCCCACTAACGGTAAAACACATTTTAATAGAATGTTCTAATTTTAATAGTCAACGACTTTGATATTTTAATTCATATACCTTGGCTCTAGAAGATATGATTGGAGAGAAGCCTCATCCAAATATTTTTAGATTTTTACATGACCTTGGTTTTATCCATCACATATAATTTTATATAGTATTCATTTTATTATGACTTGACTCATTTCACTTTATTATTATATTACGTATTTGATTTTTTACCTTGAGTTTGACATAATATGTCCCAGGAGGACTCAATGCCACAAAACCATATCCAATACATGTTTATGTTCTCGTGCTTTTTTTTCTTTATTTAAAAAATTTTCAGTCCACAGAAGGAGAAAAGATTCCATCTTATAAACTAATGTTTTTAAGAAAGTGTTGCGACTATACCAAAATCTTTTAGTCTCCATTTTCAAATATTCAGTCGCCACTTGGCGAGTGGCGAGCGAAATTTCCCCCTTTACTGGCACTCTAAGGCCCGGTGCACTCATCCGGTTTTTCAACGTGCGGCGCCGCTACCGCAACGCAAGTGCAGTCTGAGATACATTAGTAGTGCACACATGCCTCCGGCGCCGCACGTCCAACTTGCGTGCAATTTATACCGCAGTTCCCCACGGTTCCGCAGCTCGCCGCAAACGCTTCTCCGTTCTGAAGTACAGTACCTTGCTTACATATATCATTGGAATATAAGTAATAATTAATAAATGGTATGAGGTGCCCCAGCGTGTTATATTACTATTCTATAGAATATAATAGAACTCACCACCATAAATACCTATCTAAAATTTAAAAGAAGCTTTACTATTTCAATATAAGTTTAATAATATCCTTTAAGTTGATGTTTCTCAAATTTTGCAATTTTGGGTTGTGTCACTTTTCTTGCAGATATGCGATTTGACTACTGAGACTCGTCATGCATTTGTTTTGTCTAAGATACGGATGACGAGTCTAATTCGTCATCCAAACTAGGACAAAATTAAACATGTACATTCTAGTTCATGGCAAGAGTGATTGGTGTTACGAGACTCTCCTTGAATCAAATTATTCAATCGTTCTCTACAAAAATACACTTTATTTAATCTGACTCCACTCATAGAAATACTTATACGGCTGCGTTATCAGACATTCTTTTTTTGAAATGAACGCGGATACCAGAAGCTGTGCGATCTCTCTAATACTGCTGCCATTCTTATCAAACAAAATTATGCGAAAATGTAACAGTAACTAATGTGCAAACGATAATACGAAAATATAACAGTAATTTGTGTACAGACGATAATACGAAAATATAGCAGTAACTAGTGCGCAAACGATAATGCGAAAATATAACAGCAATTTGTGTACAGACGATAATACGAAAATATAACAGTAACTAATGTGCAAACGATAATCCGAACTACTATTTTTCTCAAATAAATCTGTACCCAAGGGGATAAGGGTGAAGGTGCCGTTGACAGTTCCTCGTGCCATAAAGGGTTCAGAAAGCATTTTTACCTGGATCAGTTCTTTAGCCTGAAAGCTCTGAACTTCTATGTGCGCGCGGGATAATACTGCTACCGGTGGGATACAGAAAGGTTATCGAACAGAAAGGCACATGCTATATTATAAAATAATTTTTCTTCAATTTTTATAAAACAACAACAACCCCGGGATGAACTTTCCCATCAACCCAGTAGAAATTGCAGTAAATTAACTGATCCAAAGAAGGGTCGAATTTGGAAACAGAAATCAATGATTAATAAAACCGGCCGAAGCAAAATAGCAAAATTTTTGGTAAAAAAGTCCCATTATTTCATTAAATGTCCTAAAAAGCTATGTAAATACAAAAAAATAATTGGGGTAATTCGAATAATCATAATATTAATGGTATTAGCATTTTTCCACTGAAGTCTTTTTCAAAAATGCATTGAAATCAGTTCTTTAATGAGTACTCTTCTTAATGCCACGCTGCCGATCTAATTAACTTTTTCATTTTTTCAAGAATATACTTTCATAAGAAAGGGAAAATAATAGTAAGAGGAGGAAAGAAAAAAATGTCCTGATTCGAATTGTACTTGCGGGGAGGTTTGGAATTTTTGCCAATTAATGATTTCTTAACTCCTCAGCCAACTTGAATACCAAAGCTTATAGATTCGTCTCATAAAATCTCTTTGATTCTTCCCGAAAGTCTCCTCTGAGCAACAGAGCGTGATTTTTCCAGACCGCTATTATCTTCAGGGTGTTTGAAAAAATGTGGATACTTTTTTATTCTGATGACGGGATTTCTTAATTTTTAGGAGATTTCATTTTGTGTTTCTTATATGGAAATGTTTTCTCGGCCTATAAGGAACTATTTTTTGTCAACTAAACCGATGAAATAGAAGAATTGAACCGAAGTCAATTTAAGGAACTTTCCCTATTTTTTTGATGGGTAATATGATAATGATTTTTAACATGTATTTTGATACATTTACACTAATTAATGAGAGGAAATGTGAATTTTTAAAAAATCGGATTCTGGATTTCCAAGAAAGCTATTATTTTTTAGCTGTCGATACCTGCTAAAATGATGAAATAAGTTATTTGTTAGTTCGGGCGCCATTTTGGCATAAAAAATTATGCTTGTGCTCGTATCTCTGACAATTATCGTTTGCGTGCCCATTGATATCTCGGCTTGCGCAGAATAATGACTCGTTTGTGGTTTTATATCTTGGTTCTTATTCTTTAGAACTGTCGGGGTAGCCCAGTTGAAGAACAACGGATTAGCAACCGCAGGGTTTCGAGTTCGAAACTAGAACCTGCCAAATACCGTCGTGTACATGGAGGCTGGTGCATGTTGAATCTGTCGTGGCTTCAAATGTCCTCACTTTCGCGTGGTATGGAAGTTTGGAGAGTGGGTACCAGCTCAAGTCTGATAGTGGTTCAAAATTACGAGGCGTTGTGTCCTCGCATCTTCTCCGTCGGGATTGATCCCGGACCGTCGCCAATAGCCCGTTGTGTGGAACCAACTATTAAAAGAGCCAATGTTTAAATTCCCTGATTTTTTGAATTTTTCCACAAATCATTTCAAATTGAAGAAGGTTATGCAGTACAAAGTCCGAAATCTGGAATCCTCCGGACCTTGGCCATTCCGGATTTCAGACTTTTCTGGATTTTGGATTATTTACATTTTTGGTCAAAAAAACTCAATTTAACTGCTCCACACGAATTTTGCCTTTGCAATAGTAAAATAGCTGATATTAATAGGAATAATTTTTTTTAAAAGGAAAAAACTTTTTAATACAATGCACAAAATTTTACTCTTGCAAATCTTCTAATTTTTCTGTGTGGTATTTACTTTGAACATGTCCGTTTTTTTGCTTTGTTTCATCAATTAGGTCCAAGTTGAATGCCTTCCTCTTTAAAAATTGTCGGATGGATGGAAAAAGTGAGAGAAAAAGAAAAAACGCCGATTAGCAAAACGTCCGTATTTTGGACAATTCCGGATTTGAGACTTTGTACTATACGTATTAGCAAAAGGCTCAATATTCTCCTGTCGATTCATTATGAAAATATCAAAACATTGGATGGTATTTTTGTACGCTGCATTATAAATGAAAGAAATAAAAAATTGCTAAACCAGCTGTTACCGACAAATTGCAAGATGGACTTAGGCTCTTTTTCTACCAATGTACAGAAATGGAAAATAATTTTTCAGTGAGCAACCCCCTCTGCGTGAGGTGTTGTAATTCCACTGTAATGAATTCCCTAAAGAAACCCCTCATTAATCTGGTTTTGCTTTGCAACCTTCTGAGGAACTCCCACGTATATATCTGTACTGCAACCTGTCATTTCATTATGTCTAACCAATTTTTATCTTCTTGACCAATAGAATCTTTCTTAGGATTCTATCAACCGATAGATGTAGTTATTGAGTAAGGAGGTGGTAAAGACGCACTATGCTACTCTGAAATCTCGAGACACTCATAGGGTTTTAAACCTCTGAGGGGTTTGCAAGGAAAAATTCTATCTTGAAACAAGCCCCTGCCGGACTTCTAGTCAATTTTGATTTTCTTGACCAATCGAATCTGTTCAGTGGATTCTGTTTCAAGGGGAGAACCAATAGAATCGTTCTAAAGAATTATATTCTAAGCAACAGAATCTTTCCACGGGATTCTATTTCAACAAAAAGGTCAACAAAGGAGAGTAATCTAAAGGAGAGTTATTGTTTTCCCAAAGAATTCAATTCAAAGGATAGGAACAATAAAGTCTTTTCGAAGAATTCTGTTATTAGTATAGAAGAATTGAAAAAACTTTCCAAAAGATTCTGTTTTACCGAGAGTTATTGTCTTCCCAAAGAATTCCATTCAAAGGATAGGAACAATAAAATGTTTTCAAAGAATTCTGTTATTAGTATAGAATAATTGAAAATCTTTCCAAAAGATTCTGTTTTACCGAAACTTTCAACACAAACTTACCAAATGATTCTATTTTAAGTACAAATTCAAAAGAAACTTTCCATGGGATTCTATGTAGCCCGTTGTGTTGCTCCAGTACGACGTTAATTAAAATACCTACAACATGATTATATTCTAATGAAAACATCATATCGCAACCCGACAAGAAAAGTGACGCAACCCAAAATTGCAGAATTTGAGAAACATCAACTTAAAGGATACTATAAAACATATATTGAAATAGTATAAGCTTCTTTTAAGTTTTAGGTAAGTATTTATGGTGATAACTTCTATTATATTCTATAGAATAGTAATATCACACGCTGGGGCACCTCATACATATTTTCAACATAACATACAAATTTTTATATTTTGACTCGTGCCACTTTTCTTGCCGGGGTGCGATATGTTAAATGTT
This sequence comes from Metellina segmentata, assembly GCA_947359465.1. Classification (NCBI taxonomy): domain Eukaryota; kingdom Metazoa; phylum Arthropoda; class Arachnida; order Araneae; family Tetragnathidae; genus Metellina; species Metellina segmentata. The sequence goes on from OX375877.1 coordinate 96,601,624, forward strand.
GAAAGAATGGATTTTTTCATCCATAGGTTGCGTCATCTGACCGTGGTTCAAAATTACGTGGTTGCTCCCCACGGATCTTTCCCTTAGGGGATGGATCCCGAGCCGTCGTCAGTAGCTCGTTGCGTTGCTCTTGTAAGAAGTTATTTAAAATTACCTTACCATCCACTAGATGTCATTAGTTAGTTTTGTGTGTATTGTAGGGCAAAGCAGCATTGCCCTTCTCAGTAATCTCGAGTTGATCATAGGGTTAATAAAAATACCTATGAGCTCATCAAACGGGTCCTTCAAATGCCAGGGCACATCTGATGGTTATTTAGTTGCTTATAAAAATAACGGCCTTTATTTCCTCTGAGAGATCCACAAAAGAGCCGAAGAGTGTCGCTGCCGTTAATTTCCCCTTTAAAACACATGGGCACGGGTAAAAGAAGCTGTACCCGACCTTTGGCGACATCTCCGTTCGCCATTTATTATCGCGTATTTATGGGGTCGTAGCACCTGGTTTCTAAATAGGACGTACCGTAAAGCGAGAAGCCGCAAACATAAACATCTCGAAGAGAGTTGCGGGCGCAACCGTTTTGCGGGAATGGAGCACGAGTTCCAGGCTCTTTTTTCGCTCTGCGAACCCGCCCTTCTGGGAAACGTTTTTGTTTTTGGAGGAGATATCTTTGGGAAATCTTTCTTCGAGTGTGACTAATGGTGCAAAACAATTCGGAACGTGCTGCGACACACAAAGAAGAGCCACGAATTCTGGGACATCCTCTGCCTTTTAGGCCCGGTGCATACAGCCGGTTTTTCAACGTGCGGCGCCGCTGCCGCAACGCAAGTGCGGTCTGAGATACATTAGATCCAATGGAGTAGCGGACAGATGCCTCCAGCGCCGCTGGGGCGACGCACGTTCAACTGGCGTGCAATTTGTACCGCAGTTCTCCACGGCGCCTCACACGCTTCTCCTTTCTCAAATACCTTGTTTTCATAAATAGTTGGAATATAAATAATAATTAATAAATGGTTGTATCCAGTAACGTCTATTTTGTTTCAAAATATACTTTTTTTTACACCAAGTAAGCGAAATAAACACGTTTGATTTGATAGAATATCTATCGCCAATGGCGCGAAAGGAGTTCGTGCGTCATTTCACGTCGGTGACGCAGTGACGCCGCACGCTGAAAAACCGGATGTATACACCGGACCTTAGATCCAATGGAGTAGTGCACACTTGCCTCCAGCGCCACTGCGGCGACGCACGTCCAACTTGCGTGCAATTTATACCGCAGTTCTCCACGGCGCCTCACACGCTTCTCCTTTCTCAAATACCTTGTTTTCATAAATAGGTGGAATATAAATAATAATTAATAAATGGTTGTATCCAGTAACGTCTATTTTGTTTCAAAATATACTATTTTTACACCAAGTAAGCGAAATAAACACGTTTTCTTCGATGGAATATTGATCGCAAATGGCGCGAAATGAGTACTTGCGTCATTTCACGGTTATGTGTGTATAGATAGGCTTCTTTGCCGCAGCGGCGCCGCACGTTGAAAAATCGCATGTGTGCGCCGGGTCTTAGTGGTCATGGAGGATAGCCCGTTGTGTTGCTACAGTGCGACGATAACTACATAACTTAACCTACATATGGAGAGTAGGTACGTATTTTAATAAACGTCGCACTGGAGCAACACAACGAGCAATTGGCGACGTTCGGGGTTCAAACCCGAAGGTAAAGATTCGAGGACGACACCACGAATTTTTGAAATATGGTCAGATGACGAAACAGCACCTGAGCTCACACCTCACTCCAAACTTCCACACCATGCCGAGGTGAGGACATTTGAGGCTGCGACAGATTGAACGTGCACCAGCCTTTCTTGTACACGACGGTCTTTGGTTGTATTCGAACTCGCAACCCTCCGGTTGCGTTTCTCATCCAATTATATATAGAGGTACCGTGGTAGCCCGGTTGGAAAAGAGTAATGTATTAGCAACCGGAAGGTTGCGAGTTTGAATCCAACCAAAGACCATCGTATAAAAGTGGGGCTGGTACACGTTAAATCTATCGTGTCCTGAAATGTCTTCACTTTAACTTGAAGTGGAAGTTTGTAGAGTGGGGTGAGATATCGCCTCGTCATCTGACCGTGGTTCAAAATTAGGTGTTGTTCTCGGATCTTTTTCTTGATGTGATTGATCCTGGACAGTCGTCGATAGTCCGTTGTGTTGCTCCAGTACTACGTTAGGTTATCTACCTACCCCTGACGCTTAGTGAGTTAAAGATACTTCGGTTCCTATATTTCTTTGGAACACTTTTCTACTTCAATTTGTTTTGTTCGTCAGTTTTATTTGTAAATTTTGTGGAAAAATATCACATAGAAGGATCAAATTTTTAACCCTCCAAGGGGTTCACATCCATATATTGATTCTACAACCTTCAGTCTACTGTGCATAACTTCTAACTAGTTTTTGGCCATCAAGGCTACATTTCCTCTAGGCATGTATGAGCTTCGTGGACTAGAGCTACTCTAGTGATATTTTCTATTCACATGAGGTTTATTGTCTTTAGTAAACAGGAGGGTCGCTTTCCCAGGTTGCCCAAGCGATCTTTCGCTTCTGTCATCCCACTACTTCCCCAATTGTACTTGACACTGGCCTGTGTTTGGCGCAGCTTGACCAAATATGGTCCTAATAGTAATAGCAACGTTTAACGCCAAACCAACCAAAACGTGTTCCGACAGGTTCCGACATCCATGGACCTTTTGACTCCTTCGGTGTTTATATTTTGTCTGGGGGAAATTCTGTTAAATCAGATCATGTTTCATAAGAATTAGTTATTCATGATCACACAGTCATACGGCTACTTTTATCAAACGGAACAAGAACTAGACTATGCAAAACATCGTGGGCATTCTGACAGCATCATTTGTAACATTCGTATTAATGACTATACTAAATAAAAAATATATATTTATAATATATACGTGATATGTTTGGTTCTTATTTATTCTAAATTTGTTGTTCTTTTCACTGAATATTCTGTGTGGTATCAAATCGTAGTTCAAAGTTCTATTTCCATTTAAAATTCGTGCATAGAGGATTGGTGAATTTCTTTCATTGAGTCAGCCGTCAATAAATCAAAGATGACGCGTATTGAATCATTCTGAATAACTGATATATCTTTGGCACGTATAATTTCTGACAATTGTTTGGAGTATGACTATTTGAGACAATGTTTGACATGTGACAAATATAAAATGAAGTTGTTTTTAACATTAAAAAAAATTAGCAGTAGTATAGTATTTGCAGTGTATCAGACGTTAATACTTAAGTATCACGATCGTACAGTTTCAGTCGAAAATAGGAAGCTATCTTTAATATGTCCTGCCTACAACGTTTTCCTTTTTCTTCACAGTGTTCGCCGTGACTCAGTGCGTTTGCCCACAGACATAGTAACCGGCGGTGAACTGTAGGGGACGCAAGTTCGGTTCCTGTAACTTACCATGGGTGTGTTTAGATTTCTGTGTCGGTAGAACTTTCAGTGTGTGTCGATTACTTGACGTCGTCAGGTGCTTGGTGAAGATTGGTCAAATATATCCATTGCGCCATAAAATCCCCAAGCAATCATTTTCCTTCAGGCTTTTATCCTTTAGCACTATATTTGCTGTCGGCTTTCATTTACTTCATCGCACAATGGTGGTTAAGAGCACCCGACGTTAGCCTCTCGATATCGTAAGGTTCCTGGTTCGAATCCGGGTCGGGGCAGGGATGTTTGTAAGCGTATGGTGTTGAGGCGGCTGGTGCACCTTAAATCTGTCGTGACCGAATGTCCTCACGTTGGGTTGGTGTGGAAGTTTGGAGAGTGGGGTAACAGTTCAGGTGTTGCCTCGTCATCTGACCGTGGTTCAAAATTACGAGGTGTTGTTCTCGGATCTTTCTCTTAAGAAATTGATCCCGGACCGTCGTCAATAGCCCGTTGTGTTGCTCTAGTACGACGTTAATCAAAAAACAAATTACCTGGACAGTCGTTAATAGCCTGTTGTGTTGCACTAGTACGACGCTTATAAAAATTACCATTTGCCTTCATCACACAAATTAAAATCTCGTAATATTGTCTCATTTGCAATTGTCACTTCTTCATTAACAAATAAAACGTTTTGGGATGTACCATAAAAAATCCACCATAAATAGTTTCTCGTGCTTTCTTTAATGACACCCTTTCAGCAAATTGGCATTGTATAGGTAGTTAGTTAGCGTCGCACAGGAGCAACACATTGGTCTATTGGCGACGGTCCGGGATCAATCCGTAACGAGGTCTAAATGGTTATTCGTAGGCGGGAATATGTTACGTAACACCACGTTATTTTGAACCACGATCAGATGAAGATGGTAATGGTAATGGTAATTTTAGTTAACGTCGTACTAGAGCAACACAACGGGCTATTGACGACGGTCCGGAATCAGTCCCTTAAGGGAAAGATTCGAGGACAACACCTCGTAATTTTGAACCACGTTCAGATGACGAAGCAACACCTGAGCTGGCACCCCACTCTCCAAACTTCCACGCCGACCCAACGTGAGGACTTTCGGCCACGACAGATTTAAGGTGCACCAGCCGCCTCTACACCATACGTTTACAAACATCCATGCCCGGACCCGGATTCGAACCAGGAACCTTCCGATCTAGAGGCTAACACCTTAACCACTTTTCCGGTTGGTCGGCGATCAGATGAAGAAGTCAACACCTGAGCTGGCACCTCCCTCTAAAATCTTCCACAACATGCCAACGTGAGGACATTTGACGCCACTATAGATTTGACGTGCACCAGTCCCCTTCACACGACGTTCTTTGGCTGGATCGAGTTTCGAACTATTTACCCTCATATTGTTAATCCGCTAATCTGTATAAATTGTTTGACCATATCGGTATTCATTGATTTTGTATGTATCGAGTTCTGTATGCTTCGTTTGAACAGATCAAAACGATGTCATCTGAAATGTATGCAGAAGAATCCCCATGCTTGGCTCGACGACCTCTGTTCAATTAATTATGGCTGCCGCTACAACGAATTTCGCAACGCATCCAAATTCATCTGACGAATACTGCACATCGAATACAGTTCGGCATCCAGGAGCTTTCGACACGGTTGCAGCTGAAACAGCAGGATTGATTTCAAAATAGTTCGTTCACCCCCCGACCTGCGAGCAAAAAGGATAATCGTTACTGGTGCTCTGTATGTCTCTGGATAAACTATTTTAATGAGAACTGCTGATGCGTAATTGCATCATTGGGATCAATGAATCGCTAACCCTACGAATAAACTTATTACAAAACGCAGCATTTAGAAACGTAATGACAGTGCGGCCTGCTAATTTGAACGTGATTGAGCAAGAAGAAGCATTTGAAGTTCTATTTTGTTGAGACATACCTTCTGGATAGCTGCTATTCTATATCTGATTGCTCTATCTGTGAGAAAATATGAAACGAAATGGCTAATGGAATGTATGGGCTTTTCTAAATCAATTAAGTTGGATACGAAAGATTAGCAATATCTAGATGTGTTTCTTTCATTTATTCATTGTTTTTCATTTATTCATTCTGGCATACTTTCGAAGACAATTTGTCTAAATATGCAGCATAGCAAAAAGGAGAATTTTAGATATATTATGCTTCTTTTATTTCCGAAAAGCAAGAAGGACGTAAAAGGAAAAATGTGTTCTGTGGGGTGAGGGATCCCTTGACGATCCCACGTGACGTAAGTGGTTCAGAAAGTTTCGTCACCTGGATCAGTTCTTTAGCCACAAACCTCTAAACTTATGAGAGCGAGATGATGCAGCTACCGTAGATATGGAGTAGGTAATCAAACAGAACGGCATATGCTATACTGATTTAGTGTAATTTTTTGTACAGTATATAAAATAATTTTCTTTAATTTTTGTAAAATAAAAATATATAAAAAACGGACGAACTTTTGCATCAACCTACGCGAATTATAACTTGCATCACCTTCCAACAAAACTTCGGAATTGGAGCCCATTGGAAAAATGTTCTCTCTAAAATGTCTGAAAAATATTATTTTTCGTCAAAAAAGGAATTGATTTTTGTTGACATTTGATTAATTTTTAAAACTCTCCAAAATTTCGAGAAATTGCTAATTTACGCTTTTGCTTTAAAAGCAACCGTTGGTCGCCATGTTAGAAAAAGTAGCAAGAGTTACCTGTGGCAGCCATGTATATGGGCTTGGGAAAAAGAGATAACAAAATTTCTTCCTAAAAATTATATGAACAAAACTTTTACCACAATAGGTATTTTAAAACTTGCGACTAATACCTTTTATGGAAAATTTATTCATTGGAAAACTGTTCTCTCTAAATATCTGAAAAATATTATCTTCCGTCAAAAAAGTAGTACATTTTTGTTGACCATTTGGTAAATTTTGGAAACGGTCACCAAAATTTCTAAAAATTGCCAAATTTTTTATTTTTTTGAGACGTCTTTGCTTCAAAAGCTATCCCTAGTCGCCAAAGATGAAAAAAGTTGCAAAAAGAGTTGCCTGTGGTAGCCATATAAATGGGCTTGGGAGAGGGAGATAAAAATAGAACTTGTTCCCAAAAATTATATGAATAAAATTTTCACCACAAAAGGTGTAATTCGCTTTACCTGCTATCCGACAAAACTTCGTAATTGGAATTCATTGGAAAACTGATCTCTCTAAATATCTGAAAAATATTATTGTCAGTCAAAAAAGTAGTACATTTTTGTTGACCTTTTGGTAAATTTTGGAAACGGTCACCAAAATTTCTAAAAATTGCCAAATTTTTTATTTTTTTGAGACGTCTTTGCTTCAAAAGCTATCCTTAGTCGCCAAAGATGAAAAAAGTTGCAAAAAGAGTTGCCTGTGGTAGCCATATAAATGGGCTTGGGAGAGGGAGATAAAAATAGAACTTGTTCCCAAAAATTATATGAATAAAATTTTCACCACAAAAGGTGTAATTCGCTTTACCTGCTATCCGACAAAACTTCGTAATTGGAATTCATTGGAAAACTGATCTTTCTAAATATCTGAAAAATATTATTATCAGTCAAAAAAGAAGTACATTTTTGTTGACCATTTGGTAAATTTTGGAAACGGTCACCAAAATTTCTAAAAATTGCCAAATTTTTTATTCTTTTGAGACGTCTTTGCTTCAAAAGTTATCCTTAGTCGCCAAAGATGAAAAAAGTTGCAAAAAGAGTTGCCTGTGGTAGCCATATAAATGGGCTTGGGAGAGGGAGATAAAAATAGAACTTGTTCCCAAAAATTATATGAATAAAATTTTCACCACAAAAGGTGTAATTCGCTTTACCTGCTATCCGACAAAACTTCGTAATTGGAATTCATTGGAAAACTGATCTCTCTAAATATCTGAAAAATATTATTATCAGTCAAAAAAGAAGTACATTTTTGTTGACCTTTTGGTAAATTTTGGAAACGGTCACCAAAATTTCTAAAAATTGCCAAATTTTTTATTTTTTTGAGACGTCTTTGCTTCAAAAGCTATCCTTAGTCGCCAAAGATGAAAAAAGTTGCAAAAAGAGTTGCCTGTGGTAGCCATATAAATGGGCTTGGGAGAGGGAGATAAAAATAGAAATTGTTCCCAAAAATTATATGAATAAAATTTTCACCACAAAAGGTGTAATTCGCTTTACCTGCTATCCGACAAAACTTCGTAATTGGAATTCATTGGAAAACTGATCTCTCTAAATATCTGAAAAATATTATTATCAGTCAAAAAAGAAGTACATTTTTGTTGACCATTTGGTAAATTTTGGAAACGGTCACCAAAATTTCTAAAAATTGCCAAATTTTTTATTCTTTTGAGACGTCTTTGCTTCAAAAGTTATCCTTAGTCGCCAAAGATGAAAAAAGTTGCAAAAAGAGTTGCCTGTGGTAGCCATATAAATGGGCTTGGGAGAGGGAGATAAAAATAGAACTTGTTCCCAAAAATTATATGAATAAAATTTTCACCACAAAAGGTGTAATTCGCTTTACCTGCTATCCGACAAAACTTCGTAATTGGAATTCATTGGAAAACTGATCTCTCTAAATATCTGAAAAATATTATTATCAGTCAAAAAAGAAGTACATTTTTGTTGACCTTTTGGTAAATTTTGGAAACGGTCACCAAAATTTCTAAAAATTGCCAAATTTTTTATTCTTTTGAGACGTCTTTGCTTCAAAAGCTATCCTTAGTCGCCAAAGATGAAAAAAGTTGCAAAAAGAGTTGCCTGTGGTAGCCATATAAATGGGCTTGGGAGAGGGAGATAAAAATAGAACTTGTTCCCAAAAATTATATGAATAAAATTTTCACCACAAAAGGTGTAATTCGCTTTACCTGCTATCCGACAAAACTTCGTAATTGGAATTCATTGGAAAACTGATCTCTCTAAATATCTGAAAAATATTACTATCAGTCAAAAAAGAAGTACATTTTTGTTGACCTTTTGGTAAATTTTGGAAACGGTCACCAAAATTTCTAAAAATTGCCAAATTTTTTATTTTTTTGAGACGTTTTTGCTTCAAAAGCTTTCCTTAGTCGCCAAAGATGAAAAAAGTTGCAAAAAGAGTTGCCTGTGGTAGCCATATAAATGGGCTTGGGAGAGGGAGATAAAAATAGAACTTGTTCCCAAAAATTATATGAATAAAATTTTCACCACAAAAGGTGTAATTCGCTTTACCTGCTATCCGACAAAACTTCGTAATTAGAATTCATTGGAAAACTGATCTCTCTAAATATCTGAAAAATATTATTGTGAGTCAAAAAAGTAGTACATTTTTGTTGACCTTTTGGTAAATTTTGGAAACGGTCACCAAAATTTCTAAAAATTGCCAAATTTTTTATTCTTTTGAGACGTCTTTGCTTCAAAAGTTATCCTTAGTCGCCAAAGATGAAAAAAGTTGCAAAAAGAGTTGCCTGTGGTAGCCATATAAATGGGCTTGGGAGAGGGAGATAAAAATAGAACTTGTTCCCAAAAATTATATGAATAAAATTTTCACCACAAAAGGTGTAATTCGCTTTACCTGCTATCCGACAAAACTTCGTAATTGGAATTCATTGGAAAACTGATCTCTCTAAATATCTGAAAAATATTATTATCAGTCAAAAAAGAAGTACATTTTTGTTGACCATTTGGTAAATTTTGGAAACGGTCACCAAAATTTCTAAAAATTGCCAAATTTTTTATTTTTTTGAGACGTTTTTGCTTCAAAAGCTTTCCTTAGTCGCCAAAGATGAAAAAAGTTGCAAAAAGAGTTGCCTGTGGTAGCCATATAAATGGGCTTGGGAGAGGGAGATAAAAATAGAACTTGTTCCCAAAAATTATATGAATAAAATTTTCACCACAAAAGGTGTAATTCGCTTTACCTGCTATCCGACAAAACTTCGTAATTGGAATTCATTGGAAAACTGATCTCTCTAAATATCTGAAAAATATTATTATCAGTCAAAAAAGAAGTACATTTTTGTTGACCATTTGGTAAATTTTGGAAACGGTCACCAAAATTTCTAAAAATTGCCAAATTTTTTATTTTTTTGAGACGTTTTTGCTTCAAAAGCTTTCCTTAGTCGCCAAAGATGAAAAAAGTTGCAAAAAGAGTTGCCTGTGGTAGCCATATAAATTGGCTTGGGAGAGGGAGATAAAAATAGAACTTGTTCCCAAAAATTATATGAATAAAATTTTCACCACAAAAGGTGTAATTCGCTTTACCTGCTATCCGACAAAACTTCGTAATTAGAATTCATTGGAAAACTGATCTCTCTAAATATCTGAAAAATATTATTGTGAGTCAAAAAAGTAGTACATTTTTGTTGACCTTTTGGTAAATTTTGGAAACGGTCACCAAAATTTCTAAAAATTGCCAAATTTTTTATTTTTTTGAGACGTCTTTGCTTCAAAAGTTATCCTTAGTCGCCAAAGATGAAAAAAGTTGCAAAAAGAGTTGCCTGTGGTAGCCATATAAATGGGCTTGGGAGAGGGAGATAAAAATAGAACTTGTTCCCAAAAATTATATGAATAAAATTTTCACCACAAAAGGTGTAATTCGCTTTACCTGCTATCCGACAAAACTTCGTAATTAGAATTCATTGGAAAACTGATCTCTCTAAATATCTGAAAAATATTATTGTGAGTCAAAAAAGTAGTACATTTTTGTTGACCTTTTGGTAAATTTTGGAAACGGTCACCAAAATTTCTAAAAATTGCCAAATTTTTTATTCTTTTGAGACGTCTTTGCTTCAAAAGTTATCCTTAGTCGCCAAAGATGAAAAAAGTTGCAAAAAGAGTTGCCTGTGGTAGCCATATAAATGGGCTTGGGAGAGGGAGATAAAAATAGAACTTGTTCCCAAAAATTATATGAATAAAATTTTCACCACAAAAGGTGTAATTCGCTTTACCTGCTATCCGACAAAACTTCGTAATTAGAATTCATTGGAAAACTGATCTCTCTAAATATCTGAAAAATATTATTGTGAGTCAAAAAAGTAGTACATTTTTGTTGACCTTTTGGTAAATTTTGGAAACGGTCACCAAAATTTCTAAAAATTGCCAAATTTTTTATTTTTTTGAGACGTCTTTGCTTCAAAAGTTATCCTTAGTCGCCAAAGATGAAAAAAGTTGCAAAAAGAGTTGCCTGTGGTAGCCATATAAATGGGCTTGGGAGAGGGAGATAAAAATAGAACTTGTTCCCAAAAATTATATGAATAAAATTTTCACCACAAAAGGTGTAATTCGCTTTACCTGCTATCCGACAAAACTTCGTAATTAGAATTCATTGGAAAACTGATCTCTCTAAATATCTGAAAAATATTATTGTGAGTCAAAAAAGTAGTACATTTTTGTTGACCTTTTGGTAAATTTTGGAAACGGTCACCAAAATTTCTAAAAATTGCCAAATTTTTTATTCTTTTGAGACGTCTTTGCTTCAAAAGTTATCCTTAGTCGCCAAAGATGAAAAAAGTTGCAAAAAGAGTTGCCTGTGGTAGCCATATAAATGGGCTTGGGAGAGGGAGATAAAAATAGAACTTGTTCCCAAAAATTATATGAATAAAATTTTCACCACAAAAGGTGTAATTCGCTTTACCTGCTATCCGACAAAACTTCGTAATTAGAATTCATTGGAAAACTGATCTCTCTAAATATCTGAAAAATATTATTGTGAGTCAAAAAAGTAGTACATTTTTGTTGACCTTTTGGTAAATTTTGGAAACGGTCACCAAAATTTCTAAAAATTGCCAAATTTTTTATTTTTTTGAGACGTCTTTGCTTCAAAAGTTATCCTTAGTCGCCAAAGATGAAAAAAGTTGCAAAAAGAGTTGCCTGTGGTAGCCATATAAATGGGCTTGGGAGAGGGAGATAAAAATAGAACTTGTTCCCAAAAATTATATGAATAAAATTTTCACCACAAAAGGTGTAATTCGCTTTACCTGCTATCCGACAAAACTTCGTAATTAGAATTCATTGGAAAACTGATCTCTCTAAATATCTGAAAAATATTATTGTGAGTCAAAAAAGTAGTACATTTTTGTTGACCTTTTGGTAAATTTTGGAAACGGTCACCAAAATTTCTAAAAATTGCCAAATTTTTTATTCTTTTGAGACGTCTTTGCTTCAAAAGTTATCCTTAGTCGCCAAAGATGAAAAAAGTTGCAAAAAGAGTTGCCTGTGGTAGCCATATAAATGGGCTTGGGAGAGGGAGATAAAAATAGAACTTGTTCCCAAAAATTATATGAATAAAATTTTCACCACAAAAGGTGTAATTCGCTTTACCTGCTATCCGACAAAACTTCGTAATTGGAATTCATTGGAAAACTGATCTCTCTAAATATCTGAAAAATATTATTATCAGTCAAAAAAGAAGTACATTTTTGTTGACCATTTGGTAAATTTTGGAAACGGTCACCAAAATTTCTAAAAATTGCCAAAATTTTTATTCTTTTGAGACGTCCTTGCTTCAAAAGCTATCCTTAGTCGCCAAAGATGAAAAAAGTAGCAAAAAGAGTCGCCTGTGGTAGCCTTGTAAATGGGCTTGGGAGAAGGAGGCAACAACAGAATTTGTTCCCGAAAATTATTCGAATAAAAATTTCACCATAAAAGGTATAATTCGCGTCACCTGCCATCCGATTCCTCGCACAATCCATGGTCAGACCGCAACGCTTACTTTCCCATAAAAAAGCACCTCCAAACGCTTTCCTAAAAGGGGCCGGTCGTTATTTACGGCCAAAACGTGATGTATTATTGTCATACACCTACGGGGGAAAAAAGGCATCCCCAAAAGGATTACAGGTCGTCGTGACTTTAAAAAGCGACACGAATATATTAGGTCTTTTATGCACAGCTATCCACCAGGAGTTCCATCCCAAATTTGCCCACCGGATCTCGCATTCTGGGAAAGACAATTAAATTCCCATAAAAAAATGTCTGTCCCCGTATTTGCATATCTAGACGCCGAATCGTGTAATCAGAGCTCACGATTGGACGCTAAGCCGAGGAACGGGTGTTGTAGAAAAAAAGGCAAACCTACTTGGGAACTGTTTGCAGAATTTTCGCTATTTATGATAGAACGTTTTGGGTTTTTATGTCCCCGACCCAGCCAATCGTGGCAGGGCCTTTCCCTCCCCGTCGTATGCTAAACCCGACCTATTTTTTTGGGTCGGACGCATAGCGTTGCAACTGAGGTGTAAAACGCTCGTGCGGATTAATATATCACTGAAGTAAGGTCTTGTCCGTTGTGCATTAGCTATGCACACGGGATGAAGTTATGACACCTTCCTTCGCGTGACATCTGGATAAACAAAGAGGTCAAAGACATTCGCAAGGGTGGACGCGTCGTGGAGTCGTGACAATTATGTATTTTTTTTTTCAATTTCCCACAGGGTGTAAAAAAAATCACGTGAGCTTGGAATATGTGTGTTCCTTTCTTTCCACTGCTAAATCAAAAAGCGTGCGAGTTTTTTTTTCAGTTTCGCGTTTTTGGTATCGCATTTTCAATCATCCGGTAACGGATACCTGCTGGTGGGGCAAGTATGAATGAAAGTGCCGGATATGTTCTGTCAACGGGGTCCTGCGAGGGTGGTGGTAGGGTTTTGGAACTTCATCCGGGTTCAGACGAATATTCCTTGTTGGCCACATGGATTGTTTTAACTCTGAACCTCGAGAAATTTACAAGTACTGTAGTATTTATTCGACGGATACTCCTTGTTGTGCACATGAATTGTTTTAACTCTCTGAGCCTCAAGAGATTTATAAGTAGTGTAGTACTATTTCAGACGAACACTCCTTGTTGGGCTCATGGATTGTTTTAACTCTCTGAGCCTCATGAGATTTATAAGTAGTGTAGTATTATTTCAGACGAACACTCCTTGTTGGGCTCATGGATTGTTTTAACTCTCTGAGCCTCAAGAGATTTATATAAGTAGTGTAGTACTATTTCAGACGAATACTCCTTGTTGGGCTCATGGATTGTTTTAACTCTCTGAGCCTCAAGAGATTTATAAGTAGTGTAGTACTATTTCAGACGAATACTCCTTGTTAGGCACATGGATTGTTTTAACTCTCTGAGCCTCATGAGATTTACAAGTATTGTAGTACTATTTCAGACGAATACTCCTTGTTAGGCACATGGATTGTTTTAACTCTCTGAGCCTCAAGAGATTTATAAGTAGTGTAGTACTATTTCAGACGAACACTCCTTGTTAGGCACATGGATTGTTTTAACTCTCTGAGCCTCATGAGATTTATAAGTAGTGTAGTATTATTTCAGACGAATACTCCTTGTTAGGCACATGGATTGTTTTAACTCTCTGAGCCTCATGAGATTTACAAGTACTGTAGTATTTTGTTTAGACGAATACTCCTTGTTGGGCACATGGATTGTTTTAACTCTCTGAGCCTCATGAGTCGCATTAGTCGAGAAAGAATTTATTCGACGGTCAATACAGCAGTTGTACCTTGAAAGTTTAAGAATCGCGCCAAGAAGATTTTAGTCTACGGCCGGTATAGCAGCAGTACCTTGAAAATTTCTCGAATCGCGCCATGAACCGCGCCAGTTATAATATATATAGCCGTATTCAAACGGTTATGTTTAATATAGACGGCGGTAGTGTTTCTGCGGCGATACGAGTTTCCTGTACGTATTCAGAACATGGCGTAACTTAGCTGCTTTTCTGAGTCTGTTTCCAAGCCTATGGGTTGCAATAGGGGCACAATTCAAAACTGCGATTTTCGGAGAAGAAAGTACATGCCTTGATATGAAAACTGCATTCTCTCCTGGATCAAATTGCCAATTTGATTCAATACTGGACCGCTAAAAGGCAGAAGTGTTTTTCAATATGCTATGAATTTTGAAACTTTAAGCACATTTTATCACAAAATGCAATTTTTTTTTAAATTGTGAAGCTGTAGCAGTCCATGAGCGCTATATTTTCAGGAAAATGAGTTACAGTGTATACGAGCAGTGTCTGAAAATGGTACATTGGAAATTGTTAAAAAATAAAAACAATTTTAATTTTAAAATTTGACCTGTCCATGTTTTTTGACGAGCAATTGGACTGGGCATCCGGGTACTCTTTTCTAGAGGGAAAGGTTCCTGGTTCGAATTCGGGAAAAGGCAAAGGCGTTTGTCCGTCTAAATGAATGTATGGTCTAAGTGTTTAGATGGTGTGTTTGTGAAATGCAACGAACCCCCTCGTAGTGTTGCAGAGTATCACCAAGGGGCCCACAAATATGCCCTTGTACTGCCATAACTAAAGTATTTCTCCCAACAGGTTCAAATTGGCAGGGAATTAGTTTTAAAACATTTGTGGTTTGCTTGGGTTGGCATATTATTCGACTCGAAATATTAATCTGTAAAAAGATAGATAGTGACTAGTGCTCGTTTAAACTCATCGTGGCATATGTCCTCAGGTGGGTGTGGAATTTTTCAAAGTGGGATGCCAGCCCAGATGTTGACCTCATCATCTGACGGTGGTTCAAAATTATGAGGTGTCCTCGGATCTCTTCCTTCTGTATCGATGTTACATTCCTTAATATTCATTGTATTGCAACAGTACGACGGAAATTTAACTATTGCCTACCCACGACGTAAATTCAATAACTACCTACCTCAAACAAAACAGCTTACAATACAACTGAACCCCCCACCAGAGTATTCCAACAAGTAGGTTTGGAAAATATTCTATTACGAACTGTGATGAAAAGGGATATTTCCTCTTACTATTTACTCCACGCTTGATTCCCGCATATATTGTTTGAAGATTTTTTTTACTTCAACAAATTATAAGAGTTTTTTTGCATTACATTGCCTTTCCTTGTTTGGTATTTTTAAAAGCTTTACAGTGATAAAAGTACCCTATATCTGTATCTATAAATATACTAAATACAAAAAATTGACATTTAACTCTTTCCAACATTAGAAGTGTTAAATTAATGAGAAATTGGGAAGTATTTCTATTGGGAACGATATAATGGATCGTTACCCAACAAGCAGTATGTGAAGCAGTAGTGGGTCGAGCACGTAACCAATTAGTCTATAAAACTAACTAAAAGAAGGTTGACCAAACAAAATTTAATAAAATAATTTTTTATTAAACTTTAAACTAAAATCATATTTAAATAAAATAAAGAACGTTATCCGCCAAACAGACTGGGATAACGTGCAAGCAGTATCAACAAGATCGAATAGATCTGTCTTTCACAATCCATACAGTAGCAGATCCACTTGTCTGCGTATATATATAAGTTAAGTAATTTACTTAACCATACATCTTCAACTTTCAATCAGCCAATCACAGAAATATATCGTGAATTAGAATAAATGTGAATGAGTGAAAGTTGAAGTGTAGATTTGATCGCATAAATGAATGCTTAAAAATGTATACAGTTGCCGAGGTATAAAAAGTTAAGAAAGGTTGCGAGAAATTAGCACTTTGCCATTAATTGGCGCCAACTTCTAACAATTTCGATGGTCTTGTTTAAATAGCCAAATCTCTTAAAATGTCTTGTAATTTAATGCAAATCCCCTCATACACCACGTTCAGATTTGTTTCTTTAATAAATATATATTTTGTTTTCTGTATTAGTACTGAAAATATGTCGTCTGTGTAGAGCTGAAACTCGGAAAACTGACATTTTTTTGCATACACTCTTATTTTCATGAAAGTTTGAAAAGTAGATAACTCTATCAAAATGCTTATTTTTATTTTTGTTGACCTACTTGTTCATCTTTGAACAACTGTACAGGGGTAAAATAAAGCACTTTTCTTTTGTTAGAAAATGAGATTTTGCTTTAGGTAGGTAGGTATTTAATTAACGTCGCGCTGGAGCAACACAAAGGGCTATTGGCGACGGTCTGGGATCAACACGCGAAGGGATAGATCGCAAGGCAACACCGCGTAATTTTGTATCACGGTCAGATGACGAGGTCACGCCTGATCTGGCACCCCACTCTCCAAACGTCCACACCATGTCAACGTGAGGACATTTGTCGTCACGACAGATCTAACGAGCACCAGTCCCCTTTGTGCACGACGGTCTTCGGTTGGATTCGAACTCGCAACCCACCTGTTGCCAGTCCGTTACTCTTCCAACAGGTCTACCGTAGCCCAGTGTTTGCTTTAAGCTGACGATATACCCTACAATAATGGACCGGACAGAAAGATGTGATGGTATAAGGGAAATAATACATGCTTTAAAAGGGGGATGGTCCCTCATGTGCTGCAATTACACTAGCAACCCTTCTGGGCATACTTTCAAAGAGATTTTGATACACATCTATGGGTATTTGTGACCATTCCGGATGCAAGAGTGTCGCCAGCTCAGCTGTAGATTTCGGACGTGATTCCCTGGTCCGTAAGCCTCGCTCTAAATCGTTCCATAAATGTTCTATGGGGTTCAAGATCGGGACTCTGAGCAGGCCAGGGAAGACGTTTTACATCCATATATTGATACCACTGCTTGACAGAGGCTGCAATATGACATGGAGCGTTGTCGTACTGGAAATAACATTGGTCAGTTCCATAAAATTGTCAGAGCTTAGGAAGAACCCGACTGTCCAAAATGTTCATGTTTGCATCGGCGTTCAATTTACCAGGAACAACGTACAAAGGTCCCGGGCCATACCACGTAAAACACCCCCAAACAAGCAGTCGGATTTTATGCAAATTCGCTGGCCTACGGTCCATTATTGTATGGTAGTATATCTCTTTGAGCTAGAATATTGCCAAGCAACTTTCTGCCATGAATATTTTCACATACTTGGACCATTTATAATGTTTTTTTCACAAAAGTATTACATAGGGATCGAGTTAATCAAAATTCGCCTTCAGTTAAGTCAATACAAGTTACTGCAGTGGTAGTGCAATCTATAATAAATTATAATCTTATGTTTTTATGACTATCGCCTATTTTCTGACTTTCGTACCTTTCAAGAACATCTCAATTAAATGAAATGTCTGTATACACCACACATTGACATTAAAAACGAAATCTTTTAAAGAATTTACGATGCTATTTCTGTAAAGCGCAGCTATACATTATTCATGCCTAGAAAAGAATATAATCCATGGGTTTACAGAGCAGAATTGTAAATTAATACTAAAATAAGATTTCTATGTAATTAAATTTGTATTTGTTTCACATTTCTCCTTTTATTGAAATATTGTTATCAAAACTAGGTATTTTATTTAGCCACATTACTAAATCTGCAAGATAGTCGTTCAAAATGATTTGCCAATATATAATTCATGTTTCACAAATATATTGTTTTCTGTAAAGCGTAGTTATGTATTATCCATGCCTAAAATAGAATATAATCCATGGTTTACAGAGCAGAATTAATATTAAAATTAATTGTAATATTAAATTAATATTAAAATACGATTTTTATGTAATTAAATTTGTATTTGTCACATTTCTCATTTAAATGAAATATTGTTATCAAAACTAAGTACTTCTTAAGCCACATTACTAAATCTGCAAGAAATTCGTTCAAAATGAATTGTTTATATAAAATTCATGTTTCAGAAATCTATTGTTTTCTATCAATTCCTTTCTGTTCAAATATTTCAGTCGCACAATGTTTCGAGGTGTAAAAGTATGACTTAGAAATAGCAAACACATTGACTAAACGAAATCCTTCATTAAACATGTTTTTATTTAGCAATTGTTATACAACTATTTCCATTTTACAAAATAAGGTTTCTAAACACTTAACTTACTCTTCTTCATGTACGAAACAGTAGTTTCTCCCTCAGTCTTGGGTAATTTGCCTGAAAATGTAAAACAAAATATTGATTATATTTTGAAAACTATACACATGCAACTATACAGTGCTCTGTATAGCATGCCACTTTCGCATTGTTCCAGTATTGCATTCTGACGTAATGTTTCAGCAGTACATACAACTGCAACGTTCAGGTATTACATACTATTGGCAACCGTTCATGTATTGCATACTTTTGCAACGTTTAGATATTATCTGGTATTGTGACAGTTCCAGTATCGTATACTATCGCAATGTTAAAGAGTTTTGCATACTATCTCAATGTTCTAGTATTTCATACTGTCCCAGCCATTCCGGTTTTACATACTATTGCCACCGTTCCTGTATTACATACTAAATATCGGATGATATTGCAATGTTCCAGTATTATTTACTATCGCAATTTTCTGGTATTGCATACTATCGCAATGTTACTATATTACATACTAGTGCAACCATTCCAATATTGCATAGTGTTGCAATGTTCCAGTAATGACCACCCCGAACACTGATACAGGCCTTTGCATCGCGTTTGTATACAGAATGAGATGATTGAGTTCCTATTCATTCCTGTGTTCCCATGTTAGCAGAACCCATTCCTACGACAGTGCCTCTGATGTCCCGATTCCATAAATTTGAATAGCTTTCTTCGAGATAAATCAACTGCTGACGGGGGCATGGAGCCCAAGGGGAATACCAATATAGATTTTTTGCAAAGACTAATATGTAGAGAAGAGACAGTGGATCATATTATCTACAGGTGCAGACAATTTGATGCTATTAGTGAAAAAAAGTTCCAGGGAATTACAAACATTCTGATAGAAAACTATTACTTTCTGATAAAAAAAAAGAACTAGAGATGGCTTTAGATGCATAATGAAGGGAATTTTGGACAGTCAATTACAAGAAATGGAAGAGACAGGATAGTGGAGTTGATGCAACCCAGAACAAGCCGTAGGCGGGGCGGTAACCAAACCAAACTTATATACGCCGCTTTCTACTGAGTATCCTCAGTTATGCAAATCACCAATGGCTGTGGTTTTTTTTTTTTTTTCAAAATTGAGGATGTAGCCCTTTAGAAGTAATGGTTGTTCTTTAAGTTTTACACGCCACTATATTAGTTCATAGTTTCCCGCACAGGTGCCGAAAAAGGATTGTTGCAAAGGGGTAGTTGAGCCATAAAAGTTTAGGAAACTATTAATCATGCTGGCATCCCACTCTCCAAATTTCCATACCGCGCCAACGTAAGGAAATTTGACGCCACGACAGATTTAACGGAAACTAACCACCGCGTACCCGACGGTCTTTGGTTGGACCATGGTGGCCCAACTGAAAAAGCCAACGGATTAGCAACCGGAGGGTTGCGAGCTCGAAGCTCGGTCCACCTAACGACCGTCGTGTACACGAGGGCTTATGCACGTTAAATCTGACGTTGCTTCATATGTCCTGGAGGAAGGTGAAGGTTTGGAGAGTGCGATGCCAGCTCAAGTGTTTTTCTCGTCATCTGGCCGTGGTACAAAATTACGATTTATCCTTGGATCTTTCCTTCTCTGGATTGATTCCGGACCGTCGCCAACTCGTTGTGTTGCTCCAGTGCGACGTTAATTAACGACGTAAATACGACCTTCAAACAGTTATGCTACGGCTAGGAAAAGTGTAACAATCGTCGACTCGAAACGACCAAGACGTGGACGTTTTCCTCTTGCACGGAAGTACACGGCTTGAAGCCGGTGTGTGTAACAAGTGTTGGAACCGTAATCCCAAACTTGTACCTCTCTCTCCTGCGACACCTGCAACGCCGCGAAAAAAGGCCCAGCCGGAGGGTTCAGGTTTGAGGCCCGGCTCAAGGTATGCCTGTTGCTGCCGCAGCCTGTGAGAAATATCCCCCGTGCCTTACGCAGCGACTTCCCTCTTTTACAGGTAAAGATAACGTGTGCAACGGTTTTTCCTCCACGAAAAGAAGCCCGCTGGTGCCGTTTGGTTATTTTCATTTTTAAATACCGAAATTGTATTTGCAAAAGATAGGTATTTTCATTAACGTCGCTATGGAGCTACTAAGCGGCTTCCGGGATCGAACTCCTAGGGAAAATTACGAAGACAACAACTCATAATTTTGAACCATGGTCAGATGTATTTCTCTAAAACTATGATATTTTCGCAAACACTTTTCTACCGTGTGAAGTTTTATAATAGTTAAATCGAATACACGCGCGAGAATTCTGATTTAGAGAGATAAGATTACTTGGTATGTATTCGCGGCCAACTTTGCATTAGCAGTTGGACCTATTTTTTGAAAGTAGCCTTTGTTGTTGAAAATATCGAAATTCTGTTCACGAAAACTCTTGATCTTTTCGTAAACACCTTTTTGTACTGAGTGAAATGTTGGTTGTTAAAATGAAATTGTACATAAAGATTTAATAATTCGAAAGAGATGGTTCTGAAAAAGTTCGGAACTATTTTAAAAGGTAGTCTTTATTTGCTTGGATGTATCAGTTATGTTCGTTATGTACCTTTTGAATGACTTCGAGATGGATCGCGGGCCGTCTCCTATAGCCTGTTGTGTTGCAGCAGTGCGACTTTAATTAACTACCTACGTTCCTTTTGAATGTCGATATTGCTGAAGGTATTGAAGAAAAACGTATACTACTCACTTTCAAGTGCAAATCCCAAACACACCTTTCCTGGTTCGAATCCGGGTCAGTGTATGGATGTTTGTAAGTGTATGATGAAGAGGCGGCTGGTGCACCTTAAATTAGTCGTGGCTGAAAGTCCTCACGTTAGGTTGGTGTGGAAGTTTGGAGAGTCGGGTGCCAGCTCAGGTGTTGCTTCGTCATCTGACTGTGGTTCAAAATTACATGTTGTCTTTGGATCTTTCCCTTAGGGGATTGATCCCGGACCGTCGTCAACTGTCCGTTGTGTTGCTATTGCATGACGTTAATTATGAATTACCCAAATACACGTGTCATCAATAACTCGTTGTGTTGCTCCAGTACGACGTTAATAAAAATACCTACCTGTTTACCCAAATACATATCTACAATTTTTTTTTTTTTTGTCTAAATAAATGTGGGTTGAGCAATATATGTATTATAAATGTTATTAAGAACAGGGAAACTTGTGAAATGAAAATTTAACTGTCATGACAAGTGGCTACACGTTGCATGTTTTATGAGTTGGCAGTTCATTTCAACTGTTAATGATTAAATTATACTTAGATTCAAATAATAATTACGAATACGACATTGAAATACGATTGTTGAGTTTAAAAACCCCCAACAAACAATTCGCTCCTTAAATAGAATATTTTTTGCCGAATTGCTAACAATTCTCTTTCAAGTTTGTACTTAATGCATTGAAATTCTACCTACACAAACTTTGTACTGTGTTCAAAGTGTTGTTTTTTCTATTTATGTAATGTATTTGTGGACATTGGTTTGGGAAATTATCATCTAGTGTATGATTTCTTATTTGAAAAAATCTAATTTATGTTCGCTAAAGAGCTGATCTTTTCGCACGTTTTCTACCGTGTGGAGCGTTGTTTTTTAAAAGTGAAGTTGTGCAGAAGTATCTAATAATTCAGAGATGATGATACGATTGCCTTTATAATCGCTGCCAACTTTGCGTGAGCTCCCGAAACTATTCACAAAAGTAGCCTTTGTTATTTGCTTCGATATATCAGTTATGCCCTATATATGTTCCTTTCGAATGAATCATTGCACTAAAGCAGTTATTTTCAATCATTTTTTTATCTCGCAACCCATCAACTGAAGATTTCTGCTGCACACCAAATTATATATTGTTGTTGGCCGATCTAAAAAAAGAATAGGTTTATTTTTTTACAAAAATTATATTAATTGCTATAGAGTAGCGATTTCCTACCTTTTTCATTCCATGACACAAATGAACTCATTACTAAACATTCTACAGCACATCCAAAAGATGTTACAATTTTTTTGCCGACCTAACAACCGAATATGTATATGTGATATTACGAATATGTATATGTGATATACGAATATGTGATAAATTTTGATTGATGTACCAAAAAGTATTAACTACCTTCCCTTTTTACCTCTCAAAATGTCTTTTTAAAAGTCGCTAAGAAACAGTTTAGTTGTGGTACTTTAATAAAAAATAATGCTAGAAATTATTTAAATTGTTGTTACTTGAAATTATTTGTAGACGCATTTGTTGAAAGTTAAAAATTAAACCGTTTAAGAGATCTTCATCATCAATACTGCGCATCGTTTGAATTCAATCTGATTTAGGACAATGTTTGCTCAATATTCAGTCACACAACTTTTAGTTGGTGAAAAGTCTAACAGATTTATGGCACTTTCTGTTGTCACTTGACAGTTATCGAATTTAAAAGTTCGAACAAAACACTAGAACGTACAAAATAGCACAAGCAGCAGAGTTTCTGACAAACAAAGGATTTAAATGCTCATGCTCAAAAAATGGTACAAAGCAGAAATATTTAATTTTTTCGAAGTGCGTAAATCAGATCTTTCACAAACGTACGCGGCACAGATATTGACGTTATTTGTTTATTTAGGAATAACAACAACGGATGTATAATACCATACAAAATCGACCATTACGGGATTATTGGCCAATTTGAACTTAGTTTAAATATGCTTGGGGTTTGTGCTTTGGAGCTGCATGCCATTACTAAAGATGCACAGAAGAAGTCGACACTAATGAAATTCTTTGGTAGTCTGATCACTGAAAGCGATGATAAATCTGAAGATAATAACTCTGAAAAGAAAATATGAGCCAAAAATGGGTTTAGCATTAAAAAATGCCGAATCGCCTTTGAACAAGGGAATGGGATGAAATTGTATACGTTTGTCCATTTGTAGTTTAATACCACAATTGGATTCTGTATATGCTCTATGCCATTAATTTTATTGAAAATGAGAATGGACACTAGTTAAAGTAAACGAAATGCTGTAACCTATTTTTGAATAATTTTGTTTCATTTATAGGTATGAAATCCATTTATGTGAATATGGATGCTATGTTCATTATAAATGGATTGAGATACGAAATGTGAACCGCGACACTTTTCTGAGAATTAAAATAAGCAATTAAGAAAGTTTATCGTAGATGTACTGTGCATGGTTCTACTGGTATTCACTATTTAAAACGATAAATAATCGTTTTAAATTGAGAATAATTATCAATCCAGCTGATTTGTCGAATGGCATTTAATATAAAATGATTCTTAAAACGTTATGAGCTGAATTTATTCATATTGAATGCACTTTAATGTTTATGCCTTCGATTTTCTGACAAAGAGTTTTCATTTGGAATCTGAATTATTTTTAGTTTGACATCAGTAATCGTTTCAATTCGGTGATTTCGCTTCATCGTGTTTGTCACTTGCTTTCTCAAATTGATAACATAATCTTACTCGTAGCTTCGATTCTCTCACGTATAAATTATTTACCTGTTGATAGATCAAAGACAACAAGTTATTTTTAATCAATCTGTGCCTTTCTGGATAATATTTCACCGTGAAAATATCGTCCTAATATATACCTTCCGTAGAAAACGCCATGTGTCTTCTAAACAGTCTGTTCTTTTAACGACGTATTGATGTGACGACGGCTGCTATTCGTGAAATTTAGATTACCTTAAAACTATGGGAGAGAGTGGAAATAATTTGTTTTTAGTGACTATTTAAATCATGCTATTATATCCAGTCATTAAAACATAATGTGTCTTCTAAACCTTCTGTTATGACGACGTATGATTTAACGACCAGTTTTTATCAGGTTTAGATTATCTAAAAACTATGAACGACTGGAAATAATTTGTTTTAAATGATTATGCAATTAAATTACTTTTAAGTAATACTGATAATTTAGTTTAAGAATTTCTGGCTAAAAAGGGTTAAATGCACCCAAAGGCTTAACTCCACTACTTTTGATGACGCTCATCATTTCGTTCCCAGTGTTAATAGTTGAATTGGTCAAACTTTTGACGCTATTGATTATTATAGAGATTAATTTAAGAAATTAATATTTCAATATCAACTTTCCTAGTGGTTGCCTCTGCTAATGAAACCTTAGAATCTGCTTAGAATTTGCATTCCCAGCAAAACTGACCAGATCATGGTGGAGATATTTAGTCCCTAGATTTAAAAACCTGATCATGATCTTGTGATCAAAAATATCGGCAATATCTTGACGAGGTATCATTAGCGAATATGGTCAGGTCAAGAAATATATAATAGAATCTCTCGGTGGAATTACTTAATAGATATCTCTTGGTGAATTAAATCGTACTTAAATACTATTAAATTCAGTGAACGAGTATGTTTGAATTGATTAAGAGCATTTTAAATGTTAGATTTTGACGTTATTCTCAATAAGCAGGTAGATTGAAAACGATGGTATTTTTTAGAAATTTTAACCCTTTCTTAATATTTTTCATTAGCGAATCAGCAATTCATTCATTGTTTAAAGTTCGCCTTCATTTCAATGATTACTTAAGTTTGCGAAAATACGAAACATTTTTATTATAACACGTCACTATTACTATTGCACTCATAAATTCTCCAAATACAAGCTTTTAAGAATTTGTTTTGCAATATTTTCTAATATTTTTATCAATTTGTTTCACTTGTCTTGTACAAAATTTAATCGTTTCTTTTTCAAATCAATCTACTTCATTTGGTTTTCGAAGTTAAGAAAGAGTGTATATAAACTGATCATTAGACTAAGAGAAGATACAAACAAAGAAGAAGAAACAAACAAATAATAAATGTTAAAATGAACAATTTGCAGCAATCTTAAGAGTAATTGTGTTTATTTTGTCATTGTCTTAGATCTGTGGCAACAATCACTAAGCAAATTTTAATCACATTCGCACGCTGCTGTCATCAGACAGCTCTGCGTGAAACAAAATTTAAATTCGCTTGTGCGCGTGCTATTTCTCCCCATTCAAAACTTAATTTTTGTTCTAAAGATTTTCTTTCGCGAAAATCTGAATGGTCAAACCATTTGATTTGTGTTCATTTATCAGCATTACTTATTATCGTTCAGATATGAAGTCGTTATGATGTAAACTCTTCTAAATTACAGAATTTAAGTTAGTACAAAAATAGACCGACAATAAAATAACGTTTGAGTTCCGGATTTATATCTGCTTTCAAAAATAATTTTTAAAGGTATTCTTAAAAAGTGGTTTTAATTATGTTTGCCTTATATAGGACCGAATGTAAGAATATGAATTGTTGAGAATCTACCGATATAATATTCTAGAGTTTCTAGAATTGAGCGTGCATATGCCGTCACTCATAAACTTGCCTTTGTGAATCAGAACAGGGGATTAGTTAAAATTTCGTATCTGGTTTCGTTTAATTATGTTTTCGAAATATTCTCTCTCTCTCTGTTTTGTTTTCAATTACTTATAATGTTAGATTTCAGCCAAATAGAGGATGTTGGATATTAATTCAATATCATTCAAAAAAAAATCTCAGCGTTAATAATTCGTAATTAGTTTTGAAAAAACTATTGAAATAAGGTACTGTTTTATCTTCATAAATTTCAATATTTAATAAGCTACTGGTTTTGGTTTTCATACATTGCACTATTTAAAAAGTTAGTTTCATTTTCATTATACAATTCAGTGCTATTTCATTTCCGTAATAAATTCCACTATTTAATAAAGTACCGTTTTATTTCCGTAATAAATTTCATTATTTGATAAAGTACCGTTTTATTTTCGTAATAAACTTAGTTATTTAACATGGTATTTTTGGACGTGCTTTCATTGAGATAAATAATCAAAGGACAAATAAATGCCAACGTATATCTTATGTCATAGGTCTTTATATTTTTACCTGTTTCTGTCCTGTCATTTGATCGTTAAATGAGTTTTATTTTATGAACAATGGACAGATTTTGACTGCCTTTAAAAGAAATTTTAATTTAATAATAATAAAGTACAATAATTTTTATAGGAGCTGAACTCGTAGCTTTCATAAACTAAATCTGCAATATCATTATTTATAACCTTCTTACAACTTGTATAGAATCTCTTATGATGGCAAAAATGACATCACCCCGACCACACCCAATTCCATCATCCATCTATATAAACTACCATAGCTATATTTTGTGTTTTTGTAAGTCTACCTTATGTTGGGTTTTGTTCAATTTTTGGATAAAGATGTTTTCATCGATTGAAGAGTAACTGATTCAAAAGGTTAACTTTAGTGTTAAAAATAGCCTACAATAGTACTGACAACTTTACCAAACCTGATTTGATAATTCCTAAGGATTAGACAGACTCATTGGTTCCAAGTCTAGAAAATAGTACATTTGTCATTAATATTGCGCTAAGATTTTGTTAACATGAAAATATGTACTTAGGATGAGACTTGTTTCAAATCTTAAAACCAACATAAGAAACTTGAACTTACAACTTGGGAGCATGATGAAAATATTAGATTTTATTACTTTTTGATTTTGGCTCTTAGTAAAATGAATGGCCGATGAAATGTTATAATTAGAAGATATTAATGCAATTAAAAGGCCGTGCATTTTAATTTGACATGCAAAGATCGAATTGGTCATTTTTTTAAATTTAGTTACTGGCCGAATTTTTAGAGAGTATAAAAAATTTTGTACTCATTCCCATCACACATTATAGATATTCTATTCTATTTTCCACTCTTTTATTATATTTCCTCAAATTTCACCAATATATTCGATTGGAATGTCTCTTGTTCTATCCAATCAGAAATCGTAATACATAGCAGGTGGTTAATTTCAGAGCATGACTAAATTCAATTTAATTAATATTTGCTGTTCCTGGGAATCTATTACCATTTATTACCGTGCAATTTTGAAACTAAATTAAATAAAAATTAATTTATCGATCGATTCAAGAATCTATTGTTAAACTTACGAACTCTATTGGTGACCCATTTTTTCATACCTGTAACATCCCCTCCAAAAGAATTCGTCGTTATTCTATTGAAAGGGATGGATTCTCAGAAAAACTGCGCGACCCTGGAACCTTCCTAGTCTTCGCCGGATTGTATTGGTGACGAACGTGATTTTCGGAGAACGTCAGTTGACAAATTCGACTACATTCTCTTTCCAAAATTAGAAGCCCCGGCGAATAATATTTAACATGGTGTTCCAACGTGCAAGAAAAACTACCGAGAAATACGCAAAGGCGCATTACTCTTATCTCCTACCTTCGGAATTCGCTGAATATGCGAGCAGTTCTGTTGACAGAACTCAAAATCATAACAAAACGAGAATATAAAATGGAAATAACAATGTACCTTGGATATGCGGGTCGGGTAAAACTATTTGAAGGCTGCAACTGGCCCGTGGGTCTGACAGAAGTATTTAGATGATCGGTATTCTGATGGTCGTATCAGGTCTACCGGCCTAACAAACCTATTCGGAAGGCCATATTTGGTCTACGGGCCAAGTAAAAATATTAGCTGCAACTTTCTTGTATATGTGAGCAGTTCTGATAACAGAACTCAAAATCAAAACATATATGGTCTTCGTACCAGGTAAACCAATCCTGAAAGCTGTATCAGGTCTGAAAAACCTATATGGAGGGCCATATTTGGTCTATGGATTAAGTAAAAATATCCGCTAAAGCTTTCTTGTGCGGTTCTTTATTTTACTCCGGCGTTTGACCGAAGCTTTGCCAAATATGGTCCTTGCGCCATAAAAACCAGCCAACCAACTTTAATTTTACGCGTACGTATGTTTTGGATGACATCTGACCTTGATAGACCAACTATTTTGCAAGTTGCTAGAAAATATGTCTCCGATAATTATCAGATTGTACCTAGTTTTGGAGCTTGGTAAACGAAAAGAATATTAAGTTCCTCGCTATGACTGAATCGAACTATTGCCCTTGCTGTAATAATGGCTTTAATAAAGAGGCATTGTTTTGTCAGTGTTGACAGATGCTCGACTCTTGAATTTATTAATGTGGCCCTCCGTACTCAAAGGTTGACAACCCCTAGTTCAACCCTTTGAGTTCACGCGCATATATTCGTTCTGAAACTGGTCTCTCCTGCATGACTTATAACTGTTTAACCATCTTGACCAGTAGAATATTTCGTAGGGTGCGTTCTACCACAAGTGTTTGATTCTAGTAGTGTGTTGAGGGGTTAAAGCTATACTACACTGTTCAATCTCTTGATGCTCAGATAATTAAGGTACCTACTTTATTTCTACAGAATATTAAAAAAAAATAGTATTACTGGGAATAGATTATGTGAACGATCGAAGCTATGTGTAGATTGTATATTCAAACTGCAGTTCTTTATAATGCAAATTGTTTGAGCATTGCAAATTTCATCCTTAATTGCAAGGTCATCCTACAACCAGTTGTATTGTTGAACATTTCACAATTACGTTCCTATATCTATTATGAGGTTTCAATTTAATATATGGAAACTGTTTTTCACTCTTTGTAAAAACATTAACTTGACTTATACCTCCAAGTTTCGTCATTTGAGTTCAGTCGTATCTAGTACATTTCAAGCATTGTATTTTTATCAAGTTATACTCCTTTTATGACTTATTGCTGAAAACCGACTGTTTGTGAAACCTCACAACAGATGAAATAACGAAAGTTTCGGAAAATCTTGTTGGAGGATTAACTTAAAATTCATTTTCTGATTAAAATTCATACGATAACATCGCGTCTGATTTACAGTATACAAATAGTCTCGTAAACAAGTGCCAAAATCATCATTTTAACTACTTACAACAAGACACTTTCTTTGACGTCATTTATTATAATTACTGAAGCAATTTTTCAACAGTAAAATACTAACATAATAAAAAACACTAAAATTTTAGAATTCGTTTGTTTTCAGTTTTTATACTGATTGATTTTGCTAAGTTCGTGTGCACACATTCACAATCTGATCATCACGAAATTTCCCAGTATCGTAGACTTACTTTTCCCCACACCCCTTTTGACTAAATTGGTGACTGATAAATGACTACCTATTGGTTAACAGAATCCACGGAGAGTTAGTTTAAGACTTGCTTTTAAGGTATACAGGAATGACTGCAGGATGCAGAACGGATAAATGTGTGTGAATCCCTCAGGGTTGACGGTTTCAGCTGTTTGTTTATGCGCGTCATGAAACTAAATATGTTCGCTGGTATAGCTAACTAAAGCTTATGTTTACTGGTATTCAGTTATAAATCTAAATAAATTTATGTTCATGTCATTATTTTGTAAATCTAATTTTTCAAGAAAGATGGATTAGTTAAGGACGAAGATATTGTCAGGCTTTTCCAGGTGACATTAAAAGTAAATTATCGTTAGTTGAAAAATAGCGCAAATATCCATTTCTTATGAATTTAGATTCGTATTCACGCTTTAGAAAAAAAAATTAATTGATACATTCTCTTACAACTTAAAAACTTTACTTTTCGACTTTTTTTGAAGCAATTTTAAATATTTTTGAAATCACCGACTTCCAAAATCTATGTACGTTTCTATCAGAATGCAAACCTAACTATTTCCATCCAAAAATATTCAGTTTTCAGACCTATATCGTGAATTATTTAATTTTTTTTGTAGTAAACTGCATATGCGAATGGAGTCTACTAAAACTAAAAATCTACTGGTAATGAAGTAAATAATTCGTTGGATAAAAGTTTATTTAATCCTAAGGGTAGCAAGTTTCGCATGTACACTTTGTCATGCAGCTTAATTAGTAAATACTTGAAGAAATACAAAAATCTGACCGCTTAACTGTTTAACTTAAAAACTGGAAGAAAATATCACCACTAATTCAATTTTTTACTAACATTCTATTGCACAATAATGCTACCAATTTTTAAAGTGCAAAAATTATTAGACATAATCCAACTTGTCTTCGAAAATTATTATTTAGATTAGAACTAGTTAGTTTTTCCAATGATTTTTAATTCAGGAATTATGCGAGCTATACTTGAAATCTTTTGATAAAACTATTTCTCCTAAGCAATGATTGATTTATTTAAAAAAACATTTTAGTCTGCTAGATTTTTATTTTCCATTTTATAGACGGGTGTATTTGATTTTTACTGTAATCTGTTGCCACATTTTTAAATATATAATGAATTAATAGTATTTTAGGATTTTATTTGCCCTCGCATTTTTCTAAATTCTCTATCAAATTTTGAGCTCATGGAATTTACAAAATAATTGCATGCGTGCAAAATTATCTCGAAGACTTATTCTATGGATCCTTATAACTACACGCTTACATCATATAATTATATCAAGATTATATGAATGCAAATGAATTCTTGTAAAATAAACCTATGCGCAAAAACAAATACTTTTACTTTAGTACGAAACCAACGGTTAATGTCAATGATTTTGGTATAGTAATGATGGAACTCAAACTCCATTGCAATTAATCCGGTTAAATGAACGCCACTGCACAAACACTTAATTTATTATTGCAGTAAGACCAACTTTATATTAGCCTTGAATAAAATTTCATCACGTCTCTTCATTTTAGAATACCAATTGTTGTTTCAAGTGCTAATTTTGATGTTTTCTAACCAAACAATCATCTACCAACATTAAATTCGTTGTTTATTGATATAATTTTAGTACCTTTCCTATCTCGATAAAAAAAAAATTCCATCATATCAAGATACAGAACGACTTTTAATGTGAATTAAACCAATAATTACTATTGTTTACGGTTCTAGCAAATATATTAACACCTGCAATAATTTGCTAAATGTTATCCCACTTTGATCAACTTTCGACTAACCCTGATTTTAAATTCAACTGCAGATTCCAAAGCCTTTATATCAGAAATTGAACTAAGAATTTTGCTGATGATTATGACTCACACTATAAATTGGTTTCGTATTTTTAGTTACTCCAATTATCCAGTTTTATAAATTCAAGCTCTATCAGACTAATCTAGAAGTGGACAAAAATGTAATATTCTTAATACCAGTAATTCTCGTAATAGTCACAAGTCTAAACTTTCAATTCGTTGATTATCGATTTTGTTTCACATTATCTTACAACAAATTTAATAATAATTTTTCCATGTTTTGAATTAGAAAGGCTTTTAATTCCATTTTTGAGCTCAAGAAATTTATAATAGTCATAATGTCATCGTCGAAGAATTATTTTGCAAATTTCGAATTTTCGACTTGTATTGATCGTTAAAATTGCGCACCTTAGTCATAGAATTAATTATTCTAACGCTTGTAAATAAAAATTGATTATTCTAAGATAAAACTAGGCAAAAAAACAGTAAGACTTGCATCTTACCTTGATTAAAATTTCACAAACTTAAAAGCTTTTACTTTTGATGTATATGCCAGTATGATTCTAGTAAAATAATCACCTGCAAAAACTTTTATTTAGTTAGACCAATTCAACGACTAACCTTGATTGCAGCTAGTAGCTGTCATCGGTGAAGCAATTATTTCGAATTTTAGAATTACTAGGCTTGTCATATTTAGAAATGCGTTTTTGTCATTATATTAAAACTTATTTATGCAAGTGCATTCTTCCGAAATAATTCTAGCCGCAAAAGCAGAGAGATCATTTAACCTGGATTAAAACTTCACGTTTCTTGATTTTAAAAGGTTTTATTTTAGAACTATATCAAGATCGCAGGCTAGTAAAATAACCACCTACACTAATATAATTTAATTATTTAGTTAGATCAATTCAAAAATTAAACTTGATTTCTACTCGGCAGATTTTACCTGTCATCGGTTGTAGCAATTATTTTGAGTTTTAGAATCACCCAACTTCCGATTTTACTCATTAAAACTGAGTCTTTTCCATTATATTAACACTTTTGTCAATGGATTCTTCTAAAATAAACCTAGGTGTAAAACAAAAGCATTTAAACTTTATTAAAATTTCACCCATCTAGATTTTGTTTTAGAATTATTCCAAGATCGTCAATATAATTCTAGCAAAAAAATCATTTGCTCATACTTTAATTTAGTTAGACCAATTCAACGACTAACCTTGCCTGTTACTCGACCAGCATTATCAGTCATCGGCCGCAGCAATTATTTTAAACTTCAGAATCAGCAGTATTATTTCATTACATCACTCGTCGAAATTGCGTCTTTGCCATTCTACCGACATTGCTGTTATCACACTGACAATTACTGTTGATGCAAATGGATTCTATAGAAACCCAGCACCAAAACAATATAAAAGACAAATATTCTTTCTTGATTAAAATTTCGCCTGTCCAGATTCAGAGAACCAATATTCCCCCAGCGCCGATATTATCTAGTTAGTATATTAATTACTTTGAACTTTGAAATCAGCAGTTTTATTTTATTATATACATCGTCAGTTCTGAGTCTTTTCCATTCTATCGACACTGCTGTTATAACACTGACAATTATTATTGTTGATGCAAATGGTTTCTAAAATAAACCCAGGCACAAAACATAAATAGACAAGTATTCAACCTTTATTGAAATTTCACCTGTCTAGATTCAAAGAACTATACCCATATTCCCAGCGGCGATACTATCTAGTTAGTAGTAATTGCTTTGAACTTTGGAATCAGCAGTCTTATTTTATTATATCACTCGTCAGGGCCCTTCCACCGACAGTGCTGTTATCACACTGACAATTATTGTTAATGCAAATGGATTCTAAAATAAACCCAGGCACAAAACATAAATAGACAAGTATTCAACCTTTATTGAAATTTCACCTGTCTAGATTCAGAGAACTATACCCATATTCCCAGCGGCGATACTATCTAGTTAGTAGTAATTGCTTTGAACTTTGGAATCAGCAGTCTTATTTTATTATATCACTCGTCAGTGCCCTTCCACCGACAGTGCTGTTATCACACTGACAATTATTGTTAATGCAAATGGATTCTAAAATAAACCCAGGCACAAAACATAAATAGACAAGTATTCAACCTTTATTGAAATTTCACCTGTCTAGATTCAGAGAACTATACCCATATTCCCAGCGGCGATACTATCTAGTTAGTAGTAATTGCTTTGAACTTTGGAATCAGCAGTCTTATTTTATTATATCACTCGTCAGTGCCCTTCCACCGACAGTGCTGTTATCACACTGACAATTATTGTTAATGCAAATGGATTCTAAAATAAACCCAGGCACAAAACAAAAATAGACAAGTATTCAACCTTTATTGAAATTTCACCTGTCTAGATTCAGAGAACTATACCCATATTCCCAGCGGCGATACTATCTAGTTAGTAGTAATTGCTTTGAACTTTGGAATCAGCAGTCTTATTTTATTATATCACTCGTCAGTGCCCTTCCACCGACAGTGCTGTTATCACACTGACAATTATTGTTAATGCAAATGGATTCTAAAATAAACCCAGGCACAAAACATAAATAGACAAGTATTCAACCTTTATTGAAATTTCACCTGTCTAGATTCAGAGAACTATACCCATATTCCCAGCGGCGATACTATCTAGTTAGTAGTAATTGCTTTGAACTTTGGAATCAGCAGTCTTATTTTATTATATCACTCGTCAGTGCCCTTCCACCGACAGTGCTGTTATCACACTGACAATTATTGTTAATGCAAATGGATTCTAAAATAAACCCAGGCACAAAACAAAAATAGACAAGTATTCAACCTTTATTGAAATTTCACCTGTCTAGATTCAGAGAACTATACCCATATTCCCAGCGGCGATACTATCTAGTTAGTAGTAATTGCTTTGAACTTTGGAATCAGCAGTCTTATTTTATTATATCACTCGTCAGTGCCCTTCCACCGACAGTGCTGTTATCACACTGACAATTATTGTTAATGCAAATGGATTCTAAAATAAACCCAGGCACAAAACATAAATAGACAAGTATTCAACCTTTATTGAAATTTCACCTGTCTAGATTCAGAGAACTATACCCATATTCCCAGCGGCGATACTATCTAGTTAGTAGTAATTGCTTTGAACTTTGGAATCAGCAGTCTTATTTTATTATATCACTCGTCAGTGCCCTTCCACCGACAGTGCTGTTATCACACTGACAATTATTGTTAATGCAAATGGATTCTAAAATAAACCCAGGCACAAAACAAAAATAGACAAGTATTCAACCTTTATTGAAATTTCACCTGTCTAGATTCAGAGAACTATACCCATATTCCCAGCGGCGATACTATCTAGTTAGTAGTAATTGCTTTGAACTTTGGAATCAGCAGTCTTATTTTATTATATCACTCGTCAGTGCCCTTCCACCGACAGTGCTGTTATCACACTGACAATTATTGTTAATGCAAATGGATTCTAAAATAAACCCAGGCACAAAACAAAAATAGACAAGTATTCAACCTTTATTGAAATTTCACCTGTCTAGATTCAGAGAACTATACCCATATTCCCAGCGGCGATACTATCTAGTTAGTAGTAATTGCTTTGAACTTTGGAATCAGCAGTCTTATTTTATTATATCACTCGTCAGTGCCCTTCCACCGACAGTGCTGTTATCACACTGACAATTATTGTTAATGCAAATGGATTCTAAAATAAACCCAGGCACAAAACATAAATAGACAAGTATTCAACCTTTATTGAAATTTCACCTGTCTAGATTCAGAGAACTATACCCATATTCCCAGCGGCGATACTATCTAGTTAGTAGTAATTGCTTTGAACTTTGGAATCAGCAGTCTTATTTTATTATATCACTCGTCAGTGCCCTTCCACCGACAGTGCTGTTATCACACTGACAATTATTGTTAATGCAAATGGATTCTAAAATAAACCCAGGCACAAAACAAAAATAGACAAGTATTCAACCTTTATTGAAATTTCACCTGTCTAGATTCAGAGAACTATACCCATATTCCCAGCGGCGATACTATCTAGTTAGTAGTAATTGCTTTGAACTTTGGAATCAGCAGTCTTATTTTATTATATCACTCGTCAGTGCCCTTCCACCGACAGTGCTGTTATCACACTGACAATTATTGTTAATGCAAATGGATTCTAAAATAAACCCAGGCACAAAACATAAATAGACAAGTATTCAACCTTTATTGAAATTTCACCTGTCTAGATTCAGAGAACTATACCCATATTCCCAGCGGCGATACTATCTAGTTAGTAGTAATTGCTTTGAACTTTGGAATCAGCAGTCTTATTTTATTATATCACTCGTCAGTGCCCTTCCACCGACAGTGCTGTTATCACACTGACAATTATTGTTAATGCAAATGGATTCTAAAATAAACCCAGGCACAAAACAAAAATAGACAAGTATTCAACCTTTATTGAAATTTCACCTGTCTAGATTCAGAGAACTATACCCATATTCCCAGCGGCGATACTATCTAGTTAGTAGTAATTGCTTTGAACTTTGGAATCAGCAGTCTTATTTTATTATATCACTCGTCAGTGCCCTTCCACCGACAGTGCTGTTATCACACTGACAATTATTGTTAATGCAAATGGATTCTAAAATAAACCCAGGCACAAAACATAAATAGACAAGTATTCAACCTTTATTGAAATTTCACCTGTCTAGATTCAGAGAACTATACCAACATTCCCAGTGCCGATATTATCTAGTCAGACCCATTCAGCAACCAACCTTGATACTCGACCGTTGTCATCGGTTTGTAGTAATTCAAGTCTCATACCTGGATCGGTTCTGCTTCCTCCGTGTGCCGGTCACCGGTAGGGCGGGATGCCGGGGAAGGTAGCGTCGAGTCATCGCGAGCATGGTATGAAGTTCCTACCCGCTGCATTTACAGTAAGAACTCCATACCTCGCTCTCGATGAACAACAGTCGCCGTCGCCTCTCGTCACTGATGCGGCTCTGCTTCCAGCGCACCGGAGAGA
This sequence comes from Metellina segmentata, assembly GCA_947359465.1. Lineage (NCBI taxonomy): Eukaryota > Metazoa > Arthropoda > Arachnida > Araneae > Tetragnathidae > Metellina > Metellina segmentata. The sequence goes on from OX375877.1 coordinate 96,637,760, forward strand.
TGATGCTTGCGGAGGGATCGTGTGGAAAGACTGCTCGATGTGGAACTGTGATGCTGATTCGCAATTGTATTTAAAGTTGAAATGCTTAGATTTCAGGCGGGTTGGTTTTTAACATATGGCTCTGTTAGTCATACTTTGAGAATTATCCTAAGATCGAACTATGAGTGAGTTTCAGAAAAATTACCTTGGAATTGATGATTTGGACTTCTTAAAAAATTTCCTTATACTCTGTTTTATGCAATGAGGGAAAGAGGTTTCGAAATAAAAATTTCCGAATTGCGTGTACCTTGATTAAAAAAAAAAGAATTAGAATTATAATCTAAACGCCTGTCGTGTTTTTCGTGATTCTAATTGTATGGTGGTAGCCTTATAAGAATCGAGTTCAATCATTTAACGCGTTCGAGTCTTCTATTATTAAAATTATTCTAGTATTTAATTATTGAAAGAAACTAGTAATTCGCGCACAAAATGTCTTATTCTTTTCGAAATATGTTTGCGAACTATTGAATTAATAGTGACTGTCTAACTGTTTAATAATGCAAAGATTTTATAGTATGTTCAACATTCAACGGTAAGATAGTTAAATAAAATATTACCAGGTTACTTTTTTACTCATTTAAAGCGAAGAGAGCTTACTAAATAGAACAGTAATACTACCTACTTTGAATATTGAGTAGAGTCTAAAGCAAAGAGAGCTTTCTAAATAAGATAGAAATTAATGGTTTTAAATGTCTTTGCGTAGAGCCTAAAGCAAAGGGCTAACTAAATAAAATAGCAGTGCCTTTTTAATATCAATTACGTTGATCTAGATGAATATTTCTGAATTTGGTATTGGAAAAAATACCTCTTCTAGAGGATGACTAAAATGCACTTACCTTCCCAAGTCAAATCGTACTCTTTCCTGGAAGGGAATTATTCACACTTTTTTTTAAATAAAGTAAAATCTTGTAGCTCACTACTTGACGTTTATTTCACCGCACGTCTTCTTCTCAATGACCACTGCTTCCTCTCTTACAACTCGTGTAAACCGGCGAACACGCGATAATTCAATCACCTCTTCACTTCTCTTCGTGCGATTAAAATCGTACCAGCTTCTATGAATGAGTTCTCGAATATGAATGAAAGTCAAGTGCGAGTCGCATTGTTGGAAAAATGTCACAGATGAGATCTAGCAATCGGCCAGCACGCAAAGGCCTCGCTGGCGGCCGTTTTCCCGCCAAAAAATTCGCAGAAAATCGGCCGCCCAGTCGGGCTGCAGGCAGGCCGTTGCCAAGGAAACAGCCTTCCAACGTCACTGGTCTTCTTCCTTAGAAAATCTCGCGAAAAAAAATCGAGGGAATTTTTTTTTTCCGTCCGACGTCCCGATGAAAAAATTGCCGCCGCTGCCGAAGCCTTTTCCTCGGCGGATTATTTTCCGCCGCGGCGTACAACAGCCGAGCGCTGGATGTGGCACTGCGTTCAGTATCCCGATGAGCAATGGCGATCGCGCGCGGCAGCAAAGGGTGAAAAAAAACAAATGGCGGACTCCGGAGCCGTCGGTTGAGCGTGGGGGAAAACGAATACGAATAAAAAAAAACGAATACGCAGAAAAAACCACTCCTGCAGAGCTCCGGAGCGTGGGTAGCCAGCTCTCCCCCTGCCAGCCAGCCACTCTGTCTCGCAGAGCCAACACCCAGTTTTTCCTGCCGCAGCTTCTTGAATGATGGCAGACGCCGGCTTGCGATTGGAGGCTTCGCTTCCCTAAGCTCCGCCTTCTCTTGGATGCTAATGGCTGGATCCGGCACTGCGCCAACCAATGGATTCCCGGGAGTGGAGCGTGACGTCATGGAAAGAGAGTCGCTGCGAGAGAGGCGCTCATTTCATTGGGAGCGTTTCGAGTTGCCAGAGCTCGAGGTGGATGTAGATGTAGAGGAGAAAGTGTGCGAGATGAGGATACGCGAGAGGGAGCCGAATCGTTTGCACAATTCGGATTTCGGTGAATTGGCAGAATTCGCGATCGCTTGATATTTCGATGGATGATTTTTTTATATTTTCAGCCCTAATTTGGTGATATCCAATCTATAATTTCATAAAAATATTTTCTAATTCTCTGTCTTCAATTTGGTTTTTATGGATAGAAGATTGCTATAGTTGAAATGGCAGTGATAAATTTACTATTTTATAAAATATGTTGAAATATCGATTGCAATTTCAAAAAATATTCTTTTACCTAGCAGATTTTCCTATTTTCTGAACGAAATATATTTATTTCTTCACACGCATGGGTACGCGGCCTTCTGTGAAATTCTATTGTTCGTGCATTCTGCTATTCATCTGCAATCTGGCCTATTCTATTTAGATGTTGCATCTGCAATAGAAAAAATAAATAATTACGCATAAAGATTAAATAGAAACATTTATTTGAATCTTTGGTTTCAAACAAAAACGAATAAAACTATACAAAATCCTTCGAATTTTATATTAAACTCTTAGGTGAGGACTAACAAAGATAAGGACTATTCGAAACTAACAAGCGTATCAGTTAGGATTACTTAATGTTCCTATGGTTAAAAGTAATTCTTACGTTACCATATTCATTGTCTTTTTCCACTTGGTGAATATTTTAATATTTGCAGAAAAAATTTTCTCCCCAAAATGTTTGAAATCCAAATGTACCAATACTTTAAAATAGATAGCCAAAATTCAGTGTATAGTTTGAGGATCAATATTATCTTTTCTGGAAGTTTGACTTTCACCTTTTTAATTTAAAATTTAATCACCTTCTTTTGAACTCCAGCAGTTTTTAAAATGAAATGTAGAGGAAAATGAAATTTAAAAACGAAGACAGGCTACTCATCTCAAACTTTTTCTAATATAACCATTTTAATTTTCCATAGCAGCTCCACTTTGTCGTAATGACTTGAATAAAATCTTTAATTTCGTCTACAACCGATCTTATTTCGATACTAAATTTACTGTCTTTAGTCTTTTAACTTTTATTCTTGAAATGTTATTTTCCTTAAACTGTTCGTCTATTCATTGGCAGGCGTTTTTTTTAAACAAACTGAAAACATCCAGACTTTTTACGAATTTCAAGCTGACGATATAAATCAACGTGTTTCAATAACAACCAAATAAAATTGATATTCGTGTATAAAACACTACTTTTCGGTATCAAACTTGTTTTATAGTACAGAATTAAATTGTTAATTTTCTGCTAATCGTAATAAGGGATAATTATCAAATTCACTTAGATTGTAACTAGTAGCAAATGCACTTTTGAAGTTTCGTATTTCTCTTATTGTTGAGGGTATCCAATTTTCTCTTAACGTTGAGACAGCATTGTATTTTCTATTAATGTTGAGAGCATTGTATTTACTATTACTTTTAAGAGCATGGTATTTTCTATTACTTAAAAGAGCATGGTATTTTCTATTACTTAAAAGAGCATGGTATTTTCTATTAATGTGGAAGTTCCGGCATTTCAATTTCATTTACTACCCGAGAAGTTACTTCACGGAGATATTGTTTCGGTGTTTTATGGGTGCTTCGGTTGATTTTGTCAGCGTTACACACAAACATATAAAAAACAATACACATATCCTTGAAAATGCACTAAGAATAAAATTCAACCTTTTCATTCCTGTATTAAATAATAATCCTTTTTTGTGTAATTTAACGAATTAATAGAAGTTTTCATCTTTTACTTTGATAAAGCGAATCTTGTCGTTCCTATCAAACAGATTTTTTGAATTATTATGTAACGCGCCGAAATACGAAGACATGAAAATTTATGAAATATTTTTTCTAAAATCATGTTGGTATAGAATGGTGTAAATTCATACTGACACTAAACTATATCCGAATTAAATATTTTGCGACTCGACTTCAATAAATGCAACTCCGTCCCAAAGACTTAAAATTAATGTACCACAAAAACTTAAAAAAAACATTTTAGCTATAGGACTCCAGCGTGGTAGTTCCCGAAGAGGTATTAAATGTCTTTTACCACCCTTGTAAGCAGTTTCTCTGAAAACTTGAACACATAAGTGTTTGAGTAACTTCTTTTACGAAACTTCTGGGCATAACTTGGCGTGTTACTGGAATGCAATTTCAGAACAATGTTAAACATTTGCGCCAAACGTCGTCAAAAAGGCAAAAATCAATTTAGTTCTTCATGATAAATATTTTTTCTTCTCTGGTAGTTTATGTTTATGCTGGAGTATCCTTTCATTGGTAATGATGGTAAACATAAACCGATATAAACAAATTCCTTTCCTGTAAACTATGGCGTAACTTTGCATGTTACTTAAACACAATTTCAGCAAAGAAAAAAAAATACACCAAATGTCATCTAAAGGTGAAAAATCGATTGAAATCTTGATGACAAAAAATTTTTCTTCGCTGGTAGTTTAGGTTTACGTTGAAAAACCCCTATTGTAGACATAAAAATAACCAGAAACCGATACAAAGCGGATTTTTTTTACAGTGAAAAACAATTTTAGGATTTATAGTAAACATTTACCACCAAAAACATCGCAGAAATTGAAAAATCCCTCAAATTACTATCAGAAGTATTTTGTCTTATCCGATAATTTACGTTTACTCTGAAACACCTTCTCGGTGGTGGAAGGTAAGTATAAACCGAATTAAATGGATTTGTAAGCAGCAACTTAGCATGTTTCTTAAGAGAAATACAATTTTAGGTAGGTATTTTAATTGACGTCGCACTGAAGCAACACACGGGCTATTGGCGACAGTCGGGAATCAAACCGAGGACAGCGCCGTCATTTTGAATCACGGTCATTTGACGTACAATATTAGCATTTAAATTTAAAATTCACGTTAAGCATCTGCAAAACTGAGAAATCACTTGTATTCTTGATCAGAAGTATTTTATCTCCTCCGATAGTTCTGTGCTCAGATAGCAAAATGTTACAAGTCATTTTTTTAATTTTTCGTGACAGCAATTTTAAGATTCAACATGTGGTTCTGTGGTTTTTGACTTATTATATTTTTTACACCTTTGTTTTCTCATAAGCTGAAAGAAAAAGACTTACGACATTTTGACACCTTCTAAACATTAACAAACCAGACTCCAGGATGGGACTTACTCGATTTTTTGGTAAAAGTGACTTATAACATTTTGCCATCTGAGCACAGAGTTTGCGCTGAAACGCTCTCGGTTGCAAGAATGGTAAACATAAACCGAAATAAATGGATCTGTTTCCCCTAAATCAGTTCACACACGACAGAACACCCCGCTCGAGCTCGACAAAGAAAACCCAAAACTCGCTTCACTTGACCCAAATATCGGCAACAAGTTTACGCTGCAAAACTAGAAGCTTAACTCCAACCCTCGGTGTCCTCAAACGTCTCGCAAAAGGTGTCAAAAGTGTGCACGGAGAGGGGCTTCTGGCGGGGGCAGGCCCCGAAATTCCCGAGCTGGGCCCCCGTCTTCCCCTTTGGGTCCCCAAACGACCCTCAAAATGTCAACGTTTCCACAACCTCTGCACGACCTCCGCGTGCGCAGTCCTGCACTCTGCTCCCCCAGACTCATTGACAGAGTTCACGTTCCATCTGTCTGGATTTCATGCTAATAGAGCGACCGAATAATGTCTACAGTGTCTGTAGAAGTTATCGAGCCTGCTTAGTGGTAATTGCTACCGAAATGACAGAGTAGCAATCTGGTGTCCCGGATGCCGCAGCCGCTTGTGAAATAGCAATTAGAAGCACGAGTTTTGAAAATTAGTAGAGAAAGAAGTTACTCCTAAACGCTATTTAATTGCTCAAATGCGCGAAAGGATCGGCTACAACACACAATGTACCTACGAAGTTATTGAACACGTGCTCTCGAAATCTGGTTTAAGAAATTTAAATTTTGAAATCTAAAATTTCTTGATACGGTTTCATGACAATCTGACGACCAGAATATTTTCTGGTCGTTAGATTAGCAACCGGAGAGTTGCGAGTTCAAATCCAACCAAAGACCGTCGCGAACAATGGGGAATTGTGCACGTTCAATCTGTTGTGGCCTCTAATGTCCTCACGTTGGCGTGTGAGGAAGTTTGGTGAGTGGGGTGGTGCAGCTCGGGTGTTGCCTCGACATCTGACCGTGGTTCAAAATGACGTGGTGTTGCCCTCGAATTATTTAGTAGCTGTTGAGACGCGGTAGGTACTTTGATTAACGTCGCACTTTGGGAACACAGCGGGCTATTGGCGACCCTCCGGGATCAAACCCGAAAGCTTTTCAGACGATTTTGCTTGAAAAGATACCTTAAGTCGCAATGGTTGGAAAATAGTAAAAAAAATCGCCATTTTGTCGCCAGTGTCAACCCTGATATATACACTGTAGATATATATCCATCTGTACATTTGTTGGTTTAAACTGAATCTTAAACCCTTTGAAATCTTTAACTCTTAACGATATTTTTCCGAGTATATATATTGCAAATATTGTTTTTCTCCTCAACATACATAATGACTAAGGTAAGCGACACATTAATATGCGCGCGCTCAATGATTGTTACGTTTGAGTACACAAAATATCTGAAATACGCATGTCGTTGTGCATGCGTATTTATCGTCGGAGGATTAAAATTGGACTGTGTGACCTGCCAAAATAACAATATCGATTGCTTGAAGCGAATATATACGCGTGAAAACCCCAAAGGGATATATATAAGTAAATAACCCTTTAATACCCTGATACATTCAGCTATAATAAATAAGTTTCAGTTATTTTATCAGTAAACGAAGTTCCTTATGACTATCACGCTTTTGAATACATGAAACATGAAAAGGATAGCAATGTTATTTTATTGAAGGGCCGCAAAGTGTGTTTGTCCACTGGGGCTAGCAACCTGCGAGTTGCAGGTGGAGCAGATTCGATTCCTGTAACTTAACTCTGCGTGTGTTTATTTCTTCGGTTTCAGTATAACTTCTCTTATGTGTTTATCCATTACTTGACGTTGTGTATCTTGTGTTTGGCCTACCTTGGCTTCACCCCTTGAGCCATAAATACTCAATAACCAAGCCATATATGCAAGAAATAAAATTTTAAGTATTTCCCAACCTATAGTAATTTGGTAATCTTTTAATTAACGTCGTACAAGAGCAATGCAACATTGACGACGGTCCGGGATTAATCTCCTAAAGGAAAGAGTCGACGACAATACCACGTAATTTCCCAACCTGAGTTTCAGGCGACGTGAGTACAATTCCTCCCTGTGTGCACATCTGTCATCTATGTCGAGACTCAGTAGGTTTGCTTGCTATGCTAGTGTCCTTCGACTTGTTTAAAAGGTGCGTTGCTCGGTTGGAAGAGTAACGGATTAGCAACCACTAGGGGGCCCGCCCCCTGCTCGCTAACGCTCGCCAACCCCAGGAGGATTGCTTTGCAATCCTCATTGGTTCGCTGCGCGAACTTATGCTCGCTTCGCTCGCATCAATGAAGACATGTGTCCTAGCAGAAGGAATTGTTTACAAAATATGATATTCCAAAAAAATATTTTTCAAATCTAAATTTTTTTTGCTGTTTTTCAGGAAATATATATACAGTACCTATAGAACAGAATTCAAATGAAAACTTTGAGCAAATTTTGACTCGAAATGTGAGCGCTGATTTGGAAATTGAATACCCAGCATGTTGTTTGTGTGTACATTTACCCTGCACTCGAGCCACCAACGCTTTTCCATTGAGTTTGTTGTCGAAAGTTGTAGTGCAAGCGTCTTGTTGAACTATAATTGTTGGCCTTGAAAATAACCTTTTTTAAAATGGCCCTGAAAAAATCCTCCGCTTTCTTTGATTTCTATTAGTAACTGCAACAGCTCAACTAAAATTCTTTTTTTTTTCAATAAAATTTCATCCGAAAACGCTATAAATTCAATTGAAGCGCGAGGCTTCGTGATAAACAAACAATCGTACAATGTTGCCAAAACTCGATAACAAATAACGTCTTTTTTGCGTGCCACGTAAGAGAATTATATATATAGATAGGGTTGAGAGTTCGAATCCAACCATAGATGTGTACAATGGGGCTGGTGCATGTTTTTTCTGTCGTGGCCTCAAGCGAACTCACGTGGCCGTGGTGTGGAACTTTGTAGAGTGGGGTGCCAGCTCAGGTGTTGCCTCGTCATCTGGCCATGGTTCAAAATTAGTGTTGTTCTCGGACCTTTCCCTTCGGGTTTGATCCTGGGCCGTCGCCAATAGCCCTGCCAACTAACCCCGTTGCTCCAATCCCAGCTCTGCCAAATATGGTCCTTGCCCCACCACAAAAACCAAACCTCACTAACCTTGAGTCAAACCAGAGTTTAGTATCTTTATCTGGTATAAAATATTCAAATTAACTAATAACTAGTTTCGGGCTTTCTTAAATTTCCATGGGCTCACAGAGGTAGGGATTCTGCTACAACCACACACTTATGAAACTTGGTAACACTTCCTTGTATTTCCTACCCTTCTATGTAATTAATCACAACCAAGATGATGGACGATAAAATATGTATTCCACAGGAGATGGTAATAAATCATTAGCTGGAAATCGTTAAGAACCATCAGAATATGGAATTCGATAAATCAAACCATTGGATATTTCGTTAGAATGAATGGAACAAATGCCATGAACTAGGCTTCGCGTCATTCGCCATATTTCGTTATAATGTGTTTTATCATCTGGATCGGGTTTTTATTAAAAGATTTATCGTTTCGGGTATCGTAATCAAAAGATACGAGTTCACTTTATCGCCATTTCAACGAATGTTTTTTTTTTCAACGGTATTGAATTTCATAATCGTATTTCGATGTAATTGTTTGATGAATTTGTAACGACAGGATTCAATGATAGAAGTGAAAATAATGCAAAATAGCGTTGCAAGAAGGTGCTATTTAAATTTTTAGTATTTCATATCCTGAGAAGAAATTAATATGTTTAATTCTCTTCTTCTAGTACGAGCAATTTTTTAAACAAATGAACACAAATAATTTTGAATAATTGTAAAATAGAATATCAAATGTAGTTTAAATACAACACATTTCCAACTGTCATACCATTTGTAATCATTTATGTCAAGGATTTACTGCCAGTTTAGTAATCATAGCAACTTTTTAACAATGAGCGGCACATATAATTTTTAAAAAGAACTTGTCACATTCACAAAATTAAAAGTAGCTAATAATAGTGGTATTTAAAAACAGCGAATTAAAATGGAAATTTACTATTGAAAATATCAATTTTAAATTAATTAAAATTAAATATTCCACTCAATGAAAAAAGCTCTTGAGGAAAGAAGATTGACCTTTTTCACAAATGGCTAAACACTTGTGAGCTCAAACGTATGATGTTGGAACAGCACGCATTCAAAATCAAAATGAATGCAAATAATGAACATGCCGAAACCGTCAACTTTCCAAAAACCGAATATCAGAAAAAATAAAAACAAATTAAAACAAAGATCACGTTGTACTTACTACTCCAGCCGCAAGCGAAACTTACAATGACTGATATAAGTAATGTCACAAAATTATAGCATTACATTTCCACAAATGTATTTAATAACGTTGTATAGTTTAAAATGTGGTGAAAATATTAGATACTATTACTAAAATAAACTAATAATTAATCTAAATTAATACTTTTTAATCGGTAATTTCAGTTCACCGTCAAACAATGAAATTACCAAAATGACAGTTGGTTAAAAGTGAAAAAATCCTCTAATTCAATTTTTATTCTCGTGCATATAGATATAAATTCTTTCTCAAACGCGTCTGCTTATAATATTTTCTCCAAAGGCTCGTTCTATTTTAAATTAAAATAAAGCGAACTGTCAGCCGTCGGTACCACAAGTACAGGTGGTTAGTTTTTATGTCGGGTTTTGGGTTGGTTTTTAACCCTACTAGGGGTTTTGACGAGATGCTTCGTACATCAAGATCTGAACAATTTTGCTTTTGACGAGACATCTCGTCATCAAGAACACCTATTGAATTCCGAATGATGATATTTCCGTTTTTTGATGATGACATCAAGATCGGGTCGGTTTTCGTAATGACGAAATATTTCGTCCACGGAGATCAGGTCAGTGTTCCTGGTGACGAAATATCAGATCGAAACAACTAACCGTTGAGTGACCAATCTGTGCCACACAACAAATTACAATGTTTTCAATTTAGAACTGAAATCGAAGAAAACTCATAAAATACAAGTTGAAACAAACTGCTACTCCAAAGTGAAATTCACTCAAGTTATGAAGTACACGAAAAAGTACATCTAAGCGTGATCAAACTTTACATTCATAAAAGTCAACCCAGGTGATATATACTACGATGTAAGACAAGGTATAACTCATCGTTTTTCTATAGCGAACATGCGATATCAAAATTTTTTCTTGATGAAATTTGGATTTGCGTAAAAAAATATCTTATCTAGTTCTTGAGGAGATTAGGAGCTCAAATATTTTTTTCCAAACAGTTGTACACTGAATTGAATTTAATGATTTTCTTATGGTGTTTTTTATTTGCGTAAGTGCAAGCTTTAAAAGGTTATGTTTTTTTATATAATCTGACCTCTTGATCAGCAAATTCATTTTCATGAATCCCAATGTGGTTTTTAATAACATAACTTAAAAATAAAATCTAGTTAAAGCTCATCGGAGATGGAGAGCTGCTGCTAAGGATCTCTTTCGGGATAAAATCTCTTATGATTTGAATTCTTACAAGCACGTTTTCCGTGTCTTTCACTCGTCTGAATAATGCTCCTTTTACTCATTTCCTAAGGCAAGCCAAACACTGGTCCAACATGTCATTGGACACTAAGACCCGGTGCACACATCCGATTTTTCAAACGTACGGCGCCGAAGCCCAGCTATGCACACATAACCGTGAAATGACGCAAGTACTCATTTCGCGCCATTTGCGATGGATATCTATCGGAAGAAAACGTGTTTATTTCGCTGACTAGATGCACAAAAAATTATAATTAGAAACAAAATAGACGTTACTGGATACATCCATTTATTAATTATTATTATTATTTTTATTTCATTTATTTATGAAAACCAGGCACTTGAGACCATAGAAGCGAGTGCGTCGAGCTTCGGTACAAATTGCACGCAAGTTGGACGTGCGTCGCCGCAGCGGCGCCGAACGCATGTGTGCAATACTCCATTGAATCTAATGTATCTCAGACCGCACTTGCGTTGCCGCACATTGAAAAACCGTATGTGTGCATCGGTCCTAAATTGGTTGAAATACGCGTTTTCTGTTCAAAATCGGTTTTGCGCATGCGCCTGTCGTATGTTTTCTCGCATTCTGTTCCAGTGCATAGTCGATTACAGAAGCGCGATATATCGCGAGGGGTGCGCGCACAACGAAACCTACTTATTGCCACCGTCTCAGACTCGGCTGCGCCCCTTACTGGACCTCATGGGTCCTTCCGCGAGTGCACTTTTTTTCCTTTTCTTCACGCGTCCCTAAAAAAAAAAGACGCAAGAGAAAAACACACCATCGACGAAGACTTCGGCGCAAAGTGGATGAGAGAGCTCGAGGAAAGGCTTGGAAACCGAATCCAAGTGCGAGGGGTACCCGGCAAGGGATGGAAGATGTAGAGGCACCGGCCCAAGTTCAAGGGCAAGGGTACGTACAGGTGGCCCCCAAGGAAGGCTTCTTCCAAACCAGATGGGGCCCCGAGTTTGGGGCTCTCCTTCTAGCACCACTGCCAACTGCAGTCAAGGACATCGGGCCGAGGAAAAAACGGCACAATTCTCCTCTGGACGAAAAAAAGCCCCTTCTAGGAAGAAGTTATTTTCTTTGGACGTATTCTGGAGCAGTGAGGAAAGAGCTTTTGCGCTTTGGGAACCTTGATTTCCTCATTCGTCACATTGCTGTGGTGGAGGTTTCTTCGGAGTAAGAAAAGTGCTTCATCGAAAAATGCGATGACGGTTTTTTGAGCACTTAGTTGGGCAACACGAATCTTCGGAAGAAACTGTGACTCAAATGTTTCTTTTTCAACTAACTCCAATTCTGCAAAAATCCATTTCAATGTTTTTCAAGTTTGAAAAATATTTCACATATCATTTGACAGTGCGTTTCTCAGAGTTTCGAATGAACTCATTTTAGTTCTCTTTTATTTAGAGAATAATTTGGCGTTTTTACGAGTGCTGGATGAAATTATTTTAATTTTTATTTATTCAGATAATAATTTGTTCAAATAATTATATAATTATCTGCAGTTTAGGTGTCCATTCCTCTCCGAGCGCATTTCTTTTGTGCAGTAAAGCTTTTCCTTTCGCATGTTTGGCCACAAACTTCACATTGTTAGGCTCAGCCCGGACAATTTGTGCTCTTGGGCAAGAAAACCAACCTAGCTTAGAGTTTTGTTAAAAGATTAATAGGTATTAAATCAAATCGGAATTCGTGAATTTTCGTTACTATAGAGAAGGTTTAAAATTTTTAATCACATTTGAACCCTCTGAGGGTTTTACACGTATGTACACGTGTTCTGCAACTTACACTACATGACTTTTCATCAGTTTTAACTAACACAATCTTTCAAAGGACTCTTTCAATCTATAGAAGTGGTTATTTATTCATTATGTACGTTAAAAGAGAAAAGTGATGCTACACTATTCAAAAATTTCGTGAGGCTCAAGACTGTTATTCCGTCACTGAACTTGGGGATTGATCCCGGGCCGTCGTCAATAGGCCCGTCGTGTTGCTCCAGTGCGACGTCAATTAAAATACCATCGCCGTCACTCAAAATTTTCATTACAAACTAGGCACAATTTTCAAAACTCCTCAAGTTGTGAATTTCTAGCTGTGTTTCTCAAAGATTTCTTGCCTGTTTTAATTTCAAGCCCGAAATAAAACATGCAGCTTCACTGAATTCCATCGCACCATAACTTTAAAAATGCACTTGTAACAGCAGATTCGATACATTACCAAATCAATTGTATTATTTAACACAATGAGAAAAAAAAAATTTTCTTTTTTCGCTCCCTTTTTAGTTCTGAACAATGACGCATTTTGTCATAACACAATTGGGATCGCAATCGTGAATAAATTCAAAATCGCGTCGAAATTTTCCATCACATCCCGGCTGACCATTCCTAAAGATTTATCTGCCTACCGTTGTCACGCCCGTTCGGTGATAAAAGGCTTCCCTCCGTAATCATTCCCCAAACATGATAAGTGTAAAAGTATGTCGCTTAATTTAAATTAGTTTAACTGGCTCCAATCGCCTGCATTTGTTAAACACATTACTCCCCCTGCAAAAGCTAAACCGCTTCTGAAATCTCATTTCCACTCTGCCGCTCGAATTCGCGATAAACACAGCATTCCAGAGGAGTTCTCGAATTGAATTGTTTACATCCTTTCTCTCCCCCCTCCCCTCGAATGGTTCTGCAAACAATTACGCCAACTCGGGATCTGGTGGAAATGTATTCGTTCGTTTTCAAAGCGTGTGTTCGCAGGAAAGGGATTTAATGACGACGGGTTGTACGTTCTTTCTGTGCTGTGTGTATGCTTTTCGTGTGATGGTTTGTTTGGAGCTGTAGTGTCGTAAGTACGACGTCTGTCTTTGTTGCATGTGAAATAAACGCGCTGTTAGAAGTTTCGGGTTTTAATGTTGAATGAGGTGCACTTGTGAGTCGATCTCGTAATGTTCGTTTCTTGGGAGACACTAGTGTGTATGTTTATGAGGTTAATTTCTTTGAGGACTCTGATATTTTTACTCTGAGGTGTTCTTACTCGTAATACTACTTTGCAACATGTTTTTCTTGCATTATTTCTGACCAGTTTCGACCTTTTTCACCGAAGGAATCTATCACGAAGGCCGGCTGATAAGTTAGGCATAATCTTATCTTGCTCGCAAATGATAAGAGGTAATCAAATGAAACATATGTGGCATAAAAGTACATTTCAAATCATACAAAATCTTGCATTTATTTTTCCACGTAGTCTCGTCGCCATTTACAGCAACACATTTCTCCCAACGATGATCCAGTTGTCTCATCTCGTCAGTGAAAAATGCCAATTAACTGCTTCTAAAAAGGTGTCGTGACAAAAAAATATGACTTTCTTTTCAATATTGTGACGGTAGGTGTAGCTTGGGTGCATCGTTACGGCCCAAAGGATAAACGGCAGAGCATGGAATATCCGCACTATGGCTGGCCGTAATCAAAACGATTCAAAACATAAACCATCTGCAAAGAAATTCCTTTAACAGTGTTCCAGGTGGCCAAAAATGACCGACTACCTAGAAGCTGGGTTGGCCGTGGATTCTGTACATTGCATAGAGACGTTAAAACATCTTAGAAAACGTGTATGTTGTACCTGACAATCCACGTAGCCGATAATTCAGCAACACGGTAATGTACGTTCACACAGATATCTCGAGCAACTGCCAAGGCTCTTGTGAACTTAAAATTTAAACCCACGTTACACGCTCAGAATTCACCAAATTTGGCGCCCTACTATTTTCACTTTTTCTGCATTTAAAAGAAGGATTTTAAGGGTATTCAATTCATTAGATGAACTCAAAGACGTAGTGAGGTCGTGACTCGGGGAAATACGACTGGTATTCTTCATTGACGGAATGAAACAACTGGATCACCGTTGGGAGAAATGTGTAGCTGTAAATGGCGACCACATCGAAAAATAAATGCAAGATTTTGTAGCAAAAGTAGTGTATTTTTATGCCCATATTCGCTTCATTTGATTACCCCTTTTCATTTGCGAGCTATTGTACGACTGTACATTACTTATTAACCAACATGTGTATAAGAAAATTAGCGATGTAACTTTCCAATAGAATCTATTCAAAGGAAAGGAGAAATGGAATATTTCCAGAATAGTCTTTTCTGAAGAAAGCACCGATAGAATCTTTCCAGTGTATTCTATTCTAAGGAAAAGGTCACGAGGACGTCGTGTCTGAGTGTGGGTAAGCCCACTGCGTCAGCATCCTGCGAGTTTATTCGGTGCATGTTCGATTCTTCGCTTGGCGTATTTCTCTCTTCTGTGTCAGCAAAACGTTCCTTTGTGTATGTCTAAACTTGATATTATCTGTCTTGTGTTTGGCGCTGCACGGCCAAACATGGCAATAAAAAAAAAGACCTCACACAACCCATTAAACCCAATGTTTGTCGGTAAAATCAATGGACAAGAAACAGCCCAAACCGGAAAGCATATAATGAGTAAGTGAGAAATGGTTTAAGTTGCATTTTTCGGTAATTGAAGTTGATAAATACTTGGTATTATCTCATTTCATGTTTCGTACTTTTTAATATCTTGCAAAGAGCGTAATGGTTCATAAAATATATTTTTTTACACCAATTTAATTTTACAAACACTGCTCTAATATGCTTTACCCTACATTACATTTTATGGACATAACAGTCGATCTGATTGCTTGAACTCATCATCAAGATGAGACTCATCATCACCTTTGACACTCATCATCAAGATCCCAAAGAACATTAAAAGACATATTGGTATCATTAAAAGCTTTCTTCCGTGCAGATTAACCATCCTGGTGGTTATCGCGACGAGGTATATTGTTATTAGCGAAGCTGACCAGATCTTACTAGACGAGATAACTCGTCATTAGAAGAAAACTGACCAGATCTGAATCTCAAAAAAAAAAAAAAAAAAAATCACAATATCTCGATGATGACAACTCGTCACTAGCAAAATTGGTTCAATATCCATGGACGAGATATCTCCTCAAAACCACTTGGATGGTTGAAAACATTAGAAAAGGGTCAAATACACTATGCTAGAATCGCTGCAAAGAGTTAGTGAGAAAGGAAGATATACTCCACAAACCTCAATCCAAAAGTTATCCCAAAAAGTAATGATAAATTTTTACATCTACCAAAAGATCACATCGCATGGAGTGTTGGGAACTTTTCAAGCTAGATTCCATAACAAACATATATTAGTCCCTAACGGGGATACTCTTGACAGCACAATATATTTTTACCAACTATGAAAACACATTAAGGCAAAGAGAAAATATCCAATCGCGATACACCAATTCTAGAATTCGTCCAGTACAAAAATGATAGAGAACGTGTCAAGCTAATTATGCATGAGCCGATGCAGTTTGATTTAGAGCAGCGATTTTCAATGGCCTTAGGATGGAGAAACAATTTAAATTGTGCAAGACTTATTTCATATCAACAGTCGTTTCGAAATTTTGACATGTGTGCTCATAAATAAATCTCAAGCGATGCCCGTGTAATAACTATGAGTATTTATGTTGCATAATTATCAAATAAATTGTCGGGGGTATACCCAAGTCTTCATGGCACTACTCTAATTTCCCAATCCCACTTTCCTCAACGTTATCTAGTGTTTGGCACAGCGTGGCCTAATATAGCCCTTGTGCCATCAAACCCCAAACCGACCAACCATAAATAAATTGATGCAAAAAGATCTTTTTAAAATCCGCTTTGGAAAATAGGAGGTAGATAATTGGCCATCATTTTCTGGAAAACAGACACGTTTACACCTCTTTATGTCTGTCTTTTTGGTGTACTACATAATTTTAATAATTGCTTTTGTGTGCCACTAAATGAAAAAGGTTGAAAGTCATTCACTTTGAAAATAACGGAGAAACCTGCATATAAATTTTGTATGTTTTCTCTCCCCGTATATCCTTTAACCCTCCTGGTGGTTGTATCGACGAGGTATCTCATTATCAGTATAACTCTCCAGATCTTGATAGATGAAATATCTATTGGAGGAAAACTGACCAGATCTTGATGGACGAAATATCTATTATAGGAAAACTGACGAGATCTTGATGGACGAAATAGCTATTAAAGGAAAACTGACGAGATCTTGATGGACGAAATAGCTATTAAAGGAAAACCGACCAGATCTTGATGGACGAAATACCTATTAAAGGAAAACTGACGAGATCTTGATGGACGAAATACCTTTTAAAGGAAAACTGACGATATTTTGATGGACGAAAAACCTTTTAAAGGAAAACCGACCAGATCTTGATGGACGAAATACCTATTAAAGGAAAACTGACGAGATCTTGATGGACGAAATACCTATTAAAGGAAAACTGACCAGATCTTGATTTACGAAATATCTATTAAAGGAAAACTGACCAGATCTTGATTTACGAAATATCTATTAGAGGAAAACTGACCAGATCTTGATGGACGAAATAGCTATTAAAGGAAAACTGACCAGATCTTGATGGACGAAATAGCTATTAAAGGAAAACTGACGAGATCTTGATGGACGAAATACCTTTTGAAGGAAAACCGACCAGATCTTGATGGACGAAATACCTATTAAAGGAAAACTGACGAGATCTTGATGGACGAAATACCTTTTAAAGGAAAACTGACGAGATCTTGATGGACGAAATACCTTTTAAAGGAAAACTGACGAGATTTTGATGGACGAAAAACCTTTTAAAGGAAAACTGACCAGATCTTGATGGACGAAATACCTATTGAAGGAAAACTGACGAGATCTTGATGGACGAAATACCTATTAAAGGAAAACCGACGAGATCTTGATGGACGAAATACCTTTTAAGGTATACGTATACGTTTATTTATCGATTTTCAGTCAAATAACTGATTTTTTTATTTTGATGCAGAAATATAGTTTGAACTTTTAGCTTTCTAAATCACTTTGAATTTTGTCTCTAGGTCAATTAGAACGCCAGTTATGACGTTTTTAGAAATGCATGTCAGCTATATTTTAAACCGGAAGTTGCCTTCTGCATACCGGAAATTCTTTCTCGATTTCGAAACTTGTCAAAAAACACCTATAAATATTTTTTTTAATGCTTCAAAATATGCCAAAACATTTATTTTAGCATTTTGAGATATTTTAAAATTAATATTTTTAAATTAAAGCGTCTGGCAATGATTTAATTTGTGTTTTAAGTAAGCCAAAATTGGCTTCATGTTGTGTATTTACATTTGAATTTTGTTTTGCGCGTATGCTTTTCGTTCTTGAAATCTTGCATTTAAAACAGATTCTTATTTTATTCTACCTATTTTTTAATCAACTTTGGTAGTTTGTCAGCTTATTTACAAACTATGGGGAAAACTCCAGCTCGTAAACGCAAGAGACACTTTCATGGAAATCGCTTTTCGAAAGCGACTCAGTTGCCCACGGCAAGTGAAAAGAAACTTGAATTGTTTCCAAATGCATCTGTAAAAGCCTGTGCAGAACTATCAGGAAACAGGATATGTGATTCTGAGGTATTGGCGGACGTTTTTTCTAGTTTGCTGCCCTTCTTGTTTGAATGCTGGACTGTTGTTGAAGGAAGATAGCAGATTTGGTTTGTGCTCACATTTTTCCCTTCAATGTCAAAATTGTGCATTTGTAAAAGGGTTTTCTTCTTCTAAAAAAATAGGACACTTGCCAGAAATTAATACTCGTTTGGTTTACGCGTTGCGACAACTTGGAAAAGGTATGAATGGCGCTGAAAAACTTTGTTCTACGTTAAATCTGCCACCTCCACCAAGCAGAAACTCTTATACGGCTCACGAAAAGAAGCTTTTAGATGCAGTTCAAGAAGTCTCCCAAGCCTCGATGATAAATGCCGCAGAAGTGAAGTTGTTAAAAGGGAATGCTTCTCATCAAACACAGGAATGCGGTGTATCTGTTGACGGCACTTGGCAGCGCAGGGGCTATTCTTCGCTGAATGGTTGCGTCTCGGCAATAAGCATCGACACCGGGAAAGTTTTAGATGTTGCAGTGCTGTCTGCATATTGTCCAACTTGCAAAAAACTTCAAAAACTCCCCAAAAAGGAAGAATATGAACAAAAAAAGGCAGATCATGTTTGCCAGTGTAATTATGTAGGATCTGCACATCACATGGAGACTGTCGGTGCATCACAAATATTCAAAAGGTCAGAAATTTCACGAGGCCTTAAATATATACACTATTATGGTGATGGGGATTCGAAAGGTTTCACTGAAGTCAAAGACACGTATGGCAAGGACAGTGTCACCAAACTTGAATGCATTGGTCACATATAAAAAAGAGTGGGCACACACCTTCGACAACTGAAAAAGAAAACTAAAGGACTTTCTGGAAAGGGAAAACTGACCAATACTTTTATCGACCGTCTTCAGAATTACTACGGCATAGCTATTCGTGACAATGTGGGGAACATAGATAAGATGCAACAAAGTGTTATTGCTGTACTCTTTCACTGTGCATCAACTACAGCGAATCCTATGCATGGACAGTGTCCGACTGGGGAAAAAAGCTGGTGTTTTCATCAAAGAGCTATTGCTCAAGGTAAAACTCCAGAGCAAAAGTACACAGGCCTCCCCAAATACATATTAGCTGCTGTGAAACCTGTATACATGAAGCTTTGTTCTCGTGAATTGCTCAGCAAATGTCTTCATGGAAAGACACAAAACGCAAATGAATGTTTTAACGCTTCCATATGGCAGAGGGTATCTAAAAATGTGTTTGCGGTGTTGAAAACAGTACGTTTGGGTGCATTTGACGCAGTAATCCAATTTAATGATGGGTATCGTGGTTGCCTCAAAGTGCTAGAACAACTTGGGTTTGAAAGTTTGGGACGATACACTGAGGAACGTTACAATTACTTAGACAAACTCCGCGTGAACGAATCTGTACGACACTCTACCCCTATGGCAAAACGGCGAAGAAAAATTCTGAAAGCTACCAGAAAGAAAAAATCTACACAATCTGAAAAGACAGAAGGTGTCTCTTACCAATCAGGTGGATTTTAACTGGGTATTAATCCTTTTTTTAAAGGAATTCTGTGATTATATTACATTTTTGGCTTTTTCTCAAAACCACTATTTTCAAATATGTTACTTTCCATTTTACACAATATATCCAAAAGTTTACATTCAATTGCTTAGAAACTTTCTGTGTATGTTCGTAACTAACAAATGTAAGTGTTGAACTATTATTATGAAATTAGATTGGTAATTTAAGATTTTCTGGGATTTTAAAGTATGAAATTGACAGTTTTTTTTAATTTTTTGAACAATTGTGGGAATTATGAAACACGTAGGCACATATCTTCACCAAATTTAAAGATAATGCTTAGATAATCTTCCAAGTCTAGCAATACTGTCCTTCAAGTGTTTTTAAGTGTCATTTTTTGGAAAATAGTATTTTGTTTTTGTAATTTCACGTTAAGCGTGACTATCACTTTTTGAGTTTTTTTTGACAGTTTTATGCCATTAATTCAAAATATTAAGAAAAATTTTGTCTTCTGTTGTGTTACACTGTTGTTATAACTTATAATGAAATGAAAAACACAAAAAAAATTGGGAAAATATAATTATTTTGAAAATTTGTCTCCGAACGTATACGTATACCTTAAAGGAAAACCGACCAGATCTTGATGGACTAAATATCTATTGGAGGAAAACTGACCAGATCTTGATGGACTAAATATCTATTGGAGGAAAACTGACCAGATCTTGATGGACGAAATATCTAATGGAATGAAAACTAACCAGGATCTTAGATCTCGTCATCATAAAAAAAAAACAGCAACACCAAAAATTGTGTAACCTTTATGTACGAGATATATCGTCGATACCACTATAAGAGGGGCGATGGAAAAGTTTTCAAACGATTACTTAACAAAGACTCCACAACGTGAATGCATCTTACCTCGGGAATAACCCCCACCAACACGTGGTCACCGTACGTATTTATGAGCGAGCATACCCAGTCCCCTCCAACTCCATTGGTACCCATCGAACGCGGCCAACTGCTCCAAGTGGTCGCTTCACTGACCATGGCCAATGGGGGCCATGCCTCCACGCCATTGACATGGGAACGGGCGTCCAATGGCCTGCTGCTATTCAACCCCACTGATTCCGTATTCAACGGGTTATTACTGTTCCTGGTTCCTGGAGATGGGGTAAAATGATGTACCCTTAATGACGACATGCCCGCTCCCCCTATCCTCAGAATACACACAAGTGGGACTGCATTGTAGCGTTTCCTGCAATTGGAAAATTTCTATGTCTTGTTATCCTGGATATTGTTTTCGGATTGCTTTTTCGGGGGCTACCCGAAGGAACCGGACTCGGTTCGACTCGGTTCGTTTAACAACGTGGAGTTTCCTACTCGACACGGTTCCCTGACTTGAGAAGGATGAAAAAAAAAGCGTAGTTATTCCGAGGATTTAAAATAAGTGGTGCTTTGCGTAACTGTCGTTTTAATAGGTAGCTTTTTAGATAAACAGGTAGTTGTGTTCGTAACAAAGTGCACGGTAGGTACAATCATCCCCCCCCCCTCTTTTTTTTTTTTTTTCATACCAAATCAGTCTCTTAAGACCTATAAACAAGGTTGGATTTATAGCTGCCACTTACTTTTCTTTGCTTGAAGAGACTTAGTGCTGAGTAACACTAAGTACTACAGTTCTAGGAAAGCTTTGTGTCGTCTTTAATCCAATTTAGCTTCGCATACACTGGTTGACAAGTATCATGCGAATGTCGATGAGCAGTAGTTTGTGTTATGATAAGAAGTTATTCCATACGGATTTTTTTGTGCAGTAACACTTCCTATTGTCTTTTTGGAATTACGTGGAAAACGGAAAATTTATGTCTTGTTTGTCAGTCTCTCATACAAGACAAATATTTCCAATATACGGTCCGCGGACCAGATCCTACTCGTGAAAGTCTTACATCTATTAAGACTAGAATAGGAGATAATTTTACATTTTATTCGTTTTTTGCAAACATTAGTAAACTAAACTTCCCATAAAGCAAATAAAAGTATGTCTTTGAAGTAATAAAAAGATACAAGTCGGGTGCAGCTTGGCTTGGTCAAGTTCAATTCCTTCTAGGGTGTATCATCTTTTCTGAGTTAGTGAAGCTTTCCTTGGGTGTTTGTCCGTTTACTTAACATTACATGGCGCAGCTTCACTAAATATGACCTCTTGTGCCGTAAAACTTCCCCTTTAAACTAATACACGTGTCCAGCTTTTTTTTAAATCCGGCCCACAGCTGTCATTGCATGCTGTGCACTCCTGTTAAAAGTATTTTTTTTTTTCCTATTTGATAAATAGTCCACCTTTAGGACATCATCTGACCGTAGTTCAAAATTATGAGGTATTGTTCTCACTCCTTCCCTTCGGGATTGATCCCGGACCGTGAGCCACGACCCATTTTGTTGCTCCAGTGCGACTCAAATTCAACTACCTATCCGAACTGAAAAATTAAACATTCAAGTTTGAAGTTTCTATTTCTCTTAGATTCGTGGATATCGATAATATTTATGTGTTAAACAGTGAATCTGAACGTTAGGTTTTGTATTCTGTCGCATGGAAAAAAATAAGGACAAAGATGTCCATATAAGATTTTTTTTTAAAGGCTTTGTTTTATCAATCTCGCCCAATCACTTTTCTTTACCAAGAGATTGATGTTCAACCTGACCTGTAGAAAGTAATTATATGGCGAAGTTATTGCGCCATAATCGATTAAAGATAACAGGTGTTAGTAAAAAAAGTTGTTCGGTATCTTTACAGTAGTTAATCTGTAGCTATTCGATACTCTAACGCTTTTTCATACATTTTTAAGCCGGGTCGTGCGTTAGATGGGGAAAAATAAAAGTGATTTCCCCTTAATTTTTTCATGTGCTTACTTTTATTGGTTCGGGGATCAAAGAAAAATTTGGGTCACGGAATAAAAAACATTAATTCCTCGAACACGAAGTAAGCCTATTTTTTATTCTCGTAGAACATTGGTTCGAGTGGTAAAAAAAAGTGTCGGAAGAATATTTATTCGTATTATTTGAGAAAGAAATTGAAGAATTTTCATTCTGGTATGTTAGCTGTCTGATTCGCAGTGTTTGTCTATCAGAATTTGAGTAAAATTCTGACAGAATTTTATTTTTATCCTCTAATAAAAGTTGATATTGTTCTAATTCTAATTATGCAGTCGTTTATGTTGATTTTGTAGTTGGTTTTAGAAGACCATGTGCACTTTGATAAAAATAATTTCAATTCTCCGAGTGTTACTAGATTTCCGAGTAGTGTTATATTGCAATACATTGTGATCAAATAACCATATTTATTAGTTGAAAAATAATCATAGAAAATATATTGATCAATTGGTTTGAAGTAAAGCAGGGAAAACTGCAAGTATCATGGTGGGATAATATGTGCATAACATTCAGAGGGAAAATATAATTTTGATCGATACATTAACCTGATTTATTAATTTCCAATTGCAGTTTCGAATTTAACCCATGCATTCTAGTACAATAAGAATCTTTTCTGATTCCATTCCATTCTTTTAATTGTAGCTTCATTCTTTTTGGATCTGCATTTGCCACGGTTTCAGAATCTAGATGCTGCCTGTATTTGTTTTGAATTCCCACAGAATCTTTGTTAATTAGCCAAGACATGTATTCGTCCAGCATTTTCATTAACAAGCGCGTTCCATTAATATTGGTGGTCGAAAAATTTCGAAAAAAAACTTTTTATCCACGATTCACCACTGCATTTCGTCCACTCGAACAGTACGTTCAATGTGCACCAAAGCAACCACTTCAGACTGGTCCAGCAAAATCTACAAACTTAACAAGAAATCTCGATCCATTTCTTTCTCTTTGTTCAGCCATCTCCATTAAACTCATTCTACTTCGTTACGAATCCTCCAATTAATCGACAGTACGGAAGCGACGATCGAGTAATTCCCCCTGCTTTCTGGATTTCTTCGTGTTCGTTATTAAAAACCTCTTCATTCAGACGGATAACGAGGCCGACTCGGACCGCGCTAGGTGCTGCTTTGTTTTGCGTATTTATTTATCCCGATCAGATCGATAATTGAAGAGCGCGTTTCGGCCCATAGGTGGCGCTACGGCTTGTGTTTTCTCTCTGCCCCTCAACCTGTACATTCTTTTAGGATTGCGAATGCGCGCGCAGATCCGAACACAACGGTGGTTTTGAGCGAGGGTTATCGAAGAGAAATAATGCATAACTACGTTCGTTCGGGATGCATGAGGATTCCAAATGAAAAATCGAACATTGATTATGCATTTCTGGGTGGTTTTTCCGCTAACATTCCGGCAACAGTCTTCCTCCGCTCTCTTAATTTCGAGTTCGTCATTTGTCATATTGAAATGTTTTTTTTTTCTTCGGGTTTCGCTCTTTATTGGAGATAGATTTGGGATTTTCGATCGCCGTTTCGCTAAATAGCAGATGCAGGTTTTAAATAGTGTCATCAGGGCCCTGGGTGGGGAAGCGGTGTTTTGAAGTATGGCGTGTGTGTTGTCAATGGTTTGTCGGCAATGGGGCGAATCCATTGTGCTTTGAAGCAGACAGTGAGATTATTTAAAAATTAAAAAAGAATTGGAGAAAAAAAGCGAAACAAAAAATAGTTTTAATGTTGAGAAGTCACAAATAAAATTCCACCACACATTACGAACTCATTTCAACTTGTGAACACAAGAAAACCTCTTTCAAGGGTTAAAGGAGATGCCGAACTTCGTTAAATTTAACGTCCAAGTGGTTTGGACAAGATATCTCGTTCATCAAAATTGGACCAATTTTGCTAATGACGCGATGTCTCGTCATCAAGATGTTGCCAATTTTTTGTTGATTGCGAGATCAAGATATCTGGTTATGTGTTTTTCTAGTGACGATATATCAAGATCTGGTCATATGACAAGATACCTCAACGAGACAACCACAAAAAGTGTTAATTTATATCAGAGTTCTTTGGTCTGTAAGGAATGCTGACTAATGACGGCTGTTGCTTAAATGATGCTAATTGGACAAATCAATGGGACTAAGTCGTCAAATGAAGTCCAATACCTCACATTTTTGTACATGTCCTTAAATTGACAATCCTCTTTTCAAAAAAGCGTTGTTGATCAATTCACTCAAACACTGCTTAAAAAAACGTTTGCGTTGGTAGACTAATGTGTTTCAACTTGTCACTATAATAAAAAATAAGTAAGGAAAAGCCATGCTATAAATCCTTCAAGAAGTATTTACAAAAGAATGTGTGTTCAATGTACAGTTAAATTACTATCACTAGCTCTTCATAACAGTTTGCGAGGACATGAAAAAAGGTGTAATAACAGGATAAAATTCAGTCCAACAGAATTATTGCTATGAACGGAATGTTCTCAGCAATGATTATTGCAGATAATTTCTCAACGCTGGAAACCTTGTGTTGTTATTTTGACTTTAATTTGTTCATTGATTGGTAGGTATTTAAATTAACGTTGTTTAATTAACACACCTGAGTTAAAACCCTACTCTCCAAACGAGAGGACATTTCATGCCACGACAAATTTAACGTGCACCAGCCCACTTTATACACGACGGTCTCTGATTGGATTCGAATTCGCAAACCTCCAGTTGCTAATTCATTACTGTTCCAACCGTGATACTGCGGTCCAGTTTGTTCATTGGAATTTCGATATCAAAAATGTATTAATCTGTTGTACTGCTGCAATATGACCTTTTAGATCCTTATGCCGATTGCATCAAAAAAGAATGTTTGCACTAAAAATGCCTTCTCATAGTTACCCTTACAATGAAACCAGAGTCGCATGTCGGGCACCACAAACCCAGATTCATATCAAATGCTTGGAAAAAGAAAAACAGTGTCGACACTCGCAAAAAGAGCAGATGCGACCAAGTTCCAAGCCGGCCGTTGAGACTTTACAAGATGATCAATGTCTGCCTGACCTCATTGCCCGCCATGTACAGCTGCGGACAGATTGGGTGTCATTCATCAGAAAGATGTTCAGAAATAAATCCTCCGATCTTTTCTATCTGGGCTCATTTTTTTTTTTTCCAAATTATGCACTACAACCGGTCGAGGATCCAGCCAGAAGTGAGATTTCTCGGCCGAGGTGATAAGTCGTCGTATGTCTTGGGGTTGGTTGTCAAAATATTGTGCTGCGAACGTGCGAGATTGACGTTAAGATGAATGGTCACAATCTTCGTGTCTTTCTCAACCCGTTCCACCGCGTAACTTGTCAATGTGATGGGCACAGACGAACTTTCGCGTTGAGCTTAAAGTTTTGTGGTTGCGTCGTTATTCTCTTCCTTGACGTGGTTTCGATTTTATTTTTCTGCCATTTTAACACCTGTGTGAGTTGCTTGAAAAGTGAAACGTCAAATTAGACGTGTGTCTGAGCCAAGATTTTCCATGTAAGTTTGAAAACAAATAAAATGCCTGAAACGTATTATATTTTATACGGTGTTTTATCCCCCGACAACTCATACATATACCTTTTTGACCAATAAAATCTTTCGTGGGATTCTTTCAACCAATGAGATGTGGTTATTTAAAAGGAATACAGCACCACTGGGAAATCTCATGACGCTCAGGAGGTTAACCAATTATGGAATAGTTGGTTTGGTTGAGTTTTCATGGCAAAGGGGAGATATTTTGCTAAGCTGCGACAAATGACGTCAGGTAAATCGAGACGCACACACACACACACTAGGAAAGCTTTATTGGATACACCCAGTGAGGAAATACCCCATGTATAGAATACAAATTTACATGAAATAATTTTTTTTGAATTTTATGAAAGTCTACCTAAATGTTTCTACCTTCAGATATTTAAGTTTATAAAGGGCGCTATTCTAAAAAGTTTTTTTTTTAACTATAGGCTACAACAGCTTTTACCATAGACTAATGTATTTGGTACATAGCAAAAACCGCCTAACTAAATCACATTCAGGTATCAGAATAATAAATTGTAGTTTATATACCTCATCAATACCGTAGCCACAAACCTAATCTTAACCTTTCCATGCAGGTGAGACCAAATGTTCAACCGCTCCCGAAACCTAATTTTTCTGTAAACAATTTCTTTAGTTTTAGGTATATTCGAATACAATAGCATGAAAAATGAATTTGTATTCCAAATATACTATTTCATCTCGTACGCGTTTTTTTGTTAATAAAACTGTTTATATTCTGGTTTATGACTATTTATGCATTAATTTGATGTGCCCTTCCTGTACATATCCTTTTTATTTTTAAGCAATATTTGTTTATTTTCTGTTCACGATTTTTGATTTCCCACCAACTCTAATATGTCCTTTCATTGAGCTTCGTTTTAGAAAATCTATTCCAATTTATTTCAAATCACACTGGAATAGGATTGCATTTAAAAACCCTTTTCAACGAACGTTTTTATCTCTGGAATAATGTCATATGATCAGAATGTGAAGCAATTTTTCGAATTACTCGAATAATTTACTTTGCATTCTCTCACTTCCCTTTTTCTTCCTCCGTTGACTCTACAGACAGTCATTTAAAACTTAATTCGAATTTTTTTCGATTTCATTTCCAATTACAAGAACACTCTGAATTGGGACAAACAGTACACTTTGGGTGAGAAAACCTGTATTACGAAATAGAGCTTTAAAATTTTCTTAACGTGGAAAACAGGTTTTCCCATGCGGAAAGAGGAATGAATAATAAACAAAAAGGTTATTTAAAAACCGAATAGCAGCGAAAAGGAAATGAGAAAATGAAGTAGTTTGTCGACACAGGTCTTTTACTACTGATAGGCGACATTCTTGAAATTCAGCCAAAATTCGAAATTTCCCCTTCGTTTTATTTCTACCTGTATAGCGTGCAGTTATTTTAAGAGGCTTATTTATTTTTGAGATTTAGGCTTAACTCACACTTTTCTAAACAACTTTCGCATCCGAATTTGTAGCGAAAGAACAGGGTTGTTTAACTTTAGGTTTAACGTTTCTTATTGTATCAACTTTGTTATTCAGCTGAATAATTTGAATACAAAGCTAACTAGTATGGCCTTAAGTAATTTTAACAAATAAGAGAGAGAGAGAGAGTTAATAACATTAAACTAGTAGAATGTTATTATGTTATCAGAACGAGAAGTTGTAATAGTTTATTTAGTTTACATGATATCCCAAACTAATCGCTTTTATTTTTTGTGCCTTCAGATTACACATTATATTCATTGCTAATTTCTCTTGACACGGATTTAGGGCCGCGGTAATCCATTTGGAAGAGCAACGGATTAGCAACCCGATGGTTCCGAGTTTGAAACTGTACACGGGAGTTGATGCACGTTAAATCTGTCGTGGCATCAAATGCTCTCGCGTAGACGTGACGTGTAAGTTTGGAGAAAGGGTTACTAGCTCAGGTGTTTACCTCATCATCTGACGACCATGGTTCAAAATAACGAGGTTTTGTTCTTAGATTTTTTCCCTTCGGGATTGTTTCCGGACCGTCGGCAATAACAGGTTATGTTTCTCCAGTGCGATGTTAATTACCTATCGTTTTGTAATAATTTATCTAATTAATATAAAATCTGAGGAATCGCATTTACTTTTTGTGCCATCGGAGAGTACAGAAACTTCCGTTATTAATTTCTCTTGACACAGGTTTCGATATTTCTCCTATCATGGTATCTGGGAGCAGTGATAAAAAACCATATTAAGAAAACAGTTAAACATTTTAAAATGCAACGGATTCATAGATTGTAAGAATTTTGTCCTTTTTGTGGTACTAGACATTTACCAACCAAGACAACTAATAACGTATATGAATGAAAACAAGATGGTAAATTGAAATTATTGCATTCACAAGGCAGCATTATTCTATGTAGAACTTTTTAAACAATGTGGGATATCAGAAAATCACTAGTAACTTTACTTTGTGTGTTAGATATATTTTAAGTAAAGAGGTTTTGCAAATCCACCATTTTTCAAGGGTGCTATGTAGGTAGGTTCTTAATTAACGTTATACTAGAGCAACACAATGGGCTATACAAGAGTGCTTGAAACTTTCTCATTAAATAATAATTTGAAACGGTGATGCATAAACTATTGAGTATTTTCTGGGTTCAAACACGGAGAAACTGTTATTGAACTCTCCTTGAATTACAAACATCTACTATCAAGTTTAAAATGCCTCAGATTTGGATAGATAATTTTCTGTGTGAATTGTAAAAATAACGCAATAAAACTTTTTATTTAAAAACTCTTTTCTGAACAACCCACCATTTGTAAAATTTAAATAAGATTGAATTTTATTTGCGTATGGGCCATTAACGAATTTAATTATGAATAGTTACCAAATTCTTTGCAACTGACAATTAAAAAAAGCGATATATCTTTGAATGTTTTTCATTGCATATTCTGTTCGTTGGTGTATAATAGAAATAATTCCAAAAGAATGGAACTTCGAAATTTTACATTTATAGAAGGCAATATGTCCTCAAATCAGAAAGAATTTCAGACGTGTAGTTTTACCAGAATTGCTTGAAACGACAAAACGAAATGCGAGCTTTCTAATTCCGAAGTGCTCAATGAAATAAAAAAATTATCCATTTTAAAATCGTATAATTAAATTATTTTTCTTGGTTTTTTTGTAAAATTTAAATGTAAAAGTAATGGAGCATAATTTGTTGTTTTTATTTATATTATTTATTACTTAGATTTATACTTTAAAAATTTTAACAATGCCATTTTATTTTCATCTGGCATTGTGTATGGAGCTGCAATATGCATTTATAACGAGAACAGAAGAAACGATATACAGCTTGTTGAAGTAGCTTGAAACACAATAAAAATGTATCATGTATAATTACTTCAGTTCTTAAAAGTTTTTGTTGAATAAAAATTGATGCGTTGGAAAATTTTCGTACTTAAGTTGACCATTTCATCTTTCTTGAAAAATCAAATCTCTTGAAAAGAGAGAAAAAAATTGGATAGTTTTGGAACGTTTAGGTAGGGGCACTTTTACGTAGCTTTCTACCTAGGCATTCACCAGATCACCATTGAGAATACCAATTGAAATCTAATTACAATAACATTTTTAACTTTGTTAAGTAGAATTAATTCTGGCCAGTACTTTCGAATTTTTCTGACAGCAAAAGCATTTAATATTTGTAAGGAAATGCAAGAATTGAAAAACTTGCTCAATTCCCTTATTTTATAACGCTTGTGATGTTCCCTTTGTACACGATTATTTGCAGATTGAACGACAACCAAATGCATGAATACTGACCAATACATATACATAGAAAATCTGAAGGGGCTAGAAAAAAAGAAGTAACAAAAAAGGAACTGCGTTCTTGTGGAGAATGATTTAAAGTACAACTTTCGTCTCACTCTGAAAGAAAGAAAAATCGAAACATTGCGAAGGTTACTGGGCGTTCTTGTTGTGGAATGTCACTCTACTCCACCCAAACGATAATAAAAGAGCATAAAGAAAAAAAAATAAAGGGACACGTATGCCATTGCCTAGAACTAAAGAGTGAAATATATCGCGCGTGGTCTTGTTTTATTTCTTTGCAGCTCAAGCCTATCGTGCTAGGGTTAGTTCTTTAAAAACAAAAGTTGGTCTTTTATTATTAGGTATTTGCTGTACCTTCAAATGTCAGCAAATTCATCACTGATTCGAGATAGCGAAATATAAAGAATTTTGTTTCGGTAACTTTGGAACATCTGGAAATTTGTTCTGGTCTAAAATACCCACTACCAGACCCCAACCGGAAAATTGTGTGTCAAACAATAATAATGATCGTACAATACACGCAGGATGTTACTCAATTGAATTTCTGTTTGAACTTGTTTTTATCTTTTCTTTTCAATTTCTCGATTCTTCGAAGCACATTTTGATCGATTTGGATTTCAGTTAATTCGTTTAAATCTTTTTTTCTCATGGTACCAAGAAACATATATTGCAATCTCATTAGTTTGGTGTTTCTTCAATGCTGTACTCGATTATGTTTGATTGAAATGTTTTCAGTTCTTTCTTTTATGCTATTTATACCTTCAGGACATCCTTTAAATATGAATATTATCGATGAAATAATTAGGGCCATGGTATATTAAACTATGATAATTAAAAAAATTTATGAGTTTTATAAAGTCGAAAAGAAGACATTCAGCTGAATCAGAACTCACTGTATACATTTTTCAAAATCAAATTCGAAGACTTAAAGAAAAGCTAGTCTTTATTAAGAATTAAATCTTTTTGTATGCCATTTTTGATTAATCTGAACTTATCGTGTTAAGCAAAATGTTCTCTTTCCGTTCTGTATAATACTGACAAAAAAAAAAAAAAACTTTCAAGATATTATTTTTATTTGCTCATGTTGCTATTTTATCCAGGTGTCACAAAATTTCAAATAAAAAAATGAAACAAATTAAATTAAAATTTAAGCGAAGGCCGTTTATTTAAAGCAGCTTTCTATTTGAAATCGCACCACGGGAAAAGTGAAGCAGCTCAAAATGGCTATTTCATTTTTTTCAATTATCGAACAATCCTATTAATGCGAATCACTCGAAAATAGGTTGCCAATTTTACAACTGATATGAACACATTACTTGAATTCCAAATTAAGAAATAAAATGTGCTAAAAGATTTTCCATCTTTTGTCTCCCGTAAAATTTACTTTGAGCGTGTCATTTTTCACGAGATTAATTCGATGCGCTTTGTGTGGAACATTTCCAATAATCTCATCAATGGATCGAAAATTTATTTTTGGCTAAAAACAGCTAACTATATTAACGAAAAGCTTCAAAAAGATCTCACAATATATGTACCTAAATCTCTCATACAATTCGAACTAAAGATTAAAAAAGAAACACGTTATATGATACGGAATTGTAGAATTACATATGTTTTATAAGTGTTATCGCTTGCGCTTTTCAGCCTTTATTTTGTTGCACCTGCCTTGTTTTAAAATGTTTTTCAATTGTTTATCGCCGTTGCAAACACAAATGACTTATAGGGAAATATAGTAGAAACAAAAGGTTTCACAGGCCCATTTTGTATTAGCAAAATTGGCCATATCTTGATGGGAGAGATAACTTGTCGAAACCTAGTTTCTACTCGAAGACAACGATATATTTCATATGAAAATAGCGATTATTTGTGTAAATGGGTGAATTGAAATCAAACCTCTAACTGAATTTTCATCTGCCCTACAAAATTATTTGACAGAAGGGTCTTACTCCAAATTCTAAATATCCGTATTTAGGTTACTCCAACAACTGCTACAGAAACCGCATGTCAATGTCATTTGTAAGCGAGGTTAATTACACAACCAGAGAGGCCTAATTGCACTCAATTGCGGTTTTCTCTCTTGGCTCACCCGAAAACAATGAAACGCGCAAGCATTCGGATCAAAGGTGTTTTGCCAGACAATCGGGCTGGAATGTGTTAGTGCAATGCAGCTGTCTCATCTTTATTTACCCAGCTCTCTCAGTACCTAGCGAGCTAGCTGTTCAACTCTTCGTCGAATGCAGCCCAGCGCATGCATTGGGAATTGAACTCTCGAGGTAGCTTGGAAGATTCGTTTTTCATGCACGGGTTGTGTTTGGGTAACTTAACTCTGAAGACGGTCATGGGGTCAATTCCGAACTATTGTATGTTCTATTTGTTCGTGTTCTAGTTCTGTTAAGAAACTTCAAGAACAGGAATTCTGACTGCTCGAGTTCTGGTAATTTATTTCGTCAAATGCGAATATAATTTGAATGACTGTTTTGAGAAGTATTGGAAAAGGACCGTTTCTTTTTGTTGAGTTCCAGTTCTGTTCAGAAGCTTTAACAGGAATTCTGAATGCTCAAGTTTCGATTGTTTTTGTCAAATTCGTAGTACTATAATTTGAGTAGTATTGGAAAACGGCTGATGCTATTCGTTCGTGTTCCATTTCTGTAAAGGAACTTGAAGACCAGATATTCTTACTCAAGTTTCGATTACTTTTTTATGAAAATGTTTACTATAATTAGAATGACAGGCATTCCACCAGTGCCACATTCAAAGCCACTGTTGTAAAATAACTTTTGAGTATTTATATAGGGTATTTGATTTGACGCCAATGTATTTTGCAACACAAGGATAATTTCACCGACTTAAAAATAATGTTTTGTTCTTTTTGGAAATTTTATTTCATATTCAATTTCAAATTCAATTGGTGAAAAAAATGTGTGTGTTCAGTTTCCTAAAATTTTGAGTTGTATTGAGGATTAAAAGATTTTGAAACACTTAACAAAATAATTTTAAATTCATAACAGTTGTGCAAGGAATTTGAAACATTTCATGCAAACTGAGATTTTTTTTCCTCCATCTTTTAATTCCCAGAAATCTCAGAGGAAAGTGATTCGTCATTCAAGAAACGAATATCATTTCATATGAATTCCTTTGATATTATTACCAACATGTACATCGAACGAATACACGTTTAATGCCACCACCCAGGCAGAATGCATAGCAGCATAATAGCCCACTGTATTCTCAGAATTGTGTAATTGGAGACCTGCGGTTTTGGTTTTTTCCAACCTTTCACTGCACTCCTCTTTCATTTCACCAGTGAAACGAGAATGCTAAATGTGATTGCATAACCTCATAGAATGAACAAACATGGAAGAAAAGCAGACTCGTAACTTTAATATTCTCTATTGCATAAGCCTTTTCCTTCTGCGATATTGGTCCCAGCTTGTATCGATGACTGGAAGATGATCCTTAGAAAAACCTTCAAGGGTTAATATTTTAAACTTGATGACACTGTAACCCTTTCTTTTATCACATCGCGCAATCGGATGCATTACTTCTTTTCGTTTTAACCCTCTTGGTAGTTTATCTTCGCGTCAAAAACTGCCTGTTGTCCAGCCAATTAAATCGCATAAATACATTCAACTTAAGAAAGGTTTGTGTATGTGTGCGAAAATCCGATAGTTTATTTTCTAATGCCACATTTCTGCTCTACAAATAAACTAAATGAATTCTGAACATTTTTGTAACAGAATGATTATCTAATGCACCTTGCAACTCAAGACTAGATTTATCTGCATCTTTGACCACTTTAATAGATACAGGCCCTTGAAGTTTTACCAATATGCAATTCAGATAAACAAGTGGCAGCCGGTACTGTTAAACAAACATTATGATCCAAAAATGTAAACAATAATTGTAAGCGAAAAACCATTCATTGAAAGGGAATGAAAATCAAACAAGATTAATTCGTTTCAAAGATATAACAAACTAAAATTTCCTGCTCCCAAAAGGCAGTAAAAATAAACTGAATAATAAAAAACCAGAAAATAACCTGTTAACATTAAAAAAGAGCTAGGAACAAAAAAAAGTTTGGGAAGTCTCCAAGATACCCTTATGTTTTCAATTTTCGCAAAAATATTTCATGCGTCTCCTCAAAATGAACTCTTGGAGCAAATTGCATTTATCCATTTTGTCGTGAATGTTCTGTTTTCGAAAGCTGACTTCATTCTTTGCTTTCTCAAAAACAATTAACAATAACAAACATCCAGTGAGTTCACATCTGCTTCATATAACTTATTAATAAAAAAAAATTCTAAAATCTAAAAGTTTAGGAAGCATCCAATATACCCATTTATCGTTTTTCATAAAAATATTTCACGGGTTTTCTCAAAAAAAAAACTCGTGGAACAAAATGCATATCCATTTTATCAGTTAATGCTTTGTTTTCCACGCATCTGCATTTTCTGAATTGGGAAAAAATAAAAACGCACATGTAAATGAACATCTGCTTTACATTTGCGTGTTAATATTAAAAAAATAAATGTTAAATCGAAAAAGTTTTAGTAAGCATCCAAGATACCCTCTTTATGAAAAATAGTTTTCACAAAAAAATTTTCATGCGTCTTATCAAAACGAACTCATGGAGCAAATTGTATTTTGCCATTTTTCAGCGACTGTTTTAGCTTTCGACAGTTCCTCAGTTTTCTGCGTTCACAAAAACAATAAACGAGCATCAAACATCCAGTAAATGAGCATCTGCGTTACATTTGCACGACTTGGGCCAAACCGGTACAGCAAAACGATGCTTTTTTGCCATTTTTCCTAGAATTACGTAAAGGGAAAAGGAAGGCAAAATGATTGAGAAACCCATCGGTGATTCACATCATGATTCAACAGATTGAGCAGGAAAACCCGTTTCCTCATCTGATTACATTTCTGAAGTTCTACCTCTAATGCGAAAGAGAGGCCATGTTTTTGGATAACTTGGACGTCTTTTGGGCATTTTCTTGTACTCGAGCAGGTTCACTGGTTAAAGTAAACTGGTTCACAATACAATAGCAATATCTAGCGCAAACAAACCGTTTTTAAGCGAGACCTGAATTTTCAAAAAAAAATTTTTGTTTTTCAGTTATTATCGGATTTATATAAAAATGTGAACAGTTTCTTTTCTAATAAAATGTCGGCTTCAGGGACGTGCGTCCCACGGGTCACACACTGCCCTTTTTTGGTGGCCCACGTCACGATGCTTTATTTTAACTTTAACAAGTCACATATTTGGGTAATTTTTTTTAAATCACACGTTCGCATAATAAAATAGTTGTGGTGCCAGGCATAGTACCCCCCCCCCCCATATCTGAACAAATTTCTTCAGTCTTGAAATGCTAACAAATCAAAAAATAGGAAACGGTTAGCTAATGGAAATTTAGAATCTATTTTGCAAATATTAAAACAATTGTTAAATTAATGCAATATCACGGATCAAATCAAATTCTTCATTTACTTTTGTTATATTTATGTAACATTATGATAAATATAAATAAAATGAATAATGTATAGATAGATAAATTTTTTATACTTTTAGCATCTCTCCCATAAGTCACAGTGAATATACGTCGACCTTGATTTTAACAAGTCTGGGCATCGCTGATATACATAAAAGTTTGATCCAAATATATTCAGTAGTACGGGTGTTATGACAAAACGTGGTAGGTTTTGATTATTTGGCAAAAATTGATCAATCCCATTCG
The DNA here is from genome assembly GCA_947359465.1 of Metellina segmentata. NCBI lineage: Eukaryota > Metazoa > Arthropoda > Arachnida > Araneae > Tetragnathidae > Metellina > Metellina segmentata. The sequence goes on from OX375877.1 coordinate 96,673,490, forward strand.
CATTAACTTTCCATGTATTGTCAACATTTTCAGTCGCAAGATAGTTGAAAAACATAAATCAAACAAATTCCGTAGTTCACTTAACTGTAAGGTTTAAAAAAAAATTTTTTTTAATCAAACACCTAATATTCGCAAAAGAGTATAGGTTAAACAAAATTTTTTAACAACAATTTTTCATATTTTGGAAGCATGATTATTTTTTTTATTTGCACTTAGATATAAAACCAAATTGAAAGGATTATCCAAAATTTTTCAAGGAAATTAAAATTAAAACCTGATGCACGCACTGGAAGCATTTCGAAATCATAAGAATATCAAAAATTATTTATTGGAGGAAAACACGTTTTGTAATAAATAAACTTACTAATTGTTATCGACAATATGTTTTATACTGTTGCATGTGCAACATCGTCCAAAATTATCGTAATTGAAACATTTTTGCTATCTACATAATTGGATATCGATTATTTTTTAATGCTAAATTTCTCAGAAGATCGATTTTGACTAACTTTGAAAATCTACTGTCCTCTTAATGAATTTGAAACAAAATACAAGATCAAATGTACTTGTTTCAACTTTCTCGGTAAAGCCTTATCAACCCATTTTCTGAGAATACTTTCTATAGAATTTTCGTTGTTGGTTTGCATCGCGCGTGTCTTACGATCGTTATGATGTCGGAAAATTTGAGTGGGACACGCTTTAAAACGAAAGTTTAAACTAAAAATAAACGCATCACTTTCATAATATCAAATTAAGGATGTATTGGATTCAGAAGCGAGTTAAAAATTACTTACTCAAACTAAAATAAACTTGTTTTATTAATTTTATGTCTCCTAAACTACACAAATTAGTAATTTGTAACATTTTAACATTGCTATTTTCTAAGTTATTTGTGAATGTCATAACTAATTGTTATCATCAAGAAAAATCTTAAATGTTAACATTTAACAACGTTTTTGTGTTGCAAGGAATACAAGCGTTCGAAATATTAATTTTTTTAAATGAATCTACATTACGACTCATTTCTTCAATATGTCAGTCGAAATCATCACAAATAAGTACTGGTAATTTTGGTAAACAATTTGAAATCAATCAACCCAGGTACTCAAAATTATTTTCCTAAATATTTATTTTAGATATCTTTGTAATTTAAAGCACAAAATGCATAGGTTATTTGTTTGTTTTACCGAGTTCATTAAATGCACCAAAGTGTAATATTCTAACCAAACAAGTGAGCGCCTATTTTTAAAAATACTTTTTCAGCAAATGAACCACTCACTGTCAGTTTTGTAAACCCTTTATTTTTATACCGCAAAAATGTAATTTAGCAAAGGACAAAAAATAAGTTTATTGTAAATTCTTATATTTTACTCTCAAATTTTTTTTTAATGAGGTATTGTAATTGTATATTCTTTACATCCAAATGCGATTTACATCTTGATTTTTGTGTTGCTTATAAAATATTCAGACGATAATGACATAGTAGTTAATGATATTTCAAACCTTTGTATTCGTTTGTAATTACTAATTTCAATAATAAAACCCCATTATCTTACGAAAAGTTTTCTGTCAGTGAACATATGCCAGCTTCTGTTTAGTTCACACTCAAATTCCATAATCATTCTTTCCTTAACGTTGATTTATTTTTATGAAAAATCTACGAATTCATATTGAAACATTTTACTGCACGCTTTAAATCTTAATTATGAAGAGTTTTTAAAATTGTTCTTTGAATTTGATTCAGAAAGCTTTAAAACCATGTTTATTTAAACTTTTTAACAAATCAGTGTTTTAAATGACTAACACAGATATTTTAAAATAGACATTCCATTTGATAGCTTGTTTGTTATATATCGTTGATAGTTACACTTTGGTATTTTTACAAGAGAAAAACATTGGTTACGTAAAATGCTTTATTTGTTGATAAATGTTTCTAAGAAATCTGTTGCCATAACATATTGTTCTGTTTGTTTGTTTGCTTGCTGTAAGTTTGGTTTCCCAATTCAAGTAATGTATGATTATTTCTTATACTAATACATCAAAATGTCATTGAAATTATGTATTAAATTATAAAATGCAAAAGGCTACCAAAAAAGTTGAAAGCAATATACTTTCTATCGTTATTGGATTAATGTTATCTATTTTTCCCTTGTTAAAAATGTAACATTGTGAGAAACCTTTCTGAAATAAGCTACCATTTCAAAAATAACTATTATGTTTTTTAAAGATATTTCAATCTATCCCAATCAAAATTCATTAAATTCTGTAAGTTGTTTAATTTACAACGTTCTATAGAAATGAAGTATACATTTAATATAAACTTCATAGAACAGCTGGAACGGGATTGTGTGAGCAATATATTTTCGAAGTTATTTAGATCTAATACAAACATATCCTACAGTCGAGATGGATTGTATAAAATATTCTTTTTGTTATATAACATAGTAGTGTCTATGATAGTATTAATGCCTTGCTATCCGTTGTTAAACTAAAAGGTTGATCGAATGCATTTTTGCATTTTCATTCCGAATATTGAATACTAAAACTTTTATTCTAGTTCCATTCTGAAAACAGTTTCTGTGTCATAGCAAAAGTAGAACTAATTTTAAGTTATTAATATTTCTTACTCTGTATTTTTTGAAAGCAATTCATAAAATTCAGTGAAATGTTATGGTTTTTTTTAAAATAAGTTGCAGTAACAGAGAGAGAGAGGGTTACACGATATTTCTCCAGAATTAAATGTATAAAGTATCATCTATTCCACAATCGAATGCTCAACAGCTGTGAAGAGAGTTGAAAAAGATATTTAAAAAAATTGACACTAGTGTCGATGTGAAAAAGTGACTTGATGAATGAGGTTGAAAAGTGGATGATGAAATTCTAATTTACCCTTTCTGTTGTCGAGAAATGTAAAATTATGAGGATATACTATTCCGAAAACCGTTTCAAACGTAGAAAATGAGAAGTAATTATATTGTTTCGGGATCTAAATCTTTTCCAAACTAATTCGTTTGATTCAGTAAAATGCTTCACTGAAAAAAAAAATTTCAAGAAAAAGTTGTTACTGAAAGATTGTATGAAAAATATTTTGAAAGTTCACATTTTTATATAAAAGTGTGATTAAAATTATCTTATAATCAAAGTGTGCAGTGTTAAAACGTTCGTTACATAACATGTAAGGGTCAATTATTTTACTGAAGTGAAAGTAGGTTGTAGTAAAAGTTGAAAAACAAACATGCATTCACAATTGTTAACAATGGAATTCTATTCTATCTTCATCCACTGCAAATTAAAATTATCCTACTAAGTGCAGTGTGTTACAACGTTCGTTACGTAACACCAAAGTGTCAATAGAAGAATGCATTGCCCAAACGAAAAGATTGGAAAATAAACATGCTTTCATAATTTTTAACAATGAAATTTCAATCTATCTTCATCCACTGTTAAAATTTTTCAAAAAGTTATGATGCGTTTCCATTCAGAAACCAGTTTCCATGTGCTAGCGAACAGCAAAAAGATCAGAACTAATTATGTTGTTTCGGATTCTCCCTCTTTTCCGAAAGGCAATTCATTAAATTTATTTTTGCGCACACACAAAAGTGATGCATGACTTACCTCCACATTTCTCTCCCACAGGTTCTGCGAGAGGTGACAGCCAAGAGGCGTGCACAACTGTCCGAGCTCAAGTCCATCTTCCACAACGTCAGAGATGGTGTCGCTGCCTCCCCGCTGTAAGTTTAGCCACGCATAAATAATCATGAACAGAAAAAGAAAAATTAGAATAATAAACTACCGAAAAAAGCGAATGCGTTTTAGCACTTCAGCGACGACGTCAGCAAATGCTGAAGTTATTCGGTAATCCATCGCCCGAGACGGTTGCCAGTTAATTTTACATTTCATAAATTATATATGCGTTCGTTTTTTTTTCTCCGTCCATTCCATATACGCGGCAAAGTCCTAAGTATGCATTATGCGTTTCGGTTACCAGCCGGGTTGCGTGCTCTGCACTCTTTGCTTGCATATTTAAGCTCTGCTCTCGGCTATCGGAAGTATATATCTCAGAGAGCGTTGTTTGCCAGTGCCCTCTGTCGGCGAACGGTGGAAGCGTGGCACGTTCGGTTTATTTCTTTTTCCGGATGTTCCAAACGATTCTGGGAAGCTACGTTCACGGGATTTTTTCCCCCATTTCAATTCGGAGTAAGGGGAATTGAATTTTTTAAACTGTGAATCTTTTGGATGGAATAAAATAACAAACAAAGAAATCTTGAGATGCAAAAAAAATATTTACTTTTTCTTACTTACATTAAATAAACGGATCACCACTTTAAATTAGTTGCTTTTACATGCACATGGTTTTCGTTGGTTTAATGTTAATATCTGAAGGAAATTTAATTTGGAACAAATTTGTTGAACTTTCTTTTGTGACATAGCAGGAAAAAATCGTATTTTCAAAGAGTTATAAGTTAATTGGTTCGACTTCGAGAAGCCTATGCCATCCATAAGTAAGACTTGGCCTATTTTGCAATATAAACTTTAATATTCAATACATATACGCAGAGAAAAGCGATGCGTACTTTAGAAACATAACAATTACAGTAATCGGAATGCAATACGGATAACAATGCAGTAAATGGAATCGTATCGGAATGCTTGAATAAGAACCGAATCAGGAGAATAATTCATAAGCATTAAATTGTAAAAGGAAAAGGTACGCAACCAAAGATCACAAACTGCCAAAACAAAATATAAATTACAATACATCAATATTTATTGACATGCAAAGATTTAAGTTTTGAAAGGCTTAGTCAAAAATGTATTCAGTGTTATTTTTAACTGACAATATTTTATCTAATTGGACTTGATATTTGAAGTTGCCTTGGAGAGAACAAAGGTTTTGGGAGTCATTACTATAAATAACAAATTTTCTACACTTTTGAACTTAGTGTCTTTCCCTTGCTAACGATTTTTCTCCAAAAATATATTTTTTAAACAACCAATCATGAGTGAGTAATGGAATGGAACAGACTATAGTGGATCCTTAACTTTAAAATGATACGAATACGTTATTTAATAAAACGTCATAGTTGTAACATAAACACGAAGCCCAAGTTTGCCGTCATTTATTTGGTAGATAATTTAACACTACAATTTTTTTTAATCGATTAGATATTAAAAATAAAATAAACGACAGCTGTTATAATAATGAGAATAATTTTTATTCCCAAAAGAAACATTTGTTTCGGGAGAAATATATTACTATAAAAGGTTATTTGACCGCATTATTTGAAATTTATGTCCCACATCAACTGAGATAACTAGCATAGCCGTCTCAGCTTTTTAGTTTTAGATGATAGACTATTACACTTTTTTTACAAGATTACAACTCTTTCATATAAGATTATTACTATTTCTATGCATAAAGTACTATGGATTATGTGTGTTAATACTGAATCGACTGGAACTCTAGGAAACGTATTAGAATCAAAGAGGCAATTCAATCAATCTGAGACCTTGATTCTAAAACAGGAAATACTTGTTAAAATCAATGTTTTAAGAAGGTATTACAGTTTTTCAGATAGTACTTCTTAACACGAAGATGTGGAACGATGACGTTTATCTCAAGACTTTTAAGTCGTAGTCCTCCAAACGGTTTCGACGAGATATCTCGTCCATCAAGATCTGATCAATTTTGCTTTTGACGATATATGTCGTTCGTCAAGATCAGGCCAATTTTGCTGATGAGATATCTCGTCAAGATTTTGCGGATTGCAAGATTTTGCCTCGTTATTACCACCAAGAGTGATAAGGCCTGGATTTTTCATTTTAGCTTCCAAGGGCCTTTAAAAAGCACTGAGATTTGTTGAGAGCCCTTTTAACAATTTTAAAAGGCCTTACTTTTTACAAGAACAATGCACATCTTATTCTGCCGTTATTCAAAATCTAAGGTTAATGATATTCGGTCAAAGTGTCCAATGCCGTCGAAAATTTAGGGCATAATATTTTATAAGTTAGCTAAGAATTTATGTTGCTTATACTGGATCCGGGAAACTCAAACATACCACCTGTGAAAGTAGCTTCTCTTGGTTCAATCACTGGCCGTTGTTGCACGGTTCGAAGAGATACGGATTAGCTGGAGGGTTGTGAGTTCGAATCCAACAAAATACTGTCGTGTACAAAAAGGGGAAGGTGCACATTAAATCTGCCGTGGCCTCAATCTCCTCACGTGTGCGTGATGTGAAAGTTTGGAGAGTGGGGTGTCAGCTCAGGTGTGACCTCGTCATCTAGGCGTGATTCAAAATTTCGTGGTGTTTTCCTCGAATCTTTCCCTTTGGGTTTGATTCTTGAGTGTCGCCAATAACCCGATGGTGTTGCTCCAGTGTGACGTTATTTAAAATACCTACGTACCATCTCAAGCGACGGAGTGATTTTCTGAAATTGCAAACGTTAAAAAGTTTGAGAATTCACATTCCTTTTTCCGCCCCCCTGCAGAAAAAGGAATGTTTGATACAACTACCGGTTGATATAACCTCCCTGTAGGGATTGGTTTAGTGTGATCGTTATAACGCGAGTCTTCTGTACTTTGACTGTCATTAAAAGAGTTAGTCTTAAATTTAATTTTCGATCGTTATTTTTAATTTTTTGAATCAATATGCTGGTAAAATTTTTAAATACTATCGTATTCCAAGCTTTACTAAAACACCAAATGGTCATGAAACCTTCATACAACATACTGACATTGCGAAATCACTAATGAATTGAGGATGTGAAATATGTGTGTAGTAACAGAACAGTTCAATACAAATTTTGTTCGAAATGCAAGTAATCGAGAATAAAAGTTTCGATCTTCCTCCTTTTCTAGATTCATTACATTGAGAATCAAAATGATGTCTGGAAAATAATAAAATTCAAAAGTAGTTAGTTATTTTTAAGGAAGAAAACTCAAGAATAAAATTGAAGATAGTCGTGTATTTCGAACGATCTGTTATTACGCATGCATATTCAAAAATAAATGCTATTTGAATATCTTGTTTTATAAAAAATAATCTATAAGTAAACTTTCACAAGTGCTATCTTTATTTTATGTTCTTTGCGTACTGGTAAAAGTAAAAGTACACTTATTGTCATCTATTATTGCTTACAAAGATCCTCTATTTCAAACAATACTGTTATTCCAATTGCTGATGACATCGAAATATGTATGTCACCAGACAATGTAAAAAGTCGGATATGTCCGGAATCGTAAAAAGCAGATGTAATAACAGCTCTGGTGTGTCGTACAGTGTTATTGGTAAGAAATAGTATCTCACATTATAAAACTGTTATTGTTAAAATGTCCATGTTATTGTTAAATTATTGTTATTGTAAAATGTCCAAAACAGGCCGGTAGGAAGAGTAACGGTTAAGCAGTTCATATCCAACCAAAGACCGTCGTGTACGAAGGGATCTGGTGCATGTTAAATCTGTCGGGGCTTCAAATGTCCTCACGTTGGCGTGATGTGGAAGTTTGGAGAGTGGGGTGTCACCTTGTCGTCTGACTGTGGTTTAAAATTACGTGGTATTATTGCCCTCGAATCTTTTCCTTTGGGATTGATCCGAGGTCGTCGCCAATAGCCCGTTGTGTTGCTACTGTGTGACGTTAATTAAATACCTACTTACCTGCGCACTTACCTGCATTAATCTATTGCGATCTGCACATGGGCAAAAGTATTTGGACACTGCAGGTTAAACAGAAGTGCTTTTTTATTCTATTTAGTAACGGGTATTTCCTTCTTTTTTGCTTGTATTACAGCTGCAACACGTCCAGGCATACTTTCCACAAGTTCTATGTAATTCTGGGCAGGAATTGTTCACCATGCCTTTTGCAAGGTTATGAAAAAAGAGTGTTGTCAAGATGGGCTTGTGCGGCGGTGTCGTACTCGCGTCACTCCAGTTCGTCCCACAAGTGCTCGATCGGATTGAGATCTGGGCTCTGAACAGGCCAGTCGAGCAAATTCACCTCATTTTTCAGGAAACCAGTCCAGCACACGTTTTGCAGTATGACACGGAGCTCGATCCTATTGGAAGAAACAACCATTATCACCGTAGTATTACCATAGTGTAGGCAAGGCCGATTTATACAGTACTTTGAGGCACACGTCAGCGTTCATGGTACCAGGTACATAAAGTAATTGGCCGAGTCCTGACCAAGAAAAACAACCTCACTCTAAGATGGATCCTCTTCCGAATTTCCGCAGTGTCCAAATATTTTTGTCCATATAGTGTATGTGAAATGTAGTTTTAACAAAGAAAAATTTCTTTGTAAAGGGCCTAAATTTTCCTTTTTTTGAAGAGGAAGAACACTGTATCGACTATTACGAGTTTACTCAAAAGTATTTATCAGCTGAGATCGGATAAGCTAAACTATGGGGTAAAATAGTGCTAATAATTATATATCAGCTTTAAAAATTTGCAAAAAGAATCAACTTTAAAAGGAACATCTATATATATAATTCTCTTACGTGGCACGCAAAAAAGACGTTATTTGTAATCGCGTTTTGGCAACACTGTACGATTGTTTGTTTATCGCGAAGTCTCGCGCATCGATTGAATTTATAGCTTTATCGGATGAAATTTTATTAAAAAAAAAAGGAAATTTTAATGAGCTGTTGCAGTTAGTTTATAATAGAAATCAAAGAAAGCGGAGGATCTTTTCAGGGCCATTTAAAAAACGGTCCTTTTCAGGGCCAACAATTATAGTTCAACAAGACGCTTGCACTACAACTTTCGGCAACAAACTCAATGAAAAATTGTGGGTCGTTTGAGTGCTGGGAAAATGTACACACAAACAACATGCTAGGTATTCAATTTACAAAGCAACGCTCACATTTCGAGTCAAAATTTACACAAAGTTTTCATTTGAATTCTGATTTTAGAGATACTGTATATATTTTTTCTGTAATACAGCAAATTTAGATTTGAAAAACTTTTTTTTGGTAACATATTTTGTAAACAATCCCTTCTGCTAGGACACATGTTTTCATTGAGGCGAGCGAAGCGAGCATAGGTTCGAGCAGCGAACCAATGAGGATTGCGAAGCAATCCTCCGGGGGTTGGCGAGCGTCAGCGAGCAGGGGGCAAACCCCCTAGTAGTATATAAAACGTTAATTTCAATTTTGTTTCCTCTATGTTAAATGGTATTAAAACGTACTTATTAAAGAATAATAGGCGGGAAAAGCTATCATACAGCAGACAGAAATACCAGAGGAAAGCAAAACGACGAATATGGGGTAAAAAGGAAAAATCAAAGACAAACCGTGAAACCCTATTGTATTAATGTAATTATTTATCGAAAGTGGCAATCATTTTAGAGTCGTAAAAGAACAAAATGAGCAAGAGTTCGAAAAATTATATGAATTGACGAGATTATGCACATATGCATCTTCGTTAGGTGTGTAGTAACGTGTTTATTAGAAGAATCAATATACTTTTGATTTGAGACAATATTTTTATAAAGAAAGGTAGGGGCATACTTATTTGCGTTTTTTGTTCTGATTTAAAATTTCCGTATGGTAGTCAATGCTGCAAGTTTTCCGTGTTGGAACCATATAGTGATAAGGATGCTGAGAATACATCCAAACCCACATGGTAATGTGGGTAATTATTATAATTACCGTCACACTGGAGCAACACAATGGGCTATTGGCGACGGTCTGGGATCAACCCTCGAAGAGAAAGATCCAGGACAGCACCACGTAATTTTGAACCATGGTCAGATGAGGAAGTTCCACCTGAGGTGGAACCCCACTCACCAAACTTCCACACCACACTAATGTGAGGCCATTTCAACTAAACGAAATTAACTTTCGATTTAGGCAGCCAAGAGTGCCTTTCCTATACCTTTTTAAAAGAGCCTGTATATTCTATAACTTTGATCACACGATAAAGACTACACGATGCCCATAGACAATATGATGCTATTTGTATTTGCCAACAGCCCCTGAGACTAAGCTGAATACAGTTGCGCAATTATATATCCAGGACAGCACCACGTAATTTTGAACCATGGTCAGATGAGGAAGTTCCACCTAAGGTGGAACCCCACTCACCAAACTTCCACACCACACTAATGTGAGGCCATTTCAACTAAACGAAATTAACTTTCGATTTACGCAGCCAAGAGTGTCTTTCCTATACCTTCTTAAAAGAGCCTGTATATTCTATAACTTTGATCACACGATAAAGACTACACGATGCCCATGGACAATATGATGCTATTTGTATTTGCCAACAGCCCCTGAGACTAAGCTGAATACAGTTGCGCAATTATAGATCCAGGACAGCACCACGTAATTTTGAACCATGGTCAGATGAGGAAGTTCCACCTGAGGTGGAACCCCACTCACCAAACTTCCACACCACACTAATGTGAGGCCATTTCAACTAAACGAAATTAACTTTCGATTTACGCAGCCAAGAGTGTCTTTCCTATACCTTCTTAAAAGAGCCTGTATATTCTATAACTTTGATCACACGATAAAGACTACACGATGCCCATGGACAATATGATGCTATTTGTATTTGCCAACAGCCCCTGAGACTAAGCTGAATACAGTTGCGCAATTATAGATCCAGGACAGCACCACGTAATTTTGAACCCTGGTCAGATGAGGAAGTTCCACCTGAGGTGGAACCCCACTCACCATACTTCCACACCACACTAATGTGAGGCCATTTCAACTAAACGAAATTAACTTTCGATTTACGCAGCCAAGAGTGTCTTTCCTATACCTTCTTAAAAGAGCCTGTATATTCTATAACTTTGATCACACGATAAAGACTACACGATGCCCATAGACAATATGATGCTATTTGTATTTGCCAACAGCCCCTGAGACTAAGCTGAATACAGTTGCGCAATTATAGTTTAAGCCTTCTTTATACATAAGCACTCATCAAATTGTAGAGTAAACGATGATATTTGGTCCCTGATAACGCGAACAAAGACCAAGCTCAGTTAATTCCTTGTTTGTGCTATTGGGTGTTTAAGGCCTTCCCTATACCTACCTATAGGGTGGAGCGTACACCTTTGATGACTCGGGTCATATCATGGGGCCGTGATAGCCCAGTTGGAAGAGTAGCGGAATAGCAACCACACGGTTGCGAGTTCGAGACCGTAGTGTACTTAGGGCTGGTGCACGTTAAATTTCTAAATATCCAAATGTCCTCACATTGGCGTGGTGTGAATGTTTGATGAGTGGGGGTTCAAGCTCATATCCTGACTTCTTCATTTGACCATGGTTTACCCCTGCTATTGTGCGCTCAAATGTAAAGCTCAATAAACTCTCAGTTTGCGAATTCAGAAGTTTAAACCTGTACCGTCCTACGGAAGTCTATATCTTTGATGTCTCCAATTATAATATAAACACTGCGATGAAATGTGGACTCCGCTATAACTTTCCCAAAGACCAAGCTCAATAAATGCTCAGTTTGCGCAATTAGGAGTTTAAACCTGTACCGTCCTACGGAAGTCTATATCTTTGATGTCTCCAATTATAACATAAAGACTGCGATTAAATATGTGTTCCGCTATAACTTGCCCAAAGACCAAGTTCAATAAACTCTCAGTTTGCGCAATTAGGAGTTTAAACCTGTACCGTCCTATGGGAGTCTATATCTTTAATGTCTCCAATTATAACATAAAGACTGCGCTGAAATGTGGACTCCCCTATAACTTGCCCAAAGACCAAGCTCAATAAACTCAGTTTGCGAAAATAGGAGTTTAAACCTGTACCGTCCTATGGGAGTCTATATCTTTGATGTCTCCAATTATAGTATAAACACTGCGTTGAAATGTGGACTCCGCTATAACTTGCCCAAAGACCAAGCTCAATAAACTCAGTTTGCGAAAATAGGAGTTTAAACCTGTACCGTCCTATGGGAGTCTATATCTTTAATGTCTCCAATTATAACATAAAGACTGAGATGAAATGTGGACTCCGCTATAACTTGCCCAAAGACCAAGCTCAATAAACTCAGTTTGCGAAAATAGGAGTTTAAACCTGTACCGTCCTATGGGAGTCTATATCTTTAATGTCTCCAATTATAACATAAAGACTGAGATGAAATGTGGACTCCGCTATAACTTGCCCAAAGACCAAGCTCAATAAACTCAGTTTGCGAAATTAAACCTGTAACGTCCTATGGAAGTCTATATCTTTGATGTCTCCAATTATAACGTAAAGACTGCGATGAAATGTGGGCTCCGCTATAACTTGCCCAAAGACCAAGCTCAATAAACTCTAAGTTTGCGAAATTAGGAGGTAGTGCTCATACCTTCATATCGAAGCATATACATTCGATGCTCCCAATTAAGTCAAACCGCAACGATATCTGAGCTCCGCTAACGGGTCCGAAGACCAAGCTCAATAAACTCCCGGCTTACGCTGTTTGGAGTTTAAGCCTATTCCTTCGAAGGCTTAGATCACATCGCAAAGACTTCATCGAAATCGTGCCAGTAATCCGAATAAAAAAATGTGTGTGTGATTTCAATCTTGCTTCATCAATGACGCAAGTCGAAACTAGTCGCAAGACACAAAAAGCCGTAATCTTCCTACAGCAATTCCATTCCCGAACAACCCCCTTACAGGAAGAAAGGGATTCGAAATAAAATTCCTCAGTTGACCGTTTCGCATCCGTCCCGAGATGGGAAGATACCGTAATTACAACGTGGTAGCTGGTTCACAAACCACTGGTTTTCCCATAACGCTTGTGTAAGTGAATCCAGCGATACGCCCATTCTGATGTATGCAGATAAGTACAGTCATTTATCATCCATAAATGCCCGAATTGGTGGCTCACGTGACACACCGAATGCTTCAATTCAAAAGTTTGAAACACTGTTTCTTTTCCGAGCCTCCCTTTTCTTTTCCTTTTTTCTTTATATTTGCCTGCCCGTTCTTTTCTGTTGGTCAGGAAGCCGTAGAACGGAAGTTTGGAGTTGAAGTATTACGTAAATCCTGAGGATTTTGGGCGTGATGTGGTTTTATAACGAGACCGAGATGATAGCCTAGTATTTAATTAGGAGTTGTTTTGTGGAAATCTCTTTTGATGCGTGTGCACACTCGCCATGTTTATTTCTATTAATGAACAGCCTTCCCGTTGACAGAACTTAGATTGACGATTCCGCCATTTTTGTACAAGGTGTCGCATGTACATTTTGGAAATTAATAACAAAAATAAAATTGCAGCAGCAGTTTGAGAAGGCGTGTTTATTTCTATTAGTCTTCATCTGTGGAACTTCCGCCATTTTCAAACCAAATTGTTCTAGATGTATTTTAGAAACTAATTACAGTATAAAATAGCAGCGATTCGGGCTATTAGTGGCGAATCCTTCTATTGACATAACTTTGCTAAAAAATGGTGGAATCGTCAACCCAAATGTTGCATACATTTTGAAAAAAATAAAAAAAAAATACCGCGATTTAGAAATGTATGTTTATTACTATTAATGACCAGTCCTCCCATTGGCAGAACTTAGGTTGGCGATTTTTGATCCAGGTGTTACATATGTATTGTGGAAATTATTTGCCGAATAAAATCTCAGGAGTTTGAGCTGGCATGCTTATATCAATTTGTGACAAGTTCTTCCACAAACAGAACTTGGTTCAAAAATGGCGGAATTGTCACTTAGTGATGGAAATTATTGCATATAAAAATCGCAGCGATTTGTGAAGGAAAATTTATTTCTGTTCGTGACGAATCCGTTCATCGACAGAACTCGTCATCTGATCATTCTTGGTTCAAAATTACGTGGTATTGTCCTCGGAACTTCGGGATTGATCCCGGACCGTCGACAATAACCCGCTGTATTCTTCCAGTGCGACGTTAATGAAAATTCCTACCTACCATCGACGGAACTTAGATTGACGACTCCACCGTTTTTAAACCAGGTGTTGCAGATGCATTTTGGAAATTTATTCTTTAGGTAAAATCGCAGTAGTTTGAACAGACATTTTACTAGCGGCCAGTCCTCCCAATGACTGAACAATTCAATAATGGCGCAATAGTCATACCAAGTGCTGCAAACTGATTACATAATAAAATCGACAGCGAATTAGGAGGTAAGTTTATTTCGATTAGCGAATAATCATCCATTGAGAGCGTCATCTGACCGTGTTCAAAATTACGAGGCGTTAGGTCTTACCCTTCGGAAAGAATCAATCTCGGACTGTCGTCAATAGCCCTGTTGAGTTGCTCTAGTTCAACGTTAATTAATTAATTACAATTACAACTACAACTACTACCTCCAATGATATACAGAACTTGGTTTGACGATTTTGCTATTTTCAAACCAGATGTTGCAGATGCAATTTCAAAATTAATTACAAAAGTAAAATCGCAGCGATTTGGAAAGTAGGGTTGTCAACCGTCCCGGATTGTCCCGGAATTTAAGTTGCTGTCCAGAATCCCTGTTGCATGTCATATTGACCCGCAATTTCCGAAAAAGCTATCGATCTCAATATCACCTACATTCCAAAATAGTTATTACCCATGGTCAAATGGGTTTTGTTCTCGGAGAGGGTTTTCAAGTCGTCCGGTGTAAGAAAAAAAAATATAAAGATGTAGGAATACTAAACAACGGTAGTTGTCTACTAGTCTGGAAAGAACTCATTATAAGAGCAACGAGACTGGTAGGAGTCAGTTGCATTGTAGTAGGAATGCAAGGCAAGACTGTCACGAGCCAGTCACATTCCGGTATTCAGTTACGAGTACAGCTATCAGTTCATGTATCACAACGTCCAATCCCTCCAAGCGCATCATGAAGACATTGCCTGTGATCATAGTTTCATGCATAGCGATTTTCTATTGTTGGCCGAAACGTGGACGATTCCAACCGATCGCTTCAAGTTTCAAGACTTTAAATTGTGCATCGAGATTCATTCGAGCCAAAGTCGCACGAGAAAGCACAGCGGTGTTGCCATTTACGCCAAGAATAATATTGAAACACAGGAAGCTCTACAGTTCCCAAATTATGACACGGGAGTTCACATTGTTGTCGTCTATTTAAAAAACAATGTTCGTTTGGCCGTACTATATGCCAAGCCAGGTTCGAGTACAGATAACATTTTAGAAGCGATCTCAGAAGCATTGGGCACAGATTGTGACGAGTATAAATCAGTCTTGGCTGGAGACTTTAATATCAACATGAGCACTGAAGATGGGAAAGAATTTTGCGAAGTGTTGAGAGAAGTCTATTGGTTGGATCTAAAGACAAATCCTAAATATTGGACAACGAGAGGCAGAACTTCGATTGATGCAATCTTTTCCACGCACGATTTGAAATGTTGTGGAGTTTACGAGAGTACGTTTAGCTATCATGTTCCGCTTTACGGAAGACTAACATAAAAATTTAAGCAACTAGTTATATATCTATTATAAAAAAAAACATTTGACCATGGGTAACTTGTAATTGGCTTTCAAGACAATTACAGATAAAGTTTTTTAATTTCGTTTATCACACAGGTAAAATCCAGGTGTCTAAAAACAGTCAAATAACCATAAAGTAAATACTATATAACACTTTGGAATAGAAAAAGGAAGAGAAGGCTGTGCCCCATCCAAATTTATTTCTATTGCACATGATTTCGTATCCATCCATTGAACGTCCGTTCCCCCACTACTATCCACAACCAATACTATGTCAGTCTGTTCATAGCGGGATCATCGAGAAGAAATGGTATTAGTTGCCCTTTAAACTCTATTATTTGAATTTTATTTTCAAAATTGGAGCTGGAGACGAACGCAAAATAGAATTCGGAACACTTCGGTTCTGCATAACTGAACACGAACGATATCTCTATTTTGTATACGAACATTACCATTTTTATTTTTTAATAATTTCAATCCAACAAGAATTTAGATTTATTATAATTACTATGTATATGAGAGGACCATCAGGCTCGTATAGTAATTAAAATTAAAAAAAAAATACATAAAAATAACTTTTTTTTTTACTTGTTTTTTGTACATGAAAATTTTTTTATTGGAAAACTAGGTATATGTTATGTTAAATTATTTCACAGTTGATAATGTTGTGAAATTACACATATGTATATTTGAGTTTGGGACAATATGTTCCGGAATTGTCTAAAAAAAATTAGCAACCCTATTGGAAAGGCATGTTTATTTCTATTATTGACCACTCCTCCATTGAGAAACTTAGGTTGACGATTACTCTATTTTCGAACCAGGTGTGTTGGATACACATTTTGAAAATTATATGCAGAATAAAATTGCAGCAGTTTGAGGAGGCATGTTTATTACTATCAGTGGCCAAATCTCCATTGATAGAACTTGAGTTGGCGATTCCGCCATTTTTGAACCAGGTGTTGCAGATGCATTTCGGAAATTAATTACAAAAAATAAAATCGCAGCAGTCTGAACAAGCAATATTTATTTCTATTAGTGGAGAGCTTGGCCGTTGTACCACTGACAGACTGACAATTTCACCCTTTTTGACCAGGTGTTGCAGATGCATTTGGAAATTAATTACAGAATAGAATCGCAGCATCTGCTAATACGCAGTTATTAGAAACGAGCTACGATTCGTTTGTTTGTATTTCTAATTTCGTGTAATAGGATTGCTTCGTGAATGGTTAAGCAGCACATGAGTGGTGCAGGTGGAAATGTGAAATGGTATTTAAAGTGCCCGTAACAGAATCGATGGGTAAATCGGATGTCAGGGTTCGTTTTGATGGTACTTCAATTTTTCGATTTCCGGTGCAAAACACTCTGTCGTTTGCATTTGAAGTACCAACTAACCTATTTTTTATCAATAGTTATTTAAATATTTTCCGATTAATTTCCGAAGCAAATCATCTGTTCCTAAAAAGAGGTGAAGCGTTGGTTTTTATTTGAGTACATGCACTTTCGTAACGTTGTATTCGGAAGATTCACTGAGACTAAATCAGAAAAGTTGGTAAGACAAATTTCAATACATTTTTATAATTTTACAGCTTTTATCAAGTTAAAAAATTTGGAATACTTCTGTCAAAGGTAAAACAATGCAAAACTTTATTAATTTTGATGAACTCACTAGAAAAAAACTATTCTATTGAAACTTGATTAAAAATGAATAAACGAAAACTGTAATCTTTGGATTTTATCAAAAATATCTGATATTTAGATGATAAATGTGTTTTTATTATTCCTGTGTATCAATGACAGTACAAATGAACTTTTCTTTCCTATACCTCTTAATTATATTTTAATTACAAAATCCAGGATATGAGAATTATTTATAATTCTGATTAGTGAAATTCCTTTCTATATAAATTAATTGCAATCTTATAATTTCTTATTAATTTGCTTTGCACAAAATGCAAAGAAATAATGAGATATTGTATGCATCCGAGTTTAACGAAGTAGAGAATGGCTTTATATCTTAGGGATCATCCCAAACTTAACAAACGTTATAAAGTAAATTCAGACAGTTTATATGCGCAAGATCTATTCTAACTTTTCATGTCCCAAAGGTACATGGATGTTTATTTTAATATATGCGAAAGAGATATTAAAATAATTCATAATCATAAATCCCATTGGATTCTGAATTTCACCTTTGTTCAAATCATTCTATCTGTTCATTTCAAAGCTGTGAATTATTTGTGCGCTTTTACAATTAGGCTAATGACTATAAATATGCCTTGTTGAGGCTATATTCGAATGTGTTTTAAAATGCAATATATTCCAAGGTAAGGTAAAGTTACGATTTATAAGCTCCTTGATACGAAAGGGCCCAATAGCGATTTTTAGTAATTCCGCCGTAATTTAAACTTATGGCCATCGTAATTGCATCTCCAATATGGACAAGAGATATCAAAGCCTTATTTATTACTCAAATAACATGAGGTACGGGGGTAGAATAAATGATTGAACGGAACATACTTTGGATGTGTGCTTGGGGTATATCAGTCCATGTTGCTTTCACACGTTTATAACGTTATCTAGAGTAGCCGCATGTTCTCTGAGATGTGTCAGTCGTTTGACGATCATCGACCAGACATATTCAATGGGCGACAGATCTGGTGAACGGGTGGGCCATGGAAAAAGTGAAACTTGATGGACATTGAGAAATTGTCAAACGTTGCATGCTACGTGGTTTCGTGCATTGTCCTATTGAAAACTAGCCTCAGACAAGCTCTGAAGATAGGATGACAACAGGTTCCCAAACATCAGAGAGGACTTTAGAGTGTACTGGTAATACGCACTAGGCGAGTGTGGGAGTAGAATATAATGGTTCCCCATACCAAAACGGGATGGTGATGCATAATACAAGAGCCAAGCTGTCTGTCGCCTCAATGTCGCCAAACTCGGATGCGACCATCGTGGTGCTTGCTGTAGACAGAATCAAAATTAGTCTGAAAAGACAATGTCATGCCATTCGTTTGGCCATGTGCGGCGTTGTACGAACCAGCTTGTGGTGTAGAGTCAAAGGTAGTCGTAGCAATGAATGCCTTGAAAATGTTTCCCGTTGCTGCAGATGACGTCGAATTGTACGTGCCGACACAGGTTGTTGTGGAACACGCTCAAATTCCTGAGCTAGTGTTATCGATGTTGCATTGCGTTCCTGATAGGCTCACAAGATGTATGTCCCCTCGTTCAGTGGTGCGACGAAGCTGCTGCAATCCTTTACGTTGGTCAGTTCTTTCCTCCATCACTTACCTATTCCATATATGACATCACTGTCACTTTATTTTGTTTAACACGAGCACCCATTTTTCGGAAGGATAAATCCGCAGTCTTGATATATAAGCCACATTTCTTCCTCTCTTAAACTCAGAAACGTGTTCGTCTGACTGCTGTATATTTCGATGGGGCATAATTAAACTTTCTATACAACACAGGAACAGCGAGAAAACGCTATTCCAATACTTAAAAACCGGACATACGTTCTCCTTTTTATGCTGGTTACAACATCATACAATATTATACGCTGCTTTACTAACCATTTACATATCCTTCCATGTACGCATCGTGCAAATTTCAAGGCTATTGGATGCTTCCTACGTGGTATTAGATTTTGGATGTCCAGTGTATTTGGGTTAAAATTTTGCCAAACGTAATTCTGATAGCATTTTCCTTTCGAGAAATGAGAAAAATTCGTTAAAAGGAGATAAAAAAAACATTATGCGGTTGAAGTATTTCGTTTATATTCTGTGGGTGATTTCAATTCTTGCTAATACTATTTTATTTAATTAAGATATCAGATAATTTAAATTCGGTTTAACTATGATGGGTTCACACGCATATATCCGTCCTGGAGTCTTCCTAGCATGATTTCTAGTCAGTTTTGACCTTCTTGGCCAATGGAAGCTTTCGTAGGATTCTTTAAACCAATGAGATGTGGTTATTTAGTCATTATGTGTGTTGAGGGCTAAAGGCAGTTCACTACTCACAAATCCCTTGACGCTCGGGATAAAGAGGGTTGAATGAAGATTCGTCAGCCGATTCGGTTGCAATTTTCGATTATGTGTGGATACTTAGAGTACTTAAAACTATGATGATGGTCAGGATTTAGCGAACACAGTGTAATTCTCTTTTTTTACTCGCCTTTTTTAAGTGTTTTGACGAGATATCGCGTTCCATGATGCTTACAAATTTTGCTAAGAACGAGACAAACTGTCCTATTTACTCCAAGGGAAAGAAAAACCCGATTAGGATAATCAAATTTCCCCTTGCCCAAAACTGGTGGCCGTTTAGAATAGGTTTTTGCATCAGATGCTGGCTATACTGGGCAGTTTTCGACGCAAAGTTAACCCACCAAGAAAGCTAAACAAATGAGGTCCAGCTTTCCTTTCCTTAAAATATATTAAAGTTATTATTTGTGCCATTAACTTCGATGTAATTTTAGAACCTTCAGTTGACTACGTATGTTTTGATAAGGACGAGACAATATTACAAACTGTCCTATTTACTCCAAGGGGAAGGAAAACCCAATTAGGAAAATCAAATTACCCCATCCCCAGAACTGTTGGCAGTTCAGAATAGGTTTTTTGCACCAGATGCTGGCCGTACTGGGCAGTTTTCGACGCGAAGTTAACCCACTGAGAAGGCCAAACAAATGTGGTCCGGCTTTCCTTTTCTTATAAATATATTAAAGTTATTATTTGTACCATTAGCTTCAATGTATAATTTTAGAACCTTCAGTTAACTAAGTATCTTTTGAGTATCCTAAACGTTAAAACTGCTTTAAAGTCACGGAATATAGTATTCCTCTCCTTCTGTGTGAGTAAGTTTCTTAGAAGGTGTATATCCATTGCTTGATGTTGTCTGGCTTGTGTTTGGCACAGCTTGGCCGAATATATCCCTTATGACAGTGCTCCCCAACCTTTTTAACGACGCGGACCGGATCAACGTTCGTTAATTTTAACGCGGCCCACTGAGGGGGGACGTTGATTGTTTATATTTTAGATTGTTTTGATTTAATAATTTTAATTTAATTGTGTTTAAACATGCCTTCAAAATAAAATACAGTTACACCAAAAAATGAATTAATATTTTAATTATTTAATGTTTTAACTCACTAGAACGCTAAATCAATGAGAACCCTGAGCTTGTTTCTTTACAACGAGATGGTTTCATCTGGGAGTAATAGGAGACAATGACACCCGAAGTGTGTTGCTCATGTCCAGTTTATTCCGTTGTTTTGTTTTGGTTGCTGTCACTGCAGAAAACCCAGCTTCACACAGATAGGTTGTCGGAAATGACAATAGGGATTTAAGTGCTGTGGTGACAATCTCAGGGTTTTCCGCCATGACTTTAATCCAGAACACCGGCAGAGTTGTTGTCTCGAACGTAGTTTTAAGGCAGCCTTCATTTGCAATCTCCAGCAGTTGATCTTGTTTTAGCAGGCATGCTAGATTCGCCTGATTTGTAGACAAATGGATCCATTCCTTTCTAGTTCGTGGGTCTTTTATGGTTGGGAAGTAGTGCTGGAACTCTTTTAAAAAGCAAGGACAGGTGATCGTGCACCAACTGGGAGAATGAATGTTTAGGCTCAGTCTCGCCTAAAATCGCCACTAATGTCTGAAACATGTCCAAAATGCCTCTGTTCACGCGCCGTCCCCCACAACTTCAGTTTGGCTTTAAATGCAGCAACTTTGTCTGCCAACTTGAAAACAGTTGTCACATTTGTCAAAATTGGAAAATAGAGACATACAGAATTCAGAAATCATAATTGAAGCTCTAGTAACAGAAAAAATTTCAAGTTCTGATTTACCGCCTCCTAATTTGAGTGGACATTTCATAGATAAGAACCGCACAAACCCGAGAGAAATACACCATAGTAAATAAAATGGAAATAATTTAATGTTCCTTGGGCGGCCCGGTACCATTTGATCCACGGATCGGTACCGGTCCGCGGCCCGGGGGTTGGGGACCACTGCCTTATGACATTAAAAACTAGCCTAACCACAGAAATAATTCCTCGCTGTGTAAATACTTGGTTTTACATCGAACCGAAACAACGGAAATGGCTATTAGCGAATGTCCGAGATCAATCTTCAAGGGAAAGATTCGAAGACAACACCTCGTTTCTAGTTTTGTAGTTTTGTTAAATCGATAATTTTGAACACCCAAGATATAAATCCGTTACACAGTCCGTCCACTACCCTTACACAGTCAAACTTGCAGTCAATATAATTATTTTAAAATATTTTTGTCAAACATTTTTGCAATTGTATGACTTATTTCATGTAAAATAAGCTAAAAGAAAAAACATGTGTATGGATAAAAAAAAAATTTATCTCTGGATTTAATAGAAAGAACTTATTAGGTTGAAAGTTTTGTCAATAGTGTCGAGTGACAAATTACGCTATGCAAAAACAAAACTGAGCAGTGCTGAATCATATGTTCAAGAGCCATTTGTACTTCAGATTTTATCTTCATTGGAACGCAAAATCCCACCATAAAAGTTAATGCAACCTTCAACCATGCCGCCGCGTCCGATCTCATTTATGAATAAATCAGCAGCGACCGTTCGGAAATTCAAATGCACTTTATAGAAATAATTCCTCTTAAGTTGAAGTTAACCTAGTTCCATGCAAACTGTCGTCTTGTTTTACATCAAACCCAAAAAGCAAAAGAAGAAACTGTTCCGTTAGCTGTAAATAACTCAAACCATACCCGGACTCATTTACATCGCAATCCATAACAAGCTCTTGAAGCATCTGGTTCCAGGCTTTTGGCGAATTCTCGAAGCAGATGTTCTCGCATAATTTAATTCTTTTTTCCACTCGTGGTTTTTTCTACTTTATTTCTTGTCGCGTCTGAGCAAGAGGCTACATGCGCTGCACGCTTAATGTATTCCTCTGTTTTGAAACCCGTTTGAACTTTTTAATTAAAAGGTGCCGCGTTATCTTGTGCTCTCGAGGTTGTTTATCACACGCTTCGTTTGGGAGTTTTTTTATTTTGTTCCGAGCTCGCTTCGCTGGTGTGGTAACGGACATAAGGAGTGTAGTTTTCTCCTCGTTATCTTTGAGTGTGTAGGAAATGTAAGCCGGGATGGTTTCGTGAAATTCTTCCCCGAAAACCTCAAATGCAGAGTTAAAATAAAACATCCAACTCCTTTTGAAGTTTATTTATTAAAACAAAACGTGGAGAAATAAGCGTATGTCAACGTAACATTAAAAAAAAAAAAATCGATCATCTAGATCAGCGATGCACAGACCGCGGCCTGCGGGCCTTCTAGGGTCCTCCATTGGTCTGCTGTCGATTCGCCTCGCCATGTGTTATTTTAACTTTTACAAGTTACACACGATTATAGCTAATTCAAGTTAAAACTTAAGAAACTAAATAATGCATTAAAATGCGAAAGCCTCTTTGGGTCAGCATATCACACTTCGGCAAAAAAAAGTGACGCAACTCAAAATTGCAGAATTTGAGAAACATCAACTTAAAGCATAACATAAAACTTATATTTAAATAGTATAAGCTTCTTTTAAATTTTAGCTATGTATTTATGGTGATAACTTCTATTATATTCCATAGAATAATATATAACACGCTGGGGCACCTCATACATATTTTTCAATGACAACATCAAAATTTTATTTTTTGACTTGTGTCACTTTTCTTGCCGGGGTGCGATATATCTGTGAAGAAATTTTTTCATTCATGGATAGTAACTAATCGAAAACGAAAATCAGGAAGCGCTTGACTAATGAAAATTTAGAATCTATTTTGCGCTTGGATATCTACTACAGAAACCGAACCAAATATTAAAACAATTGTCGAGTCCATGAAATGTCATGCATCAAATTAAATTCTTTAGTTGCTTTTCATTATCTCTTTTTTTTATAACAATATAAATTATAAATAATAATAAATCTCAATAATATATGATACGTTAATTTAAGGTTTCGGGCGGTTCTCCCATAAGTCACTGAATCTATGTTGCCATTGGTTTTAACACGTCTGTGCATCCTTGATTTAGACATCGAGAAGCGATAATAGCTTTCGCAAATAATTTAATATATATGTCGCCACTGGTGTTCAAGTAATATAGAATTAACCCTCCTTGTGGTTATCTTGACGTACTATCTCGTCATTTGCAAAACCGTTGGCAGATCTTGATGGACGAGATATCTCGTCGTTAGAAGAAAACTGGCCAGATCTTGATCGTGTCGGTGTCAAAAATCGATAGTATCTTGACGATTTTTCTCGTCATTAGCAAAATTGGTCCTGGACGAGATAGCTCGTCCAAACCACTTGGATGGTTAAATAAAACTACTATCAAACAATATCGCCGTGGTGACCCATATCAGGTAAAGTATAAAAATGCACCGACAAAAAATTAGAGTTTGGTATTTTGTTTTTGTATAATTATGTTTTTAAATTATAAAGAAACAAGGTTATATATTAAAAAAATTATAATCTGGTTATTTTCGTGTAAATCGAAATTTCAATTCCCAGAACTCAGAATGATTGCTTCGTTTGGATTGAGTTTTCATCTCAGTATTCCCGCCTTTTCAACCAGATGCTTTCGATATGGGTTGGGATATTTACCCTCTCCTGTGGGGAAAGGGTAAAAAACCTTTTTTCCTGCCTTATTGTGCCAGTTCATACCCTGATGGTGCACTTCCCCTTTACTCGTATACTTTCTCCCTTTACTGCACATCTCTGCCCGAATTTCACTCGTGTTGAATTAAATTTGCATATGAACGATGTTTGAACTAACTTCATTCCATTTTTTTGTGTCTTGCCATCCTTTATTGGTGAATATTAATTTCCTGGATAAAACACATATTTCTTTTACTTAATGAATCCTGTGTTTCAGTTGCGACGGTTGCTTGTATTCACAAATTAAAAATGTTATTTGAATTTAAGATAATGAGCGTGAAATTTAATAGTTAAAATGTAGTGTTCTCATAACGTGACTAGTGTATACTACAGTTATGGTTTTACAAAAAAAAAGGTTTCCAGACCTAGCCCTCATACTTGGACTTTAAGCCTTTGTCCACGTAGAGTTAGTAAACGGTCTTTTCCAAACTCAATAAAACTATCGTTGTTTATTTAAATTAAACTAGAAACAATTAAATCCACAGTAGAAACAAAACGAACGCTCCATTGAGTCAAACTAGAAGAAGGATCAATGTCCTATGGATTGTATTTAACGTTTTAATAATAAGAAAAAAATCAACTTCTGTTATCGTTTGCAAATTTCATGTTCGCTTTACCAGACTTGCCCACAAGAAGAATGAATATTAAATACAAATATATATATTCTAAATTCTTAATGTTTAATTTGTACAAATTAATAAATTTTTCTGCTTCGCATGTAACAGAAAAACTTATGTGGCTTCTGTAAAGAATTACTTTTCTGTTTATCTGTCTATTACAATCCTGTTTAACTGTCTATTACAATCCTGTTTAACTGTCTATTACAATCCTGTTTAACTGTCCATAACTATTCGCTATTTGGTTTTGTTAAAATATATAATTTTCTGTACATACATAACATGCATGCAGCAATTGTATTTACCATAATTAGGTATCACTGTCCACCACAAGTCTCGCTATTTCATTTTTGCATCTCTTCAGTCACAAATATAGTAAATTTTTGTGTATCATATTTGAATAATTGTTTTTAACAGTGCTGTTTAGCATTACTAAAATGTTTCACCTTGACAGCCCTTATAATTGTAGGTATAGTTATGGTTCATAAGACAGAATATTTTTAGTGATACCCATACTACCCACTTAGCCGATCGATGTGCCTGACCTCTAGAGCTATTATTGTTACACGAAATGTGGAACGGCTTTTGTACAGTAATGTGCGGTCTGTTTTCTAAGTGAAAAGATATAGACCTTTCCATTGTATTTGTATCTGAGCGTATGTTCATATATATCAAGCAAGAAAAATTATAGAGCGGTACAAGTTAAGCATTAAGCATTTGGAAACATGTTTGAATTTTATGAGTCCATCAAACAAAATGCAAATCTATCTAACCTATTTTCAACCGTTGTGTTGTGGCACACTGATATAGTACTAGTGTGCCATACAGATTGTGAAAGGGTTTGAATCGAGTAACATTTATTTCATTCCAAATGTTTAATTTTGAACACCGTGTTCACAATAAATTTAAAGTAATACCATATAAATAGGTTTAAGTTTCAAAAAATATTTTATAAAGTGGTTGGTAGTCAATTAATCTCGCACTGATGCAACACAAACGGGCTATTGGCGACGGTCTGGGATCAAACCGGAAGGGAAAGATTCCAGGACAACATTACGTAATTTTGAAGCACGACCAGATGACGAGGTCAACACCAGAGCTGACATTCACCATCCAAAGAACGTCAAAGTGAAGACACTTGAGACCTTAGCAGATTTAACAAGCACCAGC
The DNA here is from genome assembly GCA_947359465.1 of Metellina segmentata. Lineage (NCBI taxonomy): Eukaryota > Metazoa > Arthropoda > Arachnida > Araneae > Tetragnathidae > Metellina > Metellina segmentata. Next base: position 96,699,376 of record OX375877.1, read on the forward strand.
CCCCGTGTACACGACGGTCTTTGGCTGGACCTAGTTTCGAACTCGCAAACGTCCTATTGCTAATCCGTTGTTCTTCCAACTGGGCTACTGCTGCTCGCACATTTTTTCTGAGTACCACAAAGTTCTATTAATTGAGATGGAAAAGGTTATAAAATCGCTGATCAAAATGACACTGGGGGTCAGCTTTGATTCCCGGTACGCTAGCAACCTGCGAGTTGTAAGCTACTAAAATAATGGGGTCCAAGAGGAGACTTCTTTTGTTGATTTTATAAATTTATGCTACGATTTTCACAAGTGCTATGGCTATGGTTTGGCCCGGCCAGCCTTGTTGAACTCGCGTGTTATTAAGTCTCAAAGGCTTTTCAGTAGGACATTGACTGTTCGGTGTAGGCGGGTGAGGTGGGTGGACTATTACCATAAAACCACTCTCCTAGTGGTTTCCTCGTGGAGAGGGTTTTCGATTTGCATCTGAAAAACATGAAGATGATACTTGCCTTACACAAAATCCGCAATGGAGTATGCGTACAGGCTACAGAAGCCTATCAGCATTTGCGTGGGCTCGTTTTAAAGAGCAAAAATCCTATCTTCTTGTCAATAATCCTCATGGTGAAACATTGCAGTCGGATTTCGTTGGCTTGGTAATAGAAAGAGTGCATTGACTGAGAGGTTTCCATTATTTAAAAAAATTCTAATGGACTTCATAGTGGGATCCGTGTGGCGAACTTAATTGAAAATGTTCATACCCCATAAAGATGATAAGTTCTTTTGGTGTTACTCGGCATGGGGTTCGGATATTGCATACAATAAACATCCATGGTGTTGAAATCGTGAAGCGTTCTATTCTGAATTTTGTAGGGAAATGGGAAGACCTTTGTCTTGCAAAAGCAATGCAATAAATAATGATATAAGAAACCAAGAGATGTAAAAGAAATTTAAAATTGATTGTTTATATAAAATGTACTGCTGAACAGCTGCTGTTTTAAATTTATGGAATGTTCTCTTTTAAAATTATTTTTAGTAAACGAGATGAATTATGAGACTTAGTACTCGAAAAGTATGATAAGCAGCACACCTTGATGCATTAAAAAAAATTGAAATAGATTGATTGAGTGTTTATATCAAATCTACTGCTAAACAGCTGTTTTAAATCGATAGAATGTTCCTTTTTATAAAATTAGTTTTAGTAAACAAGATGAATTATATGAGACTAAGTTCTCGAAAAGTATGAAGAGCAAACCTTGATGCATTTTTTTATTGAAATCGATTGATTGATTGTTAATATAAAATCTACTGCTAAACAGCTGTTTAAATCGATAGAATGTTCCCTTTAAAATTATTTTTAGTAAACAAGATGAATTACACTTAGTTCTCGAAAGGTATGAAGAGTAAACTTTTATACCTTTTTTTAAAATCGATTTATTGATTGTTTACATAAAATCTACTGCTAAACAGCTGTTTTAAATTTATAGAATATTCCCTTTAAAATTATTTTTAGTAAACAAGATGATTTATATAAGACTTAGTTCTCGAAACGTATGAAGAGCAAACCTTGATGTATTTTTATATTGAAATATATTGATTGATTGTTTATATAAAATCTACTTCTAAACAGCTGTTTTAAATGAATTCAGCGTAATAGGTAGGTATTTTAATTAACGTCGTACTAGAGTAACACAACAGGCTATTGACGACGGTCCTGGGTGAATCCGAAAGGGAAAAATTCGAGGACAACACCACGTAATTTTGAAGCACGGTCAGATGACTATCCGCGTAATGGGAAAATTATTTTGGACGATCGGTTAAAAAACGGAAATTAATTTACATTTGAAGTTCAACTTTACACCTCGTAATCCAGAAAAATACGCATCACTCAAATTGATACTTTCTATGTTTAGATTTCAATTTAAAATCGAAATTTGGCGTCAAAATTGAGAGTGACTATTGGAAATTATGAAGTTTATGTGCAATTTGATATGATGACGATATTTTAATGTATATTAACTTTAAAGATTTTATTTACCATTTGATGATACCTATGAATATTTACAATGAACGATACAGGAGAAAGAGTGTGTTTTGTCTTTTTTTCTCCACAGTTGCGCGATACATCTGTATTAAATTGTAAAATGTGCATTCAAATCATTCAGAGTATAAGTCATCCTGGTCCAATTAGCCACCGTGTCGGGAAAATGACAGTAAATTGACAAACCAAACCTGTCAAACTGTTTAGTTTAGTCGTAAGGTCTTAAGAAGGAAGTAATTTCAGTTGTGCATTTATTGAAAATTCATCCAATATATAGGGTAACGTAATATGGAACATATGATTTTAAAATTACCTGAGGAGGAAATAGGTTTTTTTTAAAAATAAATCACGACAAAATTAACTGAGATTTATATGATTATTAGGGCAATTTTTTTGTTGCAGTAAAAATGGGAAAAGTTGCTTTTATCATTCCCTAAAGTTGCATTGATGGAAATAAAATTGCATTTATTTTGGATACACTAAATTATAAAATAAATTATTCGTAAAAAATGAAAAAATTCAAAATATATTGACAATTTTAGTCGTGTATAACAGTATTATAATAAATTCTTAAATACAGAAGAACGTTGAATGGCCGATCCTTGGCCAGTAATTTCTTTAACATTGAAAAACTCCGCCAGCCGCATTCATATAATGTGCTGTATTGGATAGCAGAAGCGCCACAACCTTTCACTCAACATTCAGAGATTTTAAAACGTCTTATCCACAAGGCGAACAAGATATCTATGATCGACACTCACCTCGCAAACTCTGCAGTCGATTACGCAAGTGTTTCCTCTGGATTATCAAGAGTGCCAACCAATGTGTTAGGAGTACTTCTTGTCATTTATTTCAGTTTCGTCTGTTAGGACGAATTCCATGAACTTCTTGTTTGATCCGCAATACCTGGGCGTTCGCAAGATCAGACACACGTGATCGAAGGGTTGGATCAGAGGGCCAAAAATGAAATAGTAATTTTCATATCAATTAATTTTAAGCTAAATTTTAAAAAGTTGCAGGGGGGTTGCATTTATGTGAAAAGTTGCATTTGTGCGAAAAGTTGCACTTATGTTGCTGTTATAACTCACTTACAATACACCCCATGAAGGAGGAATTTTGGTTTCAGTACTTTACATGCAGCGTAGAACGTGTAAACAAAAGTTGCATTTGTTGCAAAAAAGTTGCCCTTATGATAATAGATACGATCAAGCCGACCAACCGGTTTTGTGGTTAAGGTGTTAGCCACTTGATCGGAAGGTCCCCGGTTCGAATCCGGGGCCAGTGCATGGATATAAAATTGTGCTGTCCTATGTTAGGAGCAATGATGGCCGCCCATTGGGTGCTCCTTCACAAATGGTCATCGCTTCCGACCATTGGACAGTATATGGATTGAATTCCAAATATATACGGTCGTATGTAAAAAAAAAGACACTATCAAATATTTAAAACTTTTAATCAGTATTATCGATTTGAAAAAACGACATCAATTATAGAACACTTAGAAGTAACAACAGAACAAAAAGCGATGTACGTGCGTACCTGTTGAGCCCATTCAAAAAACTACAGGATACTCTTTGAAATCTTCAAAGGATGGTTTTTCAATATATTCTTTCTATAGTTAGAGTCTATAGTTTATATATAGTCTATAGTATACTACTATAGTATAGTCTATAGTTTTTCAGTCAAACTCAGATAGTCTTTCAGTCACACTCAGTTCTCCGAGTTTGGAATCAAAATAATGATTAGTTAATTTTTAATTTCACACAGAGAACTATTATTACTTGAAAATCTACTGTTTTCAGAATATTTCAGGTTTTGTAAAAAAATTCGCGTACATTCTCTCTAGGTGTTCCATATTGCGTACACTTGTACTTCGACGATAAACTTGCACATGTTTAATAAATAATAATAAATTTTGCAGAAAACTAGAGTTGATAAATGATATGATACTCAATACACATTATTTTTTAACTCTTTTCCCCCTCCTTATGGCTGATTGTCTTGACGAGATATCTCGTCATTAGCAAAACGGATCAGATTTTGATGAACGAGATATCTTGGCATTGGAAGAAAACTGACCAGGTCTTGATCATCAAAAATTCGGCAATACCTTGATGACGAGGTAACTTGTCATTCAGAAAAATTGTTATATAATTAACGTCTCACTGGAGCAACACAAAGGGTTTTTGGCGACGGTCCGGGATCAATCCCGAAGGTAAAGAAACCATGACAAACCATGAAACAATACCATATAATTTTGAACCACTGCCAGATGACAGATTCACACCTGAACCGGTACCCCACTCTCGAAACTTCCACAGCAAGCCTACGTGAGGACATTTGAGGCCATGACATATTTAATGTGCACCAGCCAAAAACCGTCGATTTACACGACAGTCTTTGCTGGATTCGAACTCGTAACCGTCCGGTTGCTAATCCGTTACTTTTCCAACCGGATGTTACTGGTGTTACTCCTATTTCCAATAAATGCATGGCAAACAACACACCTTATTCCTATTCCCACAGTTAGATTCAGAATGTCTGTTATGATTTTGTCCCATTTCCTTGTCCCCACTCTGTACTTTTACCTTTTTTAGAATATTCTGGATTTTTTTAATGTATATATTTATCATTTGTAAACATATATTTTATTATGAGTCTTAGCTTTCAATGGAGATTTGAAATAAACCCCATCCCCATTTCATCGATCTCTTTTCTGACGCTTTTAATTTTTACCTAGAAATGCTTCTTTAGTTCCATTTAAGTTTCCGTCATTGTTTATTTTAAACTCCTTGGTTTCTCATCTATTTCGAGGTTTTTAAGAATCTCCAACCATTTTTTATTGGGTCTCTTCCTCCGGGAGTATCGGTTTGGTGGTTAAGGCGTTAGCCTCTAGATCGGAAGATTCATGGTTCGAATCCGGTCAGTGCATGGATGTTTGTAAGCGTATGGTGTAGAGGTGGATGGTGCACCTTAAATCTGTTGGGGCCGAGAGTCCTTATGTTGAGTTGGTGTGGAAGTTTGGAGAGTAGGGTGCCAGCTCAGGTGTTGCCTCGTCATTGCAGTGCGATGATAATTAACTATCTGCTTACCTCTAGGACAGTGCTTCTCATAGGGTGTGCCCCGGCATACTGGTTCACCTGGTTACAGGTCTATGTGTGCCCTATGAAATCCCAGATAGATATATATGGCTATATAAAAATGAATTTATTGTTATATAGAATTTATATTATAGTTATATAGAATATATATTATAGTTACATAGAATATATATTATAGTTACATAGAATATATATTATAGCTATATAAAACATAAATTATAGCTAAAAAGAATTTATATTATAGTTATGTATAATTTATAATATAGTTATGTAGAACTCATATTATTGTCATATAGAATTTATACTATTGTTATATAGAATTTATACTATAGTTATATATAATTTATAGTATAGTTAAAAATAATTTATGTTATATTTATATAGAATTTATAGTATAGTTATATAGAATTTATATTTATATTATAGTTATATAGAATTTATGTTATAGTTATGTAGAATTCATATTCTAACTATATAGAATTTATATTATATATTTATATTATTATATATTTATATTATTATATATTTATATTATTATATATTATTATATATTTATATTATTATATAGAAATAGAATTTATATTATAGTTTTATATTATAGTTATATAGAATTTATATTATAGTTATAAAGAATTTATATTATAGTTTTATAGAATTTATATTATAGTTATATAGAATTTATATTATAGTTATAAAGAATTTATATTATAGTTTTATAGAATTTATATTATAGTTATATAGAATTTATTTTATAGTTATATAGAATTTATATTATAGCTATACATAATTTATATTATAGTTATATAGTATACTATATCTTCATTTCAGCATTAAAATGTTCTTTGCGGCAGATCATTATTATTCTGTTAAGAAAAGCGGGGAAAATACGCAGTGCAGCAAAGAACAGTAGCAAGAAGGTTTTGTACTTGTTCAAACTAGTTCATACGGGGCTTGAGCTGATGCACAAGTGCAGTTGCTCGGGGTCGTTTTCCTGTTATTTCTGTATTTCTTTGCTTTTTACATCTTATTTCTTAGCATTTTGTGTATGGTGCGCCTGCGATTTTTTGCAGGACTTCAGACTGTGCTACGACTTTAAAAGTATGATAACCACTGCTCTAGGGTATGTATGTAATATAGAAGAATTTTCAACAAATTCTTGTTGGTTTGATGATTCTTTTTCGAGATGTAGCGTTCCATTTTACGTGCACTCACCCCACACATCATATGATCTAGATGCATCCATGTTTTTAATTCGTAAGCCGTTTTACCAAGGCACTGAGCAATCCACGTTTAGTATCCACTTACGTAAAGAAAGACCTCATTACGAACCTCATGAGATCTTAGCTGACTTCCTTGTTCGATTAAAGTATGCGGAAATAATTAGACACACAAGTAATAGTTTACTTTTTCCACTGATATGTTTGCTGTATTCCTTGCTGTCATTGTATGTGAAGTACTTAACTAACTGAAATTCGGTCGTTTTGTCAACTGCCCGACAATAATGTATTGCAGGCATTTAGACTGAAAAAATAGGGAGGGATTATTTTGACGATAAATTGATTAATAATTAAAATCTACAGATAAAAGGTGCAGTGACCTGTTGTTCTATTGCCCATTGGACTAAATCGTTCTTTCATTAGTATCCCAATTAGGGGTACTGTGAATCCTAAAGTATTTAAATATTTTAGTATTTTAAGGCTGTTATATATTCTTTTATTTATTATTCTGATTAGAGGAGTGCTCTACATAGACGGGAGGACATATCGTTACCTCCACGCCAAAGGCACTTTTTTGGGGCGTTTTTCACATTTTCCCAGTCACCAATTCATGTTTTGTACTGACAAAGCCATGAATCATCTTGATTTTTAGTGCAAGAGATGAAGATGTCTAATGAGAAAACGACCTTTGAGTGGTAACTCCACTTTCCCCGAAGCATCAAAACATTTTACGCTTTTTTGTAGAAGCACCAATTTTCCAGAACTGTGCCTTCGGCGATATCTAGTTAAATTATAATTTTAACGATATCTAGTCCATCTAGATCGGGATGATCGTGAAGTTAACGTCCATCTAGATCTGGTCAGTTTTGCTAATGAAGAGATTTCTCGTTCTGACAAAACTGCCCCTTTTCTATGAAAATCCAAGAAGAACAAAACCAACTGTCCCTTTTTCATAACTCGTGACAGTTTGGAACAGGCTTTTGCCCCAGAGGTTTGGCCACTACTGGTCAGTTTTTGACTTGAAGATAAACCCCCTATAGGGTTAAATCTGCTCAGATGGCAAAATGTTATGTCACTTTTCCCAAAAAATTGGTGGCAAAATGTCTCAAGTCTTTTTCTTTCAGTTTATGAGAAAACAAAGGGGGAAAAATTGTAATAATTCAAAAACCACAAAACAACATGTTTAATCTTAAATCTTAAAATTGCTGTCACGAAAAATTAAAATTAGTGACTTATAACATTTGTCATATGAGCACAGAAATGATAAGTCTCAATGTTCATAAAGTTTTCCCCAGAAAATTTCTTTTCGCGTAGTAACTTTCAACTTGTCTAAAAGCATAAAGATTGATAGCATTTAAAATCGAACCATTTATCTGAAACACGATTAGTTTAGTTGAGTTCTTTTCCTGAGACATACAATAAGATATTTCTAAATTTGTTTGTTACTTGTAAATGAATGCATAGAAAATTGTGTCAATAATTTTTTATAATTTTGAAAAATACTTTTAAGCGTTTTAAAATTATATTTTACCATCTATTGTTCGACTTATAGTTGCACAGAAATGCAAAATCAAAAATACGAATTAAATGCATTGCTATACTAAGTTTTTCTCGACTTTCACTATATTTCTCTTCCTTACATTCTAGTTTCACCAAGAACCATTTTATATCAAGGGGTATTGCAATACCAAAAATCTCCTTACCTTTTATTTACATGTATTACGTCTAAAGCTCTCCGAAAATACAAATTACAACAAAATGTACAAAGATACGGACACACGTTTTCGTTGTCCATTTTATTAAATGCACCTAAATTATTAAAAAATGTACTCAAAATATTTCTTTAAAATTTTTTTATTCTGAGCTTGGTTTTTCTTTATTTATCAATTCATTTTTAAAATGTTAATTTTAAATAAAATTGTGGTGTAAATAAAATAAGCATGAATTTCATTTCATCCTTGTTTGAATTGTTTAAGTGTACCTTGCACTCATTTGCTTGTTTTTTGTGACATAAATGTTATTCATTTATTAAATTGTTGTTATACTCTACAAAAGAATATCCAATTGCACCCTTCAAAATGACAATCTAGTTCAACTCCTTGAAGAACAAAAATTCTATGAATGGGCCCAGATTAAAAAAGTTATTAGAAAAAAAAGCTATTAACTTCTATCGTAAATTAATCTAGGTGTTTTAGTTTGGAATTTTTCTATTAGAAGATATGGGGATAGTTTAGTTATTACATCGAATCTGTTAAAGCCGAGTTTTTGAAGTTACATCAGTGTTAAGTACCGTTCTTTAAATGCAATAATTTCAAGCCATGCATTTCTTTTAAGCCTTTAATGCATATAACATTTATGCATGAAACATTTATGGTCAAGTACAGATAGATTGAATACTTTAATTTTAAATACAAACTGAAAACTTTATGCAATAAGAAATGGAATCAAATTTCTGCGTTATATTTAAAACGACTCAAAAATTTATTTTCTTGAAAATTTTCATATGTGATTTTTCTAATCTTTAGTTGAAACTTAAATACCTAAAAGTAGAGCATATTTTAGCCTTATTAGAGCACAATAGTGTACCAAAAATTATTTACTCATTTAGATGATAAAGAACAGCGTTTTCAAAAAATGACACGAAACCCGAAATCTTCCATCGAACTTTAAGATTTGTGAACATTTTTCTTATGATTTTTTTTCGGACCCTGTACCATTATGCCAAATCATCTTGTGTGCTTTACATCGTAATAATGTCAATTCTTTCACCAGAATTTTTAACAATTCGTGCTACGAAGATATACATTTTTACTCTAAAGCTCTGGTGAATTTAAAGTGCATTAATAGAAAATAATAGTTTTTTCCCACAGAACTATGTTTATGTTTTGAACCGTGTGCCATTAAACCAAATCATCTTATAGATTCTTCATGAGATGCATTTTTACTCTGTCGCTGATGAGTTTAAAGTGCAGAAATAGTTTTTACATGAAACTATGTATATATTTCGGATCTTGTGCAATTCAAATAAACCATCTTATGGATTTTTCATCGTAATAATGTCAATTCTTTTCCCCAAACTAAACATTTTGTGCTTTGAAAGAACACATTTTTACTCTAAATCTCTGAGAAGCGCAAAGTGCATAAACAAGAAAAATTAGTTTTCCCAAAAGACTGTTTATTTTGGACCTTTTGTGCCACTAAGCCAAACCATTTTGCTGATTTTACATCGTAATAGGATCAATTTTTTTCACCAAAACGTCACAGTTTATACAATGAAAAATTATATTTTTACTTAGTCTCCGATGAATTTCATGTGTAAATATAGAAAAAATAACCTTTTCCCTAAACTATGTGTAGGTTTAGAACCTTGTGCCATTAACCCTTCTTTGCATAATGGTGGAAATTTCCATCATAACATTGAATGCCCAAAAATTATATAAAAGAACAAGTTCACTTTAAGTTGATCGTGTCTGGATACCTTTTTAATGTCCATTGCATAGCTGTCAAAAATAAGCAAGTGTCACTATCAGTAAAACGAGCTTGAAGTTGTCATTCCGCTGTTTGTTGTAGTTGCAATAAACGTATGATTTCGTTTTTAATTTTGTTTTATTATATTTGAGTTTCTATTGCTAAAAAAGTGAAAATGAGTGGAAGAAAGGTTTGTAACATGTGTTTCTGTTATTTTTAGAGCAATTTCTGAAAAAGTTTGCGTTTAATTTAAAAAATACCATATGATACCATCATATTGTTTTTTGCTATTTATACTATAAATATATACTAAGATTTTTTTAATTATTTTTCCTTCAGTTTTGAACATGAATTATATCACCTTGATTTATTTCACCAATAAAGAAACAATCATGTAAAGAAGGGTTAAACCAAATCATGTTTCGGTTTCACATCTCAATAGTGTCAATTCTTTCACCAAAACTATACAATTCGTTCTCCGAAGGGACACATTTTTTAGTCTAAATCTCCGAAGAGTTTACAGTGCAGAAATAGAAAAATAATTCGAGCTAATCGGGGTGCCGTTTTAATCCGGCAATTTTAAACTGTAAAAACGAAAATAAAAATTTCCCGCAAAACAAGCAGCAAACGCATCTATCCTCAACAAGACAAATCGAAATCACCTACCTGACCTAGGTCGTCACCTGCGCACTTCCAAGAAACACACCTCGTAAAAAAAAAACTGTCCCACTTGCAGCGGGGGGTGTTCTCCACCCCAGGTACCACCTTCTAATGACGCACGTGGTGGCTCCTGGAATTCCGACCCAGCGAGGACCACCCAGCAAAGTACGCGCGCCATCCGACGCGGAAGCGCAGGGACCCCTTTCTAATGAGCTGGACCCCCGACCAGCCGGACATTAAAATATCGCCCGGATCGAGTTCGTATCGGACACCCCACCCCGGCAGGTGCGCTGCATATCGTTATTTGCCGTCACGACTGATGGGGAGAGGGTGGTTTCGTAAGAAACTCGAGGGTGCCTCTGGTTTCGAAGGCGTCCCACGGAGGTGTTGCTTATTCCATTGCCAATTTTTATGGAGAGATGAGATGGCGACATTCTCGTGGTCCCCGCTTGGATGTCCTTAGGACAAGGACGCAGGATTCGCAAATTAAGAAAGTTAATTTCATATCTAGGTTTGTGGGGCCGCCGTATTCCAGTTCGTAGGGTCGGGGATTAGCAACACAACTCGATCCAATTATAGACCTACGCTTGTATGTGGGGTCGGGTAAACGTTGACCCTTTGGGTGGTATGTCGTCATTAAGAGGAAACTGACTAGATCAGAATGGACTAATTATCTATATATATAATTCTCTTACGTGGCACGCAAAAAAGACGTTATTTGTTATCGCGTTTTGGCAACACTGTACGATTGTTTGTGTTTACCACAAAGTCTCGTGCATCAATTGAATGTATAGCGTTATCGGATGAAATTTTATTGAAAAAAAAAAGGAATTTAGTTAGGCTTTTGCAGTTAGTTTTTAATAGAAATTAAAGAAAGCGGAGGATCTTTTCAGGGCCATCTAAAAAACGGTCTTTTTAAGGGCCAACAATTATAGTTCAAAAGACGCTTGCACTACAACTTTCGGCAACAAACTCAATGGAAAAGTGTCGGTCGTTCGAGTGCTGGGGAAATGTACACACAAACAACATGCTGGGTTTTCAATTTCCAAAGCAAAGCTCACATTTCGAGTCAAAATTCACTCAAAGTTTTCATTTGAATTCTGATTTCAGAGTTACTGTATATATTTTCTGTAAAACAGCAAGTTTAGATTTGAAAAACATTTTTTTTTGGAATATCATATTTTGTAAACAATCCCTTCTGCTAGGACACGTGTCTTCATTGAGGCGAGCGAAGCGAGCATAGGTTCGCGCAGCGAACCAATGAGGACTGCGAAGCAATCCTCCGGGGGTTGGCGAGCGTCAGCGAGCAGGGGGCGGGCCCCCTAGTATAGCTAATTTGTGACAGGTGTTACTATCTTTATAGGTATACTTTCTAAAACGTGGTCATACATAGAATTTTATTTCCTGGCGGAGTCCAATAAGCTCTCCATTTTAATGTAAGCCTTTGTGATGAATTTAACAACAAACCTTAAAAGTTTAATTGTTCTCGCTATTTATACGAGTATTTACAACTTGCTAAATAACCTGGCGTTGCTCGTGTTTAAAATATGATTGCGACATTTCCCTGCGTTAGCTCTAATACACATGCCCTGTAGAACGTGTTTCCTTGTCCATGTCCATATATTGCAGGAAAACAAACTTTATATTTTAAAATTGGGGCTTCGAGGGGTACATTTAGGTCTGAGTGCCAATTTTTTTATGGCTAATATATATATATATATATATATATATATATATATATATATATATACACACACACACACACAGTCCAGTCACATTAATGTGACCACCACCTACTTTCGACGAAAACGTGAAATAACCAATCACAAAAGCCAGGTGGAATCACATTGTAGTGGAGTGTATATAAAGGATGTCCTAGGACATCGGAAAGCATTTCAATCGTTGGCGTAATGCAGAAACCTAGCGATTTATCCGACGTCCAAAAGGCCATGATTATTGGCTTTCGGGCCAAGGGTGGAAGTATTTCGGAAGCTGCTAATTTTGTGAACTGTTCGCGTGCCGCCGTGGTAAAAGTATACCGTGCATGGCAAAATGGCACTATCCAAAATCAGCGGTGTGGCACATGTGGTGCACCACGGGCTATAGATGACAGAGACGAACGAAGGCTACGGAGATGCGTTCGGTCGAATAGACGTGCAACTGTTGAGCAACTGACTGCCCAGATGAACCAAGGGGCTACCAAGAGTGTATCCTCAACAACGGTTCAGCGAACGTTGCTGCGCATGGGCTTCCGCAGCAGACGCCTGGTTAATGCACCTATGCTGACTGCTGTCCATCGGCGACGAAGGCTGGAATTTGCACGCCCGTTTCGCAACTGGACGTCCACAGAGTGGCGACAGGTGGCTTTTTCCGATGAATCACGTTTTGTGCTCCATCGGACAGATGGATGTTGGCGTATACGGCGTGAAACGTCTGAAAGCAAACACCCTGCAACAATTGCTGGAAGGATCCAGGCTGGAAGAGGAAGCATTATAGTTTGGGGAATGTTTTCCTGGCATTCACTGGGTACACTCATCATCAGAAACCTAATTGACTCTCTTCCTGCACGTCTCGCAGCGGTCCGCTCTACCAAAGGTGGTTATTCTGGCTTTTGACAGGAGCAAGTAGAGGCATAGTAGAATCTGTTATAACTTAACAATTAACTTTCTTGGTGGTTGTCTCGACGAGGTATCTCTTTCTTAAAAAGTAACTGCCCAGATCAGGATGAACGAGATATCTCGTCATTAGCGATCAGATCAGATGAGGGGGTCATTGGTCAGATCTAGGGAAACGAGATATTTCGCCGAAGTCACTTGGAGGATTAAATGTCCCGTGGCTTCAAATGTCCTCGAGGTGCGTAGGTTTGCAGAGTGGAGTCCCTTGAGTCCTCACTCCGGATAGTTCCTGTTACCTTCGCATGGAAGTTTGGAGGGTGAGGAGCCAGCTCAGGAGTCCACCTCGTCATCTGACTGTGGCTCAAAATGACGAGGTGTTGTCTTTGGATCTTTCTCCTCGGGACTAATCCCGGACCGTCTCCAATAGCCATTGTTTTGTGTCTGTGCGATGTTCAACTTTCAACTTGCTATCTTCTATATTTGTGGTTTCGTGTGTATTTAGTAGTTACATATAAAAACCTGGCTAGAGGGCTGACTCTGAAATGACCAAGATTTTGTTTTGGGAGAAAAAGGAAAGAATTGGTATAGCCAGAGTATAAGTTACCCGATCCTTCATACCAGGTTAATATCCCCTATTTGACTTCGAGCGAATCCAATCGCATCGTCCTTTTCCTTAGGCATGAAGAATTTCTTTTGGAGCTGAGTTAATAGGTTCAAATGCCTTCCGTGGATAAAACTGGTTTCGCAATATGACTCTAATAAACCAGGAAACTCCAATCAGCCAGCCGTGTGAGTTGTAGGCGGCGCAGGTTCCATTCCTGTGAATTTCCCTGGTTTAATTTTCTCATCTCTGTCGATAAAACTTTCCTTGTGTTTGTCCATTACTTGATGTTTATCTTGTGGTTGTCCATGACTTGATAATCTTGTGTTTGTAGCAACTGGGCCAAATATAGCCACTGCACCATGAAACCTCTACCAATTAAGCAGTCAGCCGCAGCAGGCAAGCACAAAGATCACAAGTTTCGGTACAGCTGCAGTCTACATTTAAAGCGGTGGCAACGGCCTTGGCGCTTTTTTTTGGCGCACTCCTGAAGTCGCCAAGAAAATAATTATTTCAAAATTTCAGATGAACCAATGAAATTAAACGACAGTCTAAACGGATTTTAAAAGAACTTTCTAGAATGTTCAAAATGAAAATGTTAACTTTCCGCTTGCCGAGGTTACCATAAAAAAACGCAATAATCGTAATACATATCGTAAGACGCTAAAAGAAGTGCGCCAGGTGTTGCCACCGCAATAAACTTAGCCTGCAACTTTTCCCAACTTTTTTTATGCAATGGTGTTTTGAGGAACTTTCATGGAAGATGAGATGTGAAAACTCATTTGTACAATACTCAGTACTATATTTACTCGTTCAAAACAAACGTAGACTGTTTATAAATACAATGTTCTAAGCCAGTCATTTTCAACCTGTGTTTCACAAGGATTGCACCGGTGCTCTTTATGGATCGTGGCCAAGTATGGCACTTGTGCCATAAAACACCAAAACTAAACAACTTTATGGATGGCGAAACGATTTGAATTGTGTAAGATTTATTTGATTTGAATTGTGTAAGATTTATTTGATTTGAATTGCTCAGTTTTGAACTGCTGACAGTTATGTTAACAAATAATTCTAATATCCATATTTTTAATACTCGTATAAATAATTTTTTATTACAAAGTATAAAGAAATTGTTTCAGAAGATTTTTTTATTAGCCACTTTTGAATTAACATGAGTTGATAACTACTTTTGTTTTTGTCTTTATAAATCTTCCAAACTTTTACCTATTTTCTTTTGGTCGGCAAAATGTATATATATATTTTTTTAGTGTGCCGCCGAATTTTAATAATTAGTGTGTGTGTGTCATGAAAAGACGAAAAAGGTTCAAAATCGCTTATCTAATCTTTTGTTATTATAATTTTTAGTTGTGTGATGATTTTAGTTTAAACAGACGTAAATATCTATACGAGCTATATAAAGAACGTAAGAGGACATTAAAATTTTTAGGTAGGTTGTAGTTTTACATACACACTCATGATATAAGCACATGATAGTTAAATAAAAGTCTACCAGGAATTTGACTAGCTGTTAGGTTTCAAAAAATCAGCCTGCGTTAGTGTCTAAGCTAGCTTGACGCAATAAAATCTCTGTTGCCAATTCCCCCTTGCATTAATGCTATTGCTCGTTTCCAAAACAAAAAGCAACACAATTTAGTGATGCGACATTTTGCGAGCCAATCTCAGATCTCTAAATTCCAACTGTTTTCCTGTAATTCAAGGTGAGACGATGAAATTTTCTAATTTTCCGTGATGAGAATTAAGTTAGAACTAGGAATATAAGGAATTGAAATAAGTTGGAACTCGCCTTCACATATCTGAATGAGAATGTTTATTGCAATTGATTTATGTTTTTTTTTTTTTTTTTTTTTTTTAACTTTTTTGAGGGATAAATATGATTTGAATAGGACGACTTAGTTCTATTTTATTATATTA
The DNA here is from genome assembly GCA_947359465.1 of Metellina segmentata. Taxonomy (NCBI): domain Eukaryota; kingdom Metazoa; phylum Arthropoda; class Arachnida; order Araneae; family Tetragnathidae; genus Metellina; species Metellina segmentata. The sequence goes on from OX375877.1 coordinate 96,714,996, forward strand.
TTTTTACTTTTGAATGAGATTTTTGAAAATTAAAGAGTTTGAATTCTACTTTTAAACATTCTCCTGTGATTAATGGAAGCAGTTGGTGTCATTAAAGCGACCGATCCAGTTTTGTATTTCAATAGCCCCGTTGCATATTAAACGGCTCTTTACTTGAATAAAAAGTTAAGTACTAATGAAAATTATTGAAACTGTTCTACTTTCAAGTGAAGGATGAAAACTCGATAACATACTTCCTGGTCGGCATTTTAGTGAATTTTTCAATACATATATTTTTACTCTTATTAAATTCTAAAGTAATTGCAAATTACCTTTCATTTTAAGTTTTCATAGTTGTCGCGCAACGATCGTTTTCTATTAAATGGCTAGTTATGCAGGGACCTACAGTTTAAAGTGTTTTCCGAAACGACGAATATTGATTCCAAAGCAGTTACATTAAAGGCCCAGAGCAGGAAAAACTACTCAACCGCTATGCTATTATGAAAATACTCCCACCCCCTATCAACAGCTTTATTAAAACTATCTCTACCGCTGTCTTAAAAATGTTATCATCAACCGCTGTTGTAAATTTTTTATCATCAACCACTATGACAAAAACAACCTTCAACCGATGTCAAAAATATTATCATAAACCGCCGTCATAAATGTATTATCATCAACCGCTGTTGTAAAAATTTTATCAACCACTATCACAAAAACATCATCGACCGCTGTCTTAAAAATATCACCATCAACCGCTATTGTAAAAATATTATCATCAAATGCTGTTGTAAAGGTTTTATTATCAACCACTATAGCAAAAATATCATCGACCGCTGTCTTAAAAATATCATCAACCGCCGTCATAAATGTATTATCATCAACCGCTATTGTAAAAATATTATCATCAACCGCTTTTGAAATTTTTTTATCATAAACCACTATGACAAAAACATCATCCACCGCTGTTATAAAAATATTAGCATCAACCGCTATTATTAAAACATTATCACATAAAAGTTTCAAAATCTTGTGATGATTTGATCCACAGTCAAGTCTAATTCCATTACACAATATTGTCGGCTTAAAGCAGAAACTCATCAACTGACTAAACAATGTTTACTGCTTTTTAGTTCATTATTTTTAAGGTTAAAAAAATAAACATTTTGATTATTATTGCATACATTTTTTAAACAGAATAATTATGAAAACGTATGTCTCATCATCATGCAAACAAGCTTTTTAGTGTTTGTCGGTTGATAAGTTCCTGCTCTAATACGAAGTACTGTCAAAATGATGTAAAATTTTTGAATTGAATGTTCTTTGTTTCCATTGATGTTGATAACTGATATAAAGTTTGGGTTGAAAACATTTGACTCCCTCACATCTTATTACGCGTCCTCGTGTCACATTCCTGTGATCCATTCCTGTCTCAGACGAGACGTCTCAAGGCAACAATTTTTCCTTGCACATAAAGATAATTTTCTTAGATAGAATCTCTACTCGCGAATATCGTAATATAATTTATCACATGTTTTCTATTCTATGTAGGCTTTATTTCAGAAGCGAAACTTTTAGCTCCCCATGTACATAAAGCGTTCTGCTTTCAGTAGTATTTTTTGTCAGTAGGTTACTGCACTAGCAATCTCTGAGTCGTAGGCTGCGCTTGTCCGATTCCTGTGACTTACCCTGTGTGTATTTCTTCTGCATCAGTAAAAACGTTCATTCTGTATGTCCATTACTTGACATTGTTTTGCGCAGTATGGTCATATATGGCTAATGCGCCATAAAACTAAACCATATAAGGCAGTGCTCCCCAACCTTTTTATCGCGGCGGACCGGATCAACGTTTGATAATTTAACGCGGACCGCTGAGGAAGGGTGGGTGGGTGGGACGTTGATTGTTTATGTTTTAGATTGTTTTGATTTAATAATTTTAATTTTATTGTATTTAGACATGCCTTCAAATTAAAATACAGGGGGTGATAGGAAACAATGACACCCGAAGTGTGTTGCTTATGTCCAATTTATTCCGTTGTTTTGTTTTGGTTGCTGTCACTGCAGAAAACCTCACTTCACACAGACAGGTTGTCGGAAATGGCAATAGGGATTTAAGTGCTGTGGTGGCCATCTCAGGGTATTCCGCCATGACTTTATTTCAGAACACCGGCAGAGTTGTTGTCTTGAAGTAGTTTTAAGGACGCCTTCATTTGCAATCTCCAGCAGTTGATCTTTTTATTGCACATACATGCTAGATACGCCTGATTTGTTGACAAATGGGTCGCGGATCCATTCCTTACTAGTTCGTGGGTCTTTTGTGGTTGGGAAGTATCGCTCGAACTCTTTTAAAAGCAAAGACAGTTGATCGTGCACCACCTGGGAGAATGAATGTTTGGGCTCAGTCTCGCCTAAAATCCCCGTTATGTCTAAAACATGTCCAAAATGCCTCTGTTCACGTGCCGTCCCCACAACTTCAGTTTGGCTTTAACCCGAAAGAAACACAACACAGTAAATAAAATGGAAATAATTTAATGTTCCTTGAGCGGCCCGGTACCATTTGATCCACGGACCGGTCCGCGGCTCGGGGGTTGGGGACCACTGATATAAGGTGTGTAAAAACGGAAAAATAGGTTTAATATCGTGATAGAAATTAGGGTTACCTTAAAATGTAGTTTATTGTCGTATTGGAAAGGTTTGACGCCTAATCCAATTGGTGATTTTTAGATCCTCTGGGTAAACGCCCAGTTCCACAAGAGGCTATCGGGAGGAAATCTAATAGGTGTTGACCAATCAACTGTCATATATGAATTCGGAAAATATTCTTAATAATTCCATATTGGTGAGGTGATGAAATCATACTATTGTTTCTCTTACTCTTAATTTAATTGCGTACTTTTAAAACTCAATGCTCTTACAACATTACGACGGGGTTCAAATCGTGTTGGGAACCGGGGTAAAGCAAATCAAGCCATCCTCAAAATTATGTTACACATATGTGCCTGAAAAGTAATATCTAATTAAATATGCATACATAATCCATGAAAGATAAAAACATCAAATCATCCAATCATGACCGACTGGAGCACAGCCTCAACATGTAACATTGACATTAATTCGAAACGACATGAAATGAATTCGATATGTCATGGTTATTGTTTAAATTGCGCTGCAACCGAAAAAGCAGCGTAATCTCAGGAATATCAGTGGTGCCCTTAACTATAATGACCTCATCTCTGTGATGCTAGTCAATCTGAAAAGCAAACGCCACGGTGTTATTGTTTGTATACACCGCGGCATCTTTACATGGCACCGAATCCGCAGGAATGGTTCGTATAAGAGATTCGTATCTCTTGGACAAGCGTACGCACCCACCTTTAAAATTCCCCTGCAGCAGGACACGTAAGTCTATATTGTATAACTCAATGCATTGTTACGTCATGCATCTAAAAGATGACAACGGAAATTCGGCATCAAAATAATCTGCCTTCAATCTCAACCGTTTTAGGGATGGTGGTTTTTTCGATGGTTGTTTACAAATAATCAAGCCTCGAACCGTGGATGAATTTACCACGCGATGTTTCAATCCATTTTGTGGCCGTCTCTGCCATTGAGGCAGCAGTGGACGTCGCTGATTTTTACCGGACACTCGATGTTTAGGCTGTCAAAATCCATAACCGGATGTGTCCACCAAAGTTATGTAGCCATCGGCGACCGAACTTTTCTTTGTGGGAACATCGGAAAACAAGATTATCTCCTGCGATAAATAAAGGATACGGTTGCTGAGGGCACAACCTTCAGCATTCGCTCCTCTGCATACTGATATTTTGGTTAAGAAGACATCTGATGGTAAAAAGTTGATAATTACTGTATGTCTTGTTAACGACTACTTGAAGCTTGTTACGACATTAGTATTCGCGTGGCGCATGTGAATTTTGTTTTGTGGTAAGAGCTATCAGCTCTGAACATGCTTTGTTTTTTAAACCAAGTCTCTTCCTCCTCATCCGCACTACATGCATTGGTATCAAGTTCGATGACGAGTCCCGGTACTAGGTACTACCTCTAGTACCCGATAACTAATACAAGCGTCTAACGTTTCCTTAACACGATTTTGGTGGCCATCCTAATCAAGGAGGCAGTACTTCGAAGTTTCTTCTTTTTGAGTAAATGTAGTTAAAATGCATATTACTGTATGTCTTGCTAACGGCTACTTGGAGTTTGTTACAATATTTGTATACGCGTGGCGCTTGTGAATTTTGTTTTTGTGTAAGTTATCAGCTCTTTGAACATGCTTTGTTTTTTAAACCAAGTCTCTTCCTCCTCATCCGCACTACATGCATTGGTATCAAGTTCGATGACGAGTCTCTGTACTAGGTACTACCTCTAATACCCGATAACTAATACAAGCGTCTGACGTTTCGTTAACACGATTTTGGTGGCCATCCTAATCAAGGAGGCAGTACTTCGAAGTTCCTTCTTTATGAGTAAAGGTAGTTAAAATGCATATTACTGTATGTCTTGCTAACGGCTACTTGGAGTTTGTTACAATATTTGTATACGCGTGGCGCTTGTGAATTTTGTTTTTGTGTAAGTTATCAGCTATTTGAACATGCTTTGTTTTTGAAACACTTCCCCTCCACATCCGTACTACAAGCATTGGTATCAAGTTCTATGACGATACCCGGTACTAGGTACTATCTCTAGTACCCGATAACTAATACAAGCGTCTAACTTTTCCTTAACACGATTTTGGTGGCCATCCTAATCAAGGAGGCAGTACTTCGAAGTTCCTTCTTTATGGGTAACGGTAGTTAAAATGCATACTACTGTATGTCTTGTTAACGGCTACTTGAAGTTTGTTACGATATTTGTATACGCGTGGCGCTTGTGAATTTTGTTTTCGTGTAAGTTATCAGCTCTTTGAACATGCTTTGTTTTTAAAACACTCCCCCCACATCCGCACTACAAGCATTGGTATCAAGTTCGATGACGAGACCTGGTATTACATCTAGTATCCCATAATTAACACAAGTGTCTAACTTTCCCTGTACATGCGTTTTGTTGCCATGCTTAGGTACAGAAGAAGGCAGTACTTCCCCAAGTTCCTTCTTTATGGCTAAAGGTAGTTAAAATGCTGACTGTTTGTAAACGTATATAATGCCTCTCATCACCAGAAAACTGTTAGACCACACACAATCTGCTGTTTGAGTTATCTAACAATATGATAACTGCCTAGTATGAAGTATTAGATACTTATAAACGGAGCAAACATTCGTTAACTAGAAGAGATGCTGCCTTTTTGACTAATAAAGTTACAGGTTGGGATTCAAGGCAAGACATAAAGATTTTCATCAGTTACCGGTGAAAACGATAGCTCTAGATATCAAAGGACTTCATGATCAAAAGCAGGATAACCTAGTCACTAATAAATACATCTAGGTTATTTTAAAATTTTCATTTTGAAAGGAAATGAATAATTATGTAGACTAAAATTCTCTATTTCTTTGAAATATAATTAAAATACTAAGTTTAAAAGGAACTAATGATAATTGGTTCTTATAATGAGGCTCTAGCTTGTATTTTTTTGCGTAAGAGTTCCTTCCATCTGAATGTTTGAGATTCCTTGCTATTGCTAATTCAATCCGAAAGATATACATTGGGTTACAAAAGTATTCGTCCATCTCCCGTTTTTTAATCGCAATAATTTTGTAAAAGTGGAGTTAAAATTACGATTTAAAATTTGGCCATATTTAAGCTGTCTTTTTATTCTACCCTCTCATCAAAATAATTGAATAATTATTAAATTTTTTTATAAAAATATTTAAAACGTAACCTTTGAATACAGACACAAAGTATTCGTCCATCTACGTCCGGAGGTACAAAGGCTTCAAAATCAATGTTTTTGAATCAATATTTTTTTTAATTTTGTCGTAAACTTTAGATTGTTTTAACTTTAAAATTATATTGTTTTGACCAGGTATTGGATCAAATTTGAACCAATTTCATTCTATTATGCTTTAAGATACATTTTCAATGTGTCTTTATGATGAAAAAAACCGAGTGATTTCTTCGCAAAGGTAACAGTATACAAATATGAAATCTTTAGCTGATTTTATTCCGTTTATATCTCTTATATACCAATCACAACCCTTGTATGAAAAGCACTGCTTTTGCATAACTGTCATGGTAGATCCGAATCTATATACTTCAATTCAAATTTTCCAGTAAAAAGTTTGAATTCTTTTTTAAAAAGGCACTCTATAGATCTTTTACAATGAAGGTTTTCTGTCCGTAGTAAAACAGGGGGTTGCGTTTTCGAGATTCTCAAGAGATAAATTTTCTGCTTTCGTCCCTTTATTATATTCCTATATCCCATTGTTTTTTCTCTTCTTGACATTTTTTAGTTAAAGTTGTTTGTTTTGGGATTGGCCAAATATAGCCCTTGCGCAATTAAACCCCCAAACAACCAATCAGCACTTTTAAAAAGATCACTGTTTTCATATTGAACCTTTGTTTCTAGCAGTAAATTCAAGCGTATCTACACCTAGCTGTCGATACACACACGTAGGTCATTGCATCAGTACCATGCTGCTTAAAATTAAATTAAAGTGCCTTATTCTACTTAAAATAAAAAATAAGCTAATATTTTCTCTGAAATTTTTAAAGCTGGTAACCGTTTTCTATATAGTTACCAGCTTTGACATTTAAAAATTTCGGGTAATATGTTAGCTTATTTTCATCAATTTTTTTAAGGCAGGCAATTTGAGCGTTGCGTTTTTAGTCACTACCGTTCTCTCTAAAATGTGATTTTATTCTTTGATGCGAAGTGCTCATACTCTCATTTCATCCCACCTTCGCTACTTCGCATTAGGGTCTATGAACTCATGAATGACGAATCGCCCTACCCCACGATACTCAAGTCTCGGTCAAAGTTCAACCGTTTTCTTTTTACCTTCCCACTGATGAAAGGTGTGTTTTATGGATTAAAGTTCATCTCCAACATTAAACGCGTTACGCATCGTAAAATACTCCGTAATTCAATTTTATTGCAATTTGCATGCTTTTAACCCTTTAGGTGGTTGTTTCGTCGAGGTATCTCGTCATTAGCACAACTCACCAGATCTTGATGACCGAGATATCTCGTCATGAGAAGAAAACTGACCAGTTCTTTATCTCGTCATAAAAGAAATAGACAATATCTCAATCACGAGATATCTCTTCATTAGCAAAATTTACCAGATCTTGATGGACGAGGTATCTCGTCAATGGAAGGAAACTTACCAGATCTAGGTCTTGTTGACGTCAATGAATAGGCTGTATTGATGATGAGATGTCTTGCACATACCACTTGAATGGTTAGAGAATCATTACGAAAGAAATGTCCATTTTCATTGAGTCGACACTCGTGTTTCCGTGGATTCGTGTTTTCAAAGTACGTTGTCACTTTGCGCTGCGAATAGTTTGGTTTTCTTTCAAGAGTAGAATTTCATTTTGAAGTCTATTTAATTCTATACCTGGAGAGATCAAGAACCCGTCAAGCAGTTTAAATTCTAAAGTGGAATAGACATTGTCACTCTTGTATTTTCCTAGCTCTTCAGTTTATTAGTGGTTTATTAGGCACTGTCCCCCTCGAGAATTTTATAATTAAATACAAAGTTGGATAACAGATAACGTATCCAATGAATTTATAAATTAATGTGTTAAATAAACAATTCGAAAATACTATTTTAATTAGATAGAGAATTCATAATATATAAAGTATTCATACTTTGTAAAATCAATTGATATTCGAAGATATTTTCATAAATTGGTTTGTTTAAGCATACTACTCGAAAATACTTAAAATAAATTGACGTGTTTAAGCGTGCTATTCGAAGATATTTTAGAGAATTAGATAGAGAATTCATAATATATAAAGTATTCATACTTTGTAAAATCAATTGATATTCGAAGATATTTTCATAAATTGGTTTGTTGAAGCATACTACTCGAAAATACTTTAAATAAATTGACGTGTTTAAGCGTGCTATTCGAAGATATTTTATATGAACTATCTTAATGCTTATTATTTGTATTCGATGTTTTATGCACATTAATGCGTTTAAATATGCAATTCGAAAATACTTATATTATTTGAAAATAGTATTGATAATATATTAATCTTACAAAGTATTATTACTGTAAAAAATTATTTTACATTCGACTATATTTTACATGCCGACCAACCGGTATAGTGGTTAAGGTGTTAGCCTCTAGATCGGAAGGTCCCCGGTTCGAATCCGGGTTCGGGCATGGATGTTTGTAAGCGTATACCAGCTTAGGTGTTGCTTCGTCATCTGAACATGGTTCAAAATTACGATGTAATTGTTAGGGGCAATGATGGCCCTCCCACTGGGTGCTCCTTCACAAGTGGCCATCACTTTCGGCCTTGTAGTGGCCAATGACTTCGATCAAAATGTGCCCGCCATTAGGAAAAAAAAAACTATATTTTACATAAATTGGTTTGTTTGAGTATGCTTCTCGAAAATACTTTAAATAAATTACCGTGTTTAAGCATGCTATTGGAAAATATTTTTTATGAATTATTATGTTAAAGCATATTTGTGTTATTCGAAGATATTTTATATGAATATATGTGTTTAAAGCACATTAGTTGTACTATTCGAAGATGCTAAAAGATGTACGTATGTATATAAAAAATGGCGAATGCAGCGCCTTTTTGAAACTTTTTTCACCTGCCTGTATTTCGGCCACTGATTATAAGTTTTGAAAAGTGGGGATCGAATCCCATGAATGTCCGAAAAGTTATCCCACACCGCGGCATCATTAATCAATTTCGAAATTTATTCGCGTACAACTTGTACCGCGTGTAATGGCCTCCCATGTCTTCCATCCGAGCTCAATTTCTCCCGAAGAACTGTCACCGCTATAATAACCACCTATCACACACACACAAAGAACCACCAAGCGCATGTCCATTCCCCTTTCCGTCAATTATGACCATTTCTCCCCGAGAACCCATCAGGCCCTGGAGGTAGGAAATTTATTTTTTCTTTTGAGAAATGTCGCACGGAAACAACCCATCACTGCTAGGCCATCCCTTCCCACCCAATTAGAGACCATGAAAAATACCCTTCCGCGAGAACCCCGGAATGCCCACGGTCGAGGAACATACCCTCCGGTCCATTTGGTAGATGTCATCAGAATTCCTCCGACCAATCACGCGATGGGGCACGACAGACGGACAGACAACGGATTGGATTGATTCCCTTGTCGAATTGGAGCCCTTGTGTGGCCCTATGTCTAATCTGTTTCTTTTGGGGTCTTTTTCATTGTTGTTATTCACTTCCTTTTGGAGCCGGACTCATTAATCCTGTCTCGGCTGTCCTAGGAACACAGTCGGAATTAAGGGACTCCACAAGAGGGACCCCCGACCAACAACGGGTGGGACCGGGTTGTTGTTGTAGAAGGTGAGCACCGACGTTGTTTGGTAACAGGGAATACACCCTCCCCAACAAGGGTCCAGGCGAAGACAAATGGACAGGAGAAGTGCGAAATGCTATGGATACACCTGCTCATTAAGAGGATTCGGGGGCAGGTGAGGACGAGGGCTCCCTTTTTTTTTATATTTATATCGTCTGGTGTCCCCTGAGGTGGGTGCCACTTAGCGGGGCCACCTGCCACACCCAACGGTGGACCTCTTTTGGGTTTCCGTCTTGGGGACGGTTGGACCGCTTTGGTAGTCGATGCATGTATGTCCCTTCGGCTGGTTTTCTATAAGGTGTTTATTGAAAGGGTTGGAGAAAACACTGTTATTACCGCATCAAGGCGCTCGTTATTTGCAAATTACGTGGAATCGGTTTAGCATTTATATGCTGATTAAATGGCTGTGAGTGCAATTATATAACCAATCAGACCCGAGCGAAGCATTTGCGCTGAACGCTATTAATCGCTTGGATCTGATGAAGTCGGATGATTGGTGACCGGAGGATTGCGAGTTCGAAACTCTATCTAACCGAAGAAAAAGTGTATGTGGGGGGGGGCTGATGTACGTTAAAGTTCTCGTGGACTCAAAAATGTTCTGGTGTTGGAAGCCGAGATTAATTCCGAAGGGAAAAGATCCGAGGATCAATCGAGATTTTTAACATTCTCAGATGGCAAGGTCGACAACTGAGCTGGCACCCCTCGCTCCAATCTTCCACACCACGCCAAAGTAAGGACATGTGAGGCCATGATGATTTTGGCATGCACCAGTCCCTACGTACACGACAATCTTTGGTTGGATACAGATAAATAATTAAAATAAGCTTGGAAGAGTAGAGAATCACAGCAACCGGAGGACTGCAAGTTCGAAATCAGATCCCACCAAAGAATATCAGTGTTCGTGGGGGCTGATGAAAGTTAAATCTATCATGCCCTCTAGTATCCTCACTTTGACTCGACGTGGAAGATTAGAGTGGGATGCCATCTTAGGTATAGACCTCATCATCTGGGTGTGGTTGAATATTGACGAAGTGTTTTCCTCGGATTTTTCTCTTCGGGGTTAATCTCCGACTGTCGTCAATAGACCGTTACGTTTTTCCATTGCGACGTTAATTCAACTACATTCCTACCTACCTAATACACGGCTTTACCAATTGGGCTTTCGGGACCTTAAGAGTGAGAAATACTCTGGAAGGAACCGAACCCGCGTCTCCTGCAACTCGCAGGTTGCTAGCGCTGTAGGCAAACTGAGACGCGGTAACCTCAGACCTCTACAGAAAGTTGCGGTCTCCACTTAATGTGTAATGGTAATTTTAGTTAACGTCGTACTAGAGCAACACATCGGGCTATTGACGACGGTCCGGGATCAATCCCTTAAGGGAAAGATCCGAGGACAACTCCTCGTAATTTTGAACCACGGTCAGATGACGAAGCAACACCTGAGCTGGCACCCCACTCTCCAAACTTCCACACCAACCCAACGTGAGGACTTTCGACCACGACAGATTTAAAGCGCACCAGCCGCCTCCACACCATACGCTTACAAATATCCATGCCCGAAACCGGATTCGAACCAGGAACCTTCCGATCTAGAGGCTAACACCTTAACCACTGTACCGGTTGGTCGTCCCATTTAATGTGTATGCAATTGGCGTTTTTGCATAAGTTTTCCTGTTGGCGTGATGTGGAAGTTTCAAGAGTGGGGTGCCAGCTCAGGTGTGGCCTCGTCATCTGACTATTGTTCAGAATTGCGTGGATCTTTCCCTTCGGGGTTGATCCCGGACCGTCGCATAAGTTTCCCCATGAAAGTAGCCGATATATTTCGGAAATAACCGTTGGGAAGCGTGCTTTTCCTGCATCATCATGGTTCCAACATTCCCCATTAGGGAGATAAAATCTCTCCCAGACCTCTGATCACCTGACCCGATCGTCTCCGTGTGTTCCAATGCATACTTTCCCACCAAATCGAAACAGATGCTGATACACAAGTTTTACGACATCCTCTCACTGTCACACGAATGCATCTTCACGAAACGCAATAACTCGCCACTTTTCCAGCCAAGAAAGCAATAAATTCCTACACCGCCAGCAAACCTTCTCGCACAGAACGGACCGAAATGTTTATTAGCCAGTGCAAAAAATAAAATATTTTTCCTTGTAAAACAAAAGCTCAATTTTGAAGCGCTTTTTGTCACTGCCGTTCCCATTATCATACCCATTAAAATCTCCACACTTGTGCACTGTTAACTTTCACACGCATCTCTCCTCGTACATCATACTCCTCGACCCTCGCTGACAGACGATTTCCGGCCGAGGCTCTTATTTTATGTACCGGCCTCTTCTTCACTTCAGTTGCGGGCCCTTTGATTTACGCCCCATCCCACTCTCGGGTGGGGGTTGCGGACTCGGTTTTATATCGCGCGCTGTTATTAAAGCAGCGCGATTGGCAACGATTAGAGCTGAAGATTGAGTCGTCCGGAGCTTGATTTACGTCCCCGAGTTTTACTTTATAGGGGAGACATCCGCTTTTTAATTTAGTGCCATTAAGCCGTGTCTGTCGATATGCGATTGTTACATTTTATATAGAGATCCATCGGTTTCGGCCGTAAAACTCGGGTTAGGCCAGCTGGATGTTGAGAAGGGCAAAGATCTCGTTAGGCCTAAGGCCTAGGGATTTTCGTAAGAGCAGTGTCGCATTTCTGTTGAGTATGATTATATTCTTCGGTCCTTTGGTTTCAATGAAACCCTCACCTACACCACGAAGATGGCATACGTGAGAATAAGGTTTCATTCTCTTTTTATTTATGCGCCGACCAACCGGTATAGTGGTTAAGGTGTTAGCCTCTAGATCGGAAGGTTCCTGGTTTGAATCCGGGTCCGGGCATGGATGTTTGTAAGCGTATGGTGTAGAGGCGACTGGTGCACCTTAAATCTGTGCTGGCCGAAATCGTTGGGTTGGTGTGGAAGTTTGGAGAATGGGGTGCCAGCTCAGGTGTTGCTTCGTCATCTGACCGTGGTTCAAAATTACGAATTGTTGTCCTCGAATGTTTCCCTTAAGGGATTGATCTCGGACCGTCGTCAATAGCCCGTTGTGTTGCTGTAGTACGACGTTAACTAAAATTACCATTACCATTGGTTTCAACGAAACCTTCACTTACCCCACGAAGGTGGCGTACTGGAGAATGAGGTTTAATGCTCTGAAATTTTATTTATGCTGTTTAGCGACAAGTTGATAGCAATCGATATATAAGTAGATTTTGATATTAAAGCCCCACTTCCTTTTGTAAAATAGATGAACTGTTACCATGATAAGGCGACATTTATGTTTATTTTGATTTCTGCCAGAGTCGGAAAAAGACTCGATCTTAATAAACTATTGGTTTTCTACTTTGAACGTTTTGAATAATTTCACTACGCAACAATTTCTGAATAGGCTGTGAGGGTTGCAGCCTGACCGGCATCTTCAAGAGAAGGACAATTTCGAATCACTTTTGCTCGAAAAGAACAGTTATTTTTTTGGAAATAATTTAAATGGATGTTGAAAATTTTTGTTTTTGTGAAGCAAATAACTTTAGTGGTGCAACCTATGTAATACATAGTGGGCATCCTGGCTCCGTGGATATGTCCACTGTTCTAGCAATCTTCGAGTTATAAGGTGTATTTTCTTTTCTGTGTCGGTAAGACCTTGTGTGTCTGTGTATTATTTTATATTGCCTGCGTAGCATGGCGAAACATTGTCCTTGCTCCATACAACCCCATCTAACCAACTATACATGATACCGCTAAAGTGCAGTAACCAGTTATTCTACAGATTATCTAGGTAATGTTCAGATTAACTAGGGTGATCTGTTAAAAGTACCAAAAATTGTTTCCATTTCTCAAATTACCTAGGTAATCTGCGAATTACCTAGATAATATGCACATTACCTACAAGGCACTCGTTAAAGTGAAAATAAGATCTTTGCTGGAACAACAGGAACGTACAGTCAATACATCATACCTTTGAATTATTCGATAATCTCGAGATGATTCTTTTTTCTTGGAAACTTTTATTCGCTTTACATCTTCAACTATGGAATCATACTTTCGTTTTGTCATTAAACATTGTTATATTTTAAATCTTCGCTAAAGAAGGTTTGCTAAGAATCTTTTCTTCCTTTTACTCACCAATTCGGTGTTTGCTTACATACTAGGAGTTAAATTTATCTGCTTAAAAAAAAATTCACGACACATATTCACGCGTTACAGGCAGAAACGTATTTGAAAACAGAATTAGCTATGCTACGCACTGGCAACCGACGCAAATTATTCGAAATAAAAACAACCGGCGACGACAACTGCGAAACCGAGCTAAAAGTGGACGAAGAGGGGGAAGGTGCAGAGAAAGGAAATGAGGGAAACAAACTTTTGAACTTTAACGATACGGAAGCCGTTAATGTGCACATTACCTAGGTTAAATGCGGAAAACTCTTGATTCCGCATGTTAACGGAGCAAATCAGTTAATCTGCAGATCAGCTACGTAATGTGCACATTAACGGCTTTCGAGCTCTAGCGGTAACATATACATTTCATTAAATTACGTGGCACAGAAATCGACATTTGTATACTGGCGAACGGCAACAAACGGCAAAAAAACATGCTAATAAACTACAACTAATTTTGCCCATTCGTTTACCCTCCAAGTGGTTTCGACGAGATATCTCGTCCATCTAGATCTAACCAATTTCGCCTATAACATGATATATCGCCATCAAGAAATTGACGATTTGTTGATGATGACGTTGTCAAGAGCTGGTCAGTTTTCTTTGAATGACAACATATCTGATCAGCCATCATGATCATGTCGCTAATGACGAGATACTACCTCCTCGAGACAACTCCCAGTAGGGTTAAAATGTGCAGTAGGGTTAAAATGTGCAGTAGGATTAAACTCCCAGTAGGGTTAAATTAAGGTGTGGTGGTATAAAAGTACTCGGAAGAGATTGCTGCATTCATTGAAATTCTTCAGCCGCCTGATTGTACTGAAGAATTTGGAAGGTTTCGCAGTGCCGAAGATTCTGGAAGATTAATACAGAAAAGAAAATGTGAGCAAATGATAATAAGTTATGGTTTTAAAATAAACCGATTTAACCTTTCAAGTAAATGGGATGCAATTGAAATGGACCTTCAGAAGCCCTTGTTTGTAGTCGTGCAGGCCATATATGGCCCAATTGGGGGTGCCATTGCTCCGGAGGGTTGGACTTCTTCATACATGGCACATCCGTTTTACAGGAAGGTCCCTTTCACACATCCATTCACTCACACATATCGTAATTTTGATCCCAATCAGAGGCCGATAACCCCCTGATCAGGTACCCCCAGAGGTATTGATTTGGTATGGGAACATGTGGGACTTTGTGACCACGACCTATTTAACGTGCCCCAGCCACCATTAGCGAACACGACGGTCTTTAGAGAGGTCTAAGCGCCGATCTCGCAACCATCAGAATTGCAGGCTTCGCTGCGCTGAGGACTGAACCCACAACCCTTCCGATGCGAGCCCGACGCTCTACTGACTGAGCTGATTGTGTGGTTACAAGACTGTGGCATATGTAACGACACTACCATCAATTGGTATACGTAGAAATTTTAGCACGGATGCTTTGTGCTCGCTTTTGAGAGTGTAAGATAAAAGCAACAATACATAATTTAGCAATTAGGTACGGGTACTAATGAGTGTTATTTTTAAAAGGACACTTTTACCAATTTTACCTCATGGTTTGACTCTGTAAGTTAATGAGCTTGTTAGTTTCATGTAATATAGATTTCCCATTCGTTTTTATTTTATCATGTTTCTACGCTGGAATATGCTAATGAGGAATGTTGAGCAGATGAAATTGATCTGGGACGTACTTTTGATATTTTTCTTTCGATAGTAAATTTTCCAAGAGACGCTAAATCTGGAAGTTTTGGCGGCAACCTCCGTGGCAACTATGTAAGAAAAACATTGGAATATGTGGTTCCTAGATTGTCTAGAAAAGCTTTCTGAGAAAATATTTAGTTTTTTAATTTTTAAATTTTAATTTCTTGGTCATACATCGCGAATTTCACTCTTATTTGGCACATTTTGTGTTTTTGCAGATTCATTTTGTGTCGAGCAACTGAAATTGCCTCTAAAATAAGGTTAAAGAGACATTTTTGCTATTTTTAAGAATTTATGCTACTTTACAAATGGTAGCCACGATTCATTCATGTATTCATTCACGAATAAGAAATATATGTGAATATATCTTTTGTGTCTAGCTGAAAGCAAACATCCTGCAGGTGCATAAGGGTGGACTAAATCACAATTGTGCCCGAAGATGACCCTGCGTGTTTTTGATTATTTTAACCTTTAATACATATTTTTATGGTAACTTCGATACATGAAACAGCCTGTAGGCTTTTTGCTATCTATGATAATCCTTCATTTATTTTCCTATCTAGCACCGTCCGACCGTTGATTGCTGTGATGTATCATCTCGTGCCGAAAATTCGACAGCCGTGATTTACGACCTTTTTATCAAAAGTTTTATTTTTCAAAAGAAAATGTTTTCTCAAAACCTAGATTTTTGTGACATGTTGTGGCTGAGGGGTGGGTTTCCGAAATTCGAACATATCCTTCGGCCGGATCTAGCCTGCGGATTTGTTAATGAAAATTATAAATGTAATATTTTTTTAATGTTGCAATGAAAAACGAGTAACTTTTTTTTTTGTGCTAGAAAACGTTATTTCCTTGATGCTGATGGTTGACTTGTTAACCTAGGGGTTAAAATGAAAACCCTCAAATTGGTTTAGACGAGAAACCTTGTCCATCAAGACTAATTTTATTAATGACGAAAGCTATCGTCCATCAAGCGATAGCCAATTTTTTGTTTGGTCAAGATCTTGTCAATTTTCTTTTAATGACGAGATATCTCGTCTATCAAAATCTGGTCATGTTTTGCTAATGACGATATATCTCGGCGAGTCAACCACAAGTAGAGCCCATTTGTTTTTCTATTTGGGTTTTTTATTATTTTACCTCTAAAAAACTATTCTGCATGAATATTTGGCGAAAATGAACTGCTTAGTAGATGAGAAAATTTTCACCACAACTGTTTTTAACATTTACGTGATTAACATTCCTTTTAACTTATAACGGTCCTCCCTCTCGTACATCAAAATCTGTTCAATTTTGCTAATGACTAGATATATCATCATCAAGATCTGGTTTGTTTTGCTAATGACAAGTTTCCTCGTCAAAACAACCACCAGGAGGATGAACTGTAACTGTCTTTTTTTTACTTCGAACCGCGTAGATGTATGGTGAAATTTTGGTATGATCCTCTTGCCCTCAATAAGTTTATAGACCGCTTCTGTTGAACTTCGATGGACTTCAAGAATTAGACATCCATTATTCTTGATTAGATCAGAAATCTCGAAGTTATACGCATGATACATTATTCGATCAAAATAAGCGTAAAAATATCTATTATTTTAAAGAAACTTAAAACTGAAAATAAAAGAAATTTGCTGAATTCCACGCATTAAATTTCCTGTGCTTTAATAAACCAACTGAACATCAAAATTCATGAAATATCTCTTAAATGCAATATTTTAAAACTGCCTTCCAACTTGTGAACACCCGAATGTAATTGAATTGTGATATCTCTACGAAATAATCCGTTGACCCGTAATAAGGAAAAAATACTCCTTATGGGTGTACTATGGTACAATGCTGCACATAGTATCAAAAAGGTAATTTAACACATTAACTTATGCAGTGTAAATGCTCTGAAAATTGTAACCAATTGCCCAGATGAAGTAGTTGAGCTCTAAATTGTAGCCAGTTGTCCTGAAACTATGTTTTGTCCTAGTATGCTCACTTAGAGAGGAAATAAATTGCGGGGTATTATTCTAGTTACATCAATCAGTCGTGCACAAATAGTATCCAATTAACCTTATAATCTTACTCGAATACTGAAAGGTTATCGTTTCGATTCGTTCGCAAATATCTTCACTGGACTAATTTTTGATATTGATACAAGGAATATATATAGACAAGAGGACATTATTAAGTAAAATTTAAAATACATTAGTGAACACTTAGTTATATTTCCTGGTCAAAGCAAAGGGGGTTAAGACAAAATGGCTACTTCTCAGGATCTTAAGTTGAATTGTTCACTCTTTCTCACGAATATATTCAGGAAGTAAAAGAAGCGTCCCACGATACAAATAATTGGAATTTGGATTCATCGATTCATTTAGTTTCGATTTTTAGCTTAAATTACATTTGCATCAATTAAAGAACTCGATTCCTTTGGACCCAACAAAAGTTGGACTTAACCCATTTTGCCCTGACACGGAAGTATTGGCTTGTTGGTTTTGGTTTTTCAACTGGTAACCAAGAACAGCATTGTACACTCGGTCTTGATCGGTCTCACTCATTAAGATGATGGGTCGCTGTTTCAGGAGACAATCCTTCTTGGCATAGACTCCCGGTATCTCTAAGGGATTGATTTAAAAAAAATAGACAATACGCGCTAGAGTAACCAAATATACTGGTGACGCAACACTCGTTGTATCTTTTGGCTGCTATATCAGGAGACAGGCGCAGTCCTAAGAACTCGAATATCTTGAGGTCCCCGTAACATTTTTGTGTGGGGCCGGTTTCCCAATTAGGAGCGATAAATATTACAAATATACAGATGGTAGGAGTAACCAACTATGCAACCTCACCCAGTAAGTCGTTTGGTAGCTATATCAGGAGACAGGTGCAAAATACAAGTGTCCCGAACACCTTGGGCCTTCACTATTTTTATCGTTGGGGCTTGATCCCCCAAATAGGAAGGATAAATTAAAAAATATATGCAGATAATTCGAGTAACCAAGTACATCCAGAGGATTTTCAACTCACTCGTAAGGTCATTTTGCCTTTATGTCAGTCCTAAGGACCCGAATACTTTGCTCCCTCCCCTATATTATTACGATTGAGACTATGTCTCTCAAGTATAAAGGAATTGAACATACATTACCCTACAATAATAGACCGGACAACAAGATGTGATGGTATAAGGGAAATAATACATGCTTTAATAGGGGGATGGTCTACCACGTGCTGCAATTACACTAGCAACCCTTCTGGGTATATTTTCAACAAGATTTTGATACACATCTATGGGCATTTGAGTCCATTCCTGCTGCAAGAATGTCGCCAGCTCAGCTGTAGTTTTCGGAATTGGTTCCCTGGTTCGTAAACGTCGCTCTAACGCATCCCACAGATGTTCTATGGGGTTTAGGTCGGGACTCTGAGCGGGCCAGGAAACACGTTTTACATTCATATATCGATACCACTGCTTGACAGAGGCTGCAACGTGACATGAAGCGTTGTCGTCCTGGAAGTAACATGCGTCCATTCCATCAAATTGCCAGAGCGTAGGAAGAACCTGATTGTCCAAAATGTTAATGTAGGCGTCGGAGTTCTATTTACCAGTAACTACATTCAAAGGTCCCAGGCCGTACCTCGAAAAACACCCCCAAACCAGTAGTCGGATTTTATGCAAATCCGCTGGTCCATTACTGTAGGGCAGGTGTATATAGATTACAGAATAACATAATAATGCTTGGTGACTCAATCTTACTCATTGGGTCGTTTGGATAGTCCGGTTCTTCCTACGTACGCTCTGGAAATTTTATTGAATGGATGAATGTTACTTCCAGTACGACAACTCTCTATGTCATGTTACAGCCTCTTTCAAGTAGTGGTATCGAGATATGAATGCAAAACGTGTTTCCTGGCCTGCTCAGAGTCCCGACTTAAACCCTATAGAACATCTGTGGGATGCGTTAGAGCGACGTTTACGAACCAGGGAACCAATTCCGAAATGTACAGCTGAGCTGGCGACATTCTTGCAGCAGAAATGAACGCAAATACCCGTAGCTGTGTGTCAAAATCTTGCTGAAAGTACGCCCAGAAGGGTTGATAGTGTAATTGCACCACGTGGGAGACCCTCCTCCTATTAAAGCATGTATTTTCTCCCTTATACCATCACATCTTGCTGTCCGGTCCATTATTGTAGGGTAGTGTACATATGATGGAACTGATCCTCCTTTGGTGGCTCCAATAACACAACCTCTCTGATTCTGAACAACTATTGCAAAGAATAGTTTTTATTCTAAAGATTTTTTTTTTTTACTGAGAATATTCTGTACAAAAGTGGATATTTTTTATGGAGATGTAAACTGTGTACCCTATCGATCAATCTAACGCGCTGTAACTGCTATCCTACAAGGCATGCAGTTCCCAGACAAGTTGTTAACCGTTGAACAAAGGAGCAGAACTACATTGATCGATCGGCTAAAACTATTCCTTGACTACTTATTCTCCCGTTTTCCTTCGAGTTAAGTGCTAGAACGATGACAAGCCTTGACCTATAGCGTTTTTATGTCTGTTCTTGTTCAATGGCGATTCTGCTGTCTATTAGCAGTTGAGGCCAAGCTTTTAGAAATACGTTTTCTCTAATAATTTATTTTGTGTTTTTCTCAGTTCTTCTTTCATAAGTTTCTCTCTTCGGTTTTGAAAATGGCTTGCAATTGAACAAACGTGAGTTATTCATTGGGTTTCCAAATACAGGAGGCCGACCAACCGGTATAGTGGTTAAGGTGTTAGCCTCTAGATCGGAAGGTTCCTGGTTCGAATCCGGGTCCGGGCATGGATGTTTGTGAACGTATGGTATAGAGGCGGCTGGTGCACCTTAAATCTGTCGTGGTCGAAAGTCCTCACGTTGGGTTGGCGTGGAAGTTTGGAGAGTGGGGTGCCAGCTCAGGTGTTGCTTCGTCATCTGACCGTGGTTCAAAATTACGAGGTGTTGTCCTCGGATCTTTCCTTTAAGGGACTGATTCCGGACCGTCGTCAATAGCCCGTTGTGTTGCTCTAGTACGACGTTAACTAAAAATTACCAATTGCAGGGGAACCACGGTAGCCCGGTTGGAAGAGTAACGGGTTACGAATTGGAGGGTTGTGAGTTCGAATCTAACCATAAGACCGTCCTGTACAAAGGAAGCTAGTGCATGTTAAATCGGTCGTGGACTCAAATGTCCGCACGTAGGCGTAGTGTGGAAGTTTGGAGTGGGATGCCAGTTCAGGTGTTGACCTCGTCATCTGACCGTGGTTCAAAGTGATGCGTTGTCCTCTGATCATAACAAACGGGTTTGATCCCGGACCGTCGATAATATAGCCCGTCATGTAGCTCCAGTGCGACATTAATTAAATACCTACCAAATACACAATGTTTCAAAAATATCTAGTTAAATTATTAAGTTTGTTAGAGGTCATTTGATGACATTGTTTCTGCGGAGTAAGGCACTATTTCCAGGTCTGATTTTCAACGGCAAACTCTGAATTCAATTAGGGCTATTATTATAAGAGTAACGGATCGACTATCGGGGGTTTGCGATTTCGAATCCAACCTTAGACCATCGTGTACGGAAGGGGCTGGTGCACGTTAAATCTGTCGTGGACTCAAATATCCGCACGTTGACGTGGTGTGTAGGTTTAGAGAGGGTGCCAGCTCGGATGTGACCTCGACATCTGACCGTGAAACAAAATTACGCGGTGTTGTCCTTGCATTTTTATTGATCCCTGACCGTCGCCAATGCCACGTTGTGTTTGTCCAGTGCGACGCTAATCAAAATACCTACCTTACATGCTTGAGTATTAGAGTATTAGACACCGCAGGTGTGCCCCTTACCCCCGTCTATGGGACAGGTAAAAGTGGTTTATTGCGGACACACTGCGGAAAAGTGGTTGGAGCCCACCAAGACTGACTGTGACAGCTTCAGGCTACCCTTGGCTGTGTTTTCCATGCTTGAGTATGTCTATTTTTTGAAGTCTGTCTTGTATTTGGGTGCAGATTGGCCAAATATGACCCGTGCGTCATAAGAAACCCCCGCCAACCGTTCGCATTCTTGGGTCACCGTGACTCGGCGGGTTAGTCCACTGAGTTGTAGGTGGTGCAGGCTCGATTCCTCCCTGGATGCATTTCTTTCTTCTGTGTCAGCAAAACTTTCCTTGTGTGTGGCCATTTACATGACGTAACTTTAACACACACCGGGCACCTGCGCCCAGAACCAACTGTGTGCCAGGCAACCTGAATCGCGCCGGGCAGTTGAATCGCCTCCACCCGAAAGGAAACATCAATCCGAGGAACACCATCCCCTTCGGACACTGCCGGCAATCACGGACAACCCCCTGGAGGAACGGATACCCTTTGTTCTTCCCCAAAAAACCGAAAACAACACCAGCAAGTCGAAAAGAAAAAACCACTCGTTTCCGCTCCCACAACCCTTTAAGCCCTGGAGCCATCCTCAGCCTATTTGCATAAGCAGTCGGACCCCAGCAACCAACTGTTCGAAACAAAAGAAGCCCACTGTACAACAGGAAACGGCCTTTTCCTTATTATTATTTCTTTCCTCGCTGGCTTGTGTTTACTTTCTGGAGCTGTCTTGTTTTCGCTTTTCTTTGTCTCCCGGAGCCCATTTCTCATGGCTTCCTTCCTCGGCGGTTGCGGACACGTGTTCCGATCCGCTTGTTGGGTTGGATGTTGGGGGTCGCTTTGGGGGTGGAGTGGAAGCTAATGGTTTGTGGGTTTAGGATTTTTTTAATTATTAGTAATACGTGATGTCCGCGGCGGCCTGTTAATGACTGGAGCCGCGTTTCCTCTTTGGACAATTGTGTGGAGTGAAAAGTTTTTGGTTGGGATGGGGTTTTCTTTTGGGTCCCTGATGATTATGCAAAGTTTGTTTTTTGATAAAGGAATGACCGTTGTGGGAAACGTGATGGCGATGGAGGTTTGGAGTGGCTGTGAGGTGAGTATACCGTTAAGGTTTTTTTTGGAGGGAAATAATCGTGAAAATTAATGCAAACTTTGTTTTTTTTGTCGGCTCTTGAGAGGAGGATAAAGGAATGACCGTTACGGAATCGTGATACTGACGAAACTTTAACTATTTGTTTGCTGAGTCAGCGTACGATTATAGTACAGTTTGCGATGGTTATGCAAATTATAGTAGTTTACGATGATTGTGCAGTGTACTGCACTATTTACAATGGTTCTACAAACTTTATTTTGCTGCGGAGGATAAAGGAATGACCGTTGTGGTAACATGATGGTGAGGGAAGTTTTAATTAACTGTGAGGTAAGTATACCGCTAAGGTTTTTTGGAGGGAAATGATCGTGAAAATTAATGCAAACTTTGTTTTTTGTCGGGTCTTAAAACGGATAAAGGAATGACCGTTACGGACTCGTGATACTGACGAAACTTTAACTATTTGTTTGCTGAGTCAGCGTACGATTCTAGTACAGTTTGCGATGGTTATGCAAATTGTACAGTTTACGATGATTATGCAGTGTGCGGCCCAGTTTACAATGGTTCTGCAAACTTTATTTTGCTGCGGAAGATAAAGGAATGACTGTTGTGGGAATGTTATGGTGAGGGAAGTTTTGATTACCTGTGAGGTAAGAGAGAGAGAGAGAGAGTACACCGTTAAAGTTTTTAGAGCGAAATTATCGTAAAAAAGTTACGCAAACTTTGTTTTTATGTCAAGTCTTAAAAGGATGATAAAGGAATGATCGTTACGGACTCATGATACTGACGGTAATTAAACTGTTTGAGAAGATATACAACTATGCAGATTGCTGTTCAGCTTGCTGTTCAGCTTGCTATGATTATTCGGATTACAGTTTATAGTGCAATTTACGATAATATTAACTTAATTTTTCTTGCGGAGGATAAAGAAGTGACCATTATTTAAATGTGACATACACTGAGGAAACTTTTGACTAGCTGAAATGGTAAGTAGACCGTTAATTTCTTTTAGAGGAAAATGTTAGGGGAGATTCTGACGGAATGTAAAGTATTTTTGTGCTGATTGCAATATAGCTTATGATGATTGCACAGATTGTATTACAATCTTCGATAAACATGTAGTTTGCAGTACAGTTTATGCGATGACTTTGGAACGATAATTTACGATTCAGTTTACGATAATTATGCAGATTACAGTTTATACTGTGGTAACTGCGCATCTTACAATTTACTGGAGTTATGCTGACTTTATTTATATACAGAGGATAAAGAAATAACCGCCATGTTATGAAACTTGGATGTACTGAGGGAAATGTTTAACTAGGTGTAGGGTAAGTGCTGAAGATAGTGATCCTTCCGAAGTAAGCAAGCTCTGTTTTTATGTCGGGTCTTGTAAAGAGAATATAGGAGTAACCGTTACGGAGAAACGTTATACTGGCGTAACTTTAACTATTTATACGATCGCAATGTATGATTGCAATATACAGATTACAATGATTATGCTAGCTTAATTTACCAGAATATAAAAAAAATAACCGTTATGGAAACGTGATAATAAAGAAAATTTTGTCTTGCTGTAAGGCAAGTACTCTGTTAAGGTTTTTTAGAGGAAGATATCCCGAATTATGCAAACTTTGTTTTCATGTCGGGTCTTGAAAAGAGGATAAAGGAATAACCGTTACGGAGAAACGTTAACTTTAACTATTTATACGACCGCAATGTACAGAGTGCGATGATTATGCTAGGTTTATTTTTCCAAGTTTAAAAATGACCGTTATGGAAATGTGATACTAAGCGAAGTTTTGTCTAGCAGTAATGCAAGTACTCTGTTAAGGTTTTTAGAGGGAGATTGCAAACTTTGTTTTTTTGTCGTGTCTTGGAAGAAAGATGAACGAATGACCGTTGCGGAAACATAATACTAACGTTATTTTAACTCCATAGTTGCGTTACACTCTTCACATTTGCAAAATTCTGTTAAAGGAAAATTCTTTAGAATAAATCTTTTGAATCTTAGACTTAAATATCGGTTGTTAAAAGAAAGATAATGAAATTTATGGAGAAACGGTATACTGGCGGAACTTAAAGTCAAGTATTTGTAAAAGGAAAGATCACAGTGTGCAATTTAAGATGATTATGCAGATTACGGGGTAAAGTTTGCGATGGTTATGCAAACTTTATGTCTGTGAAGTGGAAAGGAACGACCGTTATAGAAACGTGATATCAAAGGGGGGAAATTCTAACTAGTTGTAACGTAAGTACACCGTTAAGGTTTTTAGAGGAAGATTATATTGATCTTCCAAAAAGGGGGGGGGGTATACAAACTTTTTTTTCTGTAGAAAATTCTGCATAAGTTGTCATTAAAAGCGGTTGAAAGAATGACCGTTATGGAAAAAAGTGATACTGACGTATCTTTAACTAGTTGAGTATACTGCTCACATTTTTAAAATTCTGTTGAAGGAAAATACTAGGTGTAGAATATAAATCTATTGAATAATATCTTCCGAAAGGGGGTATACAAACTTTTTTTTTCTGTAGAAAAGTCTGCATAAGTTGTCTTTAAAAGCGGTTAAAAGAATGACCATTATGGAAAAGGTTATACTGACGTATCTTTAACTAGTTGAATATACTGCTCACATGTTTAAATTCCGTTGAAGGAAAATACTATGTGTAGAATATAAATCTATTGAACAATATCTTCCGAAAGGGGGGTATATAAACTTTTTTTCTATAGAAAATTCTGCATAAGTTGTCTTTAAAAGCGGTTAAAAGAATGGCCATTATAGAAAAGGTGATACTGACGTATCTTTAACTAGTTGAGTATACTGCTCACATGGTTAAAATTCCGTTGAAGGAAAATACTAGGTGTAGAATATAAATCTATTGAATAATATCTTCCGAAAGGGGGGGGGTATACAAGCTTTTTTTTTTCTATAGAAAATTCTGCATAAGTTGTCTTTAAAAGCGGTTAATAAAAGAATGACCATTATGGACAAGGTGATACTGCCGTATCTTTAACTAGTTGAGTATACTACTCACATTTTTAAAATTCTGTTGAAGGAAAATACTAGTAGAATATAAATCTATTGAATAATACAAACTTAAATGCCAGGTCTTAAAAGGAGGATAAAAGAATAACTGTTATGAGAGAAGCGTTATGCTGGCGAAACTTTAACTGTTTATATAATAAGTACAGATTGTAGTGTACAGTTTCTAATGATTATGTTACAATGTATAGTTTACGAGGATTATACAAATTTTTTTTCTCTGCGGAGGATAAAGGATTGACCGTTACACCGTGAAGGTTACTTAGAGGAAGTTGTTATGAAGATGCATCTTCCGAACTGTTCAAACTTTGTTTTTATGTTGGGTCTTAAAAGAAGAACAAAGGGATATCTTTTACGGAAACGTAATACTGACGGAACTATTTGTGTATAATAAATGCAATTTACACTTTTTTTGAAGGAAGATGCTTCAGAAATATATAATAGATTGCCTATTTATTTATCTATTTTCATGTGGCATTGTGGTTGGATAATGACTTAAGCTTGTATTCAATATTCTATCTGCATAAGAGGCCATGTCTGATATCATTCTGAGAAATGTTGCAAATCTATGTTTTCCCAAATATCGCCACTAGCAAATTACAGTTATTACTTTCTCTAGTCGATGTGATGTAATTAGAACTAGGTTTTGCTAATCTGGAAATGTACTATTTTAGTTAGGGTAACGTTCAGGAAACTTTTTAATTCTGGAAAAATCACGGAAATCTCAGGGAAAATTTTCAAATTTCACAAAAAAATCAGGGACATTTTGATAACTTAAACGGCAACTATTATCGTTTGTCCTATTTAAAGATGTTTTTGAGAATGGAAGAAATCGTATTCGCCGAAATTGTAGTTCGTATAAAGAACACTGACGTCAGAATTTTTGAACAACGCGAAAACCGCCGCCACCGTTTCCCCGCGTCTCGTCGCCGTGGGGCCGGTGATACAACTTGTGGTTGGTGTACAATTTGAAATTTGTGCAGGGTGGTAACAGAACCGGGAAATCAGGGAATTCTCAGGAAAAATCTGGGAAATCTCAGGGAAAATTTCCAAATTTCACAAAGATCAGGGAATTTTTAAAATTTTGACACTTTAACTGCAATTATTACCGTTTGTCCTTTTTTGAGATGCGCGATTACGAGTACTTTTGAGAATCGAATCAATCGTATTTGCCGAAATTGTATTTCGAATAAAGTACACTTGCGTCGTAATTTTCGAACACCGTGAAAAACACCATTTTTTTCAGCGGCCACAACAAAATTTGTATTTGATTTTGATGTATAGTAGGATAATGTAGGGTCAGTTGTAAAAAGTTCATAATCAAAGTATTTTGTATTTTTTCTCGTTTTTTCTATTCTATCGTAAGAGTTCCTAAGGGTTCCAACCTTTACAGTGACAGTTAAAATACCTAAAGAGAAAAAATACAAAATATTTTGTGGAAAATGATCCTTTTAACCCCGCCTGACCCTAAATATTTAAACATATTGTCCTGTGGATACCTTATATCGATACATTTTAGGGATCACGACATTTCTTAAAGGAATTGTAAAATCAGGGAAATTTTTGCGAGATTATCAGGGAAATCATGGAAATGTCAGGGAACTTTTTTTCGAGGATTTTGTTGCCACCCTGTTGTATAACTAATGATATTTTTTTGTGTGCATAAAATTAATATTTTTTGCTTGCAATTTCATTTTTGTAGAATTGAATTTTTTATTATGTATATTTGCATTTGATTTCGATGTATAGTATGATAATGTAGGGTCAGATGTAATACGTTCATTATCAAAATATATTTTGTATTTTTTTCTCTCCAGTTTTTTCAATTGCTATTGTAAGAGTTCCATGAAGGGTTCCAATCCTTATAATAACAATTAAAGTATCTGAAGAGAAAAAATACAAAATATTTGTGGAGGATATCCTTTCACCCCATCTGACCTAAATATTTAAAAAATAATGTGCGGATACAGTATATCGATGCCAATCACGGATCACAACATTTAGGCCCGGTGCACACATTCGATTTTTCAACATGTGGCGCCACTGCGGCACCGAAGCCCAACTATGCACACATAACCCTGAAATGACGCACGAACTCTTTTCGCGCCATTTGCGATCAATATTCTATCGAAGAAAACGTGTTTATTTCGCTTACTTGGTGTAAAAAAAAGTATATTTTGAAACAAAATGGACGTTTCTGGATACAACCATTTATTAATTATTATTTATATTCCATTTGTTTATGAAAACAAGGTACTTCAGAACTGAGACTCATGTGCGGCGCCGTGGGGAACTGCGGTACAAATTGCACGCGAGTTTGACGTGCGTGGCCCCAGTGGCGCTGTGCACTGCTCCATTGGATCTAATGCATCTCAGACCGCACTTGCGTTGAGGCAGCGGCGCCGCACGTTGAAAAACTGGATGTGTGCACCGGGCCTTATTACGGGAATTGTAAAATCAGGGAAATTTTTGTGACACTATCCGGGAAATATCATGGAACTTTTTTTTCGAGGAATTTGTTGCCACCCTGAGGTAGGTAGGCAATTAACTAATGTTGCACTGGAGCAACACAATGGGCTACTGTCCGGGATCAATCCCGGGGTTTTGAGGAGGACGCCGCGTAATTTTGAACCACAGTCAGATGGCGTAGATCAATCAATGAGTGACCGGGATAATCCCTGACATCTTCGGCATTACGGACAGTGTTAACCCTGTCGTTAGAGCAAAGCAGTAGCAACTGGAGGGTTGCGGATTCGATTCCAAACGTAGACCGTCGTGTATAACGACTGGTGCGCGTTAAATTTATCATGGTCTCAAATGTTCTCACGTTGGTGTGTTGTGAAAGTTTTGAGAGTGATAGCCCAGCTAAAGTGTTACATCGCCATCTGATCGTGGTTCAAAATAAGGCTTCGGCATTACGGGCGAACTGACGGTTATTTAAGGGTATTGTAACGGGGGTGTAACCAGGAGTAAGCCGTTTTTGCTCTTAAATGCGACAATCGCCATCCAATCACCCTCATGCAGTGGCAAAGTGTGAGGTGTAGGGGTGCAAGTTCGATTCCTTCCTTGGTGTATTTCTCTCTTCTATGTTAGTGAAACTTCAATTGTGTGTGTGTCCATCACTTCAAATAACCTGTTTTGTGTTTGGCGCAGCTTGGCCAACTATGGCACTTGTGCCATAAAACTAATCAACCAATCGCTTACACACCGAGATTCGATCTCTGGACCTAGTTTGTGACAAACTTTATAACCACTGTACCTAGTTTGTGACAAACTTTATAACCACTGTACCTAGTTTGTGACAAACTTTATAACCACTGTACCTAGTTTGTGACAAACTTTGTAACCACTGTACCTAGTTTGTGACAAACTTTATAACCACTGTACCTAGTCTGTGACAAACTTTGTAGCCACTGTACCTGGTTTGTGACAAACTTTATAACCACTGTACCTAGTTTGTGACAAACTTTATAACCACTGTACCTAGTCTGTGACAAACTTTGTAGCCACTGTACCTGGTTTGTGACAAAATTTATAACCACTGTATCTAGTTTGTGACAAACTTTATAACCACTGTACCTAGTTTGTGACAAACATTATAACCACCGTACCTAGTTTGTGACAAATTTTATAACCACTGTACTAGTCAGGTATGGTATGATATTTTTCAATTAACGTCTTAATAAAGCAACAGAACGGGCTATTGACGACGGTCCGGGAACAATCCCAAAGGGAATGGTCGGTAATTGGTAATTTTTAGTTAACGTCATACTTGAGCAACACAACGGGGGCTATTGAAGACGGTCTGAGATCATCTCCGAAGGAAAAGATCCGAGGACAACCCCACGTAATTTTAAACCACGGTCAGGCGACGAGTAGCCCGGTTGGAAGAGTAAGTAACGGGTTAGCAACCGGAGGTTTGCGAATTCGAATACAACCAAAGACCGTCATGTACAAAGGAGGCATGTTTACGTTAAATCTGTCGTTACCAGAAATGTCTTCACTTTAACGAGGTGTGAAAGTTTGGAGAGTTTGGTATCAGCTCATGTGTGACCTCGTCGTCTGACCGCGTTTGAAAATTACGTGGTAATGTCCTCGTACATTCCCGCCGACCAACCGGTATAGTGGTTAAGGTGTTAGCCTCTAGATCGGAAGGTTCCTGGTTCGAATCCGGGTCCGGGCATGGATGCTTGTAAGCGTATGGTGTAGAAGCGGCTGGTGCACCTTAAATCTGTCGTGGCCGAAAGTCCTCACGTTGGGTTGGTGTGGAAGTTTGGAGAGTGGGGTGCCTGCTCAGGTGTTGCTTCGTCATCTGACCGTGGTTCAAAATTACGAGGTGTTGTCCTCGGATCTTTCCCTTAAGGGACTGATCCCGGACCGTCGTCAATAGCCCGTTGTGTTGCTCTAGTACGACGTTAACTAAGATTACCAATTACCTCGTACATTCCCTCCTGGTTAGATTTCAGACCATCTTCAATAGCCCGTTATGTAGTTCCCTTGCGACGTCAATTCAACTACCTATCTGTCATTGTTGAATCGAGTGAATTTTAATTTGATTCCAGCTTTTAGTTTTTTTTAAATGGGATGCTAATTATAACAGAATGACATCTATATCACCTTGAACTGATGAAAGCATGAAACATGACTCAAATACCAACCACTTGTTGCCGGGGCATGAAAACAAGCGGAAACCACACCGACAAAGAACCAATCCTCCCCTCATTTGCATTCAATTTATTTCATTGCAATGGTTGCAGATGCCTTCCTTGGACCGTGGTTGAGTTCACGGGATTATCAACCACACTTAAAAGTCACGTAACTCATCGATCAATTTTAACGTGTCGCATTTAAAAAAGACTATCGTTCATCTATGCGACAATCTTGGAATTGGTTGTGTACAGGATGCTTCCACCGAAGGTGTGTGCCCCTAGGATGTTTTAAAAACAGATAAATAACACACTGATCCTTGTGGGCCACGTGTGTGAAGGGAAGACAATTTGAAATGGAAAAATAATGTAATTGGCCTTATCACCGTAGACATTTGCTCTGTTGCATATAGATTATGCGTAATGAACGAAGTAGAGGTTGACATACACTACCCTTCAATAATGGACCGGACGCCAGCGGATTTGCATAAAATGCGACTACTTGTTTGGGGGTGTTTTTCGGTGTATGGCCTGAGACCTTTGCAAGTTGTTCCTGGTCAATTGAACGCCGACGCCTACATGAACATTTTGGACAAAGGTGATTCCTACGCTCTGCCAATTTTATGGAATGGACGAATGTTACTTCCAGAACGACAACGCTCCATGTCACGCTGCAGCCTCTGTCAAGCAGTGGTATCGAGATATGGCTGTAAAACGTCCTCCCTGGCCCGCTCAGAGTCTCGACCCAAACCCCATAGAACATTTGTAGAACGAGTTAGAGCGACGCTTACAGACCAGGGAACCACGTCCGAAATCTACTGCTCAGCTGGCGACATTCTTGCAGCAGGAATGGACGCAAATACCCATAGCTGTGTATCAAAACGTTGTTGAAAGTATGCCCAGAAGGGTTGATAGTGTAATTGCAGCACGTGGGGGACCATTCCCCCATGTATTATTTCCCTGATACCATCACATCTTACTGTCTGTCCATTATTGTAGTGTAGTGCATATAAATGTGGGAATTGGTTTTTAAATCTTCGTCTGTGTCGGGCATGCAAATTTTGGTGAAACACTGATTCATATGCAGTGTAGTATGTCCAGTCTCTTTTTGTTGTGAGGCCATTCAAAATTGGTCAGGGTTTTTAAAATATTGATTCGGGTTTAGTTTTCGTTTCTGTTCAGTTCAATGATTTGTCTCATAAACTGTATATTTTCTTCTAATTTGTGTGACTATGCCATCGAAACTTTAAAGCTGCATTCGTCATTTTTTATGTTTCTATGACTACGCTTCTTGCTCTTATTCACGGATTAAATGTTTAAATAGTTTTGCCACACCAATGTTTTACATATGCCAAGTACTGAGTATTTTTAAGTCTAACTTTTCATTGCTGGTTAGGTAGGAAAGTATTTTAATGGACGTCGTTCTGGATCAACACAACGGGCTATTGACGACGATCCGGGACTAACCCCGGAAGGGAAAAATCAGAGGTCAACACCTCATAGTTTTGAACCTGCTGGTTATGTAATTTGGATATTTGATCTATTTTTATTAAATCAGTTTTTTTTTTTTGGGGGGGGAGCAGTTTAGCAAAGGCAAGGTAGGGAGTTCGAAACTCGATACAAGAAAAGAACGCCGTTTACGTAGAGGCCTGTGTACGTTAAATCTATCGTGGCCCCAAATGTCCTGACGTTGGTATGGTGTGGATAGTGGGATGCCAGCTCAGATCGTCGGTTGACCTGCGTCATCTGACCGAGCTTTAAGATTATGAGATGTTGTCCTCAGATCTTTTCCTTCGAGATTGATCCCTAACCGTCGTCAATAGCTCATTGTCTTGTTCCAGTGCGAGGTTAACTATCTACCAATCACCTTATAAAATATATTTTAGGAAACTATTTGATACCTTGCATCAAGAAGTAATACTCAAATTTATTAATACGGGTATTACTTGATAATTTGGTAATTTTAGTTAACGTCGTACTAGAGCAACACAACGGGCTATTGACGACGGTCCGGAATCAGTCCCTTAAGGGAAAGATTCGAGGACAACACCTCGTAATTTTGAACCACGGTCAGATGACGAAGCAACACCTGAGCTGGCACCCCACTCTCCAAACTTCCACGCCAACCCAACGTGAGGACTTTCGGCCACGACAGATTTAAGGTGCACCAGCCGCCTCTACACCATACGTTTACAAACATCCATGCCCGGACCCGGATTCGAACCAGGAACCTTCCGATCTAGAGGCTAACACCTTAACCACTATACCCGTTGGGTATTACTTGAAATGTATTGTGAACACGGTGTTCAAAATAAAATTTTGGAATGAAATAAATGTTACTCGGTTCAAACCGTTTCACAATCCGCACTTGTTCCATTCTTGCGCCTTATCAGTGTGCAACTACACACCGGTTGATGGTAATTTTGGTAATTTTAGTTAACGTCGTACTAGAGCAACACAACGGGCTATTGACGACGGTCCGGAATCAGTCCCTTAAGGGAAAGATTCGAGGACAACACCTCGTAATTTTGAACCACGGTCAGATGACGAAGCAACACCTGAACTGGCACCCCACTCTCCAAACTTTCACGCCAACCCAACGTGAAACACACCGGTTGAAAATAGGTGATATAGATTTGCATTTTGTGATGGACTCAGAAACTGCAAACATGTTTCCAAATGCTTAATGTTCAATTTGCACTGCTTTATAAATTTTTCTTGTTTGATATGCATGACGAGAGCAACTACAAATACAATGGAAAGATTAACCGACAAGACCGCAAGTCATGTAGTAAAATTTAACCACAGTTCCGACAAAACATAAAGACCTGTGCGAGAGTAATTGTGAAAAGTAATACATCCCATGGCATACCTTAACAACGCAAGCTTTCGAATTTTTAGAACAAACGCATCCATCGAAGAAACCTAAAAGACTATTTCGTAAACTGTTGGTTAAAATAAACTAATATGTGGTTGAGAATTGCTGTTTTTCCATTCCAAACTTACTCGGATTATATACAAAAAACGCGAAACCAAATGAGCCAAAAAACAGTTCCTCATTATCGGCTTTAAAAATTTATCGATTAAATGCTTAGAGAATAAA
Organism: Metellina segmentata; assembly: GCA_947359465.1. Lineage (NCBI taxonomy): Eukaryota > Metazoa > Arthropoda > Arachnida > Araneae > Tetragnathidae > Metellina > Metellina segmentata. Next base: position 96,748,113 of record OX375877.1, read on the forward strand.
CAGAGACCCAAAAATAACGCAAGCCCAACAACAACACAAAAAACTCCAAACGATTTGAAATCGGAGACTGGAGTGGGGGTGGGGGACGAACTAGAGGTGTGGGTGCAAAAAAAAAAAGTTCCATCCTCCGAAGAATGATTGCAAAATCAATTCCCTCCCCAAAGTGTTGCATCTTCGCAGAGGCAAAATAGAGTGAAGCACGACGTGAGAATGTAATTAAAAAATGTATTGAAAACACTCGTTTTTTGCCCTGCTTGTCTGATAAGAAGTGTCTTTTGTTTGCGGAAGGATATTAACTGGGATTTCGGTTTCTGTAATTACTGTTCCCGGTAAATATACTTAAGGTATTAAATGTCTCGTTTTCTAATTGATTGGTAAAGCGTGTGTTGTGCGGAGATTAAATTGGCCTCATTATTGGAGTGGTTTTACGCAAGTTGGAGTGACGTTCAAATCAAACGTTAACTCCCAGAGGCGTTGTTATTATCAGTTTTCTTTTAGTGTCAATCAGTTTGTTGTGAGCGTGACTTGTATCTGATTTTTTTGGAGACTGAATGTTGGGTTATGTACGTATCATATAAGCGAAGTCCGATTTGGGTACATTGAAGAATGACGCAAAAATTCGACGCATATGCAAATAACGTCGACTCCAGTGCCACGAATGTTTTAAAAAATATATAGAACTCTGCAAAGAGTTTCGACGAGATATGTCGTTCGTAGACATCGGAGCATTGTTCCTTATGTCGAGATGCCTCTTCCTTCAAAATCTGCCCAATTTTCCTAATGATTAGATATTTAGTCAATTAATACATTGCCGATTTTTTTTTTTATGGTGACGATAGGGTAGGTGTTCCAAATATTGCCCCTGTACTTAATATCGCCTACTCGTGTTTGCAAGCTACTATGCGCGACATCTATGAGTTTAATGAATTTAATGACATCTCGTTCACCAAGATCTAGTCAGTATTTTCTAATAACGAGACATCTCGTCCACCAAGATCTAGTCAGTATTTTCTAATTACGAGACATCTCGTACACCAAGATCAAGTCAGTATTTTCTAATTACGAGACATCTCGTCCACCAAGATCTAGTCAGTATTTTCTAATTACGAGACATCTCGTTCACCAAGATCTAGTCAGTATTTTCTAATTACGAGACATCTCGTACACCAAGATAAAGTCAGTATTTTCTAAAAACGAGACATCTCGTACACCAAGATCAAGTCAGTATTTTCTAATAACGAGACATCTCGTCCACCAAGATCAAGTCAGTATTTTCTAAAAACGAGACATCTCGTCCACCAAGATCTGGTCAGTATTTTCTAATTACGAGACATCTCGTCCACCAAGATCTAGTCAGTATTTTCTACTTACGAGACATCACGTACACCAAGATCTAGTCAGTATTTTCTAATTGCGAGACATTTCGTACACCAAGATCAAGTCAGTATTTTCTAAAAACAAGATATCTCGTCCACCAAGATGTAGTCAGTATTTTCTAAAAACCAGACATCTCATCCATTAAGTTAAAGTCAGTATTTTCGAGAGTCTCGTCCACCAAGATTTGGTCAGTTTTTCAAATGACGACGTACCTATTCGGAACAACCACCACAGGGTGGTTAAACTTAAGATTTTTTTAATAACATTTTGTTTGCCCTGCGAAATTAGTTTCATGAGTTGCGTCATGCGCATCCTAAACTTCGCATTCGTTTGAAATAATGCAAACCATTCAAAAAGTTTCGAAACATTCCCTTCGATAGCAATACTGCAGTCTATTGTTAGTTTCAAATGCTTCCACACAATGACTTGATTGTCCTCATTGTTCCGTTGCCATGCAACACTATTTTCCTGCCAATAAAATAATTTTGCTGAGAGAAAGCGAAATTATTTCATTCAAATTATTGAAAGGGCTAGCCTACATTGATTGGAGATCTCGATTTTCACCAAGAAATTCGATTAGTTTGGAGTCCACTGCTGTGCGGTAATTTCAATCCATGATGTAGATTTCTGCGTGTTACTGAAAATTCAAACCGAATACCAAATTGAAATGTTTTGGGTTAAATTCTTAACTTCCTGTATCGACCAAGTATCTATTGTCATTAGCAAAACTGACCAAATCTTGATGAGTGAGCTGTCTCGCTATTAAAAAAATTCTGGCTTGAACTTGTTATGCCATCATAAGAAAAATCGGCGATATCATGATGAGATATCTCGTAATCAGCAAAATTGGTCTGAGATCTCATTAGACTCGATATCTATAAGAAATCACTTGGAAGGTTAAAGCATCACAACCTACCACAAAACGAAGAAAACTGTTAAATACTAAATTAATAAATTGGTTTATCATTTCGGAATTTTTCATTAAAGTCGTACTGGAGCTACATTACGGGCTATTTACGACTGTCTGGGATCAATCCCTTGAGGAAAAGATCCAAGGTAATAGTAATTTTAGCTAACATCGTACTAGAGCAACACAACCGGCTATTGACGATGGTCCGGGATCAGTCCCTTAAGAAAAAGATCCGAGGACAACAACTCGTAATTTGGAACCACGGTCGAATGACGAAGCAACACCTGAGCTTGCACCCCACTCTCCAAACGTCCACACCAACCCAACGTGATGATTTTCGGCCACGACAGATTTAAGGTGCACTAGCCTCTACACCACACGCTTTTTTTTTTTTGGTAATTTTAGTTAACGTCATACTAGAGCAATACAACGGGCTATTGACGACTGTCTGGGATCAATCCCTTGAGGAAAAAATCCAAGGTAATGGTAATGGTAATTTTAGCTAACATCGTACTAGAGCAACACAACGGGCTATTGACGACGGTCTGGGATCAGTCCCTTAACTCGTAATTTGGAACCACGGTCAAATGACGAAGCAACACCTGAGCTTGCACCCCACTCTCCAAACGTCCACACCAACCCAACGTGATGATTTTCGGCCACGACAGATTTAAGGTGCACTAGCCTCTACACCACACGCTTTTTTTTTTTGGTAATTTTAGTTAACGTCATACTAGAGCAATACAACGGGCTATTGACGACTGTCTGGGATCAATCCCTTGAGGAAAAAATCCAAGGTAATGGTAATGGTAATTTTAGCTAACATCGTACTAGAGCAACACAACGGGCTATTGACGACGGTCTGGGATCAGTCCCTTAACTCGTAATTTGGAACCACGGTCAAATGACGAAGCAACACCTGAGCTTGCACCCCACTCTCCAAACGTCCACACCAACCCAACGTGATGATTTTCGGCCACGACAGATTTAAGGTGCACTAGCCGCCTCTACACCATACGCTTTTTTTTTTTTGGTATTTTGGTAATTTTAGTTAACGTCATACTAGAGCAATACAACGGGCTATTGACGACTGTCTGGGATCAATCCCTTGAGGAAAAAATCCAAGGTAATGGTAATGGTAATTTTAGCTAACATCGTACTAGAGCAACACAACCGGCTATTGACGACGGTCTGGGATCAGTCCCTTAACTCGTAATTTGGAACCACGGTCAAATGACGAAGCAACACCTGAGCTTGCACCCCACTCTCCAAACGTCCACACCAACCCAACGTGATGATTTTCGGCCACGACAGATTTAAGGTGCACTAGCCGCCTCTACACCATACGCTTTTTTTTTTTGGTATTTTGGTAATTTGAGTTAACGTCATACTAGAGCAATACAACGGGCTATTGACGACTGTCTGGGATCAATCCCTTGAGGAAAAGATCCAAGGCAATGGTAATTTTAGCTAACATCGTACTAGAGCAACACAACGGGCTATTGACGACGGTCTGGGATCAGTCCCTTAAGGAAAAGATCCGAGGACAACACCTCGTAATTTTGAACCACAGTCAGATGACGAGGCAACATCTGAGCTGGCACCCCACTCTCCAAACTTCCACACCAACCCAACCCAACGTGACTCTATTTATAGGAATTTTGTTCTTTATTTTTAAACATTTGCTATATTTCGTTCAAATAAATTGTACAAGTCTAATAACATGTTTATAGACGCTTGTTTATTACTTGACGAATTTCATCAGACTTGTTTGGTCACCTTAAAGCATTCTTCACATTTCGCTGGGTTTTTACCACTTATGTGTAATTCATCGCCCTTTTAAATTATAATTCATTAAGCTTTCCCATTAAGTTTACAAGTCATTAAATCAATGAATTATATTTAAGGATACTCTTACGTTGGGAATTACCTTCTGATACTTAACTTTCATAATTTGGTTTTTGAAGAGAGTAACACATATGACCTTTATAAATATGATCTTTTTCAAACGCCCTTCCATGTCTTTGAATTGCGTCGCTTCATTTATTTTAAGTCATCTACTTCAATGCATTATAATGCTGCATTTTTAGTTTTTGATAATATCTTAACCTATTTACTTTTTAATTTAAAGTTTAAGCTTCTATTTTGTTTTCAAGTTATTGAACATTTTTTGGATCTTCCGCCTTAAAACTCAAACCAAACATAAAAAGCCTCCAAATAAAATAATCGAAACTTCATTATGGAGAAAAACTGCTTCAACATTCAAGTTGTTTCAACGAGATACCTCGTCCATCAAGGTGTTGCCAATTTTGATAATGACGAGAAATCTCGTCCTCAAAATATGGCCGGGTTGTCGTTGGTTGCTTATGGCGCAAAGGTCATATTTGTTAGTTTACTCTAGTCTGTTGGTTGTTATGGGGTTTTATGGCGCATTGGCCACATATGGGCCAAGTTGCACCAAACACACGACAACGTCTAGTAAAAAAAATGTCGTGAAAGGGGGGAAAAAGAGGGATTAGGATATAGAATAACGGGATGAAAGCAGGAAAAGATTACATCGGTATACCAGGAACACGACTCCCGGGTTTACTAAACACAGTAAACCCCATGGCAAAAGAAATTATCACTGGATCACCTCGGGTTTATGAAGGTACGCACCTAAAGTAGACGTGAATTTTTTGATGGAAAAATTAAGATTTGGTCAATTTTCTTCTAATGGCGAGACATCATCTTACCAATTTTGCTAAAAACGAGATGCACTCTATACAGCAAAAAAAAAATCGACGCACTAAGATGGAGTTGTGCGGGGCTCGACCACCTTGGAACGGCTCTGACTGGGGACGTATAATCTTTAGTGACGAGACCCGTTTCCAACTGTATCCTAATGACAACCGCAGACGTATCAAGAGACGTTCAGGGCAGCGTGAGGATCATGCCCTTACTGAAACTATGTGTGAAATACAAGAGTTCAACACCACATAATTTTGAACCACAGTCACATTGTTTTCCGATCTCTCTCTTTCCAAGGTCGACCAACCGGTATAGTGGTTAAGGTGTTAGCCTCTAGATCGGAAGGTTTCTGGTTCGAATCCGGGTCCGGGCATGGATGTTTGTAAGCGTATGGTGTAGAGGCGACTGGTGCACCTTAAATCTGTGGTGGCCGAAATCGTTGGGTTGGTGTGGAAGTTTGGAGAGTGGGGTGCCAGCTCAGGTGTTGCTTCGTCATCTGACCGTGGTTCAAAATTACGAGGTGTTGTTCTCGGCTCTTTCCCTTAAGGCACTGATCCCGGACCGTCGTCAATAGCCCGTTGTGTTGCTCAAGTACGATGTTAATAATCCGGGTCGGGGCATGGATGTTTGTAAGCGTATGGTGTAGAGGCGGCTGGTTCACCTTAAATCTGTCGTAACAGAAAGTCCTCACGTTGGGTTGGTGTGGAAGTTTGGAGAGTGGGGTGCCAGCTCAGGTGTTGCTTCGTCATCTGATCGTGGTTCAAAATTACGAGGTGTTGTCCTCGGATATTTCCCTTAAAGGACTGATCCTAGACCGTCGTCAATAGCCCGTTGTGTTGCTCTACTACGACGTCAACTAAAAATTACCAATTACCCTCCCTCCAGTTTTGTTCCCGGACCGTCGTCAATAACCCTTCGTGTTGCTACAGAGCAACGTTAATTAAATACCTACCGACTCGAATTGTAGTAACCGTCGATAGGTTTTAAAATAATATCATTTTCACGCGCGCGCAAAGAAACCGGTGATTTTCTGAAAAGGTGAAATATAGCATGGCTCTTAGGCAAGCAGTTCGTAGTTGACAGAATTCCAGATGGTAAATATGCTTACGTTACAAGCACGCGAGGATTGAGGGGGCCGTTTGGGAGTACGTAGGGCCTTTAGGGGGCCTGCAGGGTCGAAAAGGTGAAGAACCCCTGCATTCCATAAAACATTGGAGCTAACCTTTTGGAGTTTATTTGGGGGGGGGGGGATTTCAATATTGACTAAATTTACTACTTTTGACCTGCGCTGGAACTAAATAGTTTGGATTGGTTCGTCGCTCTGCTGTGTTTTATTTTCTTTTGCTATAGGAGGGTTAATTACACCAGGACCAAGTTTGAACCTTATTAGAAGTCTTCCTGAAATTCGACTTGACACATTTTAAGTCTGAATGGGATAATAATTGTTTTAGGAAATGTTTATATACTTTTTTGTTTACCATATTTTTTCAAGAGATAGTGAAGAGAACCAGAGATAGAAAGAGGTGAGAACCATCAAAGGAAAGACGAAAAATATCGATTTTTTAAAAATAATATTAGCGTTAAAAATGCATTGATATCAAATTTTGTGGATTTCAAAAGATATGCTTAAATTACGATCACTTTTGAAGGCGTTACATATGAATTTTGTAATAGATTATTGTTTAACAAGAGAGAGAGAGAGAGAGAGAGAGGAAAGCGTTTTGATTCGATTGAGATTTTTTTGTCATTCTTCAGTATTTAAAATGTTCCCTTTGCATATGGTTTCATTGTCATTTTTCCGAATTTTAAATTGGTGCTTAAAATGTTTCTCGTTTTGCAAACTTTTAGGTATTTTAATACGAAAATTATTTTTTGCTTTTTAACTGAGCGTTAAACAGACCAAATTGAGTTAATTTAATATATATATATATATATACAGGGTGGTCCCGAATTCATGGTACAAACTTTAATGGTAGGTACAGGACATTGTAACAATGATTTATTGTATAGGAATGTATAGTCGCAAGTGACGCGGTGAGGCGAAAACAGGGGAAATAACGGCCGAAAGGAAAAACAAAGATTTTATTGAAAGCGTTGTTGACAAGTGTCATGTTTACAGTAATTGTTCAAAATTGCGTCCACCAGTATCGATACATGCTTGACAGCGTCGGTGGAGCGATTGGCGTACACGTTCAAAGATGCCTGGTATTTCACGCACACCTGCAGCAGCTACAGATAAGCGAGCGACGAGATCCTCATCTGAGTCAACTGGAGTCTCATAAACAAGATGCTTTAGATGTCCCCATAAAAAGTAATCGAGGCTCGATAAATCGGGAGATCGGGGTGGCCAAGGGACTGGTCCACCACGCCCAATCCATCGAGTACCAAACGTGGCATTCAGGTAATTCCGTACATCAATGCTGAAGTGTGCTGGCGCCCCATCGTGCTGAAACCACATGCGGTTACGAATGGCGATCGGAACATCATGCAGCAGTTGTGGTAACACTTCTTTCAGAAAAATAAGATAGCTTCCGCCAGTGAGCCGCGTGGGTAGTAAGTATGTGCCAATCAAAAAGTCGTTCACAATACCAGCCCACACATTAATACTGAAACGTTGTTGAAACGCATGTCGACGCGTTGCATGTGGATTATCGGTTGCCCACACATGGGAATTGTGCGCATTAAAGACACCCTCGCGTGAAAATGTCGCTTCATCTGTAAATAGCACATAATCTACGAAATCCGGCTGCAACGCACATTGCTGCATCACCCACAGGCAGAAGTTCACGCGGCGAGGATAATCTGCCGGATTCAATGCTTGTACTTTCTGAAAATGGAAGGGGTGTAAGCGATTTTCGTTTAACACTCTGCATACAGTCTGATGACTCACACCTACGTCACGCGCAACAGTTCTTGTGCTTGACTCGGGTCTATCAGCCACAATGTTCAAGATGCTTTCTTCCAGCCTTGGAGTGCGTACAGCTCTTACTCGACCAGCGCCATGTCTGTTGACGTCGAACGCACCTGTTTCACAAAGTTGACGATGTAACCGTTGAAAAATTCTATGATCCGGCATTCGTCGATCAGGATACTCCGCGCGATACATTCGTAACGCAGCTCTGCCGTTACCATTTGCACGGCCGTACATGTAATGCATGTCTGCTTTTTCTGCATACGTAAAGTCACCCATCGTCTACGGCAGCACAATTGTGAATGGCGCTTTTCCCTACTGCGATGCATCATGTTCAACAGCGGCTAGACATCTACTGCCCTCTACCGGCAATGATACCAACCGATCACTCCATTTCTCTTTCCTTTTATTTCCCCTGTTTACGCCTCACCGCGTCACTTGCGACTATACATTCCTATACAATAAATCATTGTTACAATGTCCTGTACCTACCATTAAAGTTTGTACCATGAATTCGGGACCACCCTGTATATATAATCACTTACAACTGTTATGTGAATTAATATTTTGACATTACATGGAAAATTAAACCTGTCAATTTTTGCAAATTTATCATAAAAAATATGTACGGTTTATGTAATAGCTTAGAACAGGGCTCGAAATACACGGGTGCACTGTGCACATGAAAATATAATTGTGCACCTAATTTTTTCCCACTAGGTGCACGCAGTGCACCTTGTGCACCTAATTTAAAAACTTAGGTGCACAAAGTGCACCTGTATTAAAAAATCTATTTTGAGGCCTGGTTTAGAATGACTTAATACTTTTGTGTGAATCAAACTTTATGTATAGACTTTTTAGTAGAGCTTTAGTCTGCAAACATGACAATCGGATTGCAACTGCAAAAGTTTGTTTTTGATAGTTCACTGTCCCCTTGAATAGTTTTATTTGTAATCTATATCTTTTTGTTTTTTAACGTGTAAATGAAATGCTGAAAAAAATATCCCGGCTTTGCCCGTGCCTGTGGTCTACGGGCAACGCCATGATGTAAGGTATTAATCTGGCGTAAAATGTTCCGCAGATTTCAAATCCGTTGAAATTTTTAATCGATCTTTAACGATTCCGATTTTACGAAAAAAGAACTTAACAATCCCAGTAAAAATGTGTTTTATTTTTTTGCTCTCCTTCGCTGAAATGGAATAAGGCAGGAAATGTAATCTGTTTTTTTTTTACTTTAACGCGAAGGGCAGAAAATGCAATCTGTTTATTTTTGGAAAGCAAAAGTGCACGTGGCGTCACAATCTCTTGCAAAAAAAATATAAAAGATTAAAAGAAAATCTCAAACGTATAAGGTATCTATCTGGTGTAAAATTTTAATTTTCCACAGATTTCAAATCCGTTGAGATTTTTATTCCAACTTTAACGATTGCTGAGATAGAAAAAAGTACTGAATAACGCCAGTGATAACTTTAGTAATATCTTTTGCATCACTGGAATCCGTTTCGCATTAAATCAAAATGAATGAATCTCGAAACACACTCAGGTCATTGGAATATGTTTTCTCCCATTCTAGACGAGAGATGAAAAAACATGGCATGGTGACGTGACGTCTAGGTGACGTGAGGGCGAAAGTCTAAATTTTGATGTTTCTTCAATCCGCGACAGAAGGAAGAAGGGTGAAAAAACTATTAAATTCATTTAAAAATGTTCTAGATTAAATTTTAAAATTCGCCTCGACCCTAAAATTGCAAAAAAATTCGGACTACCTGTGTGCCAAATCTCATTACTGTAAGTGCCATAGATTCGTCAGAACTTTGCTGCCAAGAAACAGACAAACACTTCCATTTATAATATTAGAGATTATTTAGCACCAGAGGCGTTTGCTTTCTCGAAGTAAGCACGTGCTTTCATACCCCGATGTATTCTAGAGATCTGTCCTCCCTTCACTTTCACCCTCATCCTCCTTTTTACTTTTTCCCTGCGGTCCACTGTAGCTCTGTTAGAAGAGTTGCGGATTAGCAACTCGATGGTTTCGAGTTCGAATCCTACCAAAGACCTTCGTTAAATCTGTCGTGGCCTCAAATGTCCTCGCGTTGGCGTGGTGCGGAAGTTTGGAGAGTGGAGTGCCAGCTTAGTCCTCGTCATCTTAACGTGGTACAAAATTACGTGGTGTTGTCCTCGGAACTTTCCCTTCGGGTTTGACCCCGGACCGTCACCAGTAGCCCGTTGTGTTGCTACAGTGTGATGCTAATTAAAAAGTACCAATATCAAATGATCACTTTTTAATGAACAACTTGCTCATAATGGTCATCTACTGACAGATTCATATTATCAAGTACAAGCACAAACAACTTTTGATAGTTTATTTTTAAATACCATTAAATGTTTATAAAACATTTGTATAACTCGCATGCACACGCGATATTTTGTATAATAAAATAGGTTTGTATTACAAAATATGCGCATGTACGTGCATACTTATTACACGTTTTATTACTTAAATTAATATAGTATGTAACGTGTTCTATAGCTATTAAAATGTGTTCGCGCTTTTTTCCGTAAATAAATGCAGCATTTCTGTTTTGTAAAGTGATATGTGTAACGAGGTATCTTTTATGTTGTGAAGTTATACTTATTTTCGGACCTTTCGGTACTTTCAACTCGTTCTGGCTGTAAAAACGTGAATTGAAGTTTAATAAACTCTATTTATACTAGAATTACATATCAAAAATGGGAAACCTAGGAAAAGGGAAGCTTAAACTAACTACATCAAAAATTTCTTTGAATATTGTGTTTCTTTTTCTTCAATCTTTTCTTAGAGCATGATGTTTTCGTTCTTCCTGTCTCTTAAAAACATTCTTTTTGAGACGTGAAAAAGTTTATTCCAAAACTCACATTTTCTGAGTAGATATAAAGACTATTATTAGATTTTTTTTAATACGTATTTAGATTTTATGCTGAATTGCTATGGCGATGAAAAATTTTAAATTAGCATGGAATTTCTCGAAAAATATTACGTTCTAAACAATACTAATACATGACTCTATTATTGCCAGAAAATAATTGAGAGTAAAAAAATAGATGCTTTTACATGATATTAATATTTTCTAAACTTAAAAAGAATATTATGAAGTTTGATTATCGTAATTACATTCATTATATTTTATTTTTATTCAAAGAACCTTTTAAAATGGAGTGAAATTTCTATAGAACATTGACTATTTCTTCCTAAAGTCATTCACATAAATCTTAGTTTACTTTTCTAAATAATAATGCAATACAATAAGATAGGAAAGCAAATATATAAAGTTTTAAAATGCATTTTCACTTGCGTGTGATTCAACCAGCATTCACTGAAGAAAATTATTGAATTGTGATTACATTTTTGCACAGGTTTTAGTCTGTTTACACAGAATCATTTCTCCAATGTAATAGCCTGTGTCTTAAAGATCCTAAATATTTATACCAAACTAAATTGCAATGTGAAAGTTTTTTGTTGAAAGCAATTAAAGAGAAATTTCCATTCTTGTGTTTCGGAGAATTATGTTACTTTCCTCAAAAATCCGTATATTTTAAATCAAATGTGTTAATGAAATAAAAATGAATTACAATTGTACCATTAACAACTTGAACTGGTCTTAGATAATTTTACTAACTCTTAAGCACATCACTGATTTGTTGATAGTATTTCCCATATTTACCTTTTTACAGCGCTTGCTTTTTATTACATACATAATACACTATATTTTAATCCTCTTTCATAATTAAAATTTTTTAAGCTTTAGATTTCTTTCTTTCTGTTCTTTCATTACCATACATATCATAATGTTTTTTATATTATACCGATCTAAATAGCTAGTCTAGTTGTTTAAAGTCATTAACTCATAAAATTCTCAGGTGTTGTTGACATATTTTAATGTATTTACCTTTTCTCGTGTTCTTTATTTACGTTTTATTTTGTTTTTCATCTTTGTATAAGCCCTTTATTTGTAAAACCCTTTTTTATTGTTATTACTGTTGATATAAAATATTATTTAATCCTACCTTTGTACAGCTTATCCGCTATTAAAGCTTGCACCATAAAACAGAAACTAACAAACCACAATTGTGCCAAACGTAATGATAGTTTTAAAATTAAGATTCTGTTTTTAAGATCTATTGGTAAATTTATATTAAGTATATACTTAACAATAAATAAACTTTATCATATACTTTTAAAAGTTGTGAATGGAATCGTCTTATGAGTTTGTTTCATAAATATATGTACGGGTATTCATATGTAACACCAATGCATGCGAAAATTTGACTTTAACATCTGGGAATAGTATATTTGCTTAAAATTTAGTTTAATATGAAGTATTAATACTACTTTCAATCAATTACGAATTATTTAATAGCAATTGTTTAACTAATCTTAATTTCTAAACGGGTTTTACTCCAAATTGGCTTTAAAAATTTTTTTGAAACGAGAAAGTCTACTTCGCTATGAAAAAAGTCATATAAATTCATACGGATATTTGTTGAAGTTATTTGTAAACACGCTAGTCAAAAGTTTAAAACTGAGCCGTTGAAATGAAACAAATCTTTCACGTTTACAACCGTTTCACTATGTAAACCAATTGTAAATCACTGGCCTAGAAGATCCAAACTGGTCTGAAAGTCTTGCAGGAAAGACTGGATGCAGAATGGATATTGTATACGTTGTGAAAGCTCTCAGAATAACTTTTAATTTGAATACAAAATAATGAAATAAAAATATACTTAAAATTTTATATAAGTGATTTTAAACCAAGTATCCGATAAATATCAAACTTGATGATAGCACAAAAAATTCTATGCTCCAAATTTACATTTGACTTTAATTGCAGACGATGGTTTCCTTTTTAGTTGTTTTTAATTTCAATTTAAACATTTTATTTGATATTTTTGCTAATGGCGTTATAGAATCTCTTAGAATCCTTCTGTAGCCAATCTTAAAACATCAAACGATATTTACAATAGTATGTAGCGTTGATTATTCTTTATTGTTTACTTCTACTCTACTTATGTTATGCTTTGATGTATTTCCTCTTTTCTTCAAATAAACCTTACTTACTATTTCTTCGCGACAATATCAATGGATTAATCGGTTATTCCACATTTATACATCTAAATTTTCTATAGCATAACAAGATTAGGTTTGTGTAGATTGACTGCCACAGCATCTGATATTAGGGAGAAGTATCTGATTTTAGTAACGAATTACTTCTATATGTGTGCACATTTTTAAACTATAGATATGAGATAATCGAACTGGTAATACATTTTTATCAAAAATCAGGCGTTAATCCAGTACATATAGAAGTTTGTTGCTTATTTCTATCTTACCGCAAATGTCTATTCAAATTAGAGTCATTTTACCGTGCATTTGTACTTTGATTACTCCCTTTCTGAACTATAAAAAATCTGCTTTATAAAATCTGCATTAAAAAATATTTCTTTCCGAAATATGCCTTTGTTATGCTTCTTCTAAACATAAGGAAACTCTTAAGAAAATTAACAGGAAAAGTGGTGCTATAAGGAAAATAATTATGATAAAACAATTAGATAAGAGTTACAAAAACACATTTGAGTTTATGATAAGAATATCAAATATTTATTCTCAGAGAAAGTGATGTATTGTATAATAATTTTTCGAAACAAAATTATTAGTTTGCGTTTCTCTTCTTGAAATACTTTAGTTAATAACACACGACTGTTTCAAAATCAGTGACTTTGTTGATAATGGCAAGTAAAAAAAATGTTTCCTAGTTTTATTTTCATTACTGTGCATTAAATGTTTGTCAATTTAAGGCCATGTTGATTCTGAATTTCGAGTTACATATTTACTCACATCTTATTTACAAAAAGATATAAAATGATTTAGAGGATTGAAGGGATTTGTTTACATTTTTCAATTCAATTATTTGGTTTCTTAATTTAGTCTGAATACATCTGTACTTTTGTAAAAAGAATTATGTCCATTTTGCAAGTTTTTTGTAATTTTAATTATTTTTAGTTTTTAATACAGAGCAATAAAAATACTTTGTAATTTTTCAATTCTTTCATAATGCATCGGCAGGAAGACATTGGCATTTTTCTATTATTATTTCATTATATTGAATGGATTTGTAAACAATTCAACATCAGTAAATTTGGACACTGGTCTTTTTTGTATTTAAGTACAGATATAAATACAATGATTTCAATTTTGGAATAATATTGCAAATTTAGGACGTAGCACTGGATTTTAGCAAAGTTGTAAAAATATTTATTTGAACGGAAAAATTATCTGTAGTACAATTTTTTCCTCGTTGTTATAATTTATTTTTTATTTCTAAAAATATATAATTCAAACGATAAATTTAATTTTATATGCAAGTTGTAAAACATTATCTGTAAATATTTTCATTTAATTAAGTTTAGTAAAATTGTTTCAAGAAAACATAATTATATTCAGCTAAATAATCCTGCGATGTTTTATTTTCTTACTTTTAGAATTTAGTTTTTATTCCCCAAAACATGCATTTTTTCAAACCATAAATTTAACTTTTTTGTATAAGTTGTAAAACATTCTCTATAAATATTTTCACGTAGTTAAAGTTTAATGAAATTATATTACTTGTGTTTTGTAAAACATTTCTGGTATAAGCAAATAAGACAGATATGTTTTACACAAATATTTAATTGAAACGTATTTCATTTTGTTATTTTTGTTAATTTCATTATTTGTAAAACTCGTTCGTGCTTTTGAATTTTGTGAATTTCCTAAACGTTTTCTTGTTTATAAAAATATTACTCAGATCACAAATAAATTAGATAATCATTTACATAATTGCGTACAATTACGATGTTATATCTTGATTTATTGATCGAATAAATATACAGGTATACTGATCTGCGTTTATAATACTACTACATATTTTAGCCTTTTGTTCTTTCAATGTCAAGTTACGTTTCGTTCATCAAGCATTTCGACATTTATGTATTAAAAATTTGTCGGTATATAAATTTTGTCTCCCTCCACAGCTAGACTACTAAAGCTATAATTTTACTTAGATCTCGACTGATTTTTATTGCAATATATTTTTTTATTTTTCTGTATCGCCAATCCCTTCCTCCGCACACACACATTTTAGTTTTTCGATATATTTTTGTATTGTAAATTAGTGAACAATCATGATTTATGCGCCATTTAAAAAAAAGAAGCTTATTACACGCTTTTTGATTGAGTCATTACAAATTTTATTTTCTTTAACTAAACTAATATTTAAATATAAATGTTGTTATTGCAATATTACTTTTTAATTAAAATATTACAATTTTCTTTTGAAAACACGAACTGCAATTAAATAGAGCTAAAGGAATATATCACAACCTAAAAGATATTTTCTCTTCATTATGTATGCTTTTTAATGTGTTTGCATTCCTTCAAGTACGTGTAATTCTACCCTATTAGGTTAAACTACATTTCTGCTTTAGGGCATTGCAAGGTGATTTTACAAATTTCCTACTCATACCAAAGCTTATGCGTTATTCTTTGATTTACTAAATCTTATTTATATGCCGTTGTAAAGATATATTGATATACAATTAATAATCCATCTCATGGTATATAGTTCAGGGATATTTTGTGAAACTGCATGTTAATTTACGTTTGTGTTAGCTTTATCTTTCCTTTTTTAAACCTAAACCCTTATTCATTTCTTAAGTGCTTTGATAATTTTCAAACTCTATTGAATAAGTCTTTAATGTATACAAAAAAATCTATGCTTTTGCTTTTAACTCAAATTGAAATACCGGAATTGATGGATATTATCTTTTTATGAAACAACATTCAGTTAGTTCGTTAAAAACGTAAACAATATTTACTGTATTTTCATGCATTTCTGACAAACGTAATTTTCTTACCCTAAAGCTGCACTTTAGTTTACTGAAGTTATTGATGTTCTTACGACTGCGAACAGATGTTATTCCTGTAGTGAATAAAAATCTTAAATGATATTTACTGTATGAAAATTAATTTTTGACAGTCGTTTCCTTAACCTAAAAATTCAGTCTTATTTACTTAGTTCTTGCATTACGAACTGATGTTATTCTTTTATAACCTCCATAAATTCTTGACAACATAAAAAATTTCAAAGCATATAACTTATATCATTTTGCAAAATTTTGCAATTTTTTAAGAAATCTCAATATTTCTAAAATTTATCTCTACAAGGAAATGTGTTTAAGGTATTATTTTTTAATATAATACCGAATAATATAAAAAGTAAATCTTCAGATTTGTTGAAACATAAACAGATCAAGTTAATTTGAGATGATATACAATAATAAAATAACTATCAATTTATAAACATTAATAATAGCAATCGAAGTAAGTATTAAACAATATTTTGTATATAATATATATTGAATAAATAGCGTAATTGAAACAAATAATAAACAATTTGTTGAAACCTATATCAAAATTTGAATTAATAAATTTTTTAAGTGATTTGTTTGTCAAATGTAAAAAGGAAATTGAGAGAAATAATTTATGCGTTAACAAAATAATTGAAATCAGTAATAAACAGTAAACTGTTGGAACCTCTATACGTATCAAAATTTGAATTAAGACGTTCGAAAAGCGAATTTGTTCGTCAGATGCTTTAAAAAAATTAACTTCATTTGAAAAAGGCATAAGAAATAAAATTCAGTGGATCAAGGATCTTTTTAATCGACAGAAACCTAATCCCTTCTAGCTAGCAAAAAAAAAAGAAAAGGAAAGGAACTCGGAAACGAACCGAAGTCTGGGAAAAAGTGAAAGTTCCCAAAGCATCACTTCCTGCTCAGATGCCAACCCCCCTGACGCCATCCAAGAAAAGAAAAAGGGTTAGGAACAACAACACAAACAATCAGAAAAGAAGCAACTCAACCGTTCACCGCCCCAAAAAGACACCCCAAAACCTTCGCACCACTAACACACATCCTCGAACATTTTTCATCATTTGTTCTTCCTCGAAAATAAGGGTCGTAAACCTTACCTCCTTCCTCGTGCCCTCTTATTCTTTTCCTCCAAAAGCAGCAGACGACTTCTCTCTCTCAAAAGCCGCATCCCTCCCGAAAGAACGGATGAACGGTGGGGGAAAAAATTATCGATACCGCATCCTTCATCATCGTCATCTTTTTTCTCTCTCGCATGGACTCTTGCTCTGACGTCACGGCGCTGGGCGTGCCGTGATTGGCGGAGCCGGATTCCCTTCTGTCTTTTTGTGCGCGTGTGTTTTTTAGGGGTGGTAGCGCGCGCTCTGTTGCTGTGGGGTTCAAAGGGGTGCTTTTCGGGGTCGCAAGGGTTAGGTGTCGTTGACTTGTTGGGGGCCTAGTTTTTTGGGGGTCAGGGGCAAGGCGGATGTGAATGAAAGGGCCGGATGCCTGGTGTAGTGTGGGGTAAAAAGGGGTTAACTAACAGGAGCACGGGCATATTGTAACTGGAACGCTACTGAAAATTTAATGACTAGAATCCTTTGTTACGTTACCTAACTGTACTAACAGCGAATCTAAATTGTTTCATATACGCATTTATTAATGGGCCTAAGTACCCACGTTTTAACTATTTAATCTAAAGATTTAATTTACGATTGAAATTTTTTAGAAGGAAAAACAAACGTAATTTTTCTATTGCTTCAGCTTTATGCATTTGCAGTAAAAAGTGATTTTAAATTTGAATTTTTTAGAATATTCCCATTAAACATTCAAATACGCAGAAATTAGAAAACTTTCATCTCTCTATAAATGACCATTGTTTTAATTTGCGTTGTGTTGTACTCGGTTCTTTCCCTACGGGATTTATCCGTACCGCCACTTATAACTCGTGTGTTCCTCCAGTGTGACCGCCGACCAACCGGTATAGTGGTTAAGGTGTTAGCCTCTAGATCGGAAGGTTCCTGGTTCGAATCCGGGTCCGGGCATGGATGTTTGTAAACGTATGGTGTAGAGGCGGCTGGTGCACCTTAAATCTGTCGTGGCCGAAAGTCCTCACGTTGGGTTGGCGTGGAAGTTTGGAGAGTGGGGTACCAGCTCAGGTGTTGCTTCGTCATCTGACCGTGGTTCAAAATTACGAGGTGTTGTCCTTGAATCTTTCCCTTAAGGGACTGATTCCGGACCGTCGTCAATAGCCCGTTGTGTTGATCTAGTACGACGTTAACTAAAATTACCATTACCAATTAAGAGAGAAATATACAGTCAACAATTTATTCAAGCGTATTTATTCAACCTCATTAGCTTAAAATTATTTACTTAACAACATGCAAAAGGTAAACTAAAATTACCATTACCTCCAGTGTGACAAAAATTAAATTACTTAGCCGGTTCTTTTTTTTTTCGAACGTACGTATCACAGGAATCGATATTATTTATTAATTACGATTATCGAATAACAACAATGTATATACACAGTATAAAATTTACCGTTACGAAATTCATTCACCAACTTTGCCGCTTTTGTTCAATATGCTTGATTTTTAATATTTTAGGAGGAAGAACATCCCTAATTCTTTTCTATTACTATGGGCCTTATACAATACGACTTCATCAGGTAGTTTAGACATGATATTTTGTCCATCAAGATCTAACCAATTTTATTAATGACGAGATATCTCGTCATCATGATATTGCCTTTTGTATGATGACGAAATCAAGATCTGGTCAATTTTTCTCTCATGGACGAGATATCTCGTCATCATGATATTGCCTTTTTTATGATGACGAAATCAAGATTTGGTCAATTTTTCTCTCATGGACGAGATATCTCGTTTAACAAGCTCTTTGGGCCGAGATAGTCCGGTCGGAAGAGTAACGGATTAGCAACCGGAAGGTTGCGAGTTCGAATCCAATATAACACCGCCGTGTACCAGGGGGCTGTGGCGTCAAATATCCCCATTTTGGCGTGGTGTAGAAGTTCGGAGAGTGGGGTGCCAGCTCAGGTGTGACCTCGTCATCTGACCGTGGTTCAAAATGACGGGATTTTGTCCTCGAATCTTTCACTTAGGATTTGATGCCAGACCGTCGTCAATAGTTCTTTGTGTTGCTCCAGTGCGACGTTAATTCAAAATACCTACCATCGATCTCTGGTCAGTTTTGCTAATGATGAGATGCCTTTCGAAACAACCACTAGAAGGAATAATAGAAAAAATGGTTTTAGATTTGGGTTTTTAGAATTAAAACCACTTTAATTTGTAATGTTTTAAATGGTCGGAAATTACCAGAAACAACCACTAGAAGGAATAATATAAAAAATATTTTTAGATTTGGGTTATTAGAATTAAAACCACTTTAATTTGTAATGTTTGAAATGGTCGGAAATTAGAAAAGTTTTCGATTACGTCAATGTTACATAAATCTGATAGAAATCAATAATTAAAATCAAGCAACACACAATTTTTTTTTAAGTTTGTTTTTGTCATCTGAGGTGGTTCAAAATTACGAGGTGTTGTCCTCAGATCGTTCACTTTAGGGACTGATCCCGGACCGTCGTCAGTAGCCCGTTGTGTTGCTCTAGTACGACGTTAATTAAAAAAATTATCTATCAAATGTCTGTTAAAAGTTCGAAATAATTCTAAATTATTTGAGTTCGTTATTCGTTCATCATACGTTAATTTTTAGTATTTCGTCATATTATATATATGACGAAATATATTAATCTGAATCTAAATGTGGTTGAATATATTAAAACGTCCACCATGTGGTGTAAGAAAGTACACGTTTTATTTATTTTTCTTACATCCTCTCATTAGACGTCTAAGAATTGTAAATAAATACTTAATATAAATGCAATTCTAAGGAAGTCTAGATCTTACTTGAAATTTTTTTTCAGACAGGTATCAAAAACATAATTTTCTAAATGAACGCAATTTGCTTCTTGAAATAACATCATTTTACACACACTTGAACTCATTTTATTACCTACGTAAATACTTGTATGTTATCGTTTATATTCGCAAGTCCAATTTACCAGAAGAGTAGTTTTCATCATAAAAAATATAATGTGTTTATATCAGTATTTACTTTTTTCTTCACAGCAAATTTAGCGGGCAATTTCTTTCTGCACACGTTTGAAATTTCTAATTTTTGAAAAAACAATATAAAACATCTTTCATGATTGTTATTGACCTGTTGACTTTTGCTCTACCTTTTGCATGTTGTTAAGTAAATAATTTTAAGCTAATGAGGTTGAATAAATACGCTTGAATAAATTGTTGACTTTATATTTCTCACTTAATTGCATTCGAGAAGTGAACTCATCTACATTTTAAACTAAATTGAAATTTGTTATTACGATTGAAATCATTTTTATTTTATCCGGTTCCACGCTTTTTTGTATTCTTGCTTCCATTGCATTCCATTCCCTTGATCAGGCATAAGGTATGTTTTGAAGACAACTCTTATTTTTTTCTGCTTTCTCGTTCCTTTCCTTTTCGTCGATGACTTTTATCTTCCAGATTTCCCCCATTGTCTTCTGTAATCAGACTGTCTAAGTGTTCACATGTTTAAAGTGGCAAAATTGTGGGCTAAATACCGTAGAGGTTGCATTTAACCCTTCTGGTGGTTGAATCGTCAAGGCATCTCGTCGTTATCAAACCTGACCAGATCTTGATCTCGTCATCCGAAAATAACCTGCATTATCTTGGTGACGAAATTTCACGCAATTAGCAAAATTGGCCGCATCTTGATGTTCGAAATACACTCATGCCCGTAAATTAAGGATAATTCAGAATCACACGGAAATTGAACTCTAAAGTAAAAATTTCATCTGTAGAATTATCGCACACATCTTAATAATATCCAAATTACAATAATATCAATAATAATATCCAAATTACAGGAAGCCATCAGATGACGCCGTAAGAACGTCACAATGACGAGAGTGTAAGAGAGGTGTATATAAGGAATGGTAGCAAACAAGTAAAATTGTTCACAAGCGTTCTGTAAGCCGCTCAGTGCCACAACCGAATAGTTATGGCACAGAGAACGCATGTTGATGATTTTTTACGTGGTAGAATTATCGACCGCCTGGAATGTGGGCGTACTCAGACGAAAGTTTCAATAGAACTTGGAATCGCCCAAAGTGTCATCTCTAGGCTTTGGCAACGATTCCAAAAAGATGGAAATGTCAGTAGACGTTACAGTATTGGTCGCCCCCGAGTTACAACGCCAATGACGATCAGTATTTGGCAGTAACTACAAAAAAAAGCATACGGAGCACACCATCCGCCCTTTCTCGTCAGCTATCTTCAGCCACGGGTACAACAGTTTCAAGGCAAATCGTTTACAGACGTTTGGGACATGTTGGTCTACATGCTCGCAGGTATGTCAGATGTGTTCCGCTCACGGCAACTCACTGTCGCCAGTGATTAGCCTGGGGTAGAGAACATGCAATGTGGACATCATCACAGTGGGCTTGTGTAATGTTTTCCGACGAGTCCAGGTTTAGCTTGCAGTCTGATTCACGGCAGACGTTCATATTGAGAACGCCAGGTACCCGCTACCACCAAGACAACATCATTGAACGATACCGTCACGGTGGTGCAGGATTGCTTAGTTGGTGCGGAATTATACTGGGCTCCAGAACAGATCTACATGTTCATAATCGGAACCATGAGAGGCCAAATTTATCGGGACATCATTCTGGAACAACATATGCGTTTGCTTAGGGGTGCCACGGGCGCAGAATTTGTGTTTATGGATGACAACGCCCGTCCTTATCGTGCAAACTTTGTAAACGAATTCCTTGAATCTGAGGATATCACCCGTATTGAATGGCCAGCATTCTCACCGGACTTGAATCCGATAGAGCATGTGTGGGACATGCTTGGCCGACGAGTTGCAGCCCGTCAACCACCTCCTACATGTGTACCGGAACTTCGGAGAGCATTGCTTGCTGAGTGGAGTGATCTTCCCCAAGATCAGCTAGATAATTTGATCCTCAGCATGCCTAGGCGTTGTACGGACTGTGTTTCATCGTCTGGGAGACATACAACAATGTATTAACAATCATGCCAACCATGTCTTGTTAAGTTTTTGTAAGGTCGATATTTTTTGTAATTGCTCCAGAGTGAGCAAAAATCGAAGTTTTTATGAATGGTATCATACATACACCATCTTTTTTGTTCTTTATCTTTTATTTAATAAATGGGCTTTATGAATAAGTCACGTTTGTTTTGTTTCTGAACCTTTGTTTACCGGAGCTGGCATTATCCTTAATTTATGGACATGAGTGTATTTCGTCAAACCTCTTGGGTTTTTACATGGTTTATATTCGTTTATGTTGTCTCCAGAAAACAAATAATATCTTTTGTACCTCGTACATTAGTGAAATATCTGTAGATTTTGGCAGTTTTCAGTATTGCGATATGCCTTTTTCTTAGCTGTTTTGAATATTTCTGTAAAGCAAATCGTAAACCTCCTGTGGATTGAAAACATCTCTTTCAACACAAATTTAACAAATTAAAGTAGGATTTAAGCAATTGATATTTTACATCTTTTGTGAAAAACACATTTTTTTAACATACCAATAGAATTATTTTAGTTTTTGAATATATGATGGATGTTATCAATCAATCTACAAACAGAGGCATCGTTTCATCTCAATAAAATGAATTTATTGAATTATTCATTTTATATTTTACATATTTTTATTTTCGTCAGTCTAATTTTGATCGGTTCTGTTGTTTCGCGTTCAATTTTTCGTTTTGCCATTACTTCCAATTTATAGACTCGTATTACCTGCAATTTATCATCAGTTATACATAATCTAAAATGATCTAGCATGAAGCATGAGGTTTTCTTTTCTGACTGTCTTTTTAGTCAATAAAATGATTTATGGTTTAGATTTATTTTTATTTTGGTATTCAGTCGTGCCGTTTTTCGTTTATTTATATTTGTTGTTAGTTATACTTCAAGTGAAGTTTTTTTCTGCTACCAGTCTAGCAACAACTATTTGGTCGTGTAATATTCAACACGAGTTCCTGCTTGCTTTAATATGTATTCGTGCCTGATTATTTGCTGGACAGATAACACGTCCTTACATTTAACTTATATCTATAAATGCTGTGTCAAGAATTCGTTAAAAAAGTATCCAGAATACATTTGACCAAACTATATTTATTCCAATGTAAAAAGTTATGATTTATCTTTTACAAAAAAAAACCCGATGTTTATTCTAAATCAAAATTCTGATTATGTTTAAAACCAAACAATATTTATTACAATGTATAAATTATGATACATATTTTATATAAAAAAACGATATTTATTCAAAGTTAAAATTCTGATTTGTATGTTTAAAACCGAACGATATTTATTCCACAATAAAAATTATAATTTATATTTTATCAAACGATATTTATTTAAAGTAAAATTTTGATTTATACATTTTACCTAAAACGATATTTATTCCGAAATGAATATTCTAATTTATATTTAACCAAACGTTCAATGGATTTAATTCTGATTTATATTTTTATATGATAATTATTCATTTAAAATTACGAATATGATATTAGTTTAGTAAACGATTTTTACTGTTTAAATTTCCTTAATTTCAGAACTTAAGTTATATATTTATTTGTGTAGCAGCGAAAAGGAGATTAAAACAATAATTTAACATATATTACACAAAAAAAATATTGTTTCGAAAATATTCTTGGAATTCGGTAATAATACATTAATGTTTAAATAAAAATTCTAAGTATTGTATATTAACTTTTTTATCAGGCTTTCCTGTTCTAATTGCCAAAGGGAAGAACATATGAATGTAACAGCCTAAACTTTAAAGCTATGTTATTTAGCTTTCTCAGTGGCATCCAAAGTGTTAGAACAACGAAATAAATTTAAACTTAAATCTTTTTAGATGATCCTGGAAACTAATTATATATTCTTAACAAGCTCTGATCGCTTATTCAAAGAACAAAACAATCTTCCTTGTCACACTTTCATTCAATTAACAATGGAAATTGGATTAAAATGTTGATATTCATTGTAAATGGATTAAAATAAAGTATGAAATATGAGTAATTTACACTGCCATCATTAAGTAGTAATGGAAGAAACTTTAGGGTAAATTTTATTTGGGTCTGCTAGTATTGTATTAATTTCTTTCCCCCATATTAGCAATTATGTTGGTATTAACTCTCCTGGTTCTTGATGGACGATATATCACGTTATTAGAAAAAAACCTGACCAGATCTTGATCTCGTCATAATCAATCGGCAATATCTTGACGACGAGATATCTTGTCGTTAATAAAATTTGTGAGATTTGATGGACGAGATATCTCGCCAAAACCACTTGAAGTGTTAAACTACTCGAGCTCCCATTTTTTTTTTAATTTCTACTTCCCCGTCACTGGTACAGTTGTCTTTGAAAAATTCCTTCCTTCTCAAATATTTAAGTGATCTTAGTGAGTTATGTTTATTCAGTGAGTGAACCATAAAAACCATCCGAATCCCTTTTCCACGGAAGGCGAGAAATTTTCTTCCCAGATGATGTAGGTCCCACATCGAAAGACCGTTACCAACTCCATCTGTTCCGTTAGGCACCAACGAAAAAAAACCCCGAAACCCTTTTTACCTTCAACCCGTTTCGGGCATCGAACTCCGGCCATCTTGGGGGGTAAAAAAAATCCCAACCCTATCCGCCCAATGGTGAAAAAAGCGAGCGTACCCCCAAAAAGCTCCAGCTTCCTGCCCTTAAAAAACTTTCGCATTTCGTTGCTCGATGCCGATTTACATATAGAACGCCGCTCGAGTCTCAACTCGACCCCCCTTTCCGCTCTTTTTTTTTTTTGCGCAATCCTTTCACTTCGGTTCATAACCCCTTCCCTCCGTGGGACAACGGGCCATTATTTTTTCTTCCTGTTTCCAAAAGGGGGGTGCTGTGTGTTAACTCAATGGCGCACGGTGTTCCGTTCCCCCTTTTTATTTTTCGGTTCGGGTTCTGTTGCGTCTGGGTTCGTTCAACTTCCACGGAGGATGAGAATCTGTGAAAGAGTTGTCTTCGGTAGATGCAGGAGAGGGTTAGTGTCTGTAGTGTAGTATATCAGGCCCCTTTTTTGGTGCCCCCGTGTGTCTGGAAGGGTGACATTTATCCCCTATTTGGGCTTTATCCCTATTTAGGGAAGACTTTATTACCGAGGGGGTTCGGGGGATTTTTGTTGCGTGGTACTTGAAGTGAGATTTGTTTGACGAAACAAGGGTGATTTTTGTAAATTGACTTCGATTATTTGGAGGAAGATACCTAAGTATCTCCCTCCAACTCTTAGGAAGATAAGATTTGTGAAAAGTAACTTGGAAATATTTCAATTTTTAAAGACTTTATTACCGAGGGGGTCGGGGGATTTTTGTTGCGTGGTACTTGAAGTGAGATTTGTTTGACGAAACAAGGGTGATTTTTGTAAATTGACTTCGATTATTTGGAGGAAGATACCTAAGTATCTCCCTCCAACTCTTAGGAAGATAAGATTTGTGAAAAGTAACTTGGAAATATTTCAATTACAGCGACGGATTTTTTCATTTATTTTTACTAAACATAGTTTATTTTAATTCTTTCTCTATTCCAATAAAGACAATCGGAGATGTATGAAGAATACTATGGATATATGAAACAGATAATTCAATTTTTTCTTAACAATTCTGTTTTAATTTTCAACTAACAATTCTGTTTTATTTTTTAACTAACAGTTTTAATATATTTTTAATTCATAATTTTTTATTAATAATTAACTCATAATTTTTTATTAATAATTAACTCATAATTTTTACTAATAATTTATTTTTATTTTTAATTCATAATTTTTACTAATAATTATTTTTATTTTTAATTCATAAATTTTATAAATAAATAATTAATTTTTTAAATCGTAAACTGATTTTTTTTTTATAATTTTGTTTTAATGAATAATTTTACTTTTTAATTATTTCCCTAATTAGATAAAAGATTATTATATCGATGCGATATTTGGGGATGCATAATAAATACAACATGGAGATAAAACATAATTTAATTGACAGTTTTAATCAATAATTAATTATTTTTTAATTAATGCTTTTTTATTAATGATTTTATTTTTATGTGAAGATTTTTCGGTAAAGTTTTGGTGTATTTCGTTGAACTGTTTTATTAAGAAAAATGAATAATGTTTATCGATTATTTATTTTTAATTAGTAATTTCATTTTAATTATTTCCCTGTTCAAACTAACACTTATTATATGAGAAGAGACTTGGAGATTTTCGAAAAATAGCATGAAGATAAAACAGATAAATAAATTAGATTTTTTAATTAATAATAATTTAATTTTTAATTTCCCTATTCACAGTAAAAAGTTTAAGGTAAAAAAAGGATTTTAGGTGCATAAAAACATTTTATAAAGAAAAACAAATTTTATCGATTATTTTTTTTAATTAATAGTTTAATTTTTTATGATTTTTCTATTCAGACGACTATTAAGTGAGAATAGCGACTTTGATATATGAAAAAAATACTTTAAAAGAAAGGATATTTTTTAATCATTTGAACAAAAATTTAATTAATAATTTGGTTTTCAAATATTTCATTATTCAGATGAAGAATTTTGTGGGAAAGTGATATTTGGGGATATATTATGAAACACAACTTGGGCATATTTTAACTTACAAAACAGATTTTTTCGAGAATTTAATTTATTTTTAATTTAGAATTATCACTATTTATATAGTTTGTTGTCTGTTAAAAGAAACTTGGATTTTTGAAAAACAATTTAAAATTTTATTGACAGAAGCAGATTTTTTCGATTATTTAGTTTATTTTTAATTAATTTAAATTTAATTGCTTCCCTATTCAGATGAAAACTGTTTTCCCGTGAAGAAATACTTGTGTATTTATATCTATATAAATAAGAATGGAGTGTTTGTTTGTACATTGAATATTTTCGACCCATTTCAAGTTTTTTATCCGTTTTGGACCCTTCTGATGCCAAATCCGTTTCTTGCGCGTTTGGCGTCTGTCTGTCTGTATGTATACAGTGAGTACTTGTCTTCATTTTGTAAGTGAACTTGGTTGCGAAAGTCTGTCTGTCCGTCTTTCTGTTCTATGTTCGATTTTGTGTTTGTATAGACATCACATGAATTGCATTCCAGATATTTGATTGCAATGTATTTTCTTTTATACATTATCTATTAGTTTGGTGAATGCACTATTAAACTTTTCTTTACTGTTATATTTAGATGAGTTTCATGCTAAAACCCCTGAATAAGTATACTTAAATCAACCATAATTTGGTAGTATTGGAAAAATTGGAATGTATATTATTACGATTACTTTTATTTGCTTTACCAGTACTGCTGAAAAACCAATCATTTTTCAAAAAATTATTATTATTTATGGAATTTCAGCTCTGATACTTCGTTTATTTCGAGTCTTATGTTTGTTTTTTTGAGCAATGTAAACGATTTCCGAATATTTGGGACATACGATATTGTTCAACGAACGGGAATAAAACGGAAACTCGTGTTTCTTTCGCTCTGAATTAATTTCGCCTTTCTAAATTTTGTGCACTTTTTAGTTGAAGTTGTGTGGCAACTGCGAGATCAAGAGATAAAAAGGAATCACAAATTAATATCTTTAGAACAACTTTTCCGGCATCTTTTATTTTGTTTTGTTTCGCTGTTTTTTTTTTTTTTTTTTTTTTTTTTTTCTGTTTTGAATAATTATTGTTTTAATAAATTGTGTTTATTTTCATCACACGCAACCCCACCAAATTATTCGACTTAAAGTGGAAGGTAAGTCAGAATAACGCCAATTTCAAGTGTAAGTATGCCGTTATTGAAGGAATAATGCCATTATTGAAAGAATAATAATGTTTAAAATATCCGAACTAGAACTTTTCAAACATTAAAAAATTCTTTGTCATTAAGACAGGAGAAGATTGCGAAATACACAATGTTGCATGCCGGATGCAAAAGTCCCACAGGTAAAATATTATTGTTTTGTTGACTATGAGTGCTAGAGCACTCACCGTAAATCGTCGTTTTTATTAATTGAGTTGAACATGAAAATAACTTAAGAAAGGGAATTCCAAATTTCCCTCAAAATCGTCTTTCGCAGTAGTAACATTAATGTCACCTTTCGTCATTTTGTAACTTTGTCATACAGCAAGGGTGCGATCAGGGCCCGATTTAGAAAATTTGGCATAGTAGGCACAACACGCAGGAAGGGGGCCTCCCATGTTATCCGTTCATCACAAAAACTAATTTTAAAACAATAATTGGTACTTACGTATTTGACTGTTGACCGTTTCAAAAATTAAAAAACATTCCAGAAAATATGAAAAGTTATTTTTGTTTAAAATTTTTAGATACTTTTGAAACTTTGGGGCCCTTTAAATTATGGGGGCCCTAGGCCCGTGCCTCACGGGCCTAATGGTAAATCAGGGCCTGGGTGCGATATATGTGAAATGTATTACATAAATGGATATGCATGTGTAGGATTTGTGTCCAAAGTAAGTGGTAGAAATGATAAAGATGGAGAAAGGTGTTAAGATATTATTTTACTCTACGAAAAACGCAAGTCATCTATGTATATAATTCTCTTACGTGGCATGCAAAAAAGACGTTATTTGGTATCGCGTTTTGGCAACACTGTACAATTGTTTGTTTTCCACGAAGCCTCAATTAAATTTATAGCCTTATCGGATAAAGTTTTATTGAAAAAAAAATTTTAATATTAGTAGAATCTGTTGAAGCTTACAAACAACATGTTGGGTATTCAATTTCCAAAGCAGCGCTCACATTTCGAGTCACAATTTGCTCAAAGCTTTCATTTGATTTCCAAATTGTTCGAGTTCTGATTCCAGAGGTACAAATTTATATCTAAAAAAATATTTTTTTTTGGAATATCATATTTTGGAAACAATGTCTTTATTGATGCGAGCGAAACGAGCAAGGTACCCACAGAGAACCATTGAGGATTGCAAAGAAATCCTCCGGGGGTTGGCGAGAAAAGGCGGGCCCCCTAGATTTATATATTTTGATCATCTCTTCAATCTAGAGTAAACCAATTCAAACCGAGTAAGGTCGAGTATTTAGCTAGTGCTCAATAAAAACACTAAAGTGCATTTTTTATTAAAACAAGACGAAACATATTTTAATTCAATTTAGTCAATTAATTTTAATTATTTCTCTAATTACCCTTGTGAATAGGGCTTGTGATATGTAACACAAAGACATTTTACGTGAGATTGTTATTATCCAAGACAAAAATATTGTTTGTTATGCTTAATTAATTATTTTATTTATCAATTAATATTAAATCTCACCCAAGCTAGGAGAATATTGCCTGAGGGAAAGGGTCTTGGTGACAGGTGATGTAAAAACACTTGATTTAAAGTGAGATTATTATTTACTCAAGGAAAAAAACAGATAGTTCCAATTTATTTCTTTTTAATTAGTCAAATAATTAAAATTCGTCAACTATTATGGAAGGAGGCAAATTTGATCCTGGATGAAATATACTTCTAATACGCGACTCAAAGACGTTTAGAATATATACCCAAGGCAAAACATATTTTCTATTAATCAATTAACTAAGATTTATATTAATTAATTAAATAATTTAAAATATCCCTATACTGTTAGGGGATAGGAGGAATTAGGATACATCAATTAAAGGCACTTAGCAAGATTGCTGATAGACATATTGTTATGTCGATTAATTTATTTATAATTAATGGGCATTAAATTAATATTAATTGTTTCCATCAATTAATTAATTTTCAATATCCGCTGTTTGGAAGAAATATTATTAGAGTGTAGGAGGCTTGTGATTTTAAAGATATTTAAAGCAAGATTGTCATTTATACGACAGACTGAAAAGTGTCTGTTATTTTTTGTGAGGTATCCTTATGCATTTAATCTATAAACCCACTGAAATTTAATAGTTTAGATAGTTTATAAACCAGTAGTCTTCAACTTCTGAAAACATCTGAATGTTTGCTCAGTAAAGTTTCTTTGAAAATGAAGCAAAAATGGGCACGCTGGGATTAATGACCTAATTTTCATAAAAGTAATTATGCTGTAAAATGTCATCACATTTTATTGTGAAAATGTTTATATTTTTATTTGGATTACTTTAGTTTTGATCACAATCCATACTGAATATCTTACTAGTTTTATGGTTTTTACTGGTCTAATATTGCTTGTAATTTTAGAGTAGCATAATAATATAATAATTTTTTAATTACACAATTAAAATTGCTGCGAATAACACGAATAACACAATTCAAGTTCTTCACTGAACAACATTTGTGCAATCGCAATGAGCTTTTGAACAGCTGCTAAACATACAAAAACTTTTAGATTAGCGTAATTATATAATTAATTTATTAAAATATTGCGAATAATATAGAATAATACGAATAACACAGTTCAAATTTGGGACTGAACTGCAATTATGCAATCGCAATAAGCTTTGGAACCGCCGTTATACATATATAATATTTGAGCGTAGTAAAAATGATGTATGAGGTATAAAAAAAATCTAAATTAGGATTTTGTAAATGTAAAATCCATTAAACCGATATACAGTACCAACTTTAAATATCACAAAATCGTGTGATCATTTAGAACTTAACTTTGATATTCTATTTCTTCCTAGATAGATGCGCAGTATATTTTGATTCTTCCTCTAGTGTAATATACATAATTTTCCTTCCGCAATTTCCACTCATTTCTGCTTTAAAAATTAGTATTTTGTGAATAAAGTATTGAATTAACTTTTTGTTTTTATCTATAATGAAGCGATCTATTCTTCCGTTTCTCTCTTACTTTTCTACTAATTTTTTAATTCATTCGTATTTTCTATTTTTATTCAGCAAGGTAAGGAACGTTTTTGAAATGTGAAATATCTAAAATCTTTTGGTCATTGTCTACCTCCGTTTTATGCACGTACATAAATCTATGTGTGGTGGCTTATTCAATAACTATCGTACTCTCGTATTCTATGTGTTATAATTTTTATTTAATATTAGTTCCTTTATTTAGTATTTTACGAAAGTTAATTGTATGATTTTGGAAACTAATTAATAAGATATTGCAGCGGGTATACAACTCAACTCCCGGTTGCGGATCAGAAATTGCGTTCGTGTACTAAGGTACAAATTAGGTTGTATTTCCTTTAGTACACGAGTCTGAAGAGATTATTCACCATGCGAGTTGTATTTTTTACGTATTACGACTGCGTATTTAATACGATGTAAATAAAATTAAATGTGTAGTTAATCTATATAAATAAGAATGGAGTGTTTGTATGTACATTCAATATTTTCGACCCATTTCAAGTTTTCTATCCGTTTTGGACCCTTCTGATGCCGAATCCGCCTTTTTCTCGTTTGGTGTCTGTCTGTCTGTATGTTGTGCCCTATACACGTCCACGCGGTTTATGATATTTTCATGAAAATTTGCATACAGTGAGTACTTATCTTCATTTAGTGAGTGGCATTGGTTGCGAAAGTCTGTCTATCCGTCTTTCTGATCTATGCTCGATTGTGTGTTTGTGTAGACATCACATGAATTGCATTCCAGATATTTGATTGCATTGTATTTTATTTTATACATTATCTATTAGTTTAATGAATGCAATATGAAACATTTCTTTATTCTTATATTTAGTTGAGTTTCATGCTAAAACACCTGAGTAAGTATACTTAAATCAACCATAATTTGGTAGTTTTGGAAAAATTGGAATGTCTATTGAATATTACGATTACTTCGATTGCTTTACCAGTACTGCTAAAAAAGTAATTATTCTTCAAAAAAAAATTTTTTTTTATGGAATTTCATCTCTGATACTTCATTTATTTCGAGTCTTATTTTTATTCTTTGCGCAGTGAAAACGATTACCGAATATTTGGGACAAACGATATTTTTCAATGAAACGAGAATGAACAAGATCGCGCGAGCAGTGATATTTTTTCTGGTTCTTTCGCTTTGAATTAATTTCACATTTCTAAATTTTGTACACTTTTAGTTGTAAGTTGTGGCAACTGTGCGAGATCAAGAGATAAAATTGAATCACAAATTAATATATTTAGAACAATTTTTTGCGGCATCTTTTATTTTGTTTTACTTCGCTGTTTCCAGTTTTAAATATTTATTATTTTAATAAATGTGTTTTCCTTCTCATCACACGCAACAGCACCACAAAGTATTAGACTTAAAAATGTTAGGTAAGTCAGTATAAATTTTCAGTAAATTTTAAGTGTAGTTATGCCATTATTGAAAGAATAATGCCGTTATTTAAAGAATAATTCCGTTATTTAAAGAATAATGCCGTTATTGAAAGAATAATAATGTTTAAAAATCCAAACTAGAACTTTTTCCAACATTAAAAAATTCGTTGTAATAATGACAGGAGAAGATTGCAAAAATTTCACAATGTCGCATACTGGAGGCAAGAGTGCCACAAGTAAAAGAAAATATTGTTTTGTTGACCAAATAATTAATAATCAAATAGTTAATAATCAAATTTTTTTAATTAATTGAGTTGAACATGAAAATAACTTAAGAAAGGGAATTCCAAATCTCCCTCAAAATCGTCTTTTATAGTAGTAACCTTAGTATCACCTTTCGTCATTTTGTAGCTTTGTCAAACAACAAGGGTGCGATGTATGTGAAATGTATTACATGAATGGATATGCATGTGTAGGATTTGTGTCCAAAGTAAGTTGTAGAAAATATAAAGATGTCGAAAGGTGTTAAAATAAATTTTTATTCTACAAAAAACGTTAGTCATTATATATTTTGATTATCTCTTCAATCTAGAGTAAACCAATTCAAACCGAGTAAGGTCGGGTATTTTGCTAGTTCTGAAATAAATCTCGTATAAGAAGGATTTGTACCGTATCGCCTGATTTATTTATCCACAAGTGTTGACCCGGATGTGATTTGATTCTTCTGGTACATAAATATATAATTATTAGCTACAGTTACTGAATTTAATTGAGTGATACATAAATACATTTATTAAAATTAAACTTTTAGTATAGAGTTCATTTAAAGATTTTCTAGAGTGTTTCGATGTAAAAACAGCAACAAATACATGTAATAGAAGTAAAATGAAAAATAAATGCTCAAAACTTTGCAACAAGCAATAACCATGCAATTCGATAACTTTTTGATAAAACATAAAACTTGTAATTTACTCACGAAATAGTTATTGCCAGTTATTTTTATTTCAACACAATAAATTACCCGCAACGAAATCCGAAAAAGTGTTTACAATATTTAGGTTGTACAAAAAATGCAGCACACACACAACCGTAGGTTGCAGAATACAATTTTAAACCATACAATTTTGGGATTGTACGTGCAATTTGTAAGTTTGCTGATAAGCAAAATAAACTGAAATTTGTACATTCTTTTTCTAATTCAGCTGGTGTAAATATAAATTAAATATAAATTGTTTTGAAATACAATATTTGATTGTATAAAGAAGTGAGAACATCCATTTGTCCATGCATTAGACTTAGATAAGCTATGATCAAAAGCAATTATATCGCACCCCGGCAAAAGTGACACAACTCAAAATTGCAGAATTTGAGAAACATCATCTAAGGGATTCTATAAATCGTATGTTGAAATAGTATACGCTTCTTTTAAATTTTAGGTAAGTAATTATGGTGGTAACTTCTATTGTATTCTATGGAATATTAATATAATACGCTGGGGCACTTCATACATATTTTTCAATGACATAACATCAAAATTTTTATTTTTTGACCTGTGTCACTTTTCTTGCCGGGGTGTGATATGTTTCGATAGGTCAAAGTATTTCTTTTTTTCTGTTAAGAATGATACAAACACTATTTTCCTTGAAATATTGTCGCCATAATATAAAATACATTATTTACTTGTCTAAGACATGATGAAAGGAATGGTGTGCTAATGATTTATTGAAAACACTCAATAATCATATCACAAGTATTTATTATCTCGTATCTTTTGAATGAAAAACTATTTTCTGTCTTTCTATTTTAAAATCAGTCCCTTCTATTTTAAAAGAATCTTCAACTTTAAAGGAATGATATACGCAAAACGATAATATGCCTCGAAATTACCGACTTTTCTTGAAAACGTTATCTTGGAATTATCTAAATTCAGAAGTAGTTAGTATATAGAGTTGTAGTATTCTTTTAATCACCACAATGCTCCAAAATAAAGCGAAGTAATTGATTTTAGGTATTATTGATTGAATATTTCCTATTCATACTTCTATTTAAGTAATTCTTTTTATTTGTTCTGAGTAAATTGGTATAGTTTTCCAAAACTTTTTATCTTGAATTTTTTTCTATGTATTTTAATTAACTCTTCTTTGCATGATTTTTTCTTTATTGGTGAAATAAATCAAAGTGACATAATTCATGCTCAAAATTAAAGGAAAAATGGTTAAAAAAATCTTAGTATATATTTATAGTATAAATTTAGCAAAAAACAATAGGATGGTATCATGTGGTATTTTTTAAAATTAAACGCAAACTTTTTCAGAAATTGCTCTAAAAATAACAGAAACACATGTTACAAACCTTTCTTCCACTCATTTTCACTTTTTTAGCAATAGACACTCAAATATAATAAAACAAAATTAAAAACGAAATCATACGTTTATTGCAACTACAACAAACAGCGGAATGACAACTTCAAGCTCGTTTTACTGAGAGTGACATTTCCTTATTTTTGACAGCTATGTTTTTATTTATGCAATGGACATTAAAAAGGTATCCAGACACGATCAACTTAAAGTGAACTTGTTCTTTTATATAATTTTGGGCATTCAATGTTATGATAGAAATTTCCACCATTATGCAAAGAAGGGTTAACGTCGCACTGATGCAACACAGCGGGCTATTGGCAATGGTCCGGGATCAAACCCGAAACCCAGTCTGTAAAAAGCCCGTATTGCATCAAGGGAGACGTATCCCCATCTTGAAATAAAAGTTTTCCTAATTTTTATTTTTCTTATCAAGAATTAGTATGATATTAAATTTATGACGTAGAATTTCATGCTTAACAAAATCTGTAAAACATGAGTTTTGCAGATTACTAATACCTTAACAGTTAATACTTTTTATGCTCATTCAAGTGAAAGTCGATTCTCCTTTATTGATGGAGACTTGAAACGAGCAATAAGAGAGAATTTCTATACTTCCTAATTAACCCTGAAAATAGTTTTGGCAACTTTTGTAAACATTGTATCCAAAAATGAACTAGT
Organism: Metellina segmentata; assembly: GCA_947359465.1. NCBI lineage: Eukaryota > Metazoa > Arthropoda > Arachnida > Araneae > Tetragnathidae > Metellina > Metellina segmentata. The sequence goes on from OX375877.1 coordinate 96,783,337, forward strand.
TTCTCGCTTTTGAAACACTGTTTAGATAGGAAGCCACACAGCATTAAAACATTGTTTCGAAATCAAAACCTCGCATGTACAACTTTCTTGATTTTTGAAGGTTACTCTCAAATGTTTACAAATCTCGTTTTAAGAGCCTACTCTTGTTACAGAGCCCTCTATCGGCGAATTTTTAAACCTTGTAATTCATTACTCATCTGCAATTTGATATCTAGTTTCTTAACCCTCCTGATTTCAAGGGCCGACCAACCGGTATAGTGGTTAAGGTGTTAGCCTCTAGATCGGAAGGTTCCTGGTTCGAATCCGGGTCCGGGCATGGATGTTTGTAAACGTATGGTGTAGAGGCGGCTGGTGCACCTTAAATCTGTCGTGGCCGAAAGTCCTCACGTTGGGTTGGCGTGGAAGTTTGGAGAGTGGGGTGCCAGCTCAGGTGTTGCTTCGTCATCTGACCATGGTTCAAAATTACGAGGTGTTGTCCTCGAATCTTTCCCTTAAGGGACTGATTCCGGACCGTCGTCAATAGCCCGTTGTGTTGCTCTAGTACGACGTTAACTAAAATTACCATTACCATTACCTGATTTCAAGGGCCGTGGTCGCCCGGGTAGAAGATTAATAGACTAGCAAACGGAGGATGCGAGTTCGAATCCAACCAAAGACTGTCGTATACAAAGGGGATGGTGCACGTTAAATCTATCATGGCCTCAAATGTCCCCACGTTGGCGTGGCGTGAAAGTTTGGAGAGTGGGGTGCCAGTTCAGGTGTGACCTCGTCATCTAAACGTGGTTCAAAATAATGTGGTGTTCTCCTCGGATCTTTCCCTTTGGAGGTTGATTCCGAACAATCCCCAATAGCCCAATATGTTGCTTCAGTGAGACGTTAATTAAGTACCTACCTACCTCGATTTCAAGACTTAAGAAGAAATTATAATAGTAAAACCGACGAACCATTGTTTTAAATTTTAAAAATCATTTTTATACATAAAATTATATCGTGACATTAAAATAAAGCAATTAATTTTGTAATTAAATAAATTCAAAAGCTGTTATCATATGTAATGTTTTTTGTCTTATATATAATTTATTTAAATCGTTACGAATTTAAGATACGATAAATTAAAAAATATTTCACAAGTCTTCAAGTCTCTCAAAAACGTTGTTTTTCTGGTTTGATTCCGGACCGTCGCCAATAGCCCGTTGTGTTGCTACAGTGCGACTTTAATTAAATACTTACCTACCACGCTTTTTTAGATTTGATGCATGAAAAGAGGACGATTGTCTGAGCTTTTCATTACCCCAGCTGCAAAAGACTTTGAAACACTACTTCTAAATATCACTTCAAGGTGGTATAGTCTACACTAATATCAAGATTCCCCAGTTCTTCCTGCTATATTTTACTTTGGTGTTTCGATAATTTATTAAATTATTTATAAATATTCAGAGAGAGAGAGAGAACATGTTATAGCGAATGTACTCATTCGCGCTCGAGTTTCGCCTCGTCACTCACTGGCCGTGAGTGGCATTCGAAAATTCGTTCACACAGCGCGAATGACCGTTTACATGCTAACCGAGTTGTGAATTCATCCACCCTGCACGTGTTTTTAAACGCGTTTATTTCGTACTGAACAGAAACTCACTGAGTGGCGCTTTGTCGTTAAGAATTTCACTCTTGTCCAAAAAACCGCTTCCGACACGAGCGTTACGAGCTTTGAGGCAAGGAACTAGGCGAATGACGAGTGAACTGATTGCACATCTGCCTCGCAATTCTACTCGCCATTCGCGCGAATGTGTAGATACGGTGTGCCACAAAATCCTTAAAGTGTTGGAATTTCTCAGCTCCAACATTGATTACATCTGTGAGAGCTGAGAAGTCGAAAGTTCTCAAATTAACTTTTCTATTCTTTCGAAATTAGCATATGTCATTTGATTGTCTTAAAACGTTCTGTTTTTAGGATTTAACATTTTTTTTTCCTTCTGAAAACGATTTCCTGTTTTTGTGTATGGTTTTTGTTTATTGTGTATGTTCTTTTGTTTTTGTTCTGTGTCAATTTCAAAAATTTTATCATCCTTTTCTTTTGTCGTTATGTATTTTTGTGCTTGGATGTTTTGCCCTTCACTTCCCTTTCCTCTTTCTGTGTACTCAAATGTTTTATGTATGTATTGTGGATTGCTCGGCTCTCCCTTATCCCCGAAGCTCCTTTGTAAGGCGGACTATACAGCTGAAAGCCGTACAGGTGGAACTGTGTCTGCAATCTAATTCAATTAGAATGCTGCTTTTGAAAGGGTTTTCAACATTTTTTACAAAGCACGTATAAGGACGGAATGTATCTTTAGATAATTTGTAAACTAATCATGAAATAATATTGCCACCACAAACGATAAATAATTGAAAGAAAACTAGAAGAATTCCATGTTTAAAACGCCATTAGACTTTGATGACAGACTAAATTTTTCCATAGCAATTTCTTTCTTCGAAATTGTATTTTTGGTAATGGCATCGTGTAGAACTTTAAAGAAGAAGCTTGTAATAAGTCATAAAACTTCAAACGATTTTTATTATTCTCCTACTAACTCTACTGCCCGTTGATATAAAAACACAGCAGGCTACAGAAAACACTTATTGTCATTCAAGTGCTTATTATTATCTTTTTAATCTCAAGTAATTGGGTGCGCGTTGAAACATCCTTGCTATGATTGATTGTTCTTGAATATTTTACAGCTCAAAATATTCAGAATAGTAATTCAATTACAATCTCTGTAATACGGAACGTAATTAAACTTTCAGCTCAAAACAATATCTCAACTAATGGTTAACAATATTTTAATTTACATTTTGATGGGGATTGGAATTTAGTTCGCACTACCAATAATTTATATTAAGCGAGTTCGTCTTTATGAGGTTTGACTGTATTTATTAATAATTTATTTATTCTATCGCATGCGTGTTTTCACCAAATTTTTCTATAAATGAGACTATTAGAGTGGTCCATCTCACAAATTTCCGAAAATTTTTTTATTACTTTATATTAAAACTTCGTTTATTATTTTTATATGTGCAAGTTTGTCTTCTAAAATTAATATAAAAGGCTTATTGTTGATCATTGAAAAAAAAATTTTTGAATATCAAATCATATTGTGGATTTGCGTTTTCTATTTCATCAAAAATACTATCGCTTGCTATACTCGTCGCAAATTCGCCTCTTCTATAGCGTTTATTAGCATTTATCATTTCATTCCACTTTTTCGTTTGTCGTACTTTGCTGTGTTCATCTTTTCCCAAGCAAACCCTTTAATTTTTAAGCTATTTCTTTGCGACAATCTGAGTAAACCATAAAGGGATTAAATAGGGTTACGTTTTTTTTTAGATTCGTTCCAGAATTGTTCGGGGTGGGGGGCGAGACACTAGTAACCGATTTCCACTTCCTTCATCAAGTTTTTTTTAAACCCTTGCTGCATTTAGGTTAGAATTATATTCAGCTCCCCCATTTTGGAGACTTCCAAACCCCTTTACGTTACGTAAGGGAAACATCTGGGAAGCCTTTTCCTTTCCTTTACCATCACACCCGTTCGGTACCAATGACCGACATACGGTGGAATTCTGGCTCCCGTAACCCCTGCCTGCCCCTTTTAACACTCCTAAACCCCCTCTTCGGAAGGGTTTGCAAAAGGGGGGCCCGGCCCTCGAATCCCAGGGTTCATGACCGGAGAGAGAGTGATGGGTTTTTTTTATCCCCTCAGGTTTTTTCCCCAAACAAAAACCCTCGTTTCCTCTGCTTTGTTGTTTAGCATAAATAGTGGGGCGTCGAAAGGGTTGGGCAAGAAACTGAGAGTTTTTACCCGGTTTTTTTGCGTGTGAATAACGGTGCGGATTTCGGGTTTCCTGTCCCCCGTAGGTTGATGTACCCAGGTGGGAGGTTTTTTTTTTCGAAGAAAGGGTTTTTGGGGTGGTTTTTTTTCTCGTTTGTTTAATCACGGCGTCTTGGCCGTGAACTTTCTCCACGGAGATGTTCAGGTTTGTTTCTTAGTCGGCGTCTTCGCATTTTACCTGCAACACCGATGTGATCGAATGCTCCGTTAGGCAGGTAAGATATTTTCTTTGAAATAATTAAATGCTATACAATGCCAAAAACTGTGCTTTGGAATGCAGTGTCAATGTAACATTACTTCGTTGTTTGTATTTTTCTGTATGTATCTATTGTGTGTATTTTGTTTGTCCAATTGGGCTAAGGACCTTATGGAGTCTCATGAATGTCCTCCTGTATAGCCTTTCACCCTCTGGGTAGGCTGGGGAATTAGGACCTTAAAATGCTATTTAATTAGGAATTAAATGTTATCAAACTTTGTGTGGCCTATTTATAGTATTTGAAAATGTTGATCTGTTTGTATTCAATGTAACCTGTATTCCGTAAAAATATCATCAGTTGTCCTCATGTGATTGCAAATTATATCGTCGACTTAGTCTATACGGGACAAAAACGTAAAAAATGTTAGTTAATGAGTTTCTGCTGTTTCACCCTCTGGGTAGGTTAGAATATTAAAATGCTATATAATTAGAATTTAAATGTTATAAAACTATTTTATAGTCTATTTAGAGTATTTGAAAATGTTGATGTGTTTGTATTCAATGTAACTTATATTCCGTAAAACTATCATCAATTGTCCTCATGTGATTGCAAATTATATCGTCGACTTGGAGCAGTAACTCATTAACTGACATTTTTTGTGGACACAAAATGTTTATGTTTAAGATGTTGGGAATTATATTACCACATGATAATATGTTTAAAATATATACAAAGCATTAAAATGCTTATAGTTTTAATTTTTTAACCTAAGAGCTAATCCTTAAGAAGTTGTACAGTAAAAAATTGTTTTGTCAGTTAATGGATTTCTGCTCAAGCCTGTTCTACTGCCAAAGAGATTATATGTACACAAGAACTTACAATTTAGTGCTAGGTTATTTGGCGTTCCCAGTGCTATCTGAAGTGTTAGAATAATGAAATAAATTTAAGCTTAAATCGTTTTAAGTTGTCCTGGGAACTAATTCTATGTTCATAACAGGCCCATTAAAAGAATAAATTTTATATAACTGACTGTTCAAAGACTACCTATTAAATTTCAGGTCAAAAATAAAAATTACAAGAGTTTTGGAAGTAGAATATTTATATTACAATTTGTCAATGTATTTCTCATCATCAATGAATGGAATCATTTATTGTCATAAGACGCAATTCCGAAAAATGTCTGTAAATGTGTTTCTGCTCTTAGCTGATGATATGCATAAACAATCGAATCGAAAATAATAGATGTTTTGTGCAACCATTTTCGTCTTCGCAATTTTGGTCAGTTAAAAACGCGTTGAAATTTAATATCGAAAATGGTTAAATATATCTAAGAGTAAAATATATACTTTCACCGTTAATTTTTCGTAATTCAATTTTTTAAAGATATTCTAAACTTTTTACAGATTGGAAGTTAGTGCATGTTGTCGTTTTAGATTTTAAATCGTCATTAAAAAAGGCTCAGTTCACTGCGCTAGCAACCTTCGAATTGTAGGCGGTGCAGATTCGATTCTTCTTAGGGGCATTTCTCCCTGGGTGTATGTCTCTTCTATGTCTGTAAAATTTTCATTGTGTGCGTGTCTATTACTTGGTATTGTATGTATTGAGTCTGACGCAGTATACCCAATGGCCTTTGTGTCATAAAACTCCAAAAACCAACTTTTATACAGCTGGTTTTCCTCATCGAGATCGTGATTCAAAAATACGAGGTGTTGTCTTCGGATCTTTTCCTTAAGAGATTGATCCCTCACCGTCGTCAATAGCCAATTGTGCTGCTCTAGTACGACGTTAATTACAAAATTATCAAATTACCTCATCGAGATCGTGGTGTGAAAGTTTGGAGAGTGCCAGCTCAGGTATGACCTCGTCATCTGACCGTGATTCAAAATTATTTTGTCTTAGAATTTTTCTTCCCTTTGGATTTGATCCCGGACCGTCACCAATAGCCCGTTGTTGTTGCTCTAGTATGACATTAATTTAAAAAATTAACAATTTATCTGTTGTAAGTTTTAAATTAGTTTATAGACTTCTCGAAACTGAAAGTGCAGTTTTGAATTTCGGATAGTAACTTTACGAACTCATCTGACCTTTACTGATGAATCTAGAGACAAAGTTTAAAGTATTATATGTAATGGTAATTATTGTTAACGTCGTACTAGAGCAACACAGCGTGTCCTTTATGGAGATATCCGAGAACAACACCTCGTAATTTTGAACCACGGTCAGATGACGAAACTACACCTGAGCTGGCATCCCACTCTCCAAACTTCCACACCAACCCAACGTGAGGACTTTCGGCCATGGCAGATTTAAGGTGCACCAGCCGACTCTACACCATACGCTTACAAACATCCATGCCCCTACCCTGATTCGAACCAGGAACCTTCCGATCTAGAGGCTAACACCTTAACCTCTATACCGATTGGTCGGCTAAAGTCTTATAGGAGATGTATTTAATATTTTCTTTGTAACCAATTGATCATCAGAATAGGGGTATCTTATCTTATTGCAGTGTTATGGTTTGTGAAATGTGTAGTTTTATAATTATTAATATCCAGGTGTATATGAGAGGTGAGCTTCCAAAGCAACGTTGTTATTTCTCTGGGCATTTCAACCCATTTCTACAGTATTGCATTGTTGGCAAATTCGTACGTTTAATTTTAAGATTTTCGAAACAAGTGCTCTCTTAAATTACATTGTACGTAAGAGTTAAATGTTTTAACATCCCTGGTTGTTGTCTAGATGATGCATCTAACCATTACAAGGAAACTGATCACATCTTGATGGATGAGATATTTCGTAATTAAAAGAAATATTAAGAAAACTCTCGCATCAGATTTTGATCTCGTCAACATAAGAAATCGTCAATATCTTGAGACTACGTCATAAACAAAATTCAGATCTTGATGGACGAGATATCTCATCAAAACCACGTGAAGGTTTAAAGACGATGCAATTGACGAAACCGCGTTAAAACGAATATTTAGAATTCCTTCATTAACCTTTTGACTGCGGTTCCTGGTTCGAATCCGGGTCCGGGCATGGATGTTTGTAAGCGTATGGTGAAGAGGCGGCTGGTGCACCTTAAATCTGTCGTGGCCGAAAGTCCTCACGTTGGGTTGGCGTGGAAGTTTGGAGAGTGGGGTGCCAGCTCAGGTGTTACTTCGTCATCTGACCGTGGTTCAAAATTACGAGGTGTTGTCCTCGGATCTTTCCCTTAAGGGACTGATCCCGGACCGTCGTCAATAGCCCGTTGTGTTGCTCTAGTACGACGTTAACTAAAATTACCATTACCATTACCTTTTGACTGCGGCTATAGATATAACTGACACGATTCTTTCTTGGCGTGATTCTTATAACTTTCAAGGTATAATTGCTGCACTGGCCATAGTCTAAATTTTTTCTTGAAGCAATCATGGTACAACTGCTGTGCCAGCCGTAGTCTAAAGGTTAAGAGTGGTTATAACTATTAACGGCAAATCTACAAAAAGAAGGTTTGTCATACAAAAGGATTTCACGAAGTGTAGGTATGTATAAGAGTTGATCTAAATCATCTCAGATTTTATAAAGATCTATAGGTTGGGTTTACAACATAAACTTCTACACTGGGTACTGAGAAATGCTTTTACAGTGTATTAACTTAATATTTTAGTCAGCCAATCGGTATAGTAGTCATCGTGCTGGTTTTCGGATCGAAAGGTTCCTAGTTCGGATCCTGGGATAAGGCATGGATGTTTGTCCTTCTGAAGTGAATGAGTAACAGCTGTAAAAGGTAGGTATTTTATCAACGTCTCACTGGAGCAACAACACAATGAGCTATTGGCTACGGTCCGGGATCAACATTCGAAGATAAAAATCGGAGGATAACACGCCGACCAACCAGTCTGAGGTTTCTGGTTTGAATCCTATTAAGTGCATGGATGTTTTTAAGCGTATGGTGTAGAGGTGGCTGGTGCACCTTAAATCTGTCGTATCCGAAATTCCTCACGTCGAGTTAGGGTGGAAGTTTGGAGAGTGGGGTGCCAGCTCAGATGTTGCTTCGTCATCTGACCGTGGTTCAAAATTACGTGGTATTGTCCTAGAATCTTTCCCTTAAGGGATTGATCCCGGACCGTAGTCAATAACCTGTTGTATTGCTCTAGTACGACGTTAATTCAAATTTACCAATTACCGATCTATTGGTCGTCGTGCTGGTTATTGATAGAAAGGTTCCTAGTTCGAATCCGGAGATAAGGCATGGATGTTTGTCCCTCTGAAGTGAATGTGTGGCCTCTGTAAAAGGTAGGTATTTAATTAACGTCTTACTAGAGAAACACAACGGGCTATTGACGACGGTCAGGGATCAATCCCCTAAGAGAAAGTCCCGAGGACAACACTTCGTAATTTTGAACCACGGTCAGATGACAAAGCAACACCTCAGCTGGCACGCCGCGCCGTTGGGATATTTGAGTGCCACGACAGATTTAACGTGTACCAGCCCACTTTGTACACAGCGGGCTGTAATTGGATTCGAACTCGCAACCCTTCAGTTGCTAGTCCGTTACTCTTCCAATCGGGCGGCCCTTCTATAAAAGGTCTGTCTGGAATGTATGTTAGTGGTTTTTAACCTGAGCCTAAATTGCTTTAGAGTGGTTCGCAATTCCTACTGTGGTGCCATGATGAACGGGGCCTGGTGCAAGTTATTTCTGTCGTGTACACGGAGCACGCTAAATCTGTCTTGGCCTTAAATGTCCTGACGTTTCTAAATTTTGGAGTATGGGGTTCCACCTCAGGTGTTGACCTCGTTATCTAACCGTTGTTGAAAAAATTAGGATGCATTGTCCTGGGATTTTTCCTTTCGGGATTGATCCCGGACTGTCGCCATTAATACCTTGTGTGGCTCCAGTGCGTCGTTGATGAACTACCTACCTAAAAACGTCGGCGCATCCAGTGTGTTTTTGTTCCTCTCTTGCGCCATAAAACCCAAACCAACCAACCTATAAACGTCCATTAACGAGCTTCTGCTCTAAGCCGTAAATACATGACTGCAACCTGTTTTCGATGGGACAGCCGCCATTCCAAAGAAATCGAACCACCATTCCTTCTGCCTTGGAATACCAGTAGGGGTGCAACAGGGAGGTGGCCCCCACCGAATTGTAATAGCCCTTCCAATGACATGTAGTTAGTCCACAACCGCACGAAACTGCTACTAATGGTTTCTGGAGGTGAGAGTTTTGATACCTCTATTTTTCCATTGCTCTTTTGAGGTCCCGCTTATTTTTTCTCCTTATCAATAGATCATTTATCTTAGTTTGGCGGGGGACATCTGCCGCGCAGCGTCATTATGTATCAAAAAACCTACATTAATTGGCGCCTCGGTTTGGCCAAAAGGGCCCCCTGTCTCCTGTGGGGCAAACCCCCAGGCGCCACCACAACGGCCGTAATTCTTTAAGTGCCCCCAAAGTAACTGAAATGTAATTTTAAACGGTCACGTGCAATTTTAATGATTACAGTGTTTCGAAATCGAGTGTAATAATTGTTTATTAAATACCTAGTTTGAATGGATGCTTTCCGAGTCGCATGCGTGGTTGGGTTTGCAATGCGGGACTGAAGGGGCATGTGTGGTGTATTTTGATGCACTAAAAACCCGTTTGGTGTACTCAATTATTGTTCATTAGGCTTTGTGTGTTTGTAATGTAATTGGGGGCTAATTGAGTCACGAATGGAGCCGACTTTAACTAGAGATTAAAGTGTCGTGTAATTTTCATGTCGTGTGTAATTATGGATTGTTTTGTTGGTTTTTGCTTGGACATTTCTTGTTGCATTTTTTTGAGAATGCCTGACATTCACTTGTGGTGATATCATGGTTGAAATGATACATTTTTTGTAAGGTACGAGACGTAAAATTTAATTTTTCAGGGGGTCGGGGGGGGGTCCTGGTAGTCCGGGTTGGAAGAATAGCGGATTAGCAAATGGAGGGTTGCTAGTTTGAAACTCAATGAACCAACGACCGGGTTGCCAGTTCCAATCAGACTAAGAAGGGGCAGCTGAATGCTAAATCAGTTGTGGCCTAAAATGTTCTCGCGTTGGGGTGGCCTGACATTTAGTTGTGATGTTAAGATGTTTATAAGACTCAGGATACTCATATATTGTAATATACACGATATAAAATATCATTTTTCATGAAGTGCCCACGGTAGCTCTGTTGGAAGAGTAGCGAATTAGCTGTTGGAGTGAATGAAATTCGATCCTACCAGAGACCGTTGGGCATGTAGGGATTGGTATACGTTGAATCTGTCTTGGCCTCAAAGTTCCTTGCATTGGCGTGGTGCGGAAATTTGAAGACATGGTTGTGCCATCTCGGTCTGTGTTTAAGATCTTTACTAAGACGAGAAGTACACACAACAGGCAGAGCAACTTACACAACAGTCGGGACCTCGTAATATGACCGTGGCTCAAACTCATGAGGTGTTGTCCTCGATTTTTTTTCCTTCGGGAAGGATCACAGTCCACGACGGTCTTTGGTTGAATTTGCGGTCGCAACCCACCGGTTGCTAATCCGTTGCTCTTCCAGCCGAACTACCGCGGCCCTGAAATACACTACGCTACTATAATGTACCGGACGCCAGCGGATTTGCATAAAATCAGACTACTTGTTTGGGGTGTTTTTCGTGTTATGGCCTGGGATCTTTGCATGTTATTGCTGGTCAATTGACCGCCGACGCCTACATGAACATTTTTTTACAATCAGGTTCTTCCTACGCTCTGGTAATTTTATGGAATGGACGAATGTTACTTCCAGGACGAAAACGCTCTATGTCATCGCCTCTGTCAATTAGTGCCATCAAGATATGGATGTAAAACATCTTCCTTGGCCTGCTCAGAGTCCCGACCTAAACCCCATAGAACATTTTGTGGGACGCGTTTGAGCGACACTTACGGAACCCTGGAACCGCGTCCGCAATCTACAGCTGAGCTGGCGACATTCTTGCAGCAGGAATGGACACAAATACCCGTAGCTGTGTATCAAAACCTTGTTGAAAGTATGTCCAGAAGGGTTGCTAGTGTAATTGTAGCTCGTGGGGGACCATCCCCCCATTAAAGCATGTATTCTTTCCCTTATACCAGGGGTGGCCAACCTGTGGCGCATGCGCCAAACTTGGCGCATTTGATGATTACAAGTGGCGCATTGCATTCTTGCGCCTACATATTCTTTGATTACAAGTGAACAAGCATTTTCATCCATGAAATTCATTAAAAGGAAAACGAGGTAGCGAATGAATGATTCAAATTTGAAAAATTCTCTGTTGCTCTCAGTAACAACTTTACACCAAACATTGAAAGACTAGCGAAATCCAAACAGGCTCAAAAGTCTTACTGATGGTAAGTAATGTTTATGTGCTGTAATAGACATTGTTTTACGTACAATAGTTAAAGCACTTAAAAATGTGAATTATGTCTATAAACATACTTTTATTAAAAAAGTTATTAAGGATATGGCACGACCATGAACGTAAGGTAGAAAAGGTGCTTGAGTTATATGGCGCATCGGAACTCGTATGTGAAAAAAAAAATGGCGCGTGATATGTAAAAGGTTGGCTACCCCTGCCTTATACCATCACATCTTTCTGTCCGGTCTATTATTATAGGGTAGTGTATATCTACAGATGTGAAGATCCTTATCTAATTACAGTCAACTCTAATATGGCTAACGAAGCGCTACGTGAAATCTGAAGCTCAGTCCAATGGAGTGGCTGTTATTTTGCGCTTAATCCTCCTCTGCTCCGACTGCATTATCGAATCTGATCGCGCTGCTCTGCCTGGATTTACGTCCGCTCACAAACGCATTGAATTCCGTGGGATTTTCATTAAGCCGCTTAATGCAACAGCACCATCAGAGGTCCCCAATATCCACTGTCTGATGAGCGTTTCTGGCATTGTGTCCGGTATAGGTGCTATTCGGGTCTTTTGTTGCGCGCGACTGTTGACTAGCGAAATTAATAAAATCGCCATTCGGCGTGGGAGTTATTAATCCCGTTTCGTGTAGAGTCAGTGTCGAAGGGGGAGGTGTGTATGTTAATTGATTCGGTGATGGATAAACGCAGTCGAATGACTACTAACATCAAACGACGGCTCATTCGGTATTCGTGAGTTTGGAATGGAGTATGGCTATGTTGGTGGGGGTGAAAATTATCCCCCATGGGGCATAAAGTCTTTGAGATCTAATATATGTATCAGTGGAAAGTTCAAGTTTAAATAAATTCTCTATATTTTACGTAGATGTGCCAGATCAGGTGTTGATTTCATCATATGACCGTAATTCAGAATTACGAGGCGTGGTCCTGGAGTTTTCCTTTTGGGGTTGATCTCGGGCCATGGTAGACCGGTTGGAAGAGTAACTGACTGGTAACCGGAGGGTTGCGAGTTCGAATCTAATCGAGGACTCGTGTACAAAGGGGGCTGACGCACGTTAAATCTATCGTGACTTCCAATGTACTCACGTCGGCGTGTTGTGGAAGTGTTGGAGAGGGGTGCCAGCACGGGTGTGACCGTCATCTGACCGTGGTTCAAAATTACGTGGTGTTTTCCTCGGATCTATTCCTTCGGAGATGATCTCAAACCGTCGCCAATAGCCTCTTATGTTATTTCAGTGCTGCATTAATCCAACTATCTACCTACCTTTAATTTTAACCAGCTTTGACATAACCATTCTAATAACACCTCCTTGTGTTGCTCTAGTACGACGTTAATAAAAATTACCTTACCAATAAAACCTAGAAATATTTCAACTAATAGATGTGGTTGCGTACTACACAAAGAAATGTTGTGCTGCTCAGAGGTAATGGTAATGGTAATGGTAATTTTAGTTAACGTCGTACTAGAGCAACACAACGGGCTATTGACGACGGTCCGGGAGCAGTCCCTTAAGGGAAAGATCCGAGGACAACACCTCGTAATTTTGAACCACGGTCAGATGACGAAGCAACACCTGAGCTGGCACCCCACTCTCCAAACTTCCACGCCAACCCAACGTGAGGACTTTCGGCCACGACAGATTTAAGGTGCACCAGCCGCCTCTACACCATACGCTTACAAACATCCATGCTCGGACCCGGATTCGAACCAGGAACCTTCCGATCTAGAGGCTAACACCTTAACCACTATACCGGTTGGTCGGCTGCTCAGAGGATTTATAATTTTACCTGAAGAACTTTGATTAACTGAGCTTCGATTAACCTAGCATCCGAGTTATTCGAAACAGATTTGATATAGACAAAGCTGCCGGTAAGTAGATATATTAATTAATGTCGCACTGGAGCAACACAACGGGCTATTGGAAACGGTCCGGGATCAATCCTAAAGAAAAAGATCCAAAGACAGCACCGCGTAGTTTTGAACCATGTCATATGGCGAGATTAACACCTGACGGCCCAACACTTTTGGAGGTCACGACAAGTTTAACGTGAACCATCCCTCTTTGCACACGATCGTTTGGATTCTAACTAGCCTAACTAACGTCATTAGTTGGATTCGAACTCGCAACACTCCGGTTGCTAATCCGTTACTCTACCGCGTCCCAACGGCTGACCAACCGGTCTGGTGGTTAAGGTTAGCCTCTGGATCGGAAGGTTCTTGGTTCTAATCCGGATCAGTGCATGGATGTTTGTAAGCGTATGGTGTAGATGCGGCTGGTGCACTCTAAATCCGTCGTTGCCGAAAGTCCTCACGTCGGGTTGTTGGGGAAGTTTGGAGAGTCGGGTACCCGCTCAGATGTTGCCTCGTCATCTGACCGTGGTTCAAAATTACGGGGTGTTGTCCTCGGATCTTTCTTTTAAGGAATTGATCCCGACCGTGGTCAATAGCCCGTTGTGTTGCTCTAGTACGACGTTAATTTGGGGAAAAAATTACCTATTACCGCTTCCCGACGCGGTTGACGGGGAAGAAGCTTCGTACCTCACAGCGACCTCTACCGGCACCTTACCCAACTCGCTTCGTTAAATCAACAATGCTCCCAAACCTCACGCCACACACATCTTAGACAAAGAAAAACCTAATTAGCCACTGCCTGAGAAAAGGCAGAGTTACCATAGCGTTCCTCCATCACGATGCAGCTATGGTGTGTTAGCAGTTCAGCTCTACCTTCGCACGCTTGCATTCCTTATTCCTGTGCGTGCCCCAACCGGGATAATTGATAAATCGAACTGGCAACGCTATAGGGCCCGAGCATTTTTTGGGGAACACAAAATATTAAATTAATTGCGCCATAAATTTTCCCCGAGCTTTGATGCTAGTCCGGTGGCTATCATTAAATTTCCGTGCATGTCTCTATATTCACCCTTTGGTGTTGGGATGCGTTTTGGGGTCCTCCCATTTGCTTCTTCTTGGCGGGGTTGAAACAGGGTTATGGAAGGGTTTAATGCACCGCCCGGGATATGATAATTATTAGGGGAGGGATGTGGTGGAGGGGTGGAGTGATGCTTTTTCTTGAGGGTCTTGATTTACGATTTGATTTATTTCTGGCTTTGAACTCTCGTTTCGTTTTTGCTCGGGCGAAGCAAGTGAGATGGTCGGAGTGTGGAGAGATCTTGGATGGGGTAGAATAAATAAAAATCTCTGGCCGAGATGGGAGTGGGATCGGCCTCGTTTGTTCTCGGATCGTGCCAGTTGCTTAATTAGTAAGTAACTCGAATAGATGTTTTATTTGCTGTGTGGCAAATCGCGGTTTTTACGTTTTTTGGCGACTTTGATAAACTCTCTGTGGGGGATTGATAGCGAACCGTTGTCAATAGCCCGTTGTGTTGCTCCAGTGTGACGTTAATAATATACCTACCTCCTAAACACTCTGTGCGTCAGGTAATTGGTGTAGTGAGGTGTTGCTTTTCTCACACAACATGAGTGCAGCTGTAGTCCAGATGGTAGTGTCGCGTATTCGCATACCAGACGGTTTCGAGTTCGAGGTCGTTCCAAGACAGTGGGGGCTGGTGCACTTGAAATCTGCCGTGGAATCAAATGTCCGCTCGTTGACGTGGTGTGTCAGTTTGGAGAGTGCGGTGCTAGCATAGATGTTGTTATCGTCATTTTACCGTGATTCGAAATGCCGGGGCGTTGTAATTGGAACATATCCTTCGGAATTGATTCCGGACCGTCGCATATATCGCTCCAGTGCAACTTAAATTCAACTGTCTACCCCAACAAGAGTCACTAATGGTAATGGTAATTTTAGTTAACGTCGTACTAGAGCAACACAACGGGCCATTGACGACGGTCCGGAATCAGTCCCTTAAGGGAAAGATCCGAGGACAGCACCTCGTAATTTTGAACCACGGTCAGATGACGAAGCAACACCTGAGCTGGCACCCCACTCTCCAAACTTCCACACCAACCCAACGTGAGGACTTTCAGCCACGACGGATTTAAGGTGCACCAGCCGTCTCTACACCATACGCTTACAAACCTCCATGCCCGGACCCGGATTCGAACCAGGAACCTTCCTATCCAGAGGCTAACACCTTAACCACTATACCGGTTGGTCGGCGACAAGATTCACTAATTAATCACTATCTTTTTTTTTAAATGATTCTTGGAAAGATTATATTGGTCAAGAAGTTCAAAACTGATCAGAAGTTCTTCAGGGAAGACTAAGCCGACGAACCGGTATGGTGGTTAAGGTGTTAGCCTCTAGATCGGAAGGTTCCTGGTTCGAATCCGGGTCCGGGCATGGATGTTTGTAAGCGTATGGTGTAGAGGCGGCTGGTGCACCTTAAATCTGTCGTGGCCGCGAAAGACCTCACGTTGGGTTGGCGTGGAAGTTTGGAGAGTGGGGTGCCAGCTCAGGTGTTGCTTCGTCATCTGACCGTGGTTCAAAATTACGAGGTGTTGTCCTCGGATCTTTCCCGTAAGGGACTGATCCCGGACCGTCGTCAATAGCCCGTTGTGTTGCTCTAGTACGAAGTTAACTAAAAAATTACCAATTACCAATCAAGGAAGACTAGAGGTAGGTAGTTGAATTAACGCCGCATTGGAGCGACACAACGACATTGGCGATGGTCCGAGATCAATCCTGAAAGGAAAGATCGGACGACAACACGAGAGTGGGTGCCAGCTCAGGTGTTGACCTCGTCATCTGAGCGTGGTTCAAAATTACGTGGTCTTGTCCTCGGATATTTCCATTGGAGGATCGATCCCAAACCGTCGCCTGTAGCCCGTTGTGCTGTTCGAGGGAAACGTTTATTAAAATACTTACCTACCGACGACAACATCTCGTCATTTTGAACAACGGTCAGATGACGAGGTCAACACCTGCTCTGAGCTGCCATCTCTCTCCAATGTTCCACACCATGTCAGTGTGACGCCATCTGAGGTCTAATGTGTAACAATGCACACGTACATGACGGATTTTGGTTGAATCGCGTTTCGAACTCGCAAGTGTCCGATTATCAGTCATCGGCTCTTCCAACCGGGATACCGCCCCCCCCCTGATGATTTCAGGGCCATACTTAGTCAAGCTGTGACAAACACATTATCGCCAACATTAAGTAATGGACCTCACACAAGGAAAGTGTTAGCCTATAGATAGGAAGGTTCCTGCATGGATGTCTGTAAGCGTATGGTGTAGAGGCGGCTGGCGCATCTTAAATCTTTCGTGACCGAAAGTCCTACCTTAGTCGAGCCTGCCTAAAGTGTTGGGTTAATGTGGAAGTTTGCAGAGTGGGGTGCCAGCTCAGGTGTTGCCTCGTCATCTGACATCGATATGCCAAGCCCAGTGACGGCGTGTTCAAAATACGTGCCGGAAGCACATTCCGTCGCAGAAACACTAACGCCACCTACATTTATGGTGACATGCTATGACAACACTTATATTATTTTACATGCTTCCGAATTAGATATAGTATTTTAAAAACGACCACTCAATTCCTTAAATTTATTTAACCAAGTTCAGTTTGTCATCTGACCGTTGTTCAAAATGACGTGGTGTTATAATCGGATCCATCCTTATCCTTTCTTTGCATGATTTTTTTCTTTATTGGTGAAATAAATCAAGGTGATACAATTCATGTTCAAAATTAAAGGAAAGTGGTTAAAAAAATCTTAGTATATATTTATAGTATAAATTTAGCAAAAAAACAATAGGATGGTATCATGTGGTATTTTTTATAAATTAAACGCAAACTTTTTCAGAAATTGCTCTAAAAATAACAGAAACACATGTTACAAACCTTTCTTCCACTCATTTTCACTTTTTTAGCACAATAGAAACTCAAATATAATAATACAAAATTAAAAACGAAATCATGCGTTTATTGCAACTACAACAAACAGCGGAATGACAACTTCAAGCTCGTTTTACTGATAGTGACACTTGCTTATTTTGACAGCTATGTTTTTATTTATGCAATGGACATCAAAAAGGTATCCCGACACGATCAACTTAAAGTGAACTTGTTCTTTTATATAATTTTTGGGCATTCAATGTTATGATGGAAATTTCCACCATTATGCAAAGAATGGTTAAGGGATTGATCCAGGACCGTCGTCAATAGCCCGTTTTATTGCTCTAGTATGATTTTAATTAAAAATTACGAATTACCGTCACAAGGAAAGGCTTACTGATACTAAAGAGAGAAAAGCACCTGATGTAAGTTTATAGCTTTTTAAGTAGGTATCGAGCTTGCCTTAGGTGTATAGTGCAGTTTCAATTGAATTTGAGCTATGAATGTGTCATAAGAGTCTCGGTGGAAAGTACCCCAGGCGAATAATGCCCGAAATATGTTAATTATTGGATACCTCGGTCAGGAATGGGGATGCTGGAAGCTTTTCCATGAGGTTCTTGATTTACGATTTGATTTATTCCCGACTTTGAACTCTCGTTTTGTTTTGCTGGTATAAGGTAGTCGCCCGTAAATCAATGAAGACAGTCCGAGTGTTGGGAGTTCTTATATAAATTAGGATAAATGAAGGATGGGAAGAATTAAAAGAGCGGTCTCGTTTTTTTTTCTAGGATCGTGACGTTTGCTAAATTAGTTAAATCATCAAAACCGTTTTTTTTCTTTTTATGCTGTGGGTAATTTAGTTTTTAATTTTTTTTGGGCTTCAATTAAGATGGCTGTGATCGTATAACATTCGGTATGTGATTGTTTGGGTTCCGTTATGTGACGCTAAGATGCTATGCCAATTACAACAAAGAATGTCGAGTAATGCACAGTCGCGTGGAAAAACAATCCCCCTTTATTTAGTGCACTATTGATTGCAGAGCAAATTCAAAGATATCATTCTGTAGGGAGAATACCGTCCTCTACAAATTCAAAGGCAAAAACATTCAATAAGTAACCGTCTTCATATGGTAATTTAACCGGTATAGTGGTTAAGGTGTTAGCCTGTAGATCGGAAGGTTCCTGGTTCGAATCTGGGTCAGTGCATGGATGTTTGTAAGCGTATGGTTTAGAGGCGGCTGGTGCACCTGAAATCTGTCGTGGCCGAAAGTTCTCACGTTGGGTTGGTGTGGAAGTTTGGAGAGTGGGGTGCCAGCTCAGGTGTTGCTTCGTCATCTGACCGTGGTTCAAAATTACGAGGTGTTGTCCTCGGATCATTCCCTTAGGGGATTGATCCCGGACTGTCGTCAATAGCTCAATCGGTATAGTGGTTGAGGTGTTAGCCTCTAGATCGGAAGGTTCCTGTTTTGAATCCGAGTCAGGGCATGGATGTTTGTAAGCTTATTGTATAGAGACGGCTGATGCACCTAAAAGTGTCGTGGCCGAAACTCCCCACGTTGAGTTGGTGTGGAAGTTTGGAGAGTGGGGTGAGAGTTCAGGTGTTGCATCGTCATCTGACCGTGGTTCAAAATTACGAGCGGTTGTCCTCGGATTTTTACCTTAAGGGATTGATCCCGGACCGTCGTCAATAGCCCGTTGTGTTGCTCTAGTACGACGTTAATTTCTAATTAAAACTTATCTTGTGTTTGGAGAGTGGAATGGTCAGGTATGACCTCGTCATGTGAGCGTGGATTAAAATTACGATGTTGTCCTCGGATTATTTCCCTTCTTGATTGATCCCGGACAGTCGCCAATAGCTCGATGTATTGCTCCAGTGCGACCTTGGTAAAAATATAAAGAGAACAGCGTTCGTTTTATTATTCCAACCTGCAACCTGCACGGTCTTATTATGCCCTGTCTAAAAGATGCCTTCCCCAACCCTATCAGTTCGGATCTAAGAGGGATTTTTCCGATATATCCTCGATGGGGACGTATCCACCCTAACTCATTAATCTCAATATATTTTGTGCGAGGCGGCGATCAGAAAATATTCGTTTTCGGTAAGGGAAGAAAAAAAGGAAAAATCGTGGAAAGAAATAAAAAAAAAAGGGAAAACATCGCTGCATGTATAATTTCTCTCTTTTTCTTCTCGTTGCCCGTTTCGCCCCGAACATGCTGTTCGTTATAAATTGCAGGTAAAAAGAAGTGTCCGCCGCTTGTAATTACGACGCCTATGAGGACCTGCGGATTGACCTTCTCACTCGACCTTTCGATACGTTCTTCGGACGCTGAATAATAATTCTGGCGATGGCTTGTGCCGTGGGCTTTTCGGACAGATTTGGGTTGGTTGTTTGGGGATTTTATGGCGCAAGACCCGTGTTTGGCCAAGCGGCGACAAACGCAAGACAGCGTCGAGTTAGAAATGTGGAAGGGTTGATTGTTGGTTGAAGGGTTGTGGTGGGTTGATTTGGGGTTTTGTGGTGCAAGGGCCATATATGGGTATGATGCACCCGACACAAGACATACGATATTAAGCAATAGACATGCTATGGGGCCATCTACTCGACACATTGAGCTTTCTTCACGGGATCCGCCATTTTTAATAACTGAATTCTTTAATAATCGTTTGCGTGTTGTGCAGCGCTATCTATAATCAGAAACTTACTGTAGAAAAAACTTTTTTAGTTATTCTATCTATTGTTGTTACTAGTTTTTCTGTAGGCCTATTCTTTTTTTTTTTAAATAAATTTTTGAAGTTGTACTTATCGTTTTGGGCCACCCTGTTTTACCTAAAAGGAATCGAATCCGATTTACCTGCAATTCACAGGTTGAAAACTTTGTCGGACGGCGACTCTGGGCGTCAATCCTCGTAAGTAAATTTGTGTGGCATCTGACGCCTACAAATACAACGCCTAGTCCAGTTCGCGGGACTGGACTAGATTGGTTGGGTTTTTATAACGGAATGATTGTATTTGACCTGGTTGAGCCTGGAGTAATGGGCATATAACTAAGAACGAAGGTTTTGGTGGCACATAAGAGAGAACATGTTAAGTTAAACCCTCTTGGTTTTTTTTCTTCGGGTAGAAAACTGCCCTGTAGTGGCCAGTCTCTGGTGCAAAAACCTGTTTGAGTGACTGTCTACCTTGAGATTTACCCCCGCCTCTAAGTCTGCGCCCATATGTTGCCTTTATATTCGAAGAAATGCGTTTAAGGTTCATTGGTCAGATTAGCGTACTTAACAACACTTTCGATTGGATTGGACGACGTAGATGTACATTGTTTTACCTACGCGGCTTTCAACTGTATAGTCTGCCCTATGGAGGACATACAGATATATAAGAGAGCAGAAAAATCTACAATACTGTTTAAACATTTAAGTCCACAGAAAAAGAAAAGGCAAGTGAAGGGCAAAGCATGTAAGCACAAAAATACAAAATGACGAAAGAAAGGGGTCACATAATTTGAAAACTTTCAAAGAACAAGATGAATGAAACATACAATAAACAAAAACAATGCACAAAAAACAGGAAATCGTATTCAGAAAGGGAAAAAAATGAAGAAAAAATCTAAAAATCAAAACGTTTAAAGACAACCAAAGAGATATAATAATTTTGAAAGAAAAGCCAAGTTATTTTGAGAACTTTGAACTTCTCTGCTTTCACAGAGAGAGAGAGAGAGAGATGTAATCGATGTTGTTGCGTGGAAATTCCAACTTATTGGATATGTATTTAGTATGTTTGGTTGCGTTTTTATGACGCAAGGGCCATATTTGACCAAGCTGAGCCAAACACATGACAAGCAACGGCGATGGGCAAATTATACACTCAAGGAATGTTGAGGTACTGAAAGGAGAAGAACACATAGGGTAATCTCACCAACCCTCCTGGTAGATAGGTATTGTTACGTCATACTGGAGTAACACTACGGGCTATTGGACACGGTCCGGTATCAAACCCGAAGGGAAAAATTCGGGGACAACACCACGTAATTTTGAACCACGGTCAGATAACGAGGTCACACCTGAGCTGGCACTCTCCAAACTTCCACACCCCACCAATAAGGACATTTGAGACCACGACAGATTTAACGTGCACGAACCTCCTTTGTACACTGCGGTCTTTGGTTCGATTCGACCTCTCAGCCTTACCCTCCGGAAAGTTTAGCTTTGTGTCGAAAACTACCCTGTAATTTCCAACCTTTGATGGTGTAACCTGTTCCGAATTATTGTCACAAGACTGGGCAGGGGGCATTTTGTTTTTCATTCTCGAATCTTTATTCCCCTTAGGCAGTTTTGTCTCGACGAGGTATCTCGTCATTAACAGAACTGACTAGATCTTGAACGAGATATCTCGTCGAAACCTGTGGAGTGTGTGTGTTAAATCAAAAGTTAATTTAAATAACACAATGAAATAACACTGAGCATCGAAGTGATAGATGTTACCTGTCAACGCTTTAATGAGATGGGAAGAGATCTCCGGCATAGTTGATTAGTTATACTTAACTTGCCTGATTGCTATCTAATAATTATATTAGTCTATTGTCCGTTCCGAGAGAACAAAGATGAGACTAAGTGGATTTCATCACGTATGTTAAAAGTTTTTATATGGTTTTAGTTGGGGAAATTCATGATTGATGGTACTGAGTCAGGAATCTGAATCTAAGCATCTTTTGACTGACTCGGTTTTCAATCTCTTGATTTTTTAAATATTGTTATTTCGCAACAGTTGCAAATTACATCCCCATTTTTAAAAATTGATGAAGGAAACCAATTGTTGTATTATGTTGAATTAAACACACGATTTAAGTTTAAAAATTAATTTAGGAATTGTGAATCGATTTCTGGATGACCCAGATTTAAAAGTTTTGGGGTGATTAAATTATTGATCTCAGCGGAAAAAAGTAGGCTGCACAGATTGGATTTTCCTGTAACTTATGCTAGGTGCATGCATTTCTTCTGTTCACTTGTGTCATTGAAACTTTCCATTTGTGTATGACCATTACTTGATGTTGTCCGTCTTGTGTTTGTCGCAGCTTGACCAAATTCGACTCTTACGCCACAGAACGCAACCAAACAACCGGGTCACCAAGGTGCCACTAATGAAGTTTGACAGAATGCTCCTCTCTGATATGTCACCAAGGTGACTCGGTTTAAGATTCCCAAATTGTAAAACAAGACTCTCATAAAGGGAAATCGTTCATTCCTCAGGATCTTGTGATGACCTCAGGATCTAGGGAATGTGGAAAGTTTTTTTATCATAATGTGTAGTCTGTTAATTTATTTAAAACTTAAGAAATAAATATACTCATTGCATTAACCCTCCATAATATTTTCCGACGATAAATCTCGTCCATCACTATCTGATCAATTTTGTTTATGAGGAGATACCTCTTAATCAAGATAGTGCCTATTTATTTATGGTGACGAGATCCAAGATCGGATCAGTTTCTTTCTAATGACGAGATACATCTTAATAAGACAGTGACGATTTATTTATGGTGACGAGATCCAAGATCGGATCAGTTTCTTTCTAATGACGAGATATCTCGTAATCAAGACAGTGCCGATTTATTTATGGTGACGAGATCCAAGATCGGATCAGTTTCTTTCTAATGACGAGATACATCTTAATAAGACAGTGACGATTTATTTATGGTGACGAGATCCAAGATCGGATCAGTTTTTTTTTAATGACGGGATATCTCGTAATCAAGACAGTGCCGATTTATTTATAGTGACGAGATCCATGATCTGGTGTGTTTTCTTACAATGAGACGAGATATCTCGTAATCAAGGTACTAGTGCCGATTTTTTTTAAGATGACGAGATCCATTGTTGGATCAGATTTCTTCTAATAACAAGATATCTCATCGAGATAACCACCAGGGGAGTAAACTACAATGACCACACGATATGTCGAGATTCTTCTGGGACATACCGAGTTAAATAATAGGCCCCGTACTAGGTTATATGGAGGACCCTTCATGGAAAGCCATCAAGCATTTTAAGTAATTTGTTCTTATCATATATCACGATTCTTGGAAGTTGTACCGAGTTATATGATGATGGGTACTGGTACAAGGTTAGATGGTTGTTTTCATAAAAGTAAAGTAAGCTTTTCACTATATCACATTTCTTTCTCGTCTCCCAAAGAAGCGCGATGTGTCACCGAGGTTGCAATACTTAAAATACTTTCTGTTTTCAATGATGGATTCTCCTGCTACCAGGACCCATCATCTAACCTGATGTTGGGGCCCGGACTGAAAACGTCTGGTGGTTAAGGTGTAGGAAGTTTGGAAAGTGGGGTGCCAGCTCAGATGTTGCATCGTCATCTAACCGTGGTTCAAAATTACGAGGTGTTATCCTCGGATCTTTGCTTTAGGGTAATGATCCCGGACCGTCGTAAATAGCTTGCTGTGTTGTTCTAGTACGATGTTAATTAATAATTACTATTACCATAACCGGACTCATAATGTGAGGATTTGTTTTGGAGACGCTTCCAAAGATGTAACATCGTAAAATAAAATTCAAAGTTATCTTTGGATTATTCAATATTTGATTAACCTTGCACTGGATTCCAATCACTTGGAAAATATCAATATAATAACCTCGAGGCTTAAAAACAAGATGAAGTTTATTCAATTTTTTTTGTAAGTTTTGGGAGATCTTGACATTGAAATACTCTTTTAACTATACACTTATCTTCTTTTTGCTATGTGCCCAATATGCTAATGCGTTGATAATTTCTGCAACAGAATAATTATAGCGATGGTGAGAAATGATAACAGCACGGACACCAGGGAATAGACCCAGAATACTAATTCGCCTTCAAAGATTAATAACTTAAAAGTGTTTTTCAAAATTGGTGACTGTCCCAGCTAATCATTCACTGTCGCCATTTTAATTACCGATGCAACAGTCGGACTGCTCAATAAATATATCGAATCGTTATCGCTCCATCTTCATCGTTCGCAACAAATCTAACCCTTTTGATATGCGCGGAATATATTCAAGTCCGGCTTCAAAAAACGTTTTGGATTACGCAGGTAATAACTGAACGCGGTTTCTTGTCAGGCTACTGAAGAAGTTTCTGCAATTATTTACCGGGCAGTCTTGTTATGATTTATGTCTTGCTTAGGAATGCTCTTGGTAATTGATGGAATGCGTGTAATTAATTGTTTCGATTGAGAGTTGGAAGAGGTGAGTTGAATTTTCGCTTCTTAACGTTGTTGTGAAGCCTAATTTGTTTTTATTCTGTGGCGTGTAATGTTTTATCTTATTCTTGTCGAGATGAGTTATTGGCAGTTTATATCATCGTTGTTTTGTTTTTTTGCGGAGAAAAATCAGCTGTCACAAATCATCCGAAAACACTGCATAATACAACCATTAGCGATATTTATCTTTTTGAGTAGAAATTTGCGAAATTTTTGTTTGGTAAAAAATGTTTGATAAAGATGCATTGTAGGAGATGTTCAATTTTGATGACACGTCTTTTTTATTTTTCCTTTTATTAACTTTTTGATGTGGCAACGCTTTGTAATTATTCACAAATCTTGTTTTGACGACAAGACGCTCCCCACTGTGCATCTGTACCAAATTACTTGAATATTAAAATTTTTAAATTTAGTTAGCGTTTTGACTACGGCTATAGATATAACAAGAATCGCGATTCTATAACTTTGAAGGTAAGAACTGCTGTAACGGCCGTAGTCTAAATTCTTTCTTGGTACGATTCTTGTAACTTTCAAGCTACTGCTGCTGACGTTTTTTTTTTTTTTTTTCAACTACATTTGTCACTTGTCTGTCTTGTGTTTGGCGCAGATTGGCCAAATATGGCACTAACACCATAAAACTGCAAAACAACCAACCCTGTATAATCAGCCTTCTAATAGTAATAAATGACCGTTGCGCTACAAACCCAATTTCTTTTTTTGTCGATTACCATTATACTTTTGACATTACTTTCACCGAGGGTCGTTGGTACCATACCGGGACTGGAGAACTAGTGGAGGGTGGCTCAAAATGCGGAACCTTTTTTTATGCAGCGATGTGAAATCTATTTTCCAAGTTCGAAATTTACAAATATTCACAGAATCTATCTTTTTATATGTGCCATGAAAATTGGCACACAGGTAGTTCTAAAAGTGCCCATCGAAGCCCCAATTTTAAAATCTAAAGTTTGTTTTTCTGCAATAATTGGACATATATAAGGAAACACGTTCTACAGGGTTTGTGTATGAGTTAACACAGGGAAATATCGCGGTAGGAAACACGTTCTATAGTTTGTGTATTTGAGTTAACACAGGGAAATGTCGCTGTCATATTTGAAACCCGAGCAACGACGGGTTATTCGACTAGTTTATAATAAAGTTCTATACGAAAATATATAAATTTAAAGTCTCAATTCCGTCTAAAGACATGTTTTTTTAGACTTTAAGGATATACAGAATTCGTGTCAAGCAAGGTCACCAGATCTGAATCTGACAGAGAATACTCGAGAAGTTTTCTGCACAGTCATGGAGTACGCATGCGTATTTCGACTGCTTTCTTATATCGTATCAATGTTCGGCTTGCCTGTGATCACTTGTAACCTTACATAAATTGTTATAAATGTATTTAGTGGTTTAAAACCTCAGTTGGTGACTGGTCAGGTTTAAACATACTTTTCTACCTTGCATAGAAATGGTATAACTGTAACGATGCTCGGTCCGTTATATGTTGGGTTTCAGGCTGATGTCAGGCTTTTGTCGGGAAATCATTTACTATTAATCATAATGCTACCTACCTACCATCCGACCAACCGGTATAGTGGTTAAGGTGTTAGACTCTAGATCGGAAGGTTCCTGGTTCGAATCCGGGTCCGGGCATGGATGTTTGTAAACGTATGGTGTAGAGGCGGCTGGTGCACCTTAAATCTGTCGTGGCCGAAAGTCCTCACGTTGAGTTGGCGTGGAAGTTTGGAGAGTGGGATGCCAGATCAGGTGTTGCTTCGTCATCTGACCGTGGTTCAAAATTACGAGGTGTTGTCCTCGGATCTTTCCCTTAAGGGACTGATCCCGGACCGTCGTCAATGGCCCGTTGTGTTGCTCTAGTACGACGTTAACTAAAATTACCATTACCATTAGTGACTCTTGTTGGGGTAGACAGTTGAATTTAAGTTGCACTGGAGCGATATATGCGACGGTCCGGAATCAATTCCGAAGGATATGTTCCAATTACAACACCCCGGCATTTCGAATCACGGTAAAATGACGATAACAACATCTATGCTAGCACCGCACTCTCCAAACTGACACACCACGTCAACGAGCGGACATTTGAGGCCACGGCAGATTTCAAGTGCACCAGCCCCCACTGTCTTAAAACGACCTCGAACTCGAAACCGTCTGGTATGCGAATACGTCCAGCTCAGGTGTTGCTTCGTCATCTGACCGTGGTTCAAAATGACGAGGTGTTGTCCTCGGATCTTTTCCTTAAGGGACTGATCCCGTACCGTCGTCAATAGCCCGTTGTGTTGCTCTAGTACGACGTTAACAAAAATTACCATTACCTAAAATTAGTTTAAACTGAGGTTAGTTTAAGTTTTCTAAAGGTTGTTTTAATACTGATATTACTAAAATTTTTAATTTAAATCATAAATTTCTGCCCTTTGGTTCATAAATAATAAATTCTTCTGTTTTTTACCCAAAATCTTCTGTTTTTTTACTTTATCCAGTTGGCAAGCTATGCTGTTGTGATGGAAAGCATTACTACACTACTTGAAGTGACGTTTCAGAGTTAAAGGAATAACCTTTGACTAAAACGTTATAGTTTATTTGCATAAATCCCTTCTGTCCCCATTCGACTTCCGGTTCAACTCCCCCCCCCTGTTTTATTTTTATCTTCTCTGTCAGTAAAGTTTTATGTACGAGGGCTGTTCGGTTCAGAATTATCATAATTTTTTTAAAGGTTATAAAAAAATGAAATTAATATTGAATGTGTAGCGGGATAAGTGGAGAATAGATAGGCGCAAGTTTCTCGGTAATGACGTCATTGCTGAGGCCCTGACAGCCGGCCAAGAACGCTTAGTTTTACTTTTGCCTACGGCAAAAATGGATGTGACACGCGAAGTGCAATGCACTGCATTGAAATTTAGTTTTCGACTTAAAATATCGTCAGATCTTTCAAAAGCCAATGCAATGTGTGTTCCCCATCCTCCATATAGTCCTGATGTAAACCATGCGATTTTTTTTTCTTTTCCCGAAACTGAAGAAACACCTCTGGGAAAAGCGGTTTTCATCATCACAGGCAGTGGTAGGCGATTTTGAAGGACCTATCAAGAAATGGCTTCCAGCATGTGTTTGAAGACTGGGAAAGAGGTGGGATAAGTGCATTACCCAACAACCAGCTTGATGGTCTTACTCGTGAGGGTCGAGAGTGGGAATAGCAGGAATTAGTCCAATTTTTACTCAATTTTTTCAACATTTTTTTTATCATTTCTGAGTCTCAAAATACATTAACACTTTCGCTGCCGATCTCGCGCCAGCGCGTGGTGTGGAGTCAACGCTAAAGAGCCAATCATTGATGTCTCCGTAGCCATTCATGGGTTCGTGCTGGCAGAGCTGAGCCTCAACATTTATTCTCCGCTTCAATTGGCATTATGTATGTTAAATGTTGACGTGGAGTAAATGTTTGAAGCTAGTTGTAGAGATATGTGTTTGTGTGTTGGTTTCGAATTTGTAGCCTTTATTAGTTAGTTAAAAATATCTTGTAATATGAGATGTAGAGACGATAGTTCTGCAGGAGCTTCACGCCCCCAAAAAAGAAAAATGCATTTTAATAAACCTCTAACAGATGAAATTGGCAAAAGCTCAGCCAAAAAAAATTTGCAATCTATTCTGGTATTGGCGTGGCTGGTATTGGTTTCTGAAAAAAAAAATTTCTACGGCGGGGCAATAACTATCAATGAACCATATCAGCTTTTTTTAAGACCCTCCCTGGACCCACTCACCGTTAGATTTAGAGTGTATTAATGTTCTAAGGGGGAAGGGGGTCGACCTCCACCATAGCACAACGGATACCCAAAGGACCCACGCCGGCCGATCGGTCATTTATTTTTCAAAATAAAAAAAAGGTTACAGTTGTGGTTTCTATAAATCTCCTGTGGAGATATACAAGCATGTCAGCTTTGGCAATGAACGTGTTAACCACCCAAGTGGTTTACAAGGGAAATATCGTCCATGAAGATTGGACCAGTTTCGATAACGGCAAGATATCTTGTCAACAAGATATATATTGATGATTGTCTGATGATGACTCGATCAAGATCTGGTCGGGTTTACCTCTTTTGACGAGATATTACGTTCTTAAAGGTCTGGTCACTTTTGCTAATGACGAGATATCTCGCCAAAATAACCATCAGAAGGGGTAAATAAACAATAAAGTCATTTTTTTAGGATAGGGTGTCTTGAACTGAAAAGGTTGAAGACAATTATCTTCCACCAACACGCCAATCTATTCCAGAACACGGTGTTTCCATCCCTCGACACGATTTCATCCATTCTCGGAACACTTCCGTCCGAAATCGCCCAGTTTTCGTCCGCAAACGATTCCAGGGTGCTCGTCACTCGTGTGTCAGCTATCTCTCAGCTGCGGAGACGACCGACGAAACCACCTGCCACCACTTATCCATCACGAGTAACAGAATTTCCGCAACAGCCCCTCCCGGACGGAAGGAAGACCGATTGGTAGCCGCCGGACATTTCCATCCACCCCTTGAATGTTCTCTTACGAAACATATCGTTTGCAGATGGCGATGGGCGATTCTTTTTCCCCCAAGTCCTGCCTCGACGTGTCCTCAATTATGAAGAACATGGGGAGAGGGGGAGGCAGTGGTTTGGGTTTAAGAGATTTTTTAATAAAAGAGGATTGGGTGGTGAGTGTGATGGACGAGGGTGAGATCGGACGTTCGGTTTTTGAGCGATCTCTCGGTGTTGCCAGATTCTAGGTAGGTGGATTTGAAATTATATGCGAAGGTTTTGCAAGTGTAATTATGGAATATACTGAATAAGTTTTTTTATTTATTCTTTGACGTTTTTTTTTTTTTTTTACAGACTGTATAATAATTTATCCGTATTGTCTGCTGTTGTATTTTCCATTATATTTTTTTAAAAATTCTGGTTTGAAGTGACCCTTGAGGGGTGATGTGTCATCTCGTTACCGACCTCCTTGAAAAGGTCAAGGCTAGGTATATGCATATTCTAGGAACAGTAAGACTGTTTGAAGCATATATTCTCTCATTTGATATTCTGATCTGTTCAACTAGTTACCACCGTCCCAGCCTAAGCCATTCGGTGTATCGAATAGTAATTTAGAACCACGGTCAGATGACGAGGCAACATCTGAGCTGGCACCCCACTCTCCAAACTTCCACACCAACTCAACGCGAGGACTTTCGGCCACGACAGATTCACCAGCCGCCTCTACACCATACGCTTTCAAACAACCATACCCTGACTCGGATTAGAACCAGGAACCTGCCGATCCAGAGGCTAACTACTTAACCACTATACCGATTGGTCCGCAGATATTCTAATATTTCAACTAATTACCACCGTCCCAGCCTAAGCCATTCGATGTATCGCCTTGTAATTTAGAACCACGGTCAGATGACGAGGCAACATCTGAGCTCACTCTTCCACACCAACCCAACGTGAGGGACTTTCGGCCACGACAGATTTAAGGTGCACCAGCCGCCTCTACACCATACGCTTACAAACATCCATGCCCTGACCCGGATTCGAACCAGGATCCTTCCGATCTAGAGGCTAACACCTTAACCACTATACCGTTTGGTCGGCAGATATTCTGATATATAGAATGCTATTTCTCGGGATGAGCCAAGGAGTGCGAGAACACTCTTAGGTATTAGTGGTTCAGTGGGTCTGTCCACTGCGCTAGCAATTTGCGATTTGATTTTTCCTTGGGTCTATTTGTATCTTCTTTATCGGATTTTCATAAATTTCTTGATGCTGTTTAGCATAGCGTGGACAAAATGTCGCTTCTGCCATAAAACCCGAACCAATCTATTCCTGAGAGCTGGATTAAACGTCGATTGACCACACAAGTTTACATAAGCGGTTCAACGCCTCTATCTGCCGACTACTCTAGCAACCTGCGAGTTCAGGCGGCTCAGGTTCGATTCCTCCCGGGGTGTATCTTTCTCTTCTATATCAGTGAAGTAATCCTTGTGAGTATGTCCATTTTCTTGGCGTTTTTTTGGTGGCCAAAAATGAACCTTGTGGCATAAAATCGTCTCTCAGTCAAGTCCTCTCTTAAGGCGCGTTCTCACGAATCAAGTTTAATGGACCGATTTTAGTTGATCAATAAAAGTTGAATGTGACTTGAATCAGTTTTTGTTCACTCATTTCAATAGAAACTGATCAACAGTTTCATTTTTAAAGTGGCGTCGAAAGCAGCTGCACGTGGAAGTTGTACAGATTTTGTTAAAAGAACTAAAAGCAATTTTATTCTACACGAGTAGAAATAGTAAGAAACGTCGCTTTGGTGTGAGCCAATGGATTTTAAGAAGAAATTAATTGGGAGCTTTAGAAACCTTGCTGAGGGAACTAGCGTTAGAGGATAAAGAGAAATATATAAATCATTCTAAAAGTCTAAAAAAAAAATTGACGATCTGCTGTTTAAAGTTCAGGATCGCATAAAGAAACAAGATAAAGTGATGCAACAAATCTCACTAAATTTAAAGCTGCAAGTAACTTTAAGATATTTAGCTACATGAGATCCCTTTTCAACGTTTGCTTCCGTATACGGAGTACCTAGAAATACCTTTTCATAATTTTTTTATGGAAGTTTGTACGCGGCAATGTACGCGAAGCTTTACAAGATTTAATAAAAGTATAATATTTTATTAACTAAAGTACTAAATTTTAGTGTGTAAGATGTTAGAGGTTTAGCAAGTATATGAGGTGGCTCCTGCGAATCATCGCATTGTTCTCTGTTGCATGGATTATTCTCTTTCCATGCCGTTTGAAACAGCTGGTGATGGAGTTATATGATGAGAAGGTGAAAACGCAGGTGATGTTTTTTAAAGTTCCAATCGCTTTTGTCTTATTACAGTTTGAATTTGTTCCTGGCAGATGATTGCATCGTAATGAGACATTTGTTTTAGCAGGGCAGCGTCATATTTAGCAATTAATATTTAGCATATTTAGCAATGTCGAATTAATCATCAGTCTCATTTTTATATTACTTTGCACTACTTTAGCAAGTTTATCAATTGCAACTCTTTCATCTTTATTTTTATACAGGGTGTCCCACAATTCACGCAATAAGTAATTTTGATAGAAAGCAAGGTTTATAGTTAAAATTTGTATATTTTTTTATTGATTCATAATGTATACAATATAGGGTTATGTATGGAATAGCATATCGGGTAAATGATCTCCAAGGCTTTTGCTGCCGACCAACCGGTATAGTGGTTAAGGTGTTAGCCTCTAGATCGGAAGGTTCCTGGTTCGAATCCGGGTCCGGGCATGGATGTTTGTAAGCGTATGGTGAAGAGGCTGCTGGTGCGCCTTAAATCTGTCGTGGCCGAAAGTCCTCACGTTGGGTTGGTGTGGAAGTTTGGAGAGTGGGGTGCCAGCTCAGGTGTTGCTTCGTCATTTGACTGTGGTTCAAAATTACGAAGTGTTCTCCTCGGATCTTTCCCTTAAGGGACTGTTCCCGGACCGTCGTCAATAGCCCGTTGTGTTGCTCTAGTACGACGTTAACCAAAAATTACCAATTACCAAGGCTTTTGCTGGCAGATACGTACTCTTTTATTGAAATTTAACATAACCGTTTTGCATAAATGTGGCTGAATTTCGTTGATACAGCGCTCAATTTCCTCCTTCAAGGCGATGGTGATCTTGGGCCTGTTGGCATAAACCTTTGACAGCATCACCAAAGAAAAAGTCCAACGGCGTTAAAACGCATGATCAGGGCGGCCAATTCTGATCACCAAAACGGGAAATTACACGACCAGGAAATGAGTCATACAGTAATTGAACTGTTTCTCGGGCTGTATGGCATGTGGCACCGTCTTGTTGAAACCACGTGTCGTTCACATCCATATCTTGCAATTTAGGCTAAAAAAAAATTGGATTATCGTGTCGCATATTTTGTGCGAAAATTGCGAACTGTAGCTGCCAAACCCCCTTCATTATTTTTAAAATATTGCTCAACAATGAAAACCTGTTGTTCTTTCGTGTAACGCTACACTTTTAATTACCCTGAACTGTCAGCTGTCACGCTGTCTTTTTTTTTTCGTTGGCTGCACTTTATCGTACAAATGGTGCAACATTCAAATCTTGCGTGAATTTTGGGACACCCTATATTTATTCAGTCGGTAGTTCCAAAGACAATCATGCTTCTGATACGGTTCTAAAAATATTAGCATCACACTTTCAGAAAACTCGAGGTTCATTTTTATATATAAAACTTTTTACATCGAAAAACTTTTTTTTAATAGATAGAAAAACAAATCACAGGCACGCGTGGCGTGACCAGTTGAAAGCGAACTCGACAGTCAACCGAAGTTCACACGTTTCAAGACAAGTTTCAACTTGAAAACAGATGGCGGATGACTCATCACTTGGACGATAAAGTTGGAATGGGTCAAACTTATCTTGATCCTCTAAAAAGTTGATCAACTCTATTGAAACAAAGGTTCTCACGATAGTTTTCATGCAACTTTAATTGATCAACTATAATCGGTCCATTAAGCTTGATTTGTGATAACGCGCCCTTATTGATTGTTCAGTGGGTTTTTAAATTGCGCTAGGAACCTGCGATCTGTTGGTGGCGCAGGTTTGATCCCTCCCTGGGTGTATCCCTTGATTCCTCCCTTCTGCATCAGTAAAACTTTCTTTGTGAGCGGTGGATGTCCATGCGCGTGACGTTGTTTGACCCAGCTTG
Source organism: Metellina segmentata (assembly GCA_947359465.1). Classification (NCBI taxonomy): domain Eukaryota; kingdom Metazoa; phylum Arthropoda; class Arachnida; order Araneae; family Tetragnathidae; genus Metellina; species Metellina segmentata. Next base: position 96,816,575 of record OX375877.1, read on the forward strand.
GTCAAATATGGCTCTTGAGAGACATAAAACGGAACCCAACCAACCATCAATGTCCGAAGTCACTTTCACACTCCTCTGTCATCATCCATAGGTGAGTTATGTAGGTGTATCCCTTGATTCCTCCCTTCTACATCAGTAAAACTTTCTTTGTGAGCGGTGGATGTCCATGCGCGTGACGTTGTTTGACCCAGCTTGGTCAAATATGGCCCTTGAGAGACATAAAACGGAACCCAACCAACCATCAATGTCCGAAGTCACTTTCACACTCCTCTGTCATCATCCATAGGTGAGTTATGTAGGTGTATCCCTTGATTCCTCCCTTCTACATCAGTAAAACTTTCTTTGTGAGCGGTGGATGTCCATGCGCGTGACGTTGTTTGACCCAGCTTGGTCAAATATGGCCCTTGAGAGACATAAAACGGAACCCAACCAACCATCAATGTCCGAAGTCACTTTCACACTCCTCTGTCATCATCCATAGGTGAGTTATGTAGGTGTATCCCTTGATTCCTCCCTTCTACATCAGTAAAACTTTCTTTGTGAGCGGTGGATGTCCATGCGCGTGACGTTGTTTGACCCAGCTTGGTCAAATATGGCCCTTGAGAGACATAAAACGGAACCCAACCAACCATCAATGTCCGAAGTCACTTTCACACTCCTCTGTCATCATCCATAGGTGAGTTATGTAGGTGTATCCCTTGATTCCTCCCTTCTACATCAGTAAAACTTTCTTTGTGATCATCCATAGGTGAGTTATGTAGGTAGGTATTTTAATTAACGTCACACTGGAGCAACAAAACGGGCTATAGGCGACGGTCTCGGTTGAACCTCCGATGTGAACGAACCGATGATTTCACGTATTTTTGAACCACGGTCAGATGACGAGGTCACATCTGAGCTGGAACCCCACTCTCCAAACTTCCGCATCATGTCAACGTGAGGACATTTGAGGCCCCGGCAAATTTAACGTGTCCCAGTCCCCCTTCATACACGACAGTCTTTGGTTGGATTCGAACTCGCAACCCGGTTGTTAATCCGTTAATCTTCCAACCGGTCTACCGCGGCCGAGGTGAGTTGGGATCCTGGAAGCGTTGCGTATTCGGCAAATAAACCAGCGATCCCGAAATTTATTACACCACTACAAATGGCGAGGCGCGCACACTTTCCACGAATGATCCAGCTGCAGACGAAGTAAAATGGCACGGACAACCTGTTAATGTTCCATCAACCCCGGCTAAATCCAGCTTTTACACCCCTCACAGTCAATTCAAGTCCCGACTTTCGCTCTTAAGGGAATGAGAATAACAAGACACTAAGAATGCCACGGAAGGAAATGGCCATGCGAGACCAAATCTCTCCACTTCGGTGCATTTTATACGTGATTCCGACGCCCAAAATGCTGGCAATTTCTTTTTTCCGCTCCTGGTCCATCGATCGTGGTGATCTATCCAATTCCATTATCATTTTCTGCGTTTTTTTGGGTAAAATGTTCACGTCTGTGCTCTTGTTTCTTTTTAATGCGTTATTTCCTTGGCGGCTCTGTGCGGAATTACGATTCCGCTCCGGTACGGGAGGTTGTCGCGACTTTCGCGGCGTTGTGCGTCAGATATCATTGGTTCCAATTAAATTGGTGATGTGAGGCCCATCGCGTGGGATATCGATTAAGGACTTTCTTTTTGCTCATAGTCATCGGCCTTCGTCTGTGTTGTTGCAGGTTCCGAGCAGATGAATCGGGTTTCTGTCTATTACTGGCTTAGGTCGGTAATGGTAATTTTAGTTAACGTCGTACTAGAGCAACACAACGGGCTATTGACGACAGTCCAAGATCAGTCCCCTAAGGGCAATTTCCGAGGACAACACCTCGTAATTTTGAACCAAGGTCAGATGACGAAGCAACGTCTGAGCTGGCACCCCACTCTCCGAACTTCCACACCTACCCAACGTGAGGACTTTCGGCCACGACAGATTTAAGGTGCACCAGCCGTCTCTACACCATACGCTTACAAACATCCATAGCCGGACCCGGATTCGAACCAGCAACCTTCCGATCTAGAGGCTGACACCTTAACCAGTTGTTCGTCTGCTTTCTGTCTGCGCTTCTTGAAACCCCCCAAGTTACGTTCACTTCAATAAAATACCCTAGCCTGTCCTGCCGACCAACCGGTATAGTGGTTAAGGTGTTAGCCTGTAGATCGGAAGGTTCCTGGTTCGAATCCGGGTCCGGACAGGGATGTTTGTAAACGTATGGTGTAGACGCATAAATCTGTCGTGGCCGAAAGTCCTCACGTTGGGTTGGTGTGGAAGTTCGGAGAGTGGGGTGCCAGCTCAGACGTTGCTTCGTCATCTGACCTTGGTTCAAAATTACGAGGTGTTGTCCTCGGGAATTGCCCTTAGGGGACTGATCTTGGACCGTCGTCAAGAGTCCGTTGTGTTGCACTAGTACGACGTTAATTAAAAATTACCTCTTAACTTGGTGTCATACAATACGTGTTTTCATTCATAGATAAATGAAGTTGACTCTGAACAGTGTTAAAGTATAAAGTATATCAGTCTCATTGACTGATATAAATGTAGGAAATATATCAATAACGTTAGTTTCAATCTATACGCCCAAATATATAATCTTTTTTTAAATATAGTGCCACGGTAGCCTGGTTGGAAGAGTAACGGATTAGCAACAGGAGTGTTGGGAGTTCGAATGCAACTAAGAACCGTCGTGTATAAAAGGATATGGTACACGTTAAATCTGTCGCGGCCTTAAATTTCCTTAGCTTGGCGTGGTGTTGACGTTTGGAGAGTGGGATGCCAGCTCAGGTGTAAATCTCGTCATCTGACCATAGTTCAAAATTACGCGGTGTTGACCTCGGATATTTCCCGTGGTTATTGAGCTCGGACAGTCGCCAACATCCCGATATATTGCTCCAGTGCGACGTTAATTGAAATCCCTTCCTACTTATAAATATAAAAGTTTTATCTTTCCATAGATGTAAATTTGCACGACTAACTTACCATACTGAACTGTGTTTTGGTTCGATATTTCCTCATCATCAAACAAACAACTAGGCAGGTTTTTCCACATTTCAGAGGTGCCTTCGTCGTCCAGTGCGTTTGTCCCCTGTGCTTGCATCCTGTGAGTTGTAACGGCGTTGATTTTATTCATATCTTCGGTGTATTTCTCTCTTCTGTGTTAGTGAAACTTCTATTGTGTTTGTTTGTCCACTTCTTGAAGTTGTATGCTCTGCGTTTGCTCAGCTTGGCCAAGTCTTTTTATGGTCCTTGCACCATAAAAACTCGGTGCAACCATCCGTGTTTCAGCATATGAAACTCTCGGTTGTGCGAGAGCATTTATTGGACGATAAAATACATACAGAATTAAGTTTTTAATAAAACTTTGACTGTCCATTTTGTCTCAACAGATGTGTAGCCCTTATAAACATTAATTAGAGGATTTGGAAAATAATATAACATCAATTATAAATTCACACGAAAATTTTGTAGAATACCTTACGTCTGATCTATTAAAGCCTCTGTGGGGTTCACACGTATATATCCGTTCTACAAATCAGTTTGGACTATACCAATGAAATGCTTTCTACCAATAGATGTGGTTATTTAATAATGTGTGGAAGGAAGCAATAGTATACACTATTCAGAAATCTCGTGACGCTCGTGGTTCAAAATTAGGTAGTGTTGTCCTCAGCTCTTTCCCTCAGGGGAATGATCCCGGACTGTCGTCAATAAAGTTGTGTTTGTCTAGTTCGACGTTAATTTAAAATTTCCAACTATCACTGACTATCATACAGTAAAAATTGAATGATCCCGAGCCGTTGACAATAGCGTTGTGTTGCTGTAGTACGACGTTAATTTAAAATTTCCAACTATCACTGACTATCATACAGTAAAAATTGAATGATCCCGAACCGTTGACAATAGCGTTGTGTTGCTCTAGTACGACGTTAATTTAAAATTTCCAACTATCACTGACTATCATACAGTAAAAATTGAATGATCCCGAACCGTTGACAATAGCGTTGTGTTGCTCTAGTACGACGTTAATTTAAAATTTCCAATTATCACTGACTATCATACAGTAAAAATTGAATGATCCCGAACCGTTGACAATAGCGTTGTGTTGCTCTAGTACGACGTTAATTTAAAATTTCCAATTATCACTGACTATCATACAGTAAAAATTGAATGATCCCGAACCGTTGAAATAGCGTTGTGTTGCTCTAGTACGACGTTTATTTAAAATTTCCAATTATCACTGACTATCATACAGTAAAAATTGAATGATCCCGAGCCGTTGACAATAGCGTTGTGTTGCTCTAGTACGACGTTAATTTAAAATTTCCAACTATCACTGACTATCATACAGTAAAAATTGAATGATCCCGAACCGTTGACAATAGCGTTGTGTTGCTCTAGTACGACGTTAATTAAAAATTACCAATGACTCGTGACGCTCAGAGTAAAGGTCTATTGACATTCTTTAATCACATCGTAATTTTTATTCCTTTTATTGCTAAATTCAAATTCAAAAGCATGGAAAGAATCAAATGTTTTACCATTTAGTAAATTAGTCACACCAGACATTTCTTTCTATTTACTCGTTATTGCTATATTTCAAGGTACTCTAGTACCAGTTTCTTGACTCTGGATTCATACATGTACGGCTCAGACGTGTCCCGAATTGCGATCGTCATTTATTACTCACCTATTCTAGGTCCCTAATTCAGTTAAGTAGCTAGCAGACACATGGCGTAGTCAACTCAACCAAATCTGATCGGCGCGAAGAAAAAATGTCTCATTTTCCCGAGATATGGAATAAAATTCCGGAATTTTATCCCATTTTTCATGAAATACATACATTTATTCTAGATTGATTGCTGAGGGTGGCGCTGCTGTGCAGTGTCCCCTCCCGTCTGACCCCCCTCAGTCAAGGTGTGTTTACCCTTTTTTTGTTAGAGTGAAAAAACGGATGGGTTTTAGAAGCGATTCAATGTTGTGAAGACTGGAAGTGCACAGTATACCAATTCAATCCGTAGATAATTGTAGACGTCTTAACCCTACAAGTGGCTTCGCTCAGATGTCTCGTTCATGAAGATCTCATCGATTCTGCTAATGACGAGATATCTCGTCGCCAAGATATTGCAAAATTCCCCTTCCTCCATTGAATTTGTTGGACTCTTCATGCGTTTTTGACCAGATATATCGTTTGTCATGACCTGATCAATTCACACCTGGCTTCGCTAAGATGTCTCATTCATTAAGATATGATCGATTCTGCTGATACGAGATATCTCGTCGCCAAGATATTGCAAAATTCCCCTTCCTCCATTGAATTTGTTGGACTCTTCATGCGTTTTTGACCAGATATATCGTTTGTCATGACCTGATCAATTCACACCTGGCTTCGCTGAGATGTCTCATTCATTAAGATATGATCGATTCTGCTGATACGAGATATCTCGTCGCCAAGATATTGCAAAATTCCCCTTCCTCCATTGAATTTGTTGGACTCTTCATGCGTTTTTGACCAGATATATCGTTTGTCATGACCTGATCAATTCACACCTGGCTTCGCTGAGATGTCTCATTCATTAAGATATGATCGATTCTGCTGATACGAGATATCTCGTCGCCAAGATATTGCAAAATTCCCCTTCCTCCATTGAATTTGTTGGACTCGTCATGCGTTTTTGACCAGATATATCGTTTGTCATGACCTGATCAATTCACACCTGGCTTCGCTGAGATGTCTCATTCATTAAGATATGATCGATTCTGCTGATACGAGATATCTCGTCGCCAAGATATTGCAAAATTCCCCTTCCTCCATTGAATTTGTTGGACTCTTCATGCGTTTTTGACCAGATATATCGTTTGTCATGACCTGATCAATTCACACCTGGCTTCGCTGAGATGTCTCATTCATTAAGATATGATCGATTCTGCTGATACGAGATATCTCGTCGCCAAGATATTGCAAAATTCCCCTTCCTCCATTGAATTTGTTGGACTCTTCATGCGTTTTTGACCAGATATATCGTTTGTCATGACCTGATCAATTCACACCTGGCTTCGCTGAGATGTCTCATTCATTAAGATATGATCGATTCTGCTGATACGAGATATCTCGTCGCCAAGATATTGCAAAATTCCCCTTCCTCCATTGAATTTGTTGGACTCGTCATGCGTTTTTGACCAGATATATCGTTTGTCATGACCTGATCAATTCACACCTGGCTTCGCTGAGATGTCTCATTCATTAAGATATGATCGATTCTGCTGATACGAGATATCTCGTCGCCAAGATATTGCAAAATTCCCCTTCCTCCATTGAATTTGTTGGACTCTTCATGCGTTTTTGACCAGATATATCGTTTGTCATGACCTGATCAATTCACACCTGGCTTCGCTGAGATGTCTCATTCATTAAGATATGATCGATTCTGCTGATACGAGATATCTCGTCGCCAAGATATTGCAAAATTCCCCTTCCTCCATTGGATTTGTTGGACTCTTCATGCGTTTTTGACCAGATATATCGTTTGTCATGACCTGATCAATTCACACCTGGCTTCGCTGAGATGTCTCATTCATTAAGATATGATCGATTCTGCTGATACGAGATATCTCGTCGCCAAGATATTGCAAAATTCCCCTTCCTCCATTGAATTTGTTGGACTCGTCATGCGTTTTTGACCAGATATATCGTTTGTCATGACCTGATCAATTCACACCTGGCTTCGCTGAGATGTCTCATTCATTAAGATATGATCGATTCTGCTGATACGAGTTATCTCGTCGCCAAGATATTGCCGATTTTCCTTTCGTCCATTGAATTCGTTGGACTCTGCATGCGTTTTTATAAAAATTTGACTGTCCATTTTGTGTTAACAGATGTGACGCCCTTTTAACATTAATTAGAGAATTTGTAAAAAGCATAACATCAATTATAAATTCACACGAAAATTTTGTCGAATACTTTACGTCCGATCTATTAAAGTCTATGAATCCTCTCTGGGGTTCACGCGTATATATTCGTTCCACAAACCAGTTTGGACTATACCAATACACGTGGCCCTAAAAATGGGCATTTTTTAAATGGCCCTGAAAAGAGTCCTTGTCTTTGACATTTTGAAAGAAACTCATGCATATGAAAATAGTAAAAATAATGGAAGAAGCAAATAGTAAAAAGAAATAGAATAGTATAAGTTCTGCCATTACGTCTTGCATCACTTTCTATTAAGCTTTCACTGACTCATCTTGATTCATTTTTTTTTTTCAATAAAATTTCATCCGATAACGCTACAAATTCAATTGAGGCGCGAGGCTTTGTGGTAAACAGACAATCGTACAGTGCTACCGAAACGCGATAACAATAACGTCTTTTTTGTGTGCCAAGTAAGAGTATTATATATATAGATGATCGAACCATACTTATTATTCTCTCCGCTTTTACACGTTCCAAAAGAGGTGTTTTCCCGAAAGTCCGAATGAATATTCATGATACAAATCTTTATTCTAAATATTAATCACACGACAACCAAAAGAAGTTTATTGAAGCGGGCAATTATGAATCTACATTAACATCATACTGTCGCATTCTTAACTATTATTCGACACCTCTCTCACCAGAGGATGATATAGTGTGATTTATTTGTTGCCATTCGTTACAGCGTTAATAGCCGTTCATTGAGATTCTGAAACGGTGCAAACGATAAAGAATTCGACTTGTTTTTATCATTTTTAATCTGAGTGGGGGAAAATGTTATTTTTGACAAGCAAATTTTTTTTGTTTTGGCTACATTTTTCGGTGTACATATTTCGATAATTATTGGCTTTAATTTAATAAGTTGAATATTAAAATTAAATGACAGTTTTAAGACGTTGATACATAATTAAAACGTAGCAAGGTCTAAGCTTTTAATATTGGTGACGAGTAGAGATTGGCTTAAATATTAAGATTAATGAGTAAAATATTTGAGATTCGTAATTTTATGACTAGTTAAAGCTATAATAATGCTTATTATAGTTTTAAAAACCATTAAAACCTAATTCAATCAAAATTATTTCAGGGTTTAATTTAATTGAAGCCAATTATGGTAAATGCCTCATGTTGATAAATATCATACCTCCGCTGCATAAATATGTTTAATTATTTTTAGCACGTGTTCCGAAAAGTCAGGTCCAAAAATAAGCTATGCACTTTAATTCTCTAATTTTAGCATTCAAATTCTGTCTCCTTTTTTGATTATTTTAACTCCATTCAAATACTGGAATTACCAAATTTGCTACATTTTAACGGATGAGTTTTTTTTTCTCCAAGATCTTTGTATCTGACAATATTTAATTTCCATATGGTTTAGAAAAAACAAAGATTTGTAGCTTATAATTTTGTTTCAACAATATATTTGAACTAGGTCTAGCTGGAAAGCCCGTAGATGTAAGAATATAACGGACTCGAGAAATCATTTATTGCCTTGAAAAAAGAGCTTATCATTACGTTTTACGAAATAATCTTAAATAATGAGCACTCGTTGAAACCTATTCTCAATATGCTTCATTGTTCATGAATATTTACAACTCCTTTTACTTCAATATTTCAAAATTCCCAGAATAGTAAGTCAGTGTTAATAAATCTCACAACTCGAGTCATCGCAATAACTCAAACTCGGAGCTTAAAAACTTCGTCTCAATTAATAATTCTAAATGGAACTAACAAATTAAGTAATTACTGGTGTTGCCAAATGTATAAAATTACACGCTTGTAATTTTAAATTTAACTATACTATCGAATGCGCGTTTTCACTAAGCTTCTGTATCAATATCGCTTGCGTTTTCTACTATTTTATCAAAAATATTATCGTTTGATCTATGTCACGATTTAGTATTTACTGTGCGCTAGCAGTTCGCTTGAAAGCATTTAAATATTTTATTTCTTTAGCCATGGTATAGATGATAAAAGTAATCCTAGTCGTCTCGGGTCTTACATTTAATTTAACCAAGATATAGGACACTATAAATAGGACACATATAAATGACTGGAGTCCACCTCAAGGGCTGCCCTAAAATTTCTGACAACGACTTGCGTCTGATAGTGTTTTTAAGCCATTCTTTTTTCACTTCAGAGTATTGGTATTAGTATGTTCATCGATTGATAGCCGGAGACGTGCGTAGGATATTAAATATGCATGGCCAAGCTACACCAAACAACACCAAGTAAATATGCGTACACACAATAAACAGAAGGATTAAAAATATATTCGGTTGATGCAAAAGTTCGTCTCGTTTTTGGCGCTAGATGGCATTGCATTATTGCAAAACCCTACATCAAACTTCACACATGTAAAGTTTTGATGTTGGGTAGTTCAAAGAAGAAGGAACTTCAGTCTAGTACTTGGGGTAAAAATGTGTTATTGAGTTGTGATTTTTAAATTTTGTTTTGCATTAAAAATGGCAGAAAATATTGAGCATCTTCAATATATAATGCTTTTTTTATTTCCGAAAATTCTTCGCAGGCGCAAAATAAGATACACTACGCTACAATAATGGACCGGACAGCTAGATGTGATGGTATAAGGGAAAGAATAACTGCTTTGATAGGGGGATGGTCCCTCACGTGCTGCAATTATACTAGCAACCCTTATTGGCATACTTTCAACAAGGTTTTGATACACAGCTATGCGTATTTGTGTCCATTCCTGCTGCAAGACTGTTTCCAACTCAGATGTAGAATTCGGACAGGGTTCCCGGGTCTGTTAGCGTCGCTCTAACTCGTCCCGCTATTGTTCTATGGGGTTTAGGTCGAGACTGTGAGCAGGCCAGGGAAGACGTTTTGCACCCATATCTTGATACCACTGCTTGACAGAGGCTGCAACATGATATGTAGCGTTTTCGTCCTGGAAGTAACATTCGTCCATTCCATAAAATTGCCATAGCGTAATAAGAACGTGATTGTCGAAATTGTCCATTTAGGCGTCGTTGGTCAATTGACCAGGAACAGCATGCAAAGGTCCCAGGCCATACCATGAAAAACACCCCCAAACAAATAGTCGGATTTTATGCAAATCCGCTGGCGTCCGGTCCATTATTGTAGTGTATTATATATGTTGTGTAGTGAAGTGCCGTTGGCGATTCCACGTACCGTAAGTGGTACCACGTACCACCTGGATCAGTTTTGTAGCCATAAACCTCAGAACATCTATAAGCACGGTATTATGCAGCTACCGGAGAGACGGAGAAAGATCATCGAACAGAATGGCACATACTCTACTGATTAAATGTAATTTTTAGTAAAGATAATTTTTCTTCAATTTGTGAAAAAAAAAGGACGAACTTTTGCATCAGCCAAATATATGTAATAGGATATTTGAACTCAAATTGTGTAAGTGCCATCACTGCAACAGAAATTGCTTTACCTCAAATCTCTTCAACTAAGAATACTGATACAGCCACTAAAGCTAAACTGACCAATAAAGTTGTATTATAAAACATCGTGTGGAATAGAATTTAACATGCTTAGACAGTTATCAATCTAACGATAAGCAAAATGGGAATTACAATATAAATAAAATAATACTGAGACAAAAATAGTAAAAACGTATGGTATGATTTGTATGAAGAACTGTAAATATTTATCCCCACATCTAAGACTACTTTATTCACTGAATTCTTTCAGTCATGAATGTCAGTTAATGTTGTCTGCTGTCCATGCTGAGAAGTAGTGTAAAACCATGCTGGTTTATCTTTTTAATCGGAATTGAAAAAAGAGATTGAAGTATTTGGTGAAAATATCGGGTAATTCTGAATTCGAAACTGTTTATTTCCCTTTTCATTTGTTTTCAAGTTGGTTGAACATTTGGAAGTTTTTATTTAGTACTTCAACTTTAATGTGTTGCTCTAAAGGACTTATTTTTGACGGAAATTAGTTATTTCTCTGTTCTACTTCATATTTTGTTGTTACTACGATGTCCTCTATTTTTATTCGTCGTGCAACCAAAAATGCGGTTGGATTAATAAAATACCACTACCTTGGTCTCTGGCATTTGGTCTTTGGAATTAGTTATTTGGTATAAAATCTAGTCGCCTCTCTATTAATTCTCTTGTGCTAAACATGAGCCACAAACCAATCTAATCTACTGACCTCCATTTAGTAATACATTGTTTAAAATATCTTGTGTATGCAATAAATTAGTTTCCTTTCGAATAACGAAATATTTTATAGAGTTCCAAAATGCTATGTGGTTGTTTCAAATAATTCGAAACCGTCCAGGTCACCTGCTTGAAGTGTGATGACGTTTGCGTGGTTCAACTATGCACTTAATTTTACCTTCAATTAATTTAAAAAAAAGTGAGATGTCGTAAATTGTGAACTTATCCAACAATATTTTTTAATTGTACACAATACATGTACATGTCAAACTTTAAGTAGTGTTAATTTGTTTTTCATTGATATCATGTTTTAAATAGACGGTTCAAACAATGAGGAATTATTAAATTTATTCTCTTAGAGGTGACTTCATTTCTAATTGTCTCTATAGAATTATATTTTAGAAAGATAAATTAAAAAACATTTTGTTACTGATAGAAATAAATCAGTACATTTCATTTCTGGTAACATTTTTAACTACTCAAACAAAAATTTTGTTTTCTACTCTAACAGTAATGAGATGTCGTGTTTGTGAACTTATCCTGCCTTAACATGTGTTTTTAATTGTGCTTAATACATGTACACATCAATCTTTAAGTAGTGTCCCATTTATTTTACTTTGATATGATGAAAAACTTCTACATATTTCACTCTCATACATGGTATAAAAATCGACAGTATTTATATGTTGGCGAATGTTTACAAACGAATATAAACAATATGAAATCAATCTTTACGGGATTTTTCCACTCAGTTGATTTGAGGTATGAGCTTCATAATGCTAAAACTACGGAACAACTCACCGCTCTTATGAAATTATCCAGTAGTCTGATAACAGAAAGCTATGAGAAATCTGGAAGATAGAAATCGACGCAGAAAAGAAAATGTCAGTGAACGCAAAATAGGTTTAAATGACAAAAAACCAGAATCGGCTCTGGCAAGTGTATCAGATGCGATTGAAGCGGACGTTCAAACGCTAAGTTTAGTAACTGATTGAGGTGTGAGCGTTTTGCAATGCACTAATAGAAATAAGAATTAACACTAGTTAGACGTAGTATGTAATGTGTATATTGGTGTTTAAATTCATTTACTAGTCGGTATAGTGGTTAAGGTGTTAGCCTCTAGATCGGAAGGTTCCTGGTTCGAATCCGGGTCCGGGCATGGATGTTTGTAAGCGTATGGTGTAGAGGCGGCTGGTGCACCTTAAATCTGTCGTGGCCGAAAGTCCTCACGTTGGGTTGGCGTGGAAGTTTGGAGAGTGGGGTGCCAGCTCAGGTGTTGCTTCGTCATCTGACCGTGGTTCAAAATTACGAGGTGTTGTCCTTGGATCTTTCCCTTAAGGGACTGATCCCGGACCGTCGTCAATAGCCCGTTGTGTTGCTCTAGTACGACCTTAACTAAAATTAACTTAACTCATTTACTAGTAGAATTACCCGGCGTTGCTCGACTGGAATTGATTGTAATTGATCGTACTAATACTCAATGTTTTTCCTATGCTGATTTCGAATTGTTTCTACCCCCCCCCCCCCCTCTCTGTAGATCTAGAACAAAATTAAATATTTTAATCTTTTCATATGATCGATCAAATATTTGTAAATGTTGATATTTTCTGGAGAAATAAAAAATAAGTATTGAAATTTAAATTCATTAAGCATATTTTTTGGGGAAAAAAATTGTCTTTCCAGCAATACTAATGTAATAGCTCAAGGCTTCGTAATAATGTTGTGTGTGTTTCTATGCAAATTTAAAATTTTTTTAGACACATCTCTGCAGTACCAGGACGAATTGAACGGGATTTAGCATACAGTCTATATTTCCCGCAAGATTCTTAAGTATACGTATACCAAATTTGGTGTGGATTGGTCAAATGATGTAGATTTGCATAGAGTGCAGACGCGAGCTCTGCTATGTTGCATATGTCGAAAATTCATTTAATACGCAGTCTATATTCCTCTCTCAAAATTCTAAAATATAAGTATACAAAATTTGGTGTGGATTGGTCAAATGGTGAGAAAATTTGTATAGAGTTCAGACAGACTAACGCCATTTCGGCTTCGTATATAGAGATAATGGATTTAGTATGTAGTCTATATTTCTCGCAAGATCCTAAAGTATAGGTTTACAAAATTTGGTGTAAGTTGGTCAAACGGTATAGATTTGTATAAAGTTCAGACAGACTGACGCCAACTCGGCTTCGTATATAGAGATAATGGATTTAGTATGCAAGTTCCTATGTATAAGTATATTAAAATTGGTGTGGATTGGTCAAACGGTTTAGATTTTTAAAGAGTACAAACAGACTGACGGCAACTCTGCTGTGTATATAAAGATAATGGATTTAGCATGTAGTCTATATTTCTCGCAAGATCCTGAAGTATAATTTTACAAAATTTGGTGTTGGTTGGTCAAACGGTATGGATTTTTATAAAGTTCAGACAGACTGACGCCAACTCTGCTTTGTATATAAAGATAATGGATTTAGTATGTGTAGTCTATATTTCTCGCAAGATCCTAAAGTATAATTTTACAAAATTTGGTGTAAGTTGGTCAAACGGTATAGATTTGTATAAAGTTCAGACAGACTGACTCCAACTAGGCTTCGTATATAGAGATAATGGATTTAGTATGCAAGATCCTTAAGTATAAGTATACGAAAATTGGTGTGGATTCGTCAAACGGTGTAGATTTTTAAAGAGTACAAACAGACTGACGACAACTCTGCTGTGTATATAAAGATAATGGATTTAGCATGTAGTCTATATTTCTCGCAAGATCCTGAAGTATAATTTTAAAAAATTTGGTGTTGGTTGGTCAAACGGTATGGATTTTTATAAAGTTCAGACAGACTGACGCCAACTCTGCTTTGTATATAAAGATAATGGATTTAGTATGTGTAGTCTATATTTCTCGCAAGATCCAAAAGTATAAGTTACAAAATTTGGTGTAAGTTGGTCAAACGGTATAGATTTGTATAAAGTTCAGACAGACTGACTCCAACTAGGCTTCGTATATAGAGATAATGGATTTAGTATGCAAGATCCTTAAGTATAAGTATACGAAAATTGGTGTGGATTCGTCAAACGGTGTAGATTTTTAAAGAGTACAAACAGACTGACGACAACTCTGCTGTGTATATAAAGATAATGGATTTAGCATGTAGTCTATATTTCTCGCAAGATCCTGAAGTATAATTTTACAAAATTTGGTGTTGGTTGGTCAAACGGTATGGATTTTTATAAAGTTCAGACAGACTGACGCCAACTCTGCTTTGTATATAAAGATAATGGATTTAGTATGTGTAGTCTATATTTCTCGCAAGATCCTAAAGTATAATTTTACAAAATTTGGTGTAAGTTGGTCAAACGGTATAGATTTGTATAAAGTTCAGACAGACTGACTCCAACTAGGCTTCGTATATAGAGATAATGAATTTAGTATGCAAGATCCTTAAGTATAAGTATACGAAAATTGGTGTGGATTGGTCAAACGGTGTAGATTGTTAAAGAGTACAAACAGACTGACGGCAACTCTGCTGTGTATATAAAGATAATGGATTTAGCATGTAGTCTATATTTCTCGCAAGATCCTGAAGTATAATTTTACAAAATTTGGTGTTGGTTGGTCAAACGGTATGGATTTTTATAAAGTTCAGACAGACTGACGCCAACTCTGCTTTGTATATAAAGATAATGGATTTAGTATGTGTAGTCTATATTTCTCGCAAGATCCAAAAGTATAAGTTTACAAAATTTGGTGTAGGTTGGTCAAAAGGTATAGATTTGTATAGAGTACAGATTGACGCCAACTCTGCTTCATATATATAGATAATTAATTTAACCCTTCAAGTTGTTTCGACGATATATCGTGTCCATGAAGATCTGACCACTTTTGCTCTATCTTTTTGAGATATCTCGTCATCAAGATATCACTGATTTGCTGATGACGAGATCGAGATCTGGTCATTTTGTTAATGAAGGGATACTTCGTCCAAATATCCACCAGGAGGGTACAATTACGTGAAAATCTGAGTGACGACACTGTCGTCAACATAGATAAGAATTATTAAAAAACTAACTCAGATGCTATGAGCTAGTATGTTAGTTAAGTGGTATTTCTAATGGTACATTGAGAATGTCAGACTCTATACAAATATCTTTTCCAACTGCTGTGTCGTCAATAGCCCGTTGTGTTGCGCCGTTAATTAACATACCCACCTACCAAATGGTATGAAATCTTTTGCTGCGTGATTTGCCTGTGATGGAGAATTTGAGTGTTGTGTATGTGTTATTTATCGCTCACTTGAATTATACATACACAGCTGGAGGATTTCGGATTCTCGAAAGTAAGTTTTTAATCTAATTGATGGAATTGCTGTTTTAGTTTTTACAATAAAACAATAAGCCATTGATCATTTTTAATGAAGCCGTCCCATTCAACTGAAATTATTTGTTTTTAAACATCCATCTTGCATTTTAGATGCCAATTTTATTGTCTGATAATGTCATTCGTATCGTGTATCGACTATTTAACCTAAATTAGATTTAAATTGTTCTTTTTGAAATGAAATTCTTCATTTTTTTTTTAATGTTCTCATTTAATAACGTATGATTGAGGTTAGATTTAGTCAATTGTTTTTAATGTTCATTCTATTGATATTTTTGATTAAAATTGTTTTTTGATTTCGGTTTTCTCGTTTAGCGTAATACTATATCTGTTTACGATGCATCGATTCGTTTTCGCTATTTGTATTCTGTACCTTGGTAGAAAAAAGGCCTTTGTCTAAATTCGAATTTGAAGTTGTATCCACGAATAACTTCACATTAATGAAAGTTATTAAAGAAAAAGCTCCAATGACCTCCTGTCAATATACATTATGAGATAATCAAAACATTGAAACGCATTCGCGGAACTCTTATTCTTAAAATAATTTTAAATATGCTAAATGAGGTGTTTTGTTAAAAAAAAACTTGCAAAATAGACACTGGCTCTTTTTCTATCAAGGCACAGATTTAATAACTGCAAAAATATAAAAGTAGAGCTTAAAAGGTTGACAGGAAAGCATTGTATAACCTGGGTGAACAATTTCATTGTTGGATATGCTTTTCAACTTAATTGACCCTTTCGTACCTGCATAATAATCGTAAACATTTGCTTTGCACACGATAAATACATTTTGTAATGTTGTTAAGATGTGTTTTTTAATCTTCCAGGAGGGTTAAACAATACCCTTATTCATCTACCAGTAACTCATGTGACGAAAATAATTTATTTGACAATCAAAAATTCAGTATCCTGTTACATTATATAAATCGGTCGAATGCGCTAATTTTTAATGTTCTGCATAAATGTATCAAAATTCCTCTTCTAACTCGAGCCAAAATCACGTGAATTAGAACGTCTTATCAAATAAGAGTCGCTTAAAATAATTTATCTGTGAAGTCTTGATAAACGATAATCTTTAATTATCCCCTGCAAAAAATGATCTAGTGTTGCATAAGAACACCGAAAAAATAAAATTGAAATTAGTAAAATAATTTCAGTTCAACTTTTAATTTTACCCAAATCCAGGTAGGCATTGCGTATAATTTACGCACAATGAACGCACAAAAAAAAATCCCCCTGATTATCCCTCTATTTTAATTAATCAACAACGCTCCTCTGCAGCATTATACATTGCATTTAATTAAATTACGTATTAATTAAAACCCAAAAGAGAGTTTATTGAATTTTTCAACACCCGCGACCTCAAATGACATGCTAAAAAAATGCACCCGCTAAAAAACCCGGTTCATTGCCCGTCCCTTTTTTCGCGACCCGTGTAGGAATTCTGGGCCGTGGTTCACCCCTTTCCTAAAAGGGTTACCCCGCGCCGCCCTTCTATTGGTCGATTGGCTGTCTGTTATGCGGGAGCGACCCCGCAGTCGCCCTCCCCCCTGTCGCATCTCCCCTTTTATCCCCGGCTCAATGAATGCTGGTTGCCCCTGGCGACGAGATGCGGGCGGGCTCCGCCCACCGGTTGCCATGGCAGCCGCTTTTCGAGGGACCGAAGGGTTGAGGCGATCGCGTAGTCGGTTCAGAGAAGCGATCGGCGACTGTCGTCTGCTTTCCCTGCGTTGATTGCTTGATTGAGCGCTCCTATTTATCGTCTGCGCTGCAATTTGAGAGCAGGGCGATTATTATATTTAATGAGATCTCGAGCTTGTGTAACTGTCGTTTGTGCTACGTAGCTAATGGTGTGTTGGATTGGTCTGAAAGTTTAATTATGCATTTTAATTGAAACCTATGGTAGTTTCTTGATTTTTTTTCTGTTAAAATATTAATTTCATGATCAATCAAATTCGAAATTCTTTAAATGCGAACTCGCGTCTTGTTTTTTAGAATCCGCCATTTCAATGAAGATCGGCTGTATCCCAAAGTTTTAGTATCCAACAGTTAGTTATCAACACAAGAAAACAGTGTATTTTCTGTCTGCTTTCAAGCTCTTTAGGAGGCATTAAAAACTCTTTTACGCAAAATTTTAACAATTGCTAACTCTTAAACCCAAACTTTGAGACATTCGTTACCTTCTTGACTTGAACGGCAGAATTAATTATTTTTTACGTAGTAATGCGGATACATGTCAGTAAAATTGTTCTTTAAATTATATTTTTCATTTTGTGTAGCTGTTGCATTTGATCGAAATGCATTCAATTTTGCAAGTACACGCCATCTAGCTTCTTTTAGAATTAATATCGTTCTTATTTTATCAGGTTTAGTGTTGATACTTCAGTAAAATTATTCCTAACTTATATTTTTGTTCCTGTATAGCTATATTAATCAAATTGAAATTTACAATTCAATTGTATTTTCTTTCTTTGAAAGTTATTAGTAAGACAAAAAATTGTGTGAGGACTTCTTAATAATTTTAGTCGCCTAATTTTTCAAGTTCCGTTTATTTAACTAAACACATAACTTTCATATGTATTCGTCATTCATTATAGTTAGTTGCTCTATACACTCGTCAACTATTCTTCGTTTATAATGGCAATCCCATGTATCCACTCTGTGCTCGGATGACAAAATGTTATAAGTCACTTTTTTAATTTTTCGTGACAGCAATTTTAAGATTCAAGATTCGACATGTGTTCTGTGGTTTTTGACTTATTGCAATTTTTCACCTTTGTTTTCTTATAAACTGAAAGAAAAAGGCTTGCGACATTTTGCCACCTTCTAAACATAACAAACCAGACTCCAGGATGGGACTTAACTCAATTTTTTGGCAAAAGTGACTTATAACATTTTGCAATCTGAGCACAGAACTATTCGTTTATTGTGGTTAGTTGTTTTATGCACTCATCAACTATTCTTCGTTAATTACGGTTAGCTGTTTCACACACATGCACAAAGCAATAATTATTTGTTAATTACGGTTAGTTGACCCGTTAATACATCAACTATTCTCCGGTTAGAATGGTTAGTTCTCTGCAAACATCAATTTTTCTTCGTTTATTATTAGTTGCATCAAATATTCTTAGTTTATTATGATTAGTTCCATACAAACATCGCACCTTCGTTCAGTATGGTTAATTCCCTACACACATCAACAGTTCTTCGGGTTATTATGGTTAGCTCCATGCACATATAAACTCTTTTTTGTTTATTATGGTTACTTTTCTGGAAACATCAAATAGTCTTCCTTTATTATAGTTAAATGCTCCATGTATGCATCAACTATTCTTCGTTAATTAGGATTAGTTGTCCAAGTCGTATTTTTGGTTAGTTTCCTGAAAATATCAACTTTTTTCGTTCAATATGGTTAATTCCCTACTTACATCAACCATTACTTTATTATGGTTAGTTTTAAATGCACAGGTTAACTATTATTTTTCTCTAGCTCTCTGTTTCTGTCGAGTTTCAAGAAATGGTATTGGAAAGAAGCTTCATTAAAAATAAGCTAATAGCATCAATTGACAAAATTTCTTTTCACTAACTTCTCTCAGAGACCGATTTATGAATAATTTCTAGAATGCATCGATATCAAGCTATTAAATCTACATTAATGTCTACATTATCTCGAAATAGAATGTTAAAAGTAGGTTATTCTTACACTCAGAATGCTCACGTATGGATAAATCTCATCTCGAGAAATTGACGCAACTCAAAATGAAAATTTTATGCTTGCATTGTTACAAACAATTAAACTCAAACAAAAACAATATGAATAAAATAAAAAATGTAATGCAAATATCTATTAAAAGATATGGAGATGTTCTACAAATTTTTCAAATGCATATTTTTGAAAATTCACCTTGGGTCAACAAAAACTTTAAGTAATAGGGGACGAAAAAATATTTTTTTAAGGTTTTCTTTCCGGAAAAAAATTTTTAAGGAACAGAAATTTCGAAATGTTGGTGCAAACCGTGGCAACCACAAAACTAACTACCGTGCCTAATGTCGTGAGACACTGTACCGATTTAATTAAGTGTGATTGAGATAAATAGAGTAAGCCACTTTGGTGATATGTCTATCCAAAATGTTAGAGCACATACTTCTATGCATTATTTCATCTATACAATAATTACATTTTGTCATACATGCGATTTTAAAGGGACCAGTGAAAAAAAAATCTTCCAAAATTTAGATGATTTTTTTTTTATAAATTTAAATAAATGTTGATACGATTATGTTTAAAATGATATATTATGTATGGAGAGAGAGAGAGAGAGAGTAAAAGTATTATAAATATTTTTTTGAAAAAATACATGTATGTACCTGAAGTAAGATCAGTTTATTCTTTAAACTTCAGTATCTCGAAATGTGTTTTTTTTCCCATAAAAGGGACATTTTTCGAAGTCCATTCAAGCAAATATAAAAAGAATTGGTTTACAAGTGTAATATACCCTATAACATATTTTAACACGGACATTTTTTTTATCTGCTCAGAAAAGTTCATTTTGATTGTTGAAAAGAATAAAAATTGGTCATTTTTCAAAAAAGAAATATAAGGGTTGAAGAAAAAAAAAATTCTTAAACCTTCAGATTTAAAGTTTTTAAAATTTCTTATGTTAAAGTGTTTAAAAGTGTCTTCATAACTTGTAAAAAAAAAATGTCAAATCAATACACATAAAAGATTTGAGAAAATGTTCCTTAAAATCTCTCTTTTGACATTACGGAGATGGAACTGAACTGTCCCCTTAAGGCCCGGTGCACGCATCTGGTTTTTCAACGTGCGGCGCCGCTGCGGCACCGAAGCCCAACTATGCACACATTACCGTGAAATGACCCAAGCACTCATTTCGCGCCATTTGCGATAAATATTCTATCGAAGAAAACGTGTTTATTGCGCTTACTTGGTGTACAAAAAGTATATGTTGAAACAAAATAGACAACTATTTGTTAATTATTATTTATATTCCATCTATTTATGAAAACAAGGTGCTTCTGAACGGAGACGTATGTGCGGCGACCGTGCGGCGCCGAGGGGAACTGTGGCACAAATTGCACGCAAGTTGGGCGTGCGTCGCTGCAGCGGCGACAGAGGCATGTGTGCACTGCTCCATTGGATCTAATGTATCTCAGACCGCACTTGCGTTGTGGCAGCGGCGTCGCACGTTGAAAAACCGGATGATATGTGCACTGGGCCTAAGGTATCCAGGTGCTAGATTGTCTTGGAATATTTATTTTTTATTTTATTTTTTATTTATTTTTTATTTTAAAATTTATATTCTTGGCAAGATCTTCAAATTTTGTTGTATACTTAATTAGCATTTTGTGTTTTAACCTATTCTGTATTTGAGCAATTAAAATTGAGTTTACGTTTTCGCGAATATTTAATAATTTATTCTAATAACGTTTCTATTTCACACGAGCTGGCACCCCTGTGGCAGCCTTGAGAGTGGGGTGCCAGCATGGTCGTTGACCTCGTCATCTGACCGCGGTTCGAAATTCATAGGCGCTGTCGTCGTGTATTTACTCTTGGGGATTGATCCCGGAGCGTTACCAATATCCCGTTGTGTTGCTCCAGTGCGACGTTAATCTGAGCTACATTGCGCTCCCTTAAGCACTGAAAATTACAGAATCGCACATAGCTGTTGTGTTGCCTACGAAATCTTGGTATATTGTACTCTTATACTTTCACGAATACATATGACCCTGTACTGAGTGGATTTCTCGTTATTTATTATATTGTTTGTATTATTATTTTTATTGTGTTTGTATTTTAACTTATTTTCCGTTGTTTGTGTATATTGCTGTTTTATTTCTCAATTATATATTGTTGATCTGTAAGAACAATGACGCCAGTGGAATTTGTCAATTTATTCAGAAATCTAAGAATTCCGTTGATTTCTACTATTATAAAATGAAATTGTTTGTCTCTCTCTACGCAGTGTCCTGACGAATCTATGGCGCTTACAATAATGAAATTTGACACATAGATAGACCGAATTTTTGACAAATTTTGTGTCTAGCCCGAATTTTAAAATTTAATCTAGAACATTTTAAAATTAATTTAATGACGTATTTGTTATTATTTGGTTTCCAAAGAATGGCAGCAGTATAAAGAGATAACAGATTCCAAATTTATTATTTGATTTGCCGCGTAACGATTTCAGCGGACAAACAAAACACATAAGGTTTTAACTGGAGTTATGTAGTTCTTTTTTCTATCTCCTAGATCGCTAAAGATAGAGTGAAAATTTCAACGGATTTGAAATCTGCGGAAAATTTTACATTAGATCGACACTTAATACATTCGATTTTCTTTTTAAAAATAACTTTTCAACTGAATATCTTTGATATTTTCGCAAGAGATTGTGACGTCACTTCTATTGTATCTGTTCGCAATTAAATGGGAATGCATAGCAATCACCGGGATTGGCGAGCGTTAGCGAGCAGTGGTTCCACCTGACCCCACTAAAAGAACTGTCACGGGCAACCCCGTGCTGGCCACGCAGTGGATTTGTATTAATTACAATAGGCATGTGGCAGATTAATATTAATTACAATAGGCCGTGGTAGCTTGGTTAGAAGAGCAGCGGATTAGCAACTGGAGGTTGTCCAGCCAAAGACCATCGTGTACAAAGGAGGCTGGTGCACGTTAAATCTGTCGTGACCTCAAATGTCCTCACGTTGGTGCGGTGTGATAGTTTGGAGAGTGGGGTTCCAGCTCAGGTATGACCACGTCACCTGTACATAATTAATTGGTACTGTCCTCGGATCGTTCTCCTCGGGATTTATCCCGGAATGTCGTCAATAGCCCGTTATGTTTCTCCAGAGCGACGCTAACCTACCTATTAATTACAACATATGAGAAACTGGAAATGAAAGTGTGGATTGATAAAATCATATAATATAACTTTTAACCATACAAGTTGTGTCGACGAGAAATTTGTCCGTCAAGATCTGAACAATTTTAATAATGACGAGATATCTCGTCAAAATATCGACGGATTGTTTTATGATGACGAGATCAAGAACTGGTTAATTTTACTCTAACAATCGTGATTACTTCTAGTGACGAGATATGTCGTCCAACAATAGGCAACCACCTGGAGAGTTACACAATGCCACTCATGCAGGTAGATCTTGTAAATCAAATCCAAATTTCAGAATTTGTCGTCGTTCTTCCCGAACAGCGATATCACTTCGCTTTTTTGCACTTTATTCTGGTTATGGTCTTATATTTTTTATCATTTTGCTTTTCTTGCATCGTATATAAATAAATGTTTCTGTCTATACTTTTTTATACCACACATTTCATCGGTTGCTAACATTACTCATTGATGTCTTCTATCTATTTATCTTTTATCTATCATTGATGTGATAAAACTCATTTGTCCCTTTTTAAATTTGTAT